>CM076064.1:12805000-14005000 GCA_038088235.1 Zacco platypus | reverse complement strand
CCACCTTTCCCCGCTCTACCTGTGCAGCAGCAGTATGTCTTACATGCTCACACCAATGTCTCTGAATGTATTGGCAGTAGCAAGTCTCGGCAGCAGCCGTAGAAGATCAATTCCACCAAGACCAAATACGTTAACATTGCCATATCCATTGCCATGTCGATCTCTCTGAGAGTTGTCATGACAAAACTGAAATAAAGCTGAAAAAATAAAATGCAAATATTAGATGAAAAACTTCTTTAAAAATGTAAAAGAAAGTCAGAACTGTTGCCTTGTTTTGCAATATAAGATGAAAAATGTAACTTAAAAATGGAAGGAAATGTAAACCAGAGATTAAGTTTAAGTTGAATGAAGTACAGTATGTAACAATTGTTGTATTTTGTTGCATTTATGCCATGTTTTAATGTTGAGATAACACATGAAGTTCTACTTGAAGCTGTTTATGTCCTCGGACTGGGAATTATGCATTTCTATGACAACACTATCAATGCCCAAATCAATCAGTCATGTGGTGCAAGTAGGAGATCTCAGAAAATTCCCAGTTTTTTTTTTAAAGTTTTTATTGCTCACCACTTAGCTGAGCAATTCTGCTATTGATTTGATTTTTCTTTGTAGTTCTTCTCCTAAATATAGTAAAAAAAAATAAACAAAAACAAATAAAAAAGAGTGTCAATAAACTGTTAAATTTTTATGTTTCTAAGTGAAATCCAATGCAATAAAGTATTATAACTAATATGAAATCCGTTAATTCTTTTAATGTTCACTCTAATTTTATGATCCAAGTCAGATGTGGTGGCTCCGCACACACAAATACACAGAACAACATAGTGGTTTCCATTTCATCAGGCCGTGAACTCGCTCTCCCGCTATGATGAGGAGTTTGTTTGACAGCTTCCTCCTGGGGAAGGTGGTGCTCCTCAGCTTAGAGAGGCCTCATTCTTTCTACTCTTCTTTCTCTTTTCATTTCCTCCTATACTCACCTCTCTCCCTTCTTCCCTCGAGGCTCCACGTGTAGCCACATTACCCCCCTCACCCTGTCCTCTCTATCCAACATGGACCCTGCCGACTGGGCTTTAATTAGAGGAAGCGTGTTGAGTCCAGGGGGTGAATGCTTACAGGCTAGATGCCTGTGCGCGTGCTACTCGAGGACCCGATGCGCTCTGTCTCTGTCAGCCTCGACATTGCTGGATAAACAACAGATAAGGGCAGATCTCTAACTGTGACTATGACTGACACCATGAGGCCTCACTTCGAATGCTGCATGGGTATCGGAGAGATAATGAATGATGGATGCTATGCCTCTGTTTTCTGGAGATGAGGGGGTGGGGGAACTTTTTGGAACGAAAGCCACATCTTTTTATCTTAAAAAATGTGTTTGTGATATATGATTTTGTATCTGAAGCATTACAGTGTTCATGTTGTAAGCTAAAACTAAAATTATTGAAAAATCATTTTGGTAACTGAAATAAAGCTGAAAAAATAAGAAGTAGATTTTAGATTTGTTGGTTTGTTTGGGGTTTTTTTATATATAGAAGATTTTCAAGTTACTGTTACTGTTTGACTGGATTACAACGTTTTATGTCAAAAGTAAAAGAAATGGTAAGATTATCCCTTGTTAAAGTCAATTTACCAGAATTTTTAAAAAAGAATTATCACAAATGTTTTTCTTTTGTCAAATCAATTTAAATAATTAATGTGGTTCAGATAACATAAAATTTTGAGTTTCTGTTGATTAAACCAATCACTTTCATTATATTAACTCAAATTTTTAATTTCAATGAACTCAAAGTTTTGAGGCAACCAGGTAACTTTTTAAGTTAAACCAACAATTATTTTTCACAGTGTGGGGTCAACTCCCTGGAACTACAAGAAGAAAAAATGATAAATGATGTTCTTTTGAACTTTCTATTCATCAAAGAATCATGAGAGGAAAAAAATGTTGCACAGTATCCACAAAAACATTAAGCAGCACTGTTTTCAACATTGATGATAATAAGAAATGTTTCTTGAGCACCAAATCAGCATTTTACGGTCGCAAAAGTTTTGCATTCATCAAGAAAATCTGCGTTCTTGCAAAACAAATGTGTATTCTTCCGAGAAACTTTACATTCTAATTGCTATGGAGCTCCTAAAGAGACATGGAGAAGGAAAAAAATGTGATGGAATGAAAAATTATTTGTCAATGATTTCACAAAATGCTTTGGGTTCCCCTAAAAAACTTTGCATTTGCGTGCAAAGAACAAAAAAGTTTGTAAGCAAAAAGTTTCTCATGGGAACGCAAAACATTTTCGAGAAAACACAAAAGCATTGGCATAATTTTTCCTCCCAACACATTTTTTTGTCATGTCCCTTTAGTGGCTCCGTATCATATTAGAATGATTTCTAAAGGATCATGTGACACTGAAGACTGGATTAATGGCTGCTAAAAATTCAGCTTTGCCATTACAAGAATATTTTACATTTTTAAAATACATTAAAATAGACATTTATTTTATTTTCAGAACACTGCTGTTTTTACAATATTTTTTGATCAAATAAATTCAGCCTTGGTGAGTATAAGAGACTTTTCTTTTGAACAACCTTTTGAACGGTACATAAAATTTCAGTTTTATGTAATTGAATTACATTGAAATTTTCCATCCATTTGGATTACATAGTTTTATCAAACAAACAAATAAACTTAATGTGATTCATATTTGTCAGTCATACATAAATGAAATAGGTAAGATTTATGTAATAGTACGCAGATAAATGCCCAGGTTAAATTAACACCACTTAGTATTTGTATGTGCGCACTACTGAGTTAAAGTACCATTGAAGCAGTGTTGGAGTTAATGAGATAATTAAGTGATGACTGAATATTAATGATGAACACCTGCTGTTAACAAGCAAAATCACTGAAGGAAAGAGAAACACAAAGACTACAATTGACTTCAGTCACAGCCTTCAATGAAATCAACTAAAGATAAAAGAAGACATTCAATTAATCAAGATTTGATTAAACAACTCGAAAAAAATCTACAAAACATTACCAGCTTGCCTCATTACTAGCTAGACTGACTTTATTTGTGTTATATATCTACAGAAGATCTTATGAGAATTAATAGAGGTTTCGATGATGATTAATTAGGAGTCATTTGAAGTGATCATCTTCGAGGTCAGCTTTGACTTTAATTGGGCTCTTGACTTTATTGCATCAGTTGTTTTCTGGTTGCTGTAAGTGAGTGTTTATAAAACACATTTGTTATGGTAAAATGTCAAGATAAGATATGATCAGGTGCTGATGGTTAAGTGTTGACCAGTTAATTAACCAGATAATAAAAGGTAACTAATATCTTATATCAAATGGTTAAAGTGCGGAATGGTTAAATGTGATTTCAAGTGTATTCTGAGAACATCTGAATAAGAAATATAAAACATTTGTGCTTTATATATATATGTATATATAAAACTAAGTCAACAACCAATCTGAACTTGCATGTGTGTATGTGGGTTGTGTGTACCTTGTGTGCTGAAAAGCAAAAGGTTGGATACTCAGAACTGTATATGGAAGACACCCCATCACTGCAAACCCTAAAAAACAAAGGCCATACTGCCTCCTACTGGCATAATAGGGTCACAGGAAAGACATGAGCAGTAAGAGCACTGTGAACACTATTCCTTACTAAGTAGCTTGTTTGCTTGCTTCCTATGGTACACTGGCACGCATAACAACCATTTATCTACCAATAACAGTCATGTACAGTTAAATTGGTAAGCAATTCCCTGGATTTGACAACATACTGTGCAGCGAAATCATGTAGCCAACAAGAGGATGAAGGTCTCGCACAATCACTCATGTCTTACACCTTTCTCACACACAGGCAGGCACCACATCTTGAACACTCAGGCAACTTCATCTGACACATGTTCGGCCCTGGGGACTACAGCAACCGACAAGCCACAAAAATGAGATCTCAGAGAGTGGAAAAGATTGCTTGTAAACGTGGCATTATAAGCTAATAACGACCAAACAGGCATGCAAAATTTGTGCTGTATGAACAGCTTAAATTCATCTGAATAAGCCTTTTTCTGCATGTGGCTCTTTTTACACACTTGGCAGCAGAAGTCATTTGTAAAATTCTCTGCCGCACCATTAAGCACAGTGAGCAGACTCCAGGGATAATCGTGAGATTTTTTCGTGACTTCTCCTCCAGGACCGCAACACTGGAATTAAACGCTCAGCGTTCCACCATAGCCATCTTGTTCTGGATTTTAAAGCGCTGTTATGATGGTCTCAGAGTAATAAATCTCAGATCAGCCTGAAATCAAATAAGATTTCAAGCATGGCTAACTGTCTCTATCCCTGTGGCGGACGCATCTGGGTGTCGAGCTAAACGCCATTACCTTGAGCTGATGGGGCAGCCAGGCGATTGATATATTCTGACAGCGCGAGGCGAGTGAGCCTTTGTGCGATTTATCAAGGAGCAAGTCTTTCTCCTGTCAATAGCTGACTGGCATGTCAGTACCAAAAGGGCAGACATTTTGTGACTCTGAGAGAACTTGGTTGATTGCGCTGACAATGAGTGCGCTAAGGCTAGGGCTGTCAATGTAACGTGTTAATTTAGTGAGATTAATTACATGAAAAAATATGTGCCAAAAATAAACCAATTAATCCTGCCTTCTGACCCAGAAGTAAAATCTTTTACAGATTTTTTTACTGAAAGAAACAGCATGAGTATGGACTTTTTGTGGCTCAGATCATTTATTTAAGTTAAACTTTTTGGAAGCCACAAAAATTTCTATTCAGTACGTTTTGTCAGCCACAATAACGTAATGCTTTAAATTATCTTAATTTTTCTGCAAATATTGCTATACATATAATTGATTAATTACATTACTAATCAAGTCACATTAACCAAGTGACATAAATACTGGAAGAGTGAAACTGTGTGTGTGAGTGTGTGTGTGTGTGTGTGTGTGTACTTATTTTCTTGATTTATAAGCACTCAAATTTGTATAATGACAGGGGTATTACACTGCTATTACGACGTAAACATGTTTTATGAGGACATTTAATGACATTTTCAAATGTAAAAATGCAGAATGTTTTTGGTGATGGTAGGTTTAGGGGTAGCGGTAGTGTAGAGAAATAAAATTTACAGTTTGTACAGTATAAAAACCATTATGCCTATGGAATGTCCTCACTGCTCACTGAGATAGCAAAACAAACTTATCTGTGTCTGTGTCTGTGTCTGTGTGTGTGTGTGTGTGTGTGTAGGTGTGTGTGTGTGTGTGTGTTTGGGGGGGGGCATGAAAACTTTTCCAGGATTCTTTGATGAATATAAAGTTCATAAAGTTTATATCATCTTTTGTAACATCATAAATGTCTTTACTTTACTGTCACTATTTAATGCATCCTTGCAGAATAAAATTAATTTCTTTAAAAACAACTGACCCAAAACATTTCAGCAGTAGTGTCTATAGCATGTAGACAAGCTAAAGTAGATCATGCAATGTTATAATAATACTAATATTGACAATTTGATGAGTAAGAACAATGTTTCAAGATCATAACAGCATTCCTGTGCAGATATATTTTCTTCCTAGCAGCTGTATTGCACCTTGTTTTCAATCTATCCATCCATAGTTTTTTCCTAATTGAAAATAAGATATTCTATATGTGAATTTTATAAAATAACACATCAGGTGATGATTGGTTCAGTGTTCAAGACAGAACATTCAGTAACAGACGAATGTCTATGTGCATGACAGAAGAAAATGTGCAGTGTGACAAAATGAAACTAACAAGCTTTCTAACAAGAACAACCATAATGTACTACCTGAGCCTAGCTGACATGTTCCACACACTTCCATTACACCAGGCCAGGTAATAGCTCCAGGTTAGCTGTTGTTTTTAATTGGATGTGTCAAATGTCAGCACAAGCTTGAACAATGTTGCATGGACATTTGAACTTGTGTGTTTAATCTTCATGTTATGAGTATAAGAACGGCCAAGACAGGCACAGACCAAAGCCCAGCTCACATAACACAAATGAGATCTCAGAGTGGGTGGCCTTTGGCTCCAGGCGACTCACTTTGACACACTGTACTATACAGAGGCTGAAGCAATGTGTCGAAAATGGCCACGAATGGCTAGTGTAGGCATGCATGTTGGCGAATGTGTGTTTACTCATTAAATGCAATGCGCATTGGGACTTTGTTGGCCTTCGGTGTTGGCTATATAAGGGCCTATTACAGCAGACAGGAACAAAGGCAGCCGCTTGCACGCTATTGTCTCTATTTACCTGCAAGCGTGGACAAGCATGACAAGAAAAAGTGGTTGTTAGTTATAGTGTCTGGTTTCAGTGTCAACCATCAGTCAACGGCCCTTGCCTCGTTTGGGTGAGATTCAGACCATCCATTCCCATTAGTGTCCATGTTTCCACTGGAGAACTTTACAAATGACCCATTACTGCTTCTTATTCAGACACATGTGGGGTTATTCCTGTACAGGCATCTATAGAGCTTCAGAGCCACCATGTGGCCATAAGTGGCACTGCAATGAAGAAGTTGCTTTTCTCAAGGTAAAACTGAGATGTGACAGACGCTATATTTTAGGTGCCAGAGTTATTAACATACTGATTGCACTAGTGATATTTTGTATAGTCATTATGTATAATATAATAACATAGTTATTAATGCTTCATTCTAATAAGTAAAAAGTATAATTACAACTTTTAATAAACATATATACATAATAATGTACATATAGCATAATATGTTTGTACAAATATATATTTTTTATAAAATCATATTCATAAGACTATATAAAAAATATTTTAAAATATTCATATCTTTCAACAGCCATTACATCAGTCTTCAGTGTCACATGATGCTGAATTGGTGCAATATATATATATATTATATTATATATAGCTTGAAATTGTATACAAATTTTTTTCCAACATTTCTCTTTTTTTTTCCTGAAAAAAAAAAATATTATTATTATTATAGTTGAAAACTGATTAGTATTATTGTGGAAACCATGATACATTTTTTTCTTTTTTCTTTTCATGATTCATGATAAATAGAGGATATTTATTTGATATAGAAATGTTTTGTAACTTGTTTTGTTTTTTATCAATTTAATGCATCCTTGCTGAATAAAAACATTATTTCTTTGTATGCTATAAAACATATTTTATAATACATTAAAATATTATCTATAATTTTATACAATATATTAATATACAATATATAGTGTTTTAGTGCTTTATTAATAATAGAGATTTTTATAACTATGGTTGTCTATGCAAAAACACCAGTACTCTATTCTCCAGGCTGCTTCTCCAGCATCCAAATCAAAAAATTTTTTTTTTTTTTTTTTGTAGCCAGGTCGGGTTCCAGACTATTGGTATAAATAGTTGGACCGTGCGGCCAGCCACTGCAAAAAGTCAAAAAGTCTGAAACCTGCCCTGACATACACACTGCATAGCAAATAATGGAGTAAATGAATCACATAAAGTGTTGGCAATGCAACTTTTTTTTTTGTTCTAATGAAAATATACAATTTGACAACAAAAATTTATACCCAATTGGCACGAGTATCACTCGGAATTTCTGATAGGCCTAAAACCAGCGATGACATCCACCTTGGTGGTATATGAAATCTGAAATCTTTGGTGACCTTCAAAACATACTGCTGCTGTAATTAGCACAGAGCTGATTAAAACACCTCCGTTAGAAAAGTAACCTCTTCTCCCCGTCAAAATGAAAAGTAACATCATCAGTCAGACCGGCTCGAGATGCTGGTGGCATTTCTGTCTCAGCGAAAAGGTCACCTTGCATTAGCAACAACTAAACAAAGAGAAGTCGTAATTAAAGAAAGTGTGATAATTATCTGGAGCAACACTGACATTGGGGAAGGATTTTGCATAATATGAATGATTCAGCGAAAGAGCCAGAGTCTGACCTTTTGGCATGCTAAAATATTTATGTACTGCTGGTCACTTCGTCGCCATGAGGGAAGCTTTCATGAATTATGCAAATCAGAATTAGTTAGCTCGTGGGTGTCAATTAGCGTGGGGAAGTGGACATTATTTTAGATACCCTCCCACTTTTTTTACAAAGAGGGTACGTGTGTGTGTGTGTGTGTGTGTGTGTGTGTGTGAGTGTGAGTGCGAGTGTGTGTACAGTGGCACACAGAGGTGTAAAGAGTTTATAACCAGACCATTTAAGATCATACATATTAATACAGTCATTACTAAATTGTCCCTTCACTTAAATCTCTTTACTGCAGAGGCACGAACTCTAATGAAGAGAGTGACTTTGCTGCTGTCCATTTTAATGTAACTGGAGGGCAAGAGCACTATCATATAAATATGATACGGATGCAAACGACCTGCTTTTAATCTCCTGAACAGGACACCACTGACAATAACTGTAATTATGTGTTTATATTAGAGGTCAAGCCTTATTAAATCCTCTTTATGAGCTGAAAAAAACAAACTGGCATTGAAAGGTTCGCTGACATCCACTGTGGTTCACACTCACTGGGTGGACAGATTTTTTTTTTTTTTTTCAAAAAAAGAAGTTTGTGGAATGAATTTAAATATGGTGAAATCAAAAAACTGCACTCTTACTGGTACTCTAGCTGAAAACATTGTCAAATTAGCCAAAATATTTAAAGGAATATTCTAAGTTTGATACAGATGAAGCTTAATAATCAACTTAAGTGGCATAATGTTGATTACCACAAAAAAAAAAATCATTTCAACAAAAATGTGATGAAGCACTTACTTTTAGAAGAGCATAAATGTGAAGCTTATGATTTTATAAAAGGAATTACCATTATTTTACAAATAATTGTAAAATAATTATTGTAAAATAATTACTGTAAATTTGTTCTTGGCATTTTTCTGGCCATTTTAAAGGATTAGTTCCCTTTCGAATGAAAATTACCCCAAGCTTTACTTACCTTCAACCCATCCTAGGTGTATATGACTTTCTTCTTTCTGATGTACATAATGAGATATTTTATAAATTAGAATTTAAAATTATTTTATAAATTTTATAATGAGATTTTTATAAACATCCTGACACATCCGAGCTTTATAATGGCAGTGAACAGGGGTCAAACAGAGTATGAGCTCATGACTCCACATCCATTCATCACAAACGCCACACGGCTCGAGGTGGTTAATGTAGGCCTTCTGAAGTGAAGAGATGCATTTGTGTAAAAAAACATCCATATTTAACAAGTTATGAAGTAAAATATCTAGCTTCTGTACTCAACATATGAAGAAAGTGTGAAAAGTGTGTAGCTTATGCTACATCCTACACCTTCCCTATTCAACTTACTGACGCGGCACCAGTTTACACTTTCTTGAATGCAGAATGTATGCCTCCAATCGAACCTCCTATATGCCTCCAATCGAACTAGGGTGCGTTTCCCATACGACGAAACTCACTGCTTCACTACCATAGTACGATGCATCGTTGAACAAATCAACTAGCTAGTCACAACTGTTTCCCAAAACCGTACTGTTGCAAACCTGTCGTTCAGCCAAGTTGGTGAATGAATCACGTAGGTGGTGGAGTAATAACTTCTTTAAATCTGTTTGAGATCGAATTAATGCTAGATTTTTTGCTATAAATTGCAGACAGGGCATCTGAGCTCTGCTTCTCAGTTAATTTGCTTTATTTCCAGATTCAATCATAGCCTCGTTCTTACGTAGGCCTATAGAGAATGTACACACATGCGCACTCTTCAAAAACATTGTTTAAAATCTCTTGACAAACCAAAATATGTAAATGGCAAACACATCCTAGATTGGGAAGATCATTTAAACGTGCACCTTCCGATCTTTGTTAATAAAACATCTGATGGAGTGTATAGCTTTTCATTTCTTAAATAACCATATATGACAAAAGGATGACAAAGCCAAAATTCCTCAGGCTCAAATTGTGAAAGAATGGTTGGGAGGGAGCATGAAAAGTCTTTTTCATACATGAATCGGCACCTCTTTTAAGTCCAGACCTTAAATTCATTGAAAGTTTATGGGATGTGCTTGAGTAGACTTTACAGAGTGCTCGACTCTTGCATTGTTAGTACAAGATCTTGACAAAAAAATGTATGCTCCTCTTGATGGAAATAACATTTATTTGCATATTTATATTTATAGTATTTTAATATTTACAGATTGACCCAACTCACTTCCATTGCAAGTGCTTCACTTTATCCCAGATTTTTGATTTATTAAAGAAAATGAGGGACAAGTAGAAATTCATTTTTGTGCTAATCAACATTATGCTACAATGCTGTTTATTAAGCATTACTTGTTCCCGAAATAGTTGTTTAACAAGTACAAGGAGCAGGAGATACATTTGTGAATGATGGTCTTCTGAGTATCAGTGATCAGTCTGCTTTGGAGAGAGTATGTGAGTGTGAGAGTAAACCAGACAATCTGCCGTGTGTTCATAAATACATATTCTCCTGTAATTAAGCCAACGGGACTTTGGCATACCTGTGTGTCCCCGCAGACTCCGTGTACCCGCAGAAGCCGTCTGGCACGAGCACATTACCAAGGTGACCAAGAGCACAACCTGCAACGGCCACACTGACCGCCCCCACAGCTGCATCTGCAAAGAGACCAGCGCAAAGAGAGAGAAGAAAGGCAAGGAAGAGCAATGAAAAGTGTACACAGAAGTTACAGTCTGCCTCAAGGTTGTGAGAATCCGTCAAAGTGTTACCTTTCTTTCCTGTGTTCTCTGATCACTCTCTGCCCTGCGAGCTAGCCATGTCTCCTCCTTTGTCCTCCTCTGTCTTCACTTGCTTCCTCAAAAATGTTCAGATCCTGAGAAGACAGGAGGAATAAGGAGAGGGATGAGGTCAAGTGAGAGAAAGAAGTAGTACATGTGTGTGTCTTCATTTAGTTCATTTAAATTGTCTACTAATAATGGATGTAATGTAGATGCATGTCATTGAAGTTTTATTTTACAATGAGCAAATGTAATTTCTTCATCTCAAATCACTGACTCAAATGGCTGACTCAATTGTCTTGCTTACACCAATTTCAAAGATAAAATTATATGTATCATGAATACAAGCAATTGAATAATATTGTCATACTTTTTTACATAATTCGAGAAAGTCAAATGATTTATTGGAAGTGATGGACAATAAAAAATATTTTGTTAACCAGTGACATTTACTTCACACACACACACACACACACACACACACACACACAAACACCACAAATTATACCATTTATTATTTTTTTGATATTTTATATTATGTTTTTCACTTGCATTGTTGTCTACTTCTTCTGATGTAACTTTATTAGTTGTAAAATTAAATTTAAAAATAACACCACAACCAAGAAACTTAAGTTAAAAAATTATATTTATTTATTACATTTATTTATTATAATTATATTTTCTTAATTGCTGTGTGTTTGATGTGGTACAATGAATTTCGGTTTGTTTGTTTGTTTGTTTGTTTGTTGGGGTTGTGGACCTGAGGTTAAAATGTTTGGGGAAATATTTTATAAGGTGAATTGTTGATTAACGATACTTAATTGTGATTGTAGATAAACATGTTTATTATTTAGCATTGATCAAACTTCTTGATGGATGGTCACGTCAACATAGAATTTAGAATAAAGTAATGTGTGGAGTTATTGGATTGCCTCACATAAGAAGAACAGAGTTCTTTTTTGCACGTAAAACAAAATAACAAAAAAAAAAATGTTGCAAATCAGTGCAAATGCAAATCACTGCTGATTTTTTTTGGAATGGAAAAAAATTAAATCACATTTTAAAAGTAAAATTAATAGAATAGCACCACTGAGATTTAGTTGTAATTTGTTTAAAAATGTAAGTAATTTCCACACATTATATATTAAAATGATTAATGAGTATTTCACTTTGTTTAAACTAAAATAAAATGTAATAAAATATTAATATCCATCATAAAATATATTAAGTAAGACTGCAAGTCTGGGTCTAGTGCAAGTGTTAAACAATAAAATCTACACATAAAAAGCATTTGAAAAATGTTTAAATCATTATGTTACCTTCATATAACAAATGAAAAAAGTATTTACTAGTTTTAATTAAAAGTAATCTCTAGGACCTAAAAGTGCCCTTTGTTTAAGAAACACCAACATATATGTGAGAAAATAAAAACAAGAATATGATAATAGAACAGAGCTGATGAAACATGAGATTGAAAGGAAAGAAATAAAAAGTCCTGAGATGGATGGTCTGAGGACAGGGAGGAATAAAAGTACTGATGGAGCTGAACATTAGAGAAACAGAGATGGGGTAAGCAAAAGAAGGGCAGCTTCAGAGAGGGATATCCACCCTCAGGGCCCGATGCAACCCCTGTTCTTCAAAGGCAACCCCTCACTCGCACACAGGCAGTGGGGCCACAGAGATGGGACTGATATATTGTTTACTGTAGTTCACCTACCCCCGGGCTCGAAGTCATCTCACAACCACATCACACACTCACAGAGACCACCGATCTTGCAAGTTCAATTGCATACACACGCATTCATTTTCTCTTTTTCTCTGCTTCTTTCATGTGGCATATTGGCATAAATATATATAGGCATGCCAATACACAGCCGCACATGCGCAGTACACATGCCCATAAATAAAAGCTGTTGAGGGCTCAGACTCAGGTAAAAACACAAAACGACCAGGTCAAATTCCTGCTTGACTCTTTTACCTTTGATAGTCCAAAGAGAATTACAAAATGAATACTGAGTAGCATGGGAAGTGTAGCCCAAAGCACACGGATGACAACATGAAAAATGTACCATAATTAACATCTATATTGTCTGCAACCATTTTATGAGGTTAATGTCAAATATATGTGCTTGGCTTATTATGTGTTCGCATGAATAATGTGATTTTTGAAGCATTACATTTGTCTATTTTATGACAATTATACACTGCTCTCAGCTCCTATTATTGATGTTAGTGTGTGTGTGATATAAAGTATATAATACAAAGTACCACATGTAATATAAAGTACTACAGTACTAACTATAGAGTGATGGTTAGGGATTAGTTTAGGGTTAGTTACTTGCAATTATCCATAATTTACAGTTATTACTATAGTAAGTGCATGTAGCTATTAACAGTGTTGGGAAAAGTTACTTTTAAGAGTGACGCATTACAATATTGTGTTAATTGCATTACTTAGTTACTTTTAATGGAAAGTAATGCATTGTGTTACTTTACTTTACTTTATTAGTTACTTGAAAAAAATTGTAAAAAAGTAATCTGATTACATAACTCACGTTACTTGTAATGCATTACCCCCAACACTGGTTATTACTAAAGTAAGCACATGTAGTAATGTGTATGTCCCCTTAAAATAAAGTATTAAAACACACACATATATGTATGTATATATATATATGTATGTATATATATATATATATATATATATGTATGTATGTATGTATGTATATATATTAGTATATACTCAATTCATAAGTCATAAACATGTTTTATTTTTATTATTACTTAAACGTTTTCTAGATCTGAATGAGATCTGAAATGTTTCATAGATCTGAATGAGGTCACTCTGTCCCCTTGTGGATACACTAAGAATTGCTTTGAATGAAAATGAACCCATGAAACGGGACCTCATCCAACAGCACATCTAGCATTAGCATGTGTGTGTGTGTGACTGATGATTAGACATTCAGAGCCAAAGACAGCAGCACACTGTCCATTCTCTTTACACAGACAGACACACAACAGCATTACTAACAGCTTTGTATTCTGACACATTCATTAGAGAAACCCATAATGGCGCGCACACGGATACACACAAAAGCTGACTTTTACACACATACATACATACACTGCCCTCCACGATCATGACATAGTAAATCATCCTATTATCTTCACACCATTCTTCTGCACAACATCTCTAATTGCCCTAAACTCATGCAAATGCACCTGTATTTGCACACAGGCGAATATGTGTGTGTGGTATTTATTAGTGTATTAACTGAAGGACTCTTCAACAGAACAGACCGAGTTGATCATTACGTGAAGTGGGACGGTCTGCGTAGGAAGGTCTGTCAGGAGATTGCTTTGATTTGCATTTGGCTTAACCTTAATGACAAACACAAAGCCACGCACACACTCAGACGTGCACAACCGCACTTCATTGACATGCAGCTGCTCAAAACCACCTCTGACTAAGATAAAGAGCTGTGCCCTGCATTTAATGCCGTCATCTCCTGCCCAGAACTCACAACTGAAGCATTAAATATAAACACACATGCAGGTGAGGCGACACGTCGCAGCACACATCCCAAGGTGGAATACTTGGCCCATTTTCCTGTCGAAAATAAAGCACAGCCCCGACTGTACATACTTGCTAGACGGAGTCATTTAAATTGACCAGTGAATTGTGAATTGAATTTCTGAGTCTCTCACCAAAACGAAATGGACTCCAGTATTACATGCCTGGCTGGCTGATGATAATAAAACCCTTAACAAGAAAAACTAATTGAGGAAAGAACCATTGGTTTGTTGGTAACTGCTTGCTTAGCTATTACTAACGTGACAAACAAATTGGAGGGAAAGAGTAAAATCGGGTTGAAATAACTCTATTTGGGATGTTAAACTGGCTGTCTTTTCTGTAGAATTTCACCGAAGACATTAGTCATGCTAGATAGCATATTTAATTTTATGCTAATAAAAAAAAGTTGTGAAACAAAAAAACCCATCAAAAAACAGCCTGTTCAATGATTTGGAGTTTGTTTAAAGAGATTGTTCACACTAAAATTATAATTCTGTCATTCACTCATCCTCATGTTGTTCCAAACCTGTATTACTTTCTTTCTTCCATTGTTTGGACCAAAAAAAAAAAACCCAGAAAAAAGAAAGTCATACAGTTTTAGAATGACGTGAGGCTGTTTTAATAATGGTACAATTTCCATTTTTGGGTGAACTATAGCTTTTGTAATCCATTTTTTTTTTTGTAAGTGTTGTGCCAGCTGTCTGATAAATAGACCTTTGTCAGACAGACAGCATATGGAATTTTATATGGATGAAAAAATTAGCCTGTGAGGAATAGACTTACGCTTTTTATAATAACATGCACAGTAACGTCTAGAAAGATCATACGTAATTTTAAAACCCCCACTTTTTTATAGAGTTTATGTCTTCTGAAAGATATTTTGTCAGCTGAACAATTGGCACCCTGACTAAAGGGGCACATTAGCAACATTGTCTATATTCTCCCGTCAATAGTGTAGTGACATATAACGCACAAGCTCACACCAAAAGTCACTTTCAAGCCAACCTGCTTTGAACATGTTGCAAAATCATCTTGGGAAAATCTTTCACCCTCAAGTGAAACTCTTAATCGTGTGAAATTCACCATGCAATGGTAAATGTGACCGCACTTTAAGGTCTATAGCAAAGTAGACAACATATAACACTATATGACACTGTGAACAAAAAGATAGCTACATCCAAGAATCACAGTGTTGGGTGAGAATTTATGATTATGATGGGTGGGTCAGGATTCTCAAACAGAGAAAAGTTTTGAAAGCACTATAGACCATTTGGGTGTTTGCAAACAGAGATGATGTGTTTTGTGGGCGGAGCCTACCTGGTGGCAGAAAATGACTGCAGTAGCAGTCAATGGAAGCCATGGAATAAAAGAATAAAAAAGGTCATTTTGAGTTTCTCACAATTCTGACTTTTTTTCATCCAGTTCAGAGTTTATATAGAAGAAAAATCAGAATTGCGAGATATAAACGAGTTATTTTTTCCTCAGAACTGTGTGTTTATATCCTACAATTCTGACTTTTTTCCCCCCCAGAATCGTATAAACTCACAATTGTCAGATAAGTCAGAATTGTGAGATAAAAATGTTATAAGTTTAAAGGTTATCTATGTAAAATGTTATAGGTTTAAATATTTCATGCTGTAGGGGCTAATGCATTATGCCCCATATGAATTGCATATGTGAATATTATTTAGATACATTATTTACATCAAGTTCATGCTTTTATTAAAGACTAATCATCACTGGTTTCATCCGTCCAGTCTTTCCGTTTAATGGCTGGCAACCAAAAACATCCGTGTTTAGTTAAGGGCATCTTCGGCAACAGTATACTCTATAAAAATGAATAGCTTCTTTTTGTGCATTCCAATCCTGACATTCAAAGGCACAATACATTTTTTTTTTTACTTTTGTTACCAGTGTTTTTCTGCCACCACAATATGCGCGCAGCTGCAAGTGACGTAACTCTGAAATGGTCTATAGAATTCAACCTACTAATGACTTGCTGTAACAAAAATTAAAGTATTGTCATCATTTCCTCTCCCTCATGTCCTTCCAAACCTGTATGACTTTCTTTCTTCTTTGTAAACTAAACGTAATAGCAATGCATTGTAATTCAAAAGAGTCAGCAAAAATAGTGTATATGGCAGATAGATCATTTTCAAACTGCTTTTCAAATCTACTATTATAATCTTATTTTGAATTTTAACCTTCATCCAAGAGTCACATTTTCCTGTACCCAAGGGAACAATGTACAGATGTAAGCGGATTAAGATTATGCTAGACTTTGCATTATATTATCTAATTTTATCCCACAGGGTAAAACTGTACATGTGTACAGTTGAAACTGGAGACACAATGTGTTCAAAAAAAGTAATCAACTTCCTGCCGTACTCTCAACTTTCTTGTGCCCTGCCACTCTCTCATTTTTCTCTCCCTCTTTCACAAGCACACACACACACACACACACAAGCCATTTGCAACAACAGACTTGATCCTAAATATGCCATTTCATGCTCCGGGGCTCAAACAGAGCAGAAAAATGAATCCCTGCAAAACAACTCTATCTTTCAGACGAGAGGCCCCGCCGAAAATGAGCCCAAACGGCGTGAGGGCCAACAGAAGTTCTTAAAAGCATCTCGGATTTCAGGAAAAATGCACAATATTGAAATGCGGTGGGAGGTCGAGGCCTCTGGTGCATTTATCTGGCTTTTCATTGAAACATTTCCAGCCTGCTGCATTCCCACGTCTCCAGGCAATATCGGTGCATGCGTTTATGTGCATAAGCATCTGCGGGGAAGCTCGCAGTAAAGCTCCGACAGCCAATCCGAACCGACACGGGGAGTTTCCGCACTGCTGACCCTGCCGTATCAGTGTGCTTGCAGATGAGTACATCAGCTCTCACTCAGCCGATATTCCTGGAGATAAGCAGGCAATTTCACCACCCTGTACTATACCGCATCTCATTTCAATATGTATTTACAAGTTTGTGTGTGTGTGTGTGTGATTATTTTAGAGAATATAGGAGCAGTGGGACAGTGAGAGATTTAATCTACAAGATGACACAAAGCTATATACATTTACCTTTACCATTTACCTTTAATACACTAACACACACAAGCACACACACATCTAGAAGAAACATCATGCCTATGCAAATTGCCCACTGAATGCAACTTCCAAAAATACTTCACGGGTTGACCCTTACCTATAATCGGATATAGTAAAAAGTATTCAAATTTGGCGTGCTGTATGAGAGGAGGGCTTCAAGCTCGCTCCCCCCAGCCCTGTTTGGTATAGGAAATAGTTAAGAGTGAGTTGGGGTGGTAGAGGGATGATTTATAACCGTCGTGGAACAGAGGTAGGTTGGCCACCATCATGCACCAAACATATATGACTTATATGAGCTAACGAAATATCAGTTGCATTTACTGAAATGCATGGTGATGAGTAGCATTTTGCTAACTGTATATAACAGTTCAGAATATGAACTTAGGTCTGCTTGCACGTTAAATGAAAACGACTAGAATGTTGATTTTTTACCTTTATAGAAATGCTAATTTGCTTTTTTGTTTGACTATATCTCTCAGGTCTAAAGCATGTTTGATTTGTTATTTATTTAAAAACATATCCACCTTATTCCTATGTCCCATGACGCTTTTGCACGAATTATGGGTGTAACTTCAATTCAGCTGTAAACAATCAGTGAAAAGCTCATTCTATGAACACAATAATGCATTTTTTAAACAGGGTTCAATGAGATGACATCATACTCACCCTTCAACCACTGAACATTAAAAGGACATTTAAAAATGTAAAAGCATCAACAAGGTACTTTAAACAGACCATGAGTAACCCTCAAAGCACGATTCTTTCCACAGCAATAACGGACAGTATAATAAAATACTAAATAAATAAAATACTAAATAATTAAATATTACTGTAGTAATATATATATATATATATATATATATATATTATGTAACATACATTACCCTAATAAAAAATGTTCATTAACTTCAGCATTGCGTGGTACTACTTCAAAGTGCTTTCCATCATTTTCACAGATAATAAATTGTATTCACCTTTGAAAACAAACCTGGATTTGAGGAGAAAAGTGAGAGATTCTTTGGGCATTCCAGTGAATTATTAATGGGCTACATCGTAAATTAAATCAGGAGAACAGACCACAAATGTGCAGTACATATTATCCTTTTTCATACTATTACAGCAGAATGCAAAAGGGAAAAAGAAAATAATCATGAGGAGAAAAATTCAGAGACTGAATACAGCTCTTACCATAGATATTTTTGCTATAACATGTCACTTTAAATAACCAAGTTTTACGTTGTTCTCATGATGTCTGAAAATAAAAAAATGAAGGAAAAATGACAGCTCATTCAGTCAAACTAACAGATTATTTTTATTTGTAGGGCAACCATAAGATTTGAAATAATTCCTTTCAGTCTTTTCGAATGGAAGTTCCTCAAACAGGACATAATTCAAAAGCTCACCAGGAATAAGGTGGATTAATTCAACGGCTCAAGGTCTGTACTATGCCTGAAGACAAATACACATGTAAGAGTTGTAAGAACAGACAAGATTTTAACAAATTTCACCATGTACAGTATTTGTAAGCAGGTGTGATTCAGGTATAAAAATCTATGCATCTAACCAAATCTCTACATTGTCAGCTTTAACGCAGTCTTGAACTACAATTTTTTTTTTATAAAGCCCAAGGGTAATATGATTACAAGGGTACTGAGTTAAAGTTACAGAAGAATTGATCTTCATTGCACTTAAGTCCCATCCACAGCCTGTTGCTCAGACTGGAGTCACAGTCCTCAAGATCCAATGACTCCACCAGACAGTTTTTTTCCTCTCTTCCATTTCCTCACAGACCCAGCAAAAAAATAAAAATCTGTAACCAGAGTCTTTCCTTCCAGGCCTTTATGTGTGTGTGTACATGCTTGCCTTATAACTTAAAAAAAAGCACCGGTACCCTCCGAATTAGATGTGGAGTTAGTACTAAGCTGAAGTTCTGAGCTCACAGCTCATTTGCTGAGGTGTTGCTTCTCACGGCAGTGTCTTGAGACAGCCCAGACGCTCTTAACTGTCCAATTAGCTTTGCTCTGATGTACAAGCTCCATGAGGTTCAGCATGATGACCTCATTTTAACACAATGAGATGCTTCACTGCTTCATTTGTTCATTTACAAGCTGTGTCTTTTGTATTCAGTACATATATTCCTTTTTAAACAAATTACTCTCCGCTGTTTAATTTGTATGTATGACTGCTTGTCTTTTGGTTACTTTTGGTGGCAAAAATTACTTAAAAAATGTCTTCAGACATTCATAAACACTAAATAATGTCTTCATTTATTTCTAAAAATACCATTTATAAGGTCTGTATTAAAACAGACCTCCACTGAATTTCAGCGTGTGTGAGTTAAATGATAAATCTAGACAGCAGGTTCCTGAGTGCTTTATGAAGGTATAGCGTGACTATAGCACTTATAGGCTAATAAACTTTCTGCCCCAAAGCAGTACAATCTGCTACATTACTAGACTTCTCTAAAACATATCACAGATCACACGCAAAATCACACACATAAATATGTCAGGGTTTTTTTTTTACATTCACACCATTTACCACCTGACAGCATTGTGCAAAAACATTTCTCAGCCATCTGCCCGACTCTAAATTGCCTTTACCATTACTTCAGCACACATCAAAAAATCATCTTTGAAATGTTTTACTTTACAGTGTCTGAAATTGTGTAAATTGGATCCAAAATTAGACTTCATCTTGACCATTAGGAGTAAATATTATAAGCAAGATCTCTTTAATATCATAATTGCTTCTGTAAGACAGGAAATAAAATGGCAAGACCTCCTTGGTCTTGAATATAAGACTTGAATATTTCTCCTCAAATTCTTCCAAAATAACAATTCCAATTTTATTTAAAAAGCTCTAAACTTCTATTATAAGTCAAAAAGTGTCAAATTTGTTCATATTTTTGTTTTATTTGTATGAAATTTGAGTACAATCATCTGAGACGAAGATGATGCTTGAATGAATCAGAACTGGGAATCAAATTAAAAAATGTTCCTGGGGACACTGGGAATCACAATATCTGAACTTCAATACAGGATGAACACTTGACCCCCAAAACAACACAGAAAACCATTCACGGATCTGTGGATTACTGCAAAGTCTGACAAAAGCATATCTAAAATATCCAAGCTTTCAGCTCATTCTGATCTCTGTCTCATACATTAAATCAAACAAATGTCAGAAAGTGTGCAGCAGTAAAACCAAACAGTCTGTCACCATATTGTGTCTTCTTTCTCTCTGTGATAAATGTTTAGCTCTTTTTTATTGTCCCTGTGTTTTGTGACCCTGCCACTATGTCCTGTTTGGTTGTGGATTTGGAGAATCAATGAGAGTGGTCCGCTGCTTTCGGAGCCAGGGTCTTTCTCCTTGCCCTCATCCCTGCAAAGGCGTGCTGAGGCCGGCCACTGTCCCGATTATCTCACACCCCTCTATCGCTAATGACCAGACTCCCGCAGGCTGCCGCGTAATTATAATAATGACTAAACGTGCCAGGCGTGCAAAGAGACCGGCCGAAGGAGAAAGGGGGAACGAAGACGGGAAAAGAAAAAAGGAGAGAAAGAGCAAGTGAGTGTGATCAATTGTTAATTTTACAAAGTCACTGAGATGTGTCAGCGGTGTCAATAAGTGAATTAATTTGTCTGTGGGGCTCTGGAGTGTAACACCGTATTGCTGTGTTCCCACAGGAGCACGGCCGTCTAACCTCTCGTACTTATTCTCCCTTTTACACACACTGGCTTTTATACACATCAAGACACACACACACACACACACTCAATCCAAACTCCCAAGTTACTCAGCACAGTGAAAAATCTTTGGATTAGCATATGCTCATACACAGACTAGTATAAAACCCAAAACCCCAGTGACTCTAATTCATTGGGATATTGGCATCTTCATCATTTTGCTGCTGGCACCATTTTTTGAACACAATAAGCCACTCAAGGCTGTGCGTTTCAGTGATTTTACTGTGTTTAAGGAGGGTTTTGGACATGTGCTTCATTTCTTGCTCAAGAACATACCTGAGCTGTAGTAAAATCACTGTAAAAAAATCATCTTTTTAAAGTAAAACATCATAATTTTTGTCTAATTTGATTCAAAATCTTAAAGACTTCATGACCATTAGGAAAATGAAATTATATGCGAGATCTCTTTGATATATTAATTGGTTCTGCTAGACAGCAAAAAAAGTTAAACGGAAAGAAAACTGCAAGACCTCCTCCAGTTTCTCTCCAAAGAAAAAAAAAAACACTCTTTTAGGAGAAACATCAGAAACAAAGTTAATGTTTGAATGAATCACAACTGAGAACCAAGCAAAGATAAAAAATAAAAAATACATAGACGAGCACAGACAAGCATAAAATCGAAAACCCTGGTGACTCTAACTCATTGGGATATTGGCGCCTTTATCATTTTGCTGCTGACACCAGTTTTTGGACACAATAAGCCACTTGAGGCTGTACGTAACGGGATTTTACTGTTTTTAAGGGTGTTTTAAGGACTCAGCTTCATTTCTATCCTAAGAACGTCCCTTAGCCGTAGTAAAACTACTGTAACGCATGGCCTTGAGTGGCTTATTGCTTTAATAAATCAGGCTTAATGCCTTAAACACCTTACACTGCACAGAGATGCTCTCACAGACTGCAGTGAGCAAACCAATGAGTGTGAGCTCTACTTAATCACACAGACAATAATGCCATCCATCATTCTGATTAACCATAATCAGTATAAACGTGCACATCACACACAAAGATGTGTTAACTCACACATACAAACGCAAACAGTTTTAAGGCATTAATACGTGCTTTATAAGAACTAATAAACAGCAATATCCAAGTAAAAAAAGCAAGTTAATAGTGAGAATTGGACCCTAAACTTAAGTGTTACCAATAATAGTTGTTCAGTACAATGTACTTATTAGTGTTTATGTTGTATTGCAAAACATTTTTGCTGCTATTGAGGTGGGACAGGTTAGGACAGGTTTGGTGGAATGGCTAGTTTTAAGGATGGTTTAAGGTGTAAACGAAGGGTCAACGATATAATTATAGATGTAACTAGATAGAAAAGTTCGTCGAGACAAACTTTAAGTTGGCTTGAAAAAGCCTAGCTAGAAAAATTCGAAACAGTTTGAAAAGCTTGAAGTTTGAAATAGTTCAAGTTTTACTTTAGATAGATAGATAGATAGAAAGATAGAAATGGTCAGATGATAGAAAGAAAGAAATAGTCAGATGATAGATAGAAAGACAGAAATAGTCAGATGATAGATAGATAGATAGAAATGGTCAGATGATAGAAAGATAGAAATAGTCAGATGATAGAAAGATAGAAATAGTCAGATGATAGAAAGAAAGAAATAGTCAGATGATAGATAGAAAGAAATAGTCAGATGATAGATAGAAAGAAATAGTCAGATGACAGATAGAAAGAAAGAAATAGTCAGATGATAGATAGAAAGAAAGAAATAGTCAGATGATAGAAAGATAGAAATAGTCAGATGATAGATAGAAAGATAGAAATAGTCAGATGATAGAAAGAAAGAAATAGTCAGATGATAGATAGAAAGAAATAGTCAGATGATAGAAAGATAGAAATAGTCAGATGATAGAAAGATAGAAATAGTCAGATGATAGATAGAAAGATAGAAATAGTCAGATGATAGAAAGATAGAAATAGTCAGATGATAGAAAGAAAGAAATAGTCAGATGATAGATAGAAAGAAATAGTCAGATGATAGATAGAAAGAAATAGTCAGATGACAGATAGAAAGAAAGAAATAGTCAGATGATAGATAGAAAGAAAGAAATAGTCAGATGATAGAAAGATAGAAATAGTCAGATGATAGATAGAAAGATAGAAATAGTCAGATGATAGATAGAAAGAAAGAAATAGTCAGATGATAGATAGATAGATAGATAGAAATAGTCAGATGATAGAAAGATAGAAATAGTCAGATGATAGATAGATAGATAGATAGAAATAGTCAGATGATAGAAAGATAGAAATAGTCAGATGATAGAAAGAAAGAAATAGTCAGATGATAGATAGAAAGATAGAAATAGTCAGATGATAGAAAGATAGAAATAGTCAGATGATAGAAACATAGAAATAGTCAGATGATAGAAAGAAAGAAAGAAATAGTCAGATGATAGAAAGATAGAAATAGTCAGATGATAGATAGAAAGAAAGAAATAGTCAGATGATAGAAAGATAGAAATAGTCAGATGATAGATAGAAAGATAGAAATAGTCAGATGATAGAAAGATAGAAATAGTCAGATGATAGATAGAAAGATAGAAATAGTCAGATGATAGAAAGATAGAAATAGTCAGATGATAGATAGAAAGAAAGAAATAGTCAGATGATAGAAAGATAGAAATAGTCAGATGATAGAAAGATAGAAATAGTCAGATGATAGATAGAAAGATAGAAATGGTCAGATAGATAGATAGATAGATAGATAGATAGATAGATAGATAGATAGATAGATAGATAGATAGATAGATAGATAGAAATAGTCAGATGATAGAAAGATTTTGAGTTTGAATGAGTTTAAATGGATTAGAAATAGCACACAGAATGGCAGCTTCATTGAGTCTAAATGGCAGTTTAAATTTGAATTTTGACAGTTGGAGTTTGAACAGTCTTGGCTCATCTGAACATTCCGTCAATAGAAGTCAATGGGATTTTTCCGAGTTTTGATCAGATTTTTTAGGAAAACCGTCAGGCAGACCAGTCTGAAAAGATATAGCAACCCGAGTCAGAATAGTCTGAAGGTCTGGTCCGAGTTTGGTGGTTGTAGCTTAGAAGGTCTAGGAGGAGTAGCGTTTAGAAATTTAGTCTAAGAAGAATAATAATAATAATAATAATAAGCTTAAATACAATATCAGTAAGTTGGCTCTTTCAAGCCAACTTAATTACATAAATTAATTACAGCTGTAATTACAAACAGGTATTTTTTTTATTTAAGTACAATGTAAAAGCATGAAAGTACACAATAAGTACATTTTATCAAATGATTAGTAGTTGCCTTTTCATAAAAGTGCATGACGCCACTGAATTGTTATGTATTCAAGCACATTTTAATACAGCTTGAACGGCTCAAGGTCTGTACTCTGGTGATGAATGCACATGTCAGATGATGTATTTTCATCAAAAAAGTATTTGTCAGCAAGTGTGTGTAGAAGACTCTCCATCTCTTGAGATTTCAATCCTCACAACAGGTTTGAAAGCTCATATGAGCCACTGAAAAGACAAAACAGGTTTATCGATAAAGATTGTTGTGAGCTGACTGAGAATCTCTACAATTGAAAAGAAACATTTCGGTTCCATTTGCTTGGGCCACAAAAGCACTTAAAGCCGCCCACAAAACTGATGCACATTTAATAGCTTATTCTTTTCGTTCAGAGTTGTAACCTGAATACTGAAGGCATTGCTTTACCTTATACCAAAGCAACCCAATCCACTAAGAAGAGTAACCTATGGTTTTGGGGTTATATTGTTCTGTGGAGTTATTGTGTGTATTGTGTATGTGCGTTAGTGTGTGTGTGTGTGTGTGTTTTTCTTAACACAATAGCGCTGGCTTCTGGTGTGGTAACACCTCAACATATTTTAATTTAAATCTGACAGCTCTCACTGACACTGCTCAGATCAGACTGAAGTGCGCGCCAATTCGTTGTATCCCATGCTAAAGCCAAAGAGCTTTTTCCTTTAGCCTGTTATTTAAAGCAAATCCCATTGAAATGGGTGTCATCCATTCTGAGTGGAATAAACCAATCCAAGCCGCCACTCACTACAGAAAGCAGGAGGGCTCCAACGCTATTTAATACCATCAGGACAGACGGTAAAAATTGTAAAGCTATGTCAAAGAGAAAATATGAAATATGACAGAAGAGATAATGGATCGCAATATGAGTCAGTACCCTTACAAAAAAAGGGAAGTGCCAAGGTACAGTCAAGGTATCAGATGGTACTTTGATATACACCATGTTACTGAATGATTACCGAATTCATATAGTATGTGCGTGGTACTGCAATGTATTTCAAAGAATGTTATGATACATGTCCAAAAATCATAGACATACAACCATGATTTTTGTCAATTTTTTGCAAATCGTCAACTTGGAATTGTAAGGTTCTATCTGACATTTTTTGTCACATTTGAGTTATTCACATATCTTGATTTGTGTGACAACTTATTTACATTATGTGATGTTTTTTTTATTATTATGTACATTCTAGACTTTTTCTTATGAAACAAAAAGGTTATATCTAAAAAGCAGTATGGAATGCAAAACATCTGGAGAAAAAAAAAAAAAAAAAAAAACTTAAAACTGCTCAGAATGTAGATAGAAACTTATAACTCCAAGGTAGCGAAATGTGTGTTATGTACTATTTATTAGGGGATTTTTTTTCAAATATACGGAAGGTATTGTAAAATGTTTTTTTTATTTATTTTGTGATGATTGATTGACTATATCATCCTGCTTTACAAATTAGTAAATAAATTGACAAAAGAAAATAGCACAAGAGATCGGTTGCATGCATGGACAGTTGTCAAATATACAGTTTTATCATTATGGTAAAGTCATTATGCATTACGGTATGTAAGGGATAATGCACAGTCATTTAGTCATATCATAAAATTACCCATATGTCCCTACATATACCATGAGATGCTTTCCTGAAAAAATTGACAAAACTTATGATCAAATATAGAGGTGTTTGAGAATTATCCTGCATATTACACAGCTACTCACTAAATAAATAAATAGAAATAAAAAATAATCTGAGTTAAAATTATATATAACTTGTATCATTTTGCTAGCATTACCAACCTATTATCCTAAAAGTACAGTACAATGACTACAACAACTGACCAAGCAACAACATGAACAGCACACAATATTAAAGTAATATTATTATTCATCTGAGGTGATTTTCACTAAAATCAACCGAGATGCAAGATGTTGCCAGTAGCGTTTGTATGAAACAAGAAAGAGTGAGTCCACAGCGTGATATGAGAACATGAAAGTAGTGGTTTCAGTTCCCGGATGCTACAGCGTTGATGTGGAAGAATATTTGGAAATATCTGACCACTGAGATGTGTGATTTGCTTATTAGAATCAGGTACACAAGATAGCTGTGTAATTAAAACCTGTTGCCCTGCAGTTTATTTCTTGCTTAAGTATTTTATAGCTCTGATGTATTTTTACACTTTCAACTCCATTTCCCTTAAACTTTTTTGTTGACTAATGTGCCCTCTCAGACCTCCCTTGTTTTTAAGGTTTCAGGGCCAAGTGGCCTGAAGTGACTATGTGAGAAAGGGGAAAATACGAAAGAGTCTCCCGAGGCCAGACTCCCTCCAGAGTCTCTGTTTTTCACTGTCAGCACTCGCGGAGCCCGGTATTGAGACCTGCGTCCAGCGGAGCATTGAGGTTTGTGAGGGAAAGAAGAATGAGCGAACTGGGGGAGAAAATGGCCATCAGGGACAATCTCATTTACAGATGAGAGACTTTCCCATCACTGCCTTCTGTTCCTCGTGAATCTCTCACTCTGTCTCTCCCTCCATCATTAATTTCTTTCTCACCCCTTTCGATTTATATCGCTCCCTCCTTCTCTTTAATGACCCTCCCACCATCTCTCTTTGTGTGATGCTCTCTCACTCTGCCTCTCTCTTCCCGGTCCTTGTCCGTTCTAAGAGCATCCATCCATCACGGCAGCACAGAGTGGATCGGCTAATGCCAGCTCAGAGCTCAGAGAGCAGATCTGACCAGCTGAGCTGCTCACAATCCGTGCCTTATCTATCAGAGATCCCCCCGAGCGTCCCTCGTTCCCCCGCTCCATCCCAGCACCCCTCCCTTCCTTGTAAAGAACATGACTTGTCCCTCATATATCTCATTTACAAGATGTTTCATATATATATATATATATATATGTATAACCAATTCAAATGTGTTGTGCAAATCAGTCGTACAAGTTTAGTTTAGTTTAATAAAACAACAATTTTACTTGTTCATTCAACAGAAAATCAAGTGCAGTTGTTTCAACTTATGTTTTTGAGTTAAAACAACAATTATACTTGTTCATTCAACTTTCAATGTCGTTGAGGACAAGAAAACTTAAAATTTTGTGTTGCCTGGACAATCTACTTATCCCTATACCAAAATTCAACACATAAGTTGAAATAACTAAATCGCAAAAATATTTTTTACAGTGCATGTACTTATGTTATAAGGTATTATAGATATATGCCTTACGTGTTTTGAATGGGTCAATCTATTAGAAGATTTATAATCAATGAATGAATCATAAAGGACACCATATCATTTCCCTAAGAGGTCAATGCTGGAAGTCATTTTGTTGTCATGTGATAAGAAAACCATAAAACACAAAAGAAAAGAAAAGAAAAGAAAAGAAAAGAGTGAAGCAGGTTACGAGTTAATGCAGAAACACAGAACTGACATCAAGAGGGGAAACCAATCGACTGCAGGCAGCCGCCCAGATGTGCTCTTCCACAGCGCACATGCTCTCCCTCGCCCTCTTTCTCTCCTACATCTCTCTCAAAGGGAACACTGTGATTCAAGGCCCAAATGAAAGGGATGACTGTGAGTGTGATAGAGTTGGAAAAATACATGTGTAGCTCTTCTTACGCACAGGTTTCATTGAGCAATGGGCTCAGCTGTGCTGCTTGGCTGTTAATGCGAGTGTCGATGACAATTAAGTCGCTTTACATTTCTCGCCCAGCCTCAGTTGAACTAATGACACGACTGTCTCTGCAGCGCGCCGCGGAGGACGCGAAACAAAAGGGGAATAATTACTCGCTCTCAATACTTATTGGACAGAACAAATGGCAGGGAAGCGGGAAAGGGGTGGAGATGAAAATGAAGAGCAATTACTACATGATGTGAGGAGGTTGGTGCGTTTAGTCCAGGCGGCACGCGCTGTCAGTGCATCGCGCCTCAGCCGCGCAGCTCCGCTCCTTCTCCATTGAGAGACCATCCAAAGCGCCAGAGCAGCTCATGATTCGCTGTTTCGACAGGTGCTAAGCAGCTCAGACACCCCACTAAAGCGTTTCATACAGTATGCGAATACAATGGCTTCGACTATTATAAAGTATTCAGGTAAATTATTCATTAATTTAATTGTAATGTGTCGTACGCAATCTGTCGAGGTTCATCTCGCGCTGCGCACAGTGTAATCTGTAATAGCGCGGCGTCAATTATCGAAAATATTATTTGAAAGTTTGTGATATGCAAATCTATGATAAAGTCATACTTGTTACATTTTG
Source organism: Zacco platypus (assembly GCA_038088235.1). Lineage (NCBI taxonomy): Eukaryota > Metazoa > Chordata > Actinopteri > Cypriniformes > Xenocyprididae > Zacco > Zacco platypus. The sequence goes on along the minus strand of CM076064.1, from coordinate 13,976,288 downwards.
TTTACTGCTCGCGATGGACAGCGCGTGAGCCCGTTGTTGTTATGGTTACCTCTTCTGGCAAAAGCGACTTCTTTTCGTTTTCATCTGTTTGAAGAAAGGCACTCTGGCTAACTTGTGATCTAATTGCTGAAATGCTTTAAACTCCTTGTTGAAATATACATGCTATGTGCATGTTTTAGGGGGAAAAAATGCCACTTTTTCTTTAGGTTTAAGGTCCGAAGTAATTATGTCCAATATTCTCAGAAGATTTGAACAAGGAAATTGCGCATCATCTTGTAGATGAGCTAAAAGTTATTAAACATTTCTGAACAATAAATGACAGAGCGCGTTATGTGGATAATCATGTATCGCTCTCACTTATTTGTTGTGCTCCTATGAGGGAAAGCATTAAAATGAATATGTATTGTGTATTCAGAGATCATCTGGTTTGAGGTCTAAGCACATGCACTGCCACCAAGCAACATGTGAACCTGCCATTGAAAGAAGAAGAGGATGAGGATGAGGAGGAGGAGGAGGAAAGAGTGGGAGGCGCTCATTTAGCGCACTGTCACTCAAATAATTTAAGATTATTTTGGATTTATAACAAAAATCTATTGCATTCTTACATGTTTTCTAGTGAAAATAAATGATATTAAGAATGACTTAGAATATCTCTTTGGCAATTAGTTATTTGTGCATCAAAGTAGGCCCACATAAAGTTACCCCTGTTCAATTTAAGCTTGTCACGTGGCATGCGCAGACTGCAGGGTATCGTTTTAAATGCATTTTTTTAAAAGACTTACAATTGATTTCGTGTACAGTAGCATTGTACTGATCAAACGCCATCCATATGATTTATTAAATATCCAATTTACCTGCTAAAACAAACACAAAAAGATATATGTTTAAGTTCCACGCGCTGGACTTCATTTGCGAACGTTTTTAACGATGCTTTTGGGAACGCGCAGTACTTGCGCGCGACTAACGCTCTACTTGGCGCTTCTGAACCCCAGCCAATATCAATCTGCAGCCAACAACTCATCAATGTCACTGTTTAAGATGGAGAGCGACCCAAAAGAGAGAATTAGAAACAGTTTACCTCCGTTTATGAAAGCGAGGGCATTCTCCTTGCTTCAAATGTGCCAGGAGTCCTGAAGACTGATGTTTGTTTTAAACGAGCTTACTTTCTACTCACTCCAGCCAAGCTCGAACTCAACAGCCGCCTGTCCATCACACGGAGAGCGAAACGGGGAATTCACAAACCGAATTTGCCCATTATTTTGCGAATCTCTTCGCCAAACATCACCGACGGGATGTATGAGAGAGGACGAAAAAGAAAAAGCGAAAAGCACCGTCAGCGATTGAATCTCAGAAAAGAAGTGCGTAAATCCATATGGGGGTTAGTAGACTAATGGCCTTATAATGTTCCAGGCGTGCTTGTTAGATTATTAACAGCTGTCTTCCTGCGGAACCGCTGGGACTGTGAGTGATGAGGAAGTCTGCGATGATAACTGCGCCTCGCACACTCCTCCCGAGCTGCGATCGATTTGACAAGAGAACTGCGAACTTGCCTTGCTTATTCCGCGCACGTGCGTCGGCTGCACCCCCGCCCCGCGCGCGCGGTCTTTCAAGTAGCCACACTAACTGATGTCATAGCTTACAAGTGTTGAAGTGAGCGGCTGTACTATAACGACAGCCGGGCAAAAAGTGAGTGAAAAGGTTTTTAATTTTTTACACCTCCAACCTGCCTGCCTCGAAGCGCAGTCGGGTTTTTTTTTTACCATGCGCTCAAACAGGTTAATCCTTTAAATATCGATTTTGTCTATTTCGTTCTGTCTCATAGCCGGAGACTCTTTAGATTTCTATCATGTGGCAAATGATGTTATCAATAGCCAATCACAGCCTGACACCCCTCAAGGTTGAGCCTGACAGGTGAAATGAAATCTCCATCAAGGGTTTCCATCACAAATATCAGTTCTGGATTCCCCTACCATATCCTACACCAAAAGGTCATACGTAGTTTAGACGTTTAACATCTGATACTCTTGAAATTTGTGTTTTTTCATCATCACACACACTGGTGTCTGACTTAAGGAGGGATATAAAGGTCCTGGGTTAAGCTACACAAACACTACCCTCTGATATCCGTCTCCAATCCCGATAGTCTCGGAATCTTTGTCTCCTTCAGGTATAAAAAAGAGATGAAAGGGGTATTCGGTACAACAAGAAATATAACCCATTTGAATCCTCATTTTAAAAGTACTGCCATTGCACTCAATATTCCATGCTATTTATTTTCAACATTGAACATCCTCTTTGCCCTGGACATTTAGCTAATAAAATATTAACCACAAACAACCTTGTGAAGCTCTCGATGTTCGCTACTTGTTTTCACGGACCTTGGGCAAAATTGCTGGCCAATTGCACTTTTGCAGAATGTATGGAGTCATCACATGTTGTGGCGCCCTGTGCAGAATACTTAGATGTGGTCAGGCTAGAGTAGATGAAGTGAGAAGCACCAGTCTTGGTTGATCTGACCATCCAATCATGACAGTTCGACCAGTTCAAATTCAATTTAGCCTAATCTACAAAACAACAAGGCAGCAACTGTTGTAGAGTTCGTTTCAGCACCATGGACAGCACAAAATGGACTTCCTTGCGTCAGTCAAGAATATTGGATGCTTCAGACTTACTGACTTTCCCATAGCCCCAAGAATGAATGTTTTGCATATGGCTTACAGCATTTAATGTTCAACTGGCATATGAGAAAATACAAGTCGTAATAATGCTGACAGAGTCGAATTGGAGGAAAGGGCACAAATGTCTTTTATCAGAGAGCTTGTGTTATAGGATCCCTGCTGAGACTTCTTCCTTCTGAGATTGTTCTCTCAGAGGACTGAGCATTATGGAAATGTCTGATCATAACTTGAGGAATATTTCTTCCAACACAATCAATATTTCCACATTTATCCTCTGAAAGAGAATGTTTTCTTGCTTCGTGGGACGCCTGTAGAAGTGGGTATGTAAGATGAGCCGTTGGTAATTGATTTATTTCTGTTCAGTGGTGAGAATTTTTTTTTCTTCGTGAGATGAATCAGATTAAGCCACGTTGATACACGCAGGATAATGGATATTATGCATGAAGACAATGGAAACGGGTGATGGATGATAACAAACAAATCTAATCTAGCTTCCAAAGCAGGCAAGAATGGGAGAATCATAACTGAACAGTGCCGAATGATCATTGTGTAGCACTCTGTCGAAAGTCAGAGCGAAAATTCATTTCCTGAAATATTGACACCCAGGGAAGAAGGATAAAAGAGACTGTGTGTCATATACAGCCAAAAGACAGCAGGGCCAGACAGGAAAGTTGGGCCCACAAACAGCCAGACATATTTTGCCAATAAATATTCCTTTTTCATTAAATCATGCGCTGCGTTTTTGGGACAGTCCATTAAAAGTGTCTCTAATGAGCAAATGTGGAAACAGTGACAATGAAAAGTGAGCACCAACTTTTACTTGATATGTTACTAAAGGCATCAGCAAAAAAAAAAAAAAAACTTTTATTTAATTTGTATTGATTTATTACATTTTAATTAAATAATAAGCAAATAAAAATAGTAATTTGTATTAATAAATATATCAAATTTTAAAAAATAAAATAAAAGCTAGTACTTATATTTGTAATGTCTCTGTATAATTTTAAACTTATTCCACATATTTTATTTTACAAATGTTATACATTGATCCTCTTACACTGTAAAAATTGGTAAATTGCAATTACAACCATAAGGGGCTATTTCTACATGATCTAATGCATAAAAGTTGTTTTGTTGGTATAAATAAATGTATTTAGTTAGATTCAGGGATGCTGACTAATATTTTTTGACTTATATAAAATCTGTTAAAATAGATGTTACTATTTTAGGTTATCATTTTTGCAGTTATACCACAAATACTGCTTAATAAAATGATTAAAGACAAGTGTTTCCTCTTCTTGTCACTCTATATATGTTTTGTTAGGTTTTTCCAGCACAAGTTTGTACACTGTGAACAAATTTCCACCTATTTGAACTTAAGTTCAGTTGCTACCTTACATTTTTAAGTATAATCAACTTAGTTGTACTAGTAATTGCAACTTAAATTATATTAAACCGCTCGAGTGTCTTATAATCTCTCAAATAATTGCTTATTTTGATGAGTTAAAAGTAATTGCCATGACTTACTGATTGTATCATATTTTACAACTTACTACTGAAAGTTAGATATTTGTATAAATAAACAATATATATATATATATATATATATATATATATATATATATATATATATAAATTATCTTTCTATTATGACCTTGAGCAAAAAAAAACTAATGACTAAATGAACTAAAGCCCTGTTACTTCTTAAAGGTACAGCTACATATACATTCAGATTTAGCCTGAGGCGTAACCATGCAATTTATTTACTCTTATAACAATAAATAAATCATTTAAATAAAGAAATTGACTTCATAAATTACCTTTCCAAACCACAAAAGGCGTACATTTCGAGGAACGACAACTATAATCATTAAGCTTCATCTCCATACCTGCTGAATTAACAGCACCGGCGCTTATTTACATGATGCAGTGTGCAGTGAGGACACAGGGTTTGAGGAGCTCGTTTCTTCAGCAGAAGTGAGGGGAAGGAGGGCGGTAATAATTGCTCACTCCCAAACAATTCCACCAGTGACATCCCATTACTTTAAACACGACAAAATAAGGCCACCCGCGCGAGGAGAAAGAATTCACTGAATAAGACATGAAGGGAAAAGGCTGGCGTTATTAGCTGTGTAGGGTTCATCATTAGAAAGCAGTGAGACGGAGCATAATCCTTCACGCGCGCGACTATAGCTCTCCTGTTACTAGCAGTAATTACAGAGCAAGTGCAGCCCGCCGCTTGTAATAAACTGTCTGTGTTCGAGCACACACTCATTTAGCCTCTCCATAACAACCGAGAGACAATGAAAGCAACGTTACTTTATCATTTAGGTACCTCTGCAAGACTGGAAAACTCGGTGTGAGAAAGAAGAGCATATCTAAAGTGTTAAAACTATCAAAATTATTGTCCTAAAATTATATATAACGCCATGGATAGATTTCACAAACTTTACAGAGTTAATCATCTTATAGTTGGGATGAATGCAGCGTGTGGGAATGAGAAAGGACATCAGCGCCTGGTGGACACTTGGAGCAGATGATGCAGAATCATTAGTGGTGTTATACAGCCATCTAGCGGCCATAATATAAAAGTGCAAGAGCGTTTCAAGGTGACTATTCTGTTACATTTTTTCATGTCTCCATCTCCATATTAACGTCAACATAATGGATACAATATTACACTCACATTTTTTAAAGACGGAAATTATTTTATTTGATCATATTTAAATAATGAGGGTGTTTTGTAAATAAACTTATTTTTGTCATGTCTCTGGGTGCTATATATAACATGAAAAGCTGGCAATTAATTAAAAAATCTTCCAGGTGTTTCTTAATTTTCTCCTAATTAAAATGTTTCAAATGAAATTGTCTGGGGGAATATTGTTCCTGGTAATAATTTCATAGGGTTTTCCTGTGTCCTCAAATCCACGGTTTGAGCTTTGAGGTCACAGAGATTAATGGCAGTGACAGCACATCTCAAACCAGTGCACTTTTGCTGTCATTCAGAGCCTTACATTATGAAACACAGGGAGAACAACAGAAATAAGTCAAGTGTAAAGCCACTGAATACCATTCTTGTAATGACTGGTGTTAAATATAGTGATATCCATAAATAACTTTCATGTATGTCATTACTTCTCAATGTATGTGGGAATGATGAAATATCACAGACAAAAAATGTTTTAAATAGCTTTCATTTCAGTTTGCACATGCATACAAATACAAAGCAGATGTTTTCAAAAACACTTGAGTCATAATTAAAAAAAATATTAAATATCATCATAGGATTTCATTAAATACTTTCACTTCAACTCAAACCAGAGCTTAACATCTAGACCCTTTCCAGCAACTTTTCAAACTGTTCACACACATTTTAAAGGGTCTGATAAAATACTGATAAAAATACTTTTATAAAATGAAGTAATACAGAACAAATCTCTTAATGAGTGCAACAGGACTGGAGTCATGAATCCCTTAACATAGTTTTGCATTTACAAAATGACTGTTTTAACTGGCCACAAATAAAAACGTAACTGAAACTGTAATAAATATGAAGCTGAGGTCATCGCCCTTGACAATGCATTAAACAGCAAAATAAAAAATGCTTTAAATGTGGTTTGACTGTTATAAAAGATGCTACCAATCTATGCGGGTGGACTCAACATTAGTTCAGTACCCAAAGCCTGATCACCTGATTTAAAAAAAACAAAAAAAACAATGTCTTATAAACTGTTGAAATACAACCCATAGCCATGTCAAAATACATCACAAAGCTGCACTTAAATCAGGTGTAAAATTGTAGTCTCTATAAAAAGCCCACATATACCTGAAGGGAGGTACAAACCACACAAACTATGTAAAAACAATGCATCTTCTAATGAAGTGTGAGTCTTTTAACAACATACTCAGCACCTCCATGTGCAGAATGTAACAGCTAGAGGATCAGAGCAGATGCTTTTTTTTTTTTTAAAGTAAAATGTTCTTTCACATATTAGTCATTTGTTTTAGTTAGCATTGCTATAGGAGTATAAGAGTGCAGAGAGTTCGTAGGAGTGTGTTCATTTATCTCTTTGCAGAAGATGTTCCATGTTTTACAGGCTACAGTTCATCTCGGGCTTGTTTAGCGCGCCACTCCGGGTGCCGGGTCACATGTTCGGCTGCTAGAAGGACTAACCGCATGAACTCCTCCACGTCAAAAGTGTAGTTGGTAAACTTAGGATGTTCCCCAAGAGTAGGGTGATGACCCTGAGACAGAACAGAATATCAGGACATTAATATAATATAATATAAACACACATACTATATGTATTAATATTTACAAAAAAGGATCACAACATTTGTTAGTCTTTGTAATGTTACAAATGTTCATTATTAGTTTATATTTGATCAGGTTCATGAAATAATACTAACAGGTCAGATACAAATTTTGATCTTTAATAATGTTATTTATACATATAATTCTTTTCAGAATATATATGAATAAAATGAAATCTATTCTAATTTACAAGTATGTATAAATGTGTGTGTGTGTGTGTGTGTGTGTGTGTGTGTATATATATATATATATAGAGAGAGAGAGAGAGAGAGAGAGAGAGATAGATATAGATATACACACACACTCTCAACGGCCACTTTATTAGGTACACCTGTTAACTTGCTCAATGATGAGATATCTCAAAATCAGATATCTAATCAGCCAATCACATGGCAGCAACTGCTGAAGTTCAAATTAAGCATCAGAATGGGCAAGAAAGGTGATTTAAGTGGCTTTGAACATGATATGGTTGTTTGTGGCAGACAGGCTGAGTATTTCAGAAACTGCTGATCTGCTGGGATTTTAAAGCACAAACATCTCTAGGCTTTACAGAATTTGGTCTGAAAAAGAGGGAATATCCATTGAGCAGCAGTTCTGTGACTGAAAATGCCTTGTTGACGCCAGAGGAGAATGGCCAGATTGGCTCGAGCAGATAGAAAGGCAACAGTAACTCAAATAAGTACTTGTTACAATCGAGTTCTGCAGTAGAGCATCTCTGAACGCACAACATGTCGAACCTTGAAGCAGATGGGCTACAAGAGCAGAAGATCACTCTGGGTGCCACTCATTTCAGCTAAGAATAGGAAACTGTGGCTACAAATCACAAAACTAACAAAATTGGACAATAGAAGATCAGAACAACGTTGCCTGGTCTGATGTGTCTCGATTTCTGCTGCGACATTCAGATGGTAAGGTCACAATTTGGCGTAAAAAACATGGTAGCATGGATCCATTCTGCCTTGTATCAACAGCTCAGACTGGAGGTGGCGTAATGATGTGGGAGATATTTTCTTGGCAAACTTTGTGCCCCTTAGTACCAATTTAACAATTTTAATACCACAGCCTTCCTGAGCACAGCTGCTGACCATGTCCATCCCTTTATGACCACAGTGTATCTTCTGATGGCTACTTCCAGCAGGATAACACGCCATGTCACAATGCTTAAATCATCTCAAACTCTTGAACATGACAATGAGTTCACTATACTCAAATGGCCTCACAGTCACCAGATCTCAATCCACTAGAGCACCTTTGTGATGTGCTGGAATGGGAGGTTCGCATAATGGATATGAAAAATCAGCAGCAACTGTGTGATCTCAAATCTTTCAGCTCCTTGTTGAATCTATGCCACAAAGAATTGAAGCAGTTCTGAAGGCAAAAGTGGGTCCAACCTGGTACTAGCAAGGTGTACCTAATAAAGTGGCCTGTGTGTGTGTATTCCTATAAGAGAATTAAAATAATAAATATATTACAATTCTCTAATAGGAGGTTATGTAACTAGTTTAAAGGTACTAACATCACTCACACCGAATGTGAATTTGGTACTGTATAGGAATCCTGGAAAGAAATGATATAAACTGGAATGGATCCAGGCAGTGGTGTACAGGTTTGGCTGTGTGTATGTGTGTGTGTGTGTGTTTGTGTGCTCTCTTCACCTTATCCTGGGGGAACACTTTGTCCCTTTTCTGCCAAGTCATGTAATGGACTCCCCTCAGTCGGGCCAGATCACGGTAGCAGCTCTCATCTTGACAGTTGTACCTGTGGAATACAGAAAGAGGGATGTTTTATGTCCCAAACTTAGCAGGCAGCGGCCCACAAAGCCTCTGCAGACTCAGTTTGATGGATAACTGTTTAATTAGGCTGTATTTCACTGTCACACACACATACAGACACAGTCAGATGTCTCCCTCCTCCGTAACACTTTAAAAAGTACATTGTACAGCGCAGAAGCTTGACTGCTTCCACATGAGTGTTGGGCAGATGTATAACATGACATGGGTGTCAGATGCACAGATGCACACTGGGGAATACGCCTTAACACATGCAGATAGGTGTTGCGGAAAAAGGGCGCTGTGAAGCGAGTCGTGATGGTTTAATTTATCAGGAAAATGAAGGAACTTTTTTTAAAGCAAGAATGCAAGCAAATGTCCACGATTGATGGCTGTCAGGGGCTAAGATGAAGATTAAAAATTCTAAAAATAAAATAACAATTTTAAGTAAGTGGAAAACCTCTAATGATCGACCATTTTGCTATTTCCGCTTCGATGTATATGGGTTGATGGTCCCTGTTTTAAGTAAGATTAGGATCAGTAAGATTTTATTATTTTTTTGAAAGAAATTAATAGTCGTATGGATAATTGTTTTTATGGATGGATGCTTTTTTTTAATTTGGGTTCCCATTCACAACCATTATAAACATTGGAGGACTAAGGATATTTTTAAAAATATCTCTGATTGTATTCGTCTGAAAAAAGAAAGTCATATACACCTAGGATGGCTTGAGGGTGAGTAAATCATGGGATAATATTCATTTTTGGGTGAACTATCTCTTGAAGTCAAAAATTAAAGTCAAAATTAACTCAAGCTAAGAGGAAAACAGAAGAAAAAATAATGCGTTTCTTCTCAAGACTTCCGTCAACCATGCTAATGTCTATGCTAATGCTTCTCACATTTGTCATTTATAACTCAAAATAAACCTTGTTGATCGTATTAATACAATCATGTTCAAAAAGTATGACTTCTGCAAATGGTATAAACATTATTAAACACTGCAGGCTGCCACCAATAACTGTTTATATAATCTCTGAGGGTTTTAAAGTGCCTCTAAAACTTAAAACTGAAGTGGAGTGAAGTGAAGTATTCACGGTCCTCAAACTGCTCTACCACATCGCTGGCCCCACAGATCATTTAGAAAGCAGAGAGTTACATACAATTCAAATATGACGGCCCAGTCTGGAAGAAAGAGGAGGTGGGTCAGTCCGGCTCCATGCATCCCAATGAAGATATCAGAGTTGTGTGTGATGGAGATCTGCTCCAGAAATGGCATCTCTCTAAGAATACACACCAGCTTTCAATCACGCAAACACCTAAGAAATCGCTACATTTAAAAACAACAAAGACTGAATGACTCACTTGAATTTGTAATCCACCAGCTTGACCTCGAATAAAGGCACAGTCTTCAGGGCATTGATAAGCTGCACACACACACACAGCAGGGATTCAGAGGGTGATTAACGAGACCTCACACTCATGTGGACAGAGGCCAAGTAAATCGAGGCTTTTTACCGAGCAGGGGTCTCCAACAAATAAGAGTTTAAATGGGCAGTTAAGGAAGCAGAGTGATAAATCAATGATGAGCAAAGAGAGAGAGAGCATTCACCTCCTGCTGGTTTATTATCCTACGGTACTCAGTGCTTCTTGCCAACAGAGTGACACGGACTTGGCGCTCCTGACAAAGCAGAAGGACATCACAGATTTCATACATATTTCATCACACATTTAGATCTTAAGCTATATGTTTTGTAACACATATAATTCATTTTAAAAATACATTCAAACTTGAAAATTTATCATTTAATGAAACGTAATGTAGGCTACATAATATGTGTGATAAGAAAGAACTGGGGTCTCTCATTGAAAGAGACCATGAGAAGGAATAAATTGTACAACAGCGCCATCTAGTGGCAGATGGCATAATCATGAAAATGAATAAACTATTATAAGTATAAGTATGTGTGAATTTAATCGAAACATTATTGCAAAAGCCTGTGGCAATATTGAAACTATGGCTATAATATATATATATATGTGTGTGTGTGTGTGTGTGTGTATGTATGTATTTAAAAGTATAAGGATCAAATTTATTATTATTTATAATAAAACAAATAATACAAATTATAAAATAAAACAGAATTATATAAAATTATAGTTCAATAATTATTTATTTAAATTGATAATAAATAAAATTAATATAATATTTAAATTACAATAAAAAAATAATATAATATAACAATTTAACATTTTTTAATTTAATTATTTATTTAGAAGTCTGAGAATTAAAATACATTATATATTTAAAATAAAATGAATAATATAATATGAAATTAAAATTTAAGAATTATTTAAATTAATAACAAACAAAATAGATGTAATATTTAAAATAAAATTATATTTAAATGTTTAATTTATAAATAATAATAATAATACATTCAATTTAATAATTATTTATTTAAACTTATAAGACCTAAAAATATTTAACAATATTTTTTAAATCTATACGTGTCTAATAATGTAAAAAAATTTGAAAAAGGAATTTCACAAGGAGGTTATTGTGATTTTATGAGCACAACAATTTCAAAATCAGCACAGGAAACAGTTTAGAAACAGTTTTACCCACTATACTATATGTTTATTGTGCATATTTTGAAATTGTTATGCTCATAACATCACACCACAATCTCTTTTGTTTTTCTGATATTATCAAACGCACATAGATATATTAGTATCTCATCCAAAGAGTATGAATGTCTCTCTATTATTAGAATGCAGGAATCAAATTATGATCAGTATTTGTATATGTGTGTGTGTGTGTGTGTGTGTGTGTGTGTGTGTGTGTGTGTGTGAGAGAGAGAGTTCAAGCATGTTTACCTTCGGTCCATCTTGTGGGACATTGAGTCGATAAAGGACATGCTGGGAAAACGCCTTGAACAGCCCCTCACTGTGGCAGTCAGAGATCTATCAAATTACAAACATCTGTCAGTTAAATCTTCTCTACATATCATTTGTACACAGAGGGCAGAGGCACACAATCACTAATATGAGGATGATTTGAGCGACAGCACCAGATGAGTTCAGTCTCACACAAGGCAATATTCTATATCACACGCACAGCATCCACAGATGTCACGCAGAGATGCATTAAAATAGACAGAAGACAGCAGATGAATATGAGAAGAACAAATGCTAAAATGGAGGACTTGCTAAATGGAAATACTTGAGAGCAACAGAGGATACATACAAGAGGAGTGTTGTAGAAAAGGCCATATCGCATTCTTGGAAGGAGAGAGAAAAATGCGTCCCTAAAACACACCTGTGAAAAACACAAACTTTTAAATGGCACCAAAACACTCAGATGCTGATAAAAGTGAGAACTAGTGATATGGAGTAAAAGTCTTTTACCCTTTTGGAGTCAAAGTTTTTGAGGTGAATGATGTCATAATCCGTGAAAGCCTGCCATGTTTCAGTGAACAGGTCTCCATATCCGTACACACTCTGACAGACAAAACAACTCAATTAAATGCATTGAAGTTTTTTTCCGTCAATAATTTTATCCCTTAAAACTCATCTTTGATAATCAAAATGACATATTTAAATGTTTCATATGTCATGTTTTAAGTATTACCAAACCTGTATGAATTTCTTTGTTCTGCTGAGCACAAAGAAAGATATTTGGAAGAATGTCAGAAACCAAACAGATCTCACCCTCCATTGACTACCATAGAAGGAAAAAATAAATACTATAGAGTGAGATCTATTTGGTTACTCACATTCTTTCAAATATATTCCTTTGTGTTCAGCAGAACACAGAAATTCATACAGATTTGGAACAACTTGAGGGTGAGTAAATGATGACAGAATTTTCATTTTTGGGTGAACTATCCCTTTAAAATAGCATGAATACCCTTGCTTCATTTAGTATACGTGCATACCTGATCCAGCAAACATTACACGACGCCAAGTGGAAATATTGGAATAATTCAGTCATATATTACTTTGATCCAGAAACAGATTCATATAAAGAGCAGCAAATTTTACAGGGTCGTCAAAAATTCGATGTATCAGAATGGTAATGCTTTTTATGAATCTCTCCGTACAACGTCAGAAACATAACGGTAATTGATATGATTAGCCTTTGGCTTGACTATGTTATCAAACAGCTAATAATGTGTTGTTAATGTTACACAAACCATGTTCCCGTCTGCCATCTCAGAGTCAAACAGCTGCCTTCTAAAAATCAGCATCCTTAGAAACACTTTGAACATCATAGAAAGTCAGTGAAGAAAAGCATATCGTAATATACATCATATACATAATTCACCCGCTATATTGCTATATGTATCCGATTTTTCTTGATCCTTCTTAAAGTGTTTTTGTGCTCACTGTGGAAAAGCCCCGTCCCACACATTAACAAGATTCGTAGGAAACTTGCGGTTTCAAACCTCATTTTTGAGACGGTCTTTGATACACTGTAGTTTTAAGGAAAAAATACTCAGCAATAGTGTTGACTGATTAATTTGCACATGTTTGTCTTAAAGTATATTTAAAACACCACACAGACGTACAAACAACAATAAAACCTTGATTTTTACCACAAGGTGTCTTTAAAAGGTAAAAGTAATTGTAACTGTATATAGTCTGTTTATTGAAGGTACTTCCTTATTTAGTTTAATGAAAAAGATTGCCAGGTGAACACAAACTTGACAAGCTCCAAAATGGACAAAGATATTAATAAAGTATCATGAAAGTAATCCATGTGACTTGTGCACCAAATTTTAGTTTTTCTGAAGGATTTACCCTACCATTCAAACGTTTGAGATCATTACGATTTTTTAATTGTTTTGAAAGTAGTCTTAAAAATTAAAAATCTTTTGTAAAATTATAAATGTCTTTACTGTCACTTTAAATCAATTTAACGTGTCCTTGCTAAATAAAGTATTAATTTCTTTTTAAAAAATAAATGTTATTGACCCTAAACTTTTAACCACTTCTGTATGATAGCTATGTGAAACCAAATATCATTCACGCTTTTGCATATTCAAAATAGCCATCATGATCAGTCATGTAATAACCAATGAATTAATTCAAACAGGAACTAATAGTCATTACCTTACCTAAACTTATCTTCTTAAGTGGATTGGATTACAGATTCTAATCCTTATTTTCATAATCTCTCTTAATCTACTATTGAAACTAGAATCCAAAAGGACCAAGACACAAAGTCAAGAAGGCCACGTTCACACGGCCACAGAATACAGTTGTCAGTTCTGTATTTATCGTACTCTTCAACCGAACTCACACCTGTAAATTTTCGGGACTCACAAAAAAAATCTTTGGTCTCTGTCGCTATACGGGCTTGACTCCCATTGTAAGTTCATAGAACAGACAGTGATTGAGAAGCTATAGTAAGTTACTGTGTGAATTGGACATTTCAAGACTCACATCTTTATGTAAATGCGGTTGTCAATCCCAAAAACTGAGTTTGAACATAGCCTTAGACACAGTTACAAACTTAATTCCATTGACATTGTTTCATAAAAAAAATAAAAAAAATCTCCCTAGTTTTCCACACCTCTTTATTTTCCCTCTTCCTTGCCCTTGAAATACCAGCGTCTGAACAATAGGCAGGATAAGGTTCTCTCGTAAGTCACTTTATTTTCAGCCCACTGTTTCCTTTTTATCTTTCTCTTTTAGAAAGCGCACACCTCCTGAAACTGGCAGTCGGTTTAAACAACAAACCTTCTGTTAGTGTTTGTAAGAAATGCTCTCTAAGCCCTCATATGGTTGATGATTTACTGGAAGACATGTTAGAAGCAAACAATGTTTGTGTGTTTAAGAGAGATGAACACTTACTGTGTCCCACATGACAATGTTTATGTCACGGCTGAAGGAATTGTTGAGGTGCTGGGAGATGTAGAGGTTAACAAAGTCACAGAAGTGATGGTACATGTTCACTCCTGCAAAATACAAGCGAAGCATGGACGTTTTTAAACCTTAGCCTTTGTGGAGACTAAACAAAAAGCTGCTTTGTTCACACAAAGAGCTTACCTGCATCAAGCTTCATGAAGATGGTTGGTCTGTCAATTATAACATCACAATGGCCCTCGACCAGGGGGTGGAAGTCAAGCTCTGAGTACGTCTGCAATTCAGCAAACCTGAGAGAGGAAATACTGTTTTTATACGGGCCCTTTTCACATTGATTATGTTGGTCAGAAGATAGAACGATATGCCGTCACAGTCTGTGAAAAGGGTAGATTTTCCAGCAAATAAGCAGGATAGTTCATCTAAAAATGACAACTCTATCATCATTTACTCACCCTCAAAACTACTGAATGGATTTCTTTTAATAGAAATATAGCCAACAAGTCATTTGGGGCAATTTTATGACACTTTTTAGAGGAGGCAGACATTGATCACGGTCTATTTTTATTTTATGGAAAAGTGCAGCGTGAACATTTTTGAAAATATCTCGTTTTGTAAACGACAAACAATTTTAAATGGCAGAAATTATATTTAGGGAGAATGTCAAGAGACATTAGCAGATATATTTCACTGTTCAAATGTTTGGGATTGGTAAGATTTTCGAAAGAAGTCTTTTATGCTGACCAAGACTGCATTTATTTGATCAAAAACACAGTAAATTTAAAATAACTGCTTTCTATTTTAATATATTTATAAAATGTAATTTATTCCTGTGATGCAAAGCTGAATTTTCAACATCATTACTCCAGTCTTCAATGTCACATGATCCTTCAGAAAACATAAAAATCTGATTTGCTGCTCAAGAAACATTTATTTTTATTATTATCAATGTTGAAAACAAATGCAGACTATGACAGGTTGATTTTTCGATGACCATAAAGTTCAAAAGAACAGCATTTATTTGAAATAAAGATATTTTGTGACATTATAATTTGTCACTTTTGTGCAATTTAATACATATATAAAAGTAAAACAAAGTAATAAAAAAAATATCAAATCTTACTGACCCAAAACTGTAGTTTATCAATGTTAGTTCCTAAATGTTTTGCAACAAAGGTAAAGAAATACAGCTCTGGAAAAAATTAAGAGACCACTGCAAAATTATCAGTTTCTCTGGGTTTACTATTTATAGGTATG
This sequence comes from Zacco platypus, assembly GCA_038088235.1. Taxonomy (NCBI): domain Eukaryota; kingdom Metazoa; phylum Chordata; class Actinopteri; order Cypriniformes; family Xenocyprididae; genus Zacco; species Zacco platypus. The sequence goes on along the minus strand of CM076064.1, from coordinate 13,960,400 downwards.
TGTTTGGGTAAAATTAACATTTTTGTTTTATTCTATAAACTACTGACATTTTTCCCAAATTCCAAATAAAAATATTGTAATTTAGAGCATTTATTTGCCAAAAGCAACAACTCGTCAAAATAACAAAAAATATGCAGTGGTCTCTTAATTTTTTCCAGAGCTGTATATTAATGCATTAAATGTCCAGGAAGTCTTTTATTTGGACACAAGTTAATTACCAAGACTGAAGAGGACTCTTGTGTGTCCCTTCTGCAGTTAGTGCTTTACCATCAAGGCTGCAGTGACCACCAATCTCACCCTGTTCCAGGAAATCCTCTTTATACCTGCAGTGACAGAGGAAGAGAGATGGAGAGGGAAAAAGAAAGAGAACACATTTAGACAGGAAGTTCTCACAGTTCTTCCAGAGAGAAAACAATTTCACATGAGTTTTGCATTCTCCAATGACCCTAGAGGGGGTCGCTGACCTCTCGTGACCTCTGCGGGGACTCCTCAGGTCCAGGTACAGGTTTGTGGCCCTGCAGAACCGCATATGACTGGAGCACTTCAAAGAGGAATCGCCCTTTAAAAAAACATTTCAAACTTGTATTTGCAAGTTTGTTCCCAGTATTGTTTGGACATGTTTAAACATTTAAAACAGCCTTTATGTCTTCAGTGCTCATGCTCAAAGCTCTGCAAGTGAGCCAAGAACTTTACCACGGTAAACACAGAGCAAATGAGCTGAAGGCTTGGTGAACAAAGAGCGTAGACTCTAAACTCACAGGACTCGACGGCTTGCACAATGTCTTCATTTCACCGAGACGCTCCCTCACATAGCCAAAATCTGCCTGTTTCCAGAACAGTTCCTGGGCATTCTGAATAGAGCTCGCCCTAAAGAAACAAGACACACAGTATTGTTTAGAGTAACAAAAAGCAGTCTTTGTATTGAAGGTAAAGTCATAAGATACAATTTATTATCACTCCTTGAAGTGGCACAGGGGGAAACAGGCTGCGTTCAAATGTCAGAAACTTGTGTTAGCTTGCATTAGCACTAGAATAAAGGAACACAACTTTGCTTTCCATGTTAAATAGGGTTTGCAGTACAAATTGAGAAAATACATATATGACACTGGTGCAAAGAAGCATGAACCTTCAATGACTGACAGCAGTGACATACTCTACTTCATCTGACTATATAAATATTTAACATGTTCTTATACAAGCGTGATTGGGTAACACTTCCCATTAAAGTTCAATTCGTTAACATTAGTTAATGCATTTTTAAAATGTCAAGTTGTATTCATTATGTGTATTTATATATTATGAATAAAGATGAATGGACAGCTGTATATTTATAAATTATCATTAACCTATATTCATAAGTACTGTAAAAAAAAATGTCTCTATTGTTAGTTCATGATAGGCTTATAATAATACGATTGATAATAATACAAATTGTTTCTTGAGCAGCAAATCAGCATATTAGAATGATTTCTGAAGGATCATGTGACACTGAAGACTGGAGTAATGATGCTGAAAACTCAGATTTCCCATCACAGGAATAGATTACATTTTAAAATATTAAAATATAAAACATTTTTTGTAAAATAATTACATTTAAAAATAATTAAATAATTACTGTTTTTACTGTATTTTTGATCAAAATAAATGCCACGGTGCGCAAAAGAGGATTCTTTCAAAAACCTAAAACAATCTTACCAACCCCAAGATTTTGAACAGCAGAAAATATCTGCAAATACTGCTGAATATTCAACCAAAAATATAATATGTTTCAGCACTTACTAGCCTCACGTCGATGTCGTTCCATATGTTTGTCATCCACAAAAGAAGATATTTTAAAAATGGTTCATGCTGCTCTTTTCCAAACAATAAAAATAGACTGTGATCAAAGGCTACCTTCTCCAAAACGTCTTAGAAAAGTGTCGCACACAAATTCTGCTCTTTCAGCAGCTTTGAGGGTGAGTAAATAACGACAGTTGTCATTTTTCAATGAACTGTCTCAGGTAATTAGCTGGTTATGAATAGCGGGAAAACATAAGTGTAATGTACATCAGCGAAGAAAGACATACCATCCTGAGTCAATACTGGTGCACACAGGATAGCTGAACCTGTGCTCAGCGGAGCAGCTCTTTTCATACCCCCAGCAGGCCTTCTTAAGCAACAGAGCATCCTGTCACAGCCAACAGAGACACAGATCTAAGAGAACATCCGATGATAGTAAAGTATATACACAACACTACAGCAAAAAGAACAACCTCTAATCCACCATTACAGCTGTTGTATGACATACATATCCCACTCACATCTAACCCAACTTCAGCAGACATTCCATAAGAAACAAGAGGAAATGGCTTACTTTAAAAGGGCAAAGTGGGTCCTCCTTGCAGAGTTTGGCCAGTGGTTTGTTGTTGTACAGAAAGAATGGAATATGCTGCTGAGGCAGCGCCAGGCTGCTGTAGTCCAGCTGTGGCGTGTGGCTGCTGTTCTGGATGCTGTCTGTGGTGGAGATGGTTTTATAAGTGCAGACCAGGCACAGAGCTACCAGCAGCAGCATAGTCCCTCAAGCCACATGGAAGGAACCACACTGGCTCTCAGTACCTACAATCATTTATGGGAAAGACAGAGAGCGAGAGAGAGAGAGAGAGAGAGAGCACAAGAGTGTTTAGAGAAAGAAAACTAATGGTTGACAAACACCAAAGCTCTGGAAGTAACAACAGTGTGGGAACTTGCAAATGAACGGATATTAGTCCATGTGAAACTCCTAGCACAGGAAATATTAGTGACCTTTTTCCTTCAATTGTTTAAGCAATAAGGCCAGGATTGAGGGAAATTAATAGAAAAACAAGTGCACATTCTACAGAAATTATGGTCATGCTTTGATATGGGCTGATGACTATTTTTGAACCGTAACTGTGGGGATTTGTATATAAAATCAATATGAAATTCTATTTTTTGATAAGATATATTAATTATTATGAACTATTGTCTACTCAATCATAATACCTGCCTTGGTTTGTTATTATTTTTCATAGCATTACCGCAATGTATCTGAATGGAATCTAGAAATATGTGTATTGATCACTATTGATCATTTGTCTAATGCTCTCTAGAGAACATAAGCACTTCTTTACACAGATTTTTCACACTGTAAAAGCAAGCTTTAAAATTCCTTAATTTCCAATTTGTTCCCATTATTAACAACATTTAATTAATGTGATTTATTTAACTCTCAAAAGAAAAATTAAACATCAAATAAAATAAACCTATAAATTAAACTGTTACTGCGTTAGTTTGAGTTTTTCCATTTTTTCTATACATGAAAAGAATATTCGATCTTTTTTTTTGTACAATAACTTCGAGCAACAATTTTGAATGTTAATTCGAGGCAGTCAAAATTGACTAAAATGTAATCAGATTATTTGCTTCCGACCACGCTGTAGAAAGGGTTGAATGTTCCTACTTCTTGTGTAAAAATTAGTAATTAAATTGAATAAAATATTAATTCAATACATTATGTCAAAATTCTGACATTGTTTGTTCTATTATTTTAACTGTTGGATATAGTCGAAAACAATCAAGACCTCATTTGACACTTTAAACTACCTTCTTTTCATGGTAGATATTTTATATATTAGCAAATAATCACAATCACAACATAAACATACAATTTGTGACTTTAAAAATAAGTAATGGGACACTAAAATGGAATGTGCCATTTACTAAAGTGATTTTTCAATGTTAATAAATTAACATAAGCAAGGCCTACAATAAGTATAACAATAAAAACGAATATTTTAACTTTATAACTATTATAAATAGGAAGAAATGGTGATTTGTTTTGCAAGGGGATATGACTAACTGCTTTCCTGTGTTGACTTGTAATTATGACAACGTAATTACAGATTAATACATAATTATAAACCGTGGGGAAAACACGCCCACAGTGTGCAAATGAAACCGGAGAACTCCAAAAGAACCAATTAATTGAGCAATATTTGCATAAATCACCACGACAATCATAGTTTACGCCAAAATGCTACAATAAAACTCCTGGAATTACAAGCGCTGTGTACTAAAAAGATATTAAACACAGACAAACATTCTGGCATCAAATGAAAGATGATTTACAGTAAAAATAGCAACAGGAAATATTAGATCACATCTAAATTCAGTGTCTAATGCGATCTGTCTAGACAAGGCAGATCAAATAGATTAACAAAGACTCACTGTATTCAAATCCCACACGCTTCATGGAGCAGCTCAATTAAATGCCCTACAGAAGAGTAAATGTGCCATACTGGATTCCTGTCATACATGGTAAAAGTTAGTGAAATCTGCACAAGTCTGCGCAAGTTTTTTATTTTTATTTTTTAAGGTAGCAGCCAAACTACAGAGCGCCCAGATGCACCGACACGACGTCAAAATAACATATAACAAAAATAATAATAGTACAAACTGAGGTGGGGACCGCACAACCACAAAGACTTGACACGTTGCCAGGGTCGGAGGCTTTTCCAGCTGTCCATCATCCGTTATATCAGCTGCCTTTACCGGCGCAGAAACACATACACCCACCAGAGGAAATTAACTTTGTTCCGACATTTAATAGTTCGGAGAAAGTTCAAGTGAACAGTCATAATGCCAACAAAAAACTATACACTTACCTCCTTGGAGAAACTAAGGACAGGCAGTGGATGCATTTAGGGACGCAGTCGCCATACTACCGGAAACTATCAGCCGGCATGTGTTACTGTTGGAAACCGCACGAGGGCGCACAAGATGATCTTAATTTTATATTGATTAAGTGGACGTCCAAGAATGCTCAGTAATCAATACATTCGTTACTTTATAACTAAAAATATCTGTGTAATTATTAGTCGTGATTAAAGCTGGAAAAGCAGAGATTAATAAATAACAATAATATATTTGTTACTATTTAATTAAAAATACCTTAGTAATTATTAAACATCAAATAATGGAAAATAAATGGAAGCAAAGATTAATAATAGTAATAACTGTTACTAGATAACACTAAAAAACAATTATTAAACATTAAAACAACATTAAAGATCGAAAACATAAAAGCAGAGATTATTATGAATGCTACTACTAATAATATATTTCTTATAACTGAAAGTAATATCTTAGTAATTATTAAACATTAAATAAGGCTGGAAAACAAATTGAGTCTGCCCAATACATATCTCTTACTTTATTTACATGTGTGCAGCAAAAACTGAAGATACACTGGGAGCATCTTACAGTGACATCAGACAGTCCCGACTGTAATGTGTGATTTACAGAGATCGGATCATATCTCATAGAATATGACAGTGAAATAATTCCGTGGATCCCCTCATCACTAAAACTCGATCAGCTTGAGATGACAAAAATGAGTGCAAAACTTAACTTTCAACAAAAGCGTATTGAAGGGCGCATGGTGCCCTGGAGTTATCTGGAAAGCATGTTTACTTGTTTTCACAATGTGAAGAGACAGTCAACAGCAAATCAACTGCTTAGCAGTGAGATGTGCAGTCCAGAGGATGAAGATCAGAGGAAAATATAGCAATTAATTCATGATTACAATAAACTCACTTCATTGTGCAAATCCCAGTGTTAAGAAACCACAAAACCTATACACTGATAGATAGTCATGTCATTTCTTAAACCAAACATGGTTATTACTTGAGAAAAAAATGACTTCAAATAAAATCCCACAACCGTGAGAGGAATCATTTCTTAAATAACTATATACTATATGAACATGAACTATGTTGAACATTTTCTCAGAAAAAAATACATTTAAATTACTTGGTCTTTTATTACCAATGCTCTGAGATGTGAAGCACAATTACTCCTACAGTAAAGCTGTGTTTACAGTCCGTGTGAGCCAATCCTTTTGCAGAATCTATTTTTGATTTTTTAATAGTTCATCTATTTGCGTTTTGTACATGTTCTTCACGTCCTCCAGGTCCAGACGCAGCTCTTCCGCCTCCTCTGCCTTCTCTCCATACATCTGCAGGATTGTGTTGTGCCTTTGTTCTAGATCCTGTGATGCACACAAACAGTTGGTCAGAGATTAACGGACAGGTTAAATCCTTATACCCATTACTGTGCTTGTTAGGCAAACATCATCTATCAAGGTCCCCTATGAGGAATAGTGAAATTGTTTTATTGTTTTTGTCTCAGCATGAGGAAGAATTTAACTATTTATACTACAGTTCAAAAGTTTGGGGGTCAGTAGGTTTTTTTGTTTTAAAGGGGTCCTTGATTATGATTTCACTTTTTTAACTTTTGTTGGGCTGCTTTATGAGCAGAAAGAAAGGTTGTTGTAGTAGAGTGTAAACCATGCCGTCATGTTACGCCTGAGTCTCTCCATCAGTGTCCGACTCCGGTTACTGACAATCGTCATTCTGCGTGAGATTCTCGAGCTTTGTTGTTGTTGAGCAACCAAATCGCGAGCTGTTAAAGCTCCGCCCTCTTTTGGAAAGTAGGCCAGGAGGAGGAGCTGATTTGCATTTTTTGCTCACACCCAAATAGGGACAAATTTGACAAGCTATAATATATTATCTGTGGGGTATTTTAGGCTAAAACTTCACAGACACATTCTGGGGACAACAGAGACTTATATTACATCTTGTGAAAGGAGCATAATAGGCTCCCTTTAAAGAAATCTATGACTCATTAAATTGATCAAAAGTGACAGTAAAGACATTTAGAATTCTAATTTAAAAAAAAAAAAATCAAATAAATGTTCTTTTGTACTTTCCATTCAATCATTCAAGAATTGATAATATTAAGAAATGTTTCTTGAGCAGCAAATCAGCATATCAGAATGATTTCTGAAGGATCATGTGACACTGAAGACTGGAGTAATGATGCTGAAAATTCAGCTTTGCCATCACAGGAATGAATTGTAAATTATTTCGCAGTATCGTTGATTTTGCTGCATTTTTGATCAAATAAATGCAGTCTTTGTGCTCATAAGAGACTTAATTCAAAAACATTTAAAAATTACCCCAAAACAGTGAATGATATTATATATCTATTTTGATGCAAATGCATTAATGTCCTCATACTGTTGACACAAATGTATCTCGTACCAGACTACAGCTACACTAATCCGGATATCCGGATATATTTCAAAACACTCTCTATCCACACTAGCATTTTCAAACATTTTCCAAAAGTTTCTCGTTCACACTGAAACGTCTGAAGACGCTTAAATAATCTAATTGCGCATGTGTAAAACGTAATAAACGCTCACTGATATTATGAGACACCAAACATAACATGCTTCTGGCATGATCACTTTATTAGCAAAATCTCTCACCTGGTGCGTTCAGGTCACACTCAATCACCACTCACTGTATGGTTTAAAATGCAATTGGCCTCATGATACGCCACAGGACCTTACCTTAATTTAATAAACCTTCGTTTTCACAGTGCATACTACAACATGAAAACGGCATTTTCAAATTTATCCACTTGGGAAAGCGTCTTCAAACTGCTCAAAAATGCAGACAAAAATGCCGTCTCAGTGTGGACTGAAGGAAAGAGAAGCGTTTTCAAATGTATGTGGATTAGTGTAGACGTAGCCAAAAGATGGCAGGTATATTTGTAGCAGTCTGTTACAAACTGCCCACAGTTCTCTATGCTTTAAAGTATCAGTTTTTCTCTCTGATTTAAAGTTATTTTGTGTTCACCTTCAGTTGCACTTTCAGTCTAGGGATTTCCTTCACTTTATCGTCCATCTCATCATTCTGATTGGTCAGTCGCACAAGCTCTTCTGCCATCACAGTGCGACTTCTCTCTAGACTAGCAATCTCCATCTTGCAGATAACCAAAAGAATTGAATCCAAATTAGTACATAAAATATTCAGCTATCAAACACAAAGGTAAATCATTCTAAGCATTGCAGTACATTTATAATCTTCCAAACCCGAATGAAATTTTGCATAGGATAAAAGACTATTCTGTTAAAAGGTGTACCTGCAGCTGGGCTATCTCGCCCTCTCTGAGTTTGAGCTGAGACTGCAGACTCTCAATGATACTGGATCCACCGCCCAGTCGAGCCGCCTCATATAGGTTAGTCCCACTGATGGACATGGTCATAGTGCTGAAAGAATGGTCGAGAGAATCCTCCTGCTAGAAAAAAACACAAGTGATTGTGACAGACTGAGATATTTTCACTGCATCTGAATAGGTGCGGATAGGGGTGAGAATAATGTACCTGTGAGAAAATGGAAGACTGTAAGCCAGCATGATCAGCCCCACTAACAGAACTGGAGCGGGACAGTGAGGGAGTAGAGGATGCTGGAGCATCAGTCACAGACAAACTTAAAGACTTCCTCTCCTGATGAAACAAAAACATTTTAGAGTCTTGAAACTAGTTGATTTTATGCCACAACTGCTTGAGGTGATAAAAAGTTTTTTAAATAAATAAAAAAAATTTGTAACTATTTTTGGAGGAAAGATTCAGAACATAAAACCTTTTCTTTGAGGGCCTCTTGTGCAAGGTAGCATTTCTTCTTCTCCTGTTCCACCTTCATTTTCTCCATTTCCAGTTGGTTGGAGAGAAGCAACTGAAGAGGACCAAATAATACAGACATTGAGAATGATTGTTTGTATACATGTTCTGCCTAATGTGTTCAAGAGCAAACAGTACCTTCTCTTTCTTGGCCTCTTCTGAGACTCGAGCATGTTCCCCTTTAAGATTCTCCAGCTCTACACGCTCCCTACACATAGAGAAATTAGTGTGAGAATACTGGCACTTACAAGGCCACCTTCTTTTTCAAGGTTAAACTCGTCTCCTACCTGCTGAAGTCATCCTCCAGTTTTTCCCGTCGCATCCTTTCTGCATCCAGCTGCCCCTGCAGACGACCCTTCTCCTGCCTCAACAAGGAAGCTTGGGATTCTAAAGATGCTATCTGTGCTCGGATGGCTAGTAGCTCTTCTGTAGCTGAACGCTCTTTCTCTATGGAAACAGCAAGCTGGGCCTGGGCATCAGCTGAAAAGCGAGAATGACAAGTGAAAACAACTGGTGAATGTCATGTGGTTTATTATTTCAAAACATCAGATTTAAAGACCCCCTATGGTAAATTTTTTTTTTTTTTTAAAAATCAAGGTTTTATTTTTGTTTATATGTCTGTGTGGTGTTTTTAATATTCATCAGTCAACACCATTGCTAAGTATTTATTCCTCAAAACTGCAGTGAACCAAAGACAGACTCAAAAAACATGTACGTCACATGTTGTATCCAGTCCTGTCGGGCTTTAGCATATCATTAACTATGCTGCGAAGCAGGGGGGTCTCAAAAGAAGCCAGGCTATCTCTGTATATTTTTCTGTTGATATGAAAAATGAGTTATAAGGGAAAAAATTATTGACTACAGGGGGACTTTGAACAACTGACATAAGTCACTGATGCTCATTCAAAAGAATTGCTCAGCTAAAGAAAAGAGAAAAGCTCACCTAAGCGGTCAGAGATGTTCTTTTCTAGTTTTTCCCATGAAGCTGTCTGGGCACCAAGTGTGGCCTGGAGGTTCTCTATCTGTCGCAGGAGGGGCCGTGTTGCTGATGTAACACTTTGGCTAAGTTCCTGATTTCTGCTCTCCGCTTCTTGTAACCTCTGTTGAAGGGGAAAAATTACAGCATAACCATCACCAGCACTGCCGTTCAAAAGATTAGGGCCGGTAAGATTTTTTGAAAAAAGTCTTATGCTCACAGAGAATATCAGAAATATCATCATAATTTAGAACAACTGGTTTCTATTTTAATGTATTTTAAAACTTCAGTGCCACGTGATCCTTCAGAAATTATTATAATATGCTTATTTTGTGCTCAAACATTTCGTATTATCAATGTATTTTTTTGTGGAATTAAAAATAAAAATATTAACAATATTTTTGTGGAAACTAATCTTTTTCAGGATGAAAAAAGTTAAAAAGAACAGCATTTGTTTGAAATAGAACTCTTTTTTAACATTGTAAATGTCTTTTCTGTCACTTTTGATTAATTTAATTCATTCTTGCAGAATAAAAATATTCTTATATAATTATTCTTAAATAAAAAATCTTATTGACTCCAAATGTTTGAATGGTATTGTACATAATTAATGTGCAGGGATTAATTATATTTTATCCCTTTATATAATTAATTAATATATATATATACCTCTGGGGTTTGAAGAGATAATACAACTTGCCTATTTGTCCTTAAATCAGGGAGATACTTCCTTTAACAAAAATTCAATAGTCTTGAGCTTATAATAGGTTACCTATTGTAAGCCTGTATAAGCCTGTAGCCTGTACCTGTAGTTTCTCTACAATAGCTGAAATGAAATCAATGGTGCAATAATTCTTGTAAGCTGAATCTAAGTTGTTCTGGTTACCTGCTGTAACTCACTGATCTCCTCTCTCAGGTAATCTTCCTTCTTGGCCTGCTGCTGTTCAGCCCTCTGTAGAGCCAGTCTCAAATCCCCCACCTTAAAATAAATAAAACATTTTTTAAAAAGTCACACATAGACATGAAAGCTATACTTTAGATTAATCAGACACTAAAATAAAGCATGTATAACTAAATAAGTAACCCCAGAATAAAGTACAAAAAGTTTTAAACAGGCTTTTAAATACTGTTAAAGCACAGAGAAATGAAGTCCAGTAAAACTAATAATAATAATAATAATAATAATAATTAGGGGTTGAACGATTATTAAACAGATTTTTGTCTACATTTATGTGATGAAAGTCCAGTCAACATTGACTAGTCACCGATGACGTCATTAATGAACAAATAAGACCAAGGTGTGATTCAAACGTGGATTGCCTCGTGCTAGAGGAACTCTTGGGTCCTAAAATCTGTACCCGAATCGACTCAAACCACTTCTTACCCAAACCCAATGTGCATAATTTATTTTTTCAAAAGAAAAACCCGACCCGATAAAATTAGACCTGCGTCCGGCTCGACCCAACAGCATTTAGCCTATTTTCAAACCTGACTGGACCTGAATGTAAATGACATTGACGTGTCCACAGGCTGCAGCCAGTCAGGAAGAATAGAGAAGAAAATATAAAGAAGAAAAGCCCTGGATGAACACACAGCGTAATGAAGCGAGCGGCTTTTCCTAATGGATCTAATATCTATAAGATGGATTTTTGTGTGCGCAGTTACAAACATTTTTTTTTTCCTTTTCAAGTGCATTTCTCAAAACTCGTAAGTACGTGCTGAAGTGCTGAAATGTCAATCATCACTGTCACCTTATTACATCATATAACTTTTTCCTTAATATTATTTACCTGACCATAAGATGATTAAAGTTTATTTTAATCCATGCTGATGCCGTTCGTTGAAACGGTAAGCAAAAATGTGGAGCAACTGTCTAATCCAAGTGGACCCGTGAAGACTTCTACCTTGTCCAAAGATATGAGACATGACACAGAGCTGCCCACAGGACTTAACGCTAAGTTTTATCAGTTATTTTGTTCTTGGGTCATTATATTTCTAAAGTAGCACAGTAAAGATTACATTTATATGAATGCATAAGTGAGAGCATGTGAATTAATTCTACCTCTACTAACATTGCAGCACTTCAATTTCTGAGCTATTTTATTGTTAAATCACAGAACAGTGTTGACAATACATTTCTGCGCTACTGAATGATTCTGTGTGCGTGCAATTTGCGTGGGATGTGCGAGCTACTGTCTGTATATGTGTGTGCATTACAATGCAGCATGCATTAGTTTAAAACGGCGGTCAGTTTTGAGCAGTCAGAAGCTATAATCAAACATATGTTGTGGAGCACTCTGAGTATTTTTTGTCATTTTAACTGTTTGGAAACAGTGCAAAAGTGGATTTCAAAGATTTCTTATCCTGTAGCACCCTCTATAGGCCATGTTCAGCAACTAGTCGACGTCAAGCTTAAAGCGTCAAGGCAGAGCATTAGTCTGTGCAACCCCTAATAATAATAATAATAATAATATGATAATGACATAAAAATATAAATCAGCATTTTAACAAAACAAACAAAAAATATGTATATTACCTGATTGGCCAGTGCCTCTTGTTGTAGGCGGGACTCTTCTTGGACTTTCTCCAAAGCCAGACTCAGCTCTTCTTTCGCCTGCACCTCTCTGCTCAGCGCCAGTTCCTGGGCCTCACTATCCTTGGTGGCATTAGCCTTGTGCAACTCTGCCAACTCTCTAGACAGGGAAAAATGAATTAAATCAGCTAACTGGGAGAGACCACCACCAGAACTGCAGAGATAAGTGAATAAGTGTACTGTATAATTGACAAGAAGTCAATTATGTGGCATTTATTTACTTGTAGGAGCTGTCGAGGGCTGCTTGTAAACTGCGGTTCTTTTCCTGAAGCTCCTCGTCGCTGGTCTGCAGTTTACTCAATTCCTTCTCCTGCCGCTCCACCACAGCATTCAGCTTCTTAATATTCTCTCTGTGTTGCTTTTCTACTTCCTCCTTACCGTCCAAAACCTACAATTAACATTGTACAAACCTCAACATTCTCTTCTTATTCTGCTGGCATTCTGAATATATTTTACAACTGTTAACATGCTTCTTTTACAAACACAGCTTTGGATTGAAGGTTGCATCCCTGACCTGCTGCAAGTGTTTTAGTTCTTCTTCCAGTTCCTTCAGTTTTTTGGTCTGTTTGGTGATTTGTGCATCACTCTCTTTCTCTTTCACACGCAGTTTCTTTATGATGTTGGAGTGCTGCAACTGCTGCTTCGACAGTTTCTCACCTAATCAGAAAAAAAACAAGTAAACACACACCCTTAACAAATACTCAGATCCTTCTTGGCTCACGCAGTAAAAGTATTATATTGAGATGATCATCCTAGTCAAGGTCATGTTGAACAAATAAATCATCTTAGAACACTCACCTTCTTCAAGAAGCTCTCGGATCTGTTCCTCTTTCTCTTTTATCAGTTCCAAAGTCTCACTTGAGTTTAACCTGCTTGCCAGTTCTTCTCTGAGGCCCTTAATTTCCTGTGACCATGAAATATGATGCATTTCAATGCAAAACAAGAATGGGGTTGGAAGAATTATATAAATTCAAAACAACAATAAAAAATGGACACCTTTTTAGCTATGTCTCTCTCCTTGCAGGCGAGCTGAGCTTTCCTCTCAGCTTCAGCTATGCGCTGAGTAAACTCATCTTTTAAAGACTGAACAGCACAGCTTTCTTCCTTCAAGCTGATCATCTCACTGTGAAACACAGCTCTTGTTAGCTCTAATTCAAAAGGCATGTAAGAAGTTTATATAAGAAATAAGAAATTACACAACACTATTGTGTATACATACAGTGGAGTTAAATATCTTAAAGAGAATAAGATTTACAGCCTAAAAACATGCCAACCTACTGAGAATTAAAGACGATAATCTGTACAATAAGAAATTATTGGGATCCCATTTTTTATGATATGTACATGTTGAAAGGTGTTGACATACTGTAAGTCAAAAGTAAATGATTTGTTAGCCAATATTTTCATTTACAGTATGTGAACACAGCATCCGGTTTTCCTCAAGCTGTGTAAAAATTATTTGTCTCCCCCAGTTTCTATGCGCCCTAGTAAGCTATTACAACCATTTATCATTCAAGAAAACACAACAGCAGATGGCTTTCTGGAGCACAGGTTCCTCAACTCACTCTTTGAGATTGTCACACTCCTCCTCAAGTCTGGCCTTGTCTTTACTGACCACAAGCAACTGTGATTCTCTCTTCTCTAGTCGGCAAGAAAGCTCCTCAATAATCTGGGGAGATTAGGAAAAACAAAAAAACAGAATATTAATTCCATGACACATAAACAAATATAGATTAAAAAAATATTTGGGTTTAGTAAGATTTTTTTTTAAATTACTTTTATTCAGCAAGGGTGCATCCAATTTATCTAAAGTGTCAGAACAGACATTTGTAATGTAACAAAAAACTTAGATTTCGAATAAATGCTGTTCTTTTGAACTTTCTACTCTTAAAAAAAAAAGAACCTGAAAAAAAAATGTTTCCACAAAGATATTAAGCTGTTCTCAACATTGACAATAATAAGAAATGTTTCTTGAATACGGCACTGAAGACTGGAATAATGGCTGCTGAAATACAGCAATTTACCATCACAGGAATAAACTACATTTTATTTTAGATAGTAATAATATTTCACAATTTTACTGGGGCTTTGTTTTGTTTTGTTTTTTAATCAAATAAATGAAGCCTTGGTAAGCATAAGAGACTTTTCAAAAACCTTTAAAAAAACTTACTGACTGTATATTATATTATATTATATTATCTAACCTTCTGGAGCTCAAAAATCTGGCAGGGTGAATCTTCCGGTTTCTCTTCAGTACTCTGTGATACTGCTATTTCGTTCACATCAGGTTTTTGGTTGGTCAGTGTTAAGTCGGATTCAGTTTCCTGTTCGCCTTCCTGCAGGTCATCTGTTTGCTCACAGTTCACTGGCGTTGCACTGCGGCCACTCTCCTCCATCTCATTATCATCCAGTGATTGGTCATTCATTGACTCAGTTATACACTCTTCTTCCTCCTGTTTAGTCGGTGGTGCTGACTGAGCAAGAGCAGGCAAAGGTCCGGCCGTGATAGAGGCCAATGTGCGGTTGCCCGGGATCTCATCATCAGAATTCACTTCGCTGACACTGCGGCTGTCCAGCGACTGCATGCTAAACGAGTCAATGCGCTCAAAGGCGTCAGACGAGGAGCCACAGCTTTCCGTGAGTTTTGGGTATTCATCCAAACGAGGGAAGTCACTGCATGTTGAGGCGGAGAGCAGTTGGAAAGAGCCTTGCATTAGGTGCAGACCAGCTTTAGCCTCTGCGGTCTCCTGTCTGGAGCTGGCCGAGCTCTCGCTTAGCACACTTTCGTGGTCCAAAACCTCTATGTCGCTGGTAGTGGAAGTACCAGAAGAGAAGGCACTAACAGGGGGAGACGGGGTGTTGCTTTGTCTGTCCTCTGATTTAGCGTCTTTGGATTCTAACAGGATTTCTTTAGAAGGAACAGGCGAGGTTTTTGCTGGATTTTTGGTCTCGATGGTCAAAGCTTGTTCAAAAACACCAACAGATTCGGTCTCTGAGGAGGATAAGGGTACATTTGTGAGTGTGACATCTGAAGTTAAAACCAAGCCATCTGACTCTGTCCTGTCCTCGCTGGTCTCCTGTTCGGCAGCTTCTTCCGGTGCAACGACAGAAGCAGGAACAACAAGTTCTGGCTGTGACTGCTCATCTGCCAAGGATGAATTCTGCCCCAAAAGCTCTGTCTCAGTTAGCTTTATCTCAATAGTTTCCTGGCTGCTGCATTTACTTAGGTCTGACTGACCTTGTGAATCACTGACTTCCAGCTCCTTCTCCTTGTCTGCTTTTTCTCTTAGCCTGCGGTTCGACTTGGCAGGTGGCACAGACACCACTTTAGTGTTGCTTACAGTTTGTATATCCCCATGAGGCAGAAAGGCACTGAAGAAGTCCTCGGACTCATCAACCACGGTCCGTGTGACGGGCTTAGTAATGGCCTCAGAAGATGGAGGGAGAGTATTGGTACATTCCTCAGAGGGCGAGTTCCACTGGTTCATACCCCATCCTGTTGATACCGGCTTGTCCGGTGGATCTGAAAAAAAATGTTGGACAAGGGTATGTTAAAGAAACGGTTCACCCACAAGTCATATCAAATCACATTCATTTATATAGAGCTTTACACAATTCAGATTGTGTCAAAGCAGCTTAAAAGGAATAAGTGCGAAAATAACAGTGTTAATGTTGCAAAATTCATCAATACAAGTGTCATTATCCAGCTCAATTCAATGCCAATTTTATCCACATCCAATAGTATCAGTGCATACTTATGTCAATCCATCAAATGTCCATGAAACCAAAGCTTCACAGATCAAAAAGTAAAAAAAGTAATCTCAGGCTCATCCATACAGACTAGCTTCCTTTTACCACATCTGACAAGCTCAATGCATTGTACATTGATCAACGTTTATATATGAATAAAAGCGTAAATTAAATCTGTTCATCATATTATAAGACTTGAATAAAATCACTCAAAATCGTGGATTACTTTTACCATGTCTTTTCGTACTTTTTGATCTGTAAAATATATTTTTTTAAATATTTAATCATGAGAAAATATCTTCATTTGTGTTCCTAAAATGAATGAGTCTTACGGATTTAGAACGACATGAGGGTGAGTAAATGATAACAGAATTCTCATTCTTGTGAAGCAGCTTCATAACCAAAACAGATCAAGCATGAAGCTACTGAATCATACATCTCTATTTTATAATTCTAAAGATAAGCTAAAGGAAGAAAACAAATCCCACCTTTGGAAACACAATACATCAAAATGGCAAACTTTTTTGTATTCTTTAGTGGCTTTTTTGTGATATCAGGTGGTTTCTTCCTAGAAACAATGATTGTCTTTGAAGAAGGTTCATGTTGGCTTTGGTTTGTGATTCTGTCTGAATGACTTGGTTGTAGAGACGTTTATTTTTCAGTTCTGCGGGAGGGTTTATATGTGCGTTTAAAGTTATCTGAGCTATCTGACTGGATATGGATTATGCAAAATGTATGTAGTCAGCTACAAAATATGGATGTGTGTGTCCGTTTTGGGACAGTAGCCTGCAGAAATATATGAGGCATGAATCATTAAATCTCTACTGTTGTGCATTAATGTCACTGATGATAACACACTATCTGGACTGTGAATCATCTATTGCTAAATTTACCAGCAGAGGTCGGTTCGGTCGTGTCACCCCACTGCTCCTCTTCCTTAATGTCCAGAACTCTGTCGATGGATTTCTGAGCAGTTGTCAGAGCTTGTTTGGCAAAACTAGACAGCTGTGACGCGTTGAACCAACTCATATTGTTTTATTCCACCCGGTTGTGTGACAGTCCAATGAATGTCTACATAAAACACATTATTAAAAGCATCCCAAATGAGAGCAGGTTTATTCCACACTAACAGCCGGAACAGGTTGGTGCGTCTATCTGTTAGGCCGCTGTCCACATTAGCTTGGCGGCTAATTCTGCTCGCAAAACAACTGACAATTCGCAGACAGTCGACATAATTCCATGCTAAAATCAAAGCAGATAATATAAATAAATAAACGACGGACTGGGCGACATTTTTTCTTTGCTGTCGCGCTACTCGGTGTCTTAGGTTGCACTTCTTCGCATTGTTTTGTTTAGGTTTTCTCGGGCAGCTCGAGTACTACTTCCCATCCACGTAGCATCAACCTATCCTGTTTGTGACGTCACGGCCACGTCACCGACGTCCAGCATACACTTTTTTTCCCATAATTTTATAATTACATATTACAACTTTATATAATATCGTATACATTACTGTGACGTCGATTATGTACTATGCCTGTGCTTTGTGTTGTTATTCAATAAAACAGTAAACAATCGGAAGTATCACTTATTTGAAACCTCTTGAAATAAGAAAACTGACGAAGTCAATTTACTGCCTGTACGTAAAATGACTTTTCACTACATTACTGTAAAAACGTCTTTTGTCAGACTTAAACAAGTGTCTTTTGCCTTTGAAAAGAGGACACCATGCGAAGTCGAGTGCAAAATATGGGATTTTTTCTACTAAAACTTAAGTTTTATTTTTTGGGGTGAACTATCCCTTTAATTCATTTCAGTTTGTAGCTTGCCAAACAACATTTGTAGTTTTATCAATTGTTGTATGTGGTGATGTGACTTGTTCAAATTAACTTGAGTATTAAATAAACAAAGACACTAAGGTCTGACCTCGTGGATGATAGTCTGCATTGTATTTCTGTAAATCTGTATTACATGACAATACCACATAAAACACATAAAACAGTACAATATACCAAATGACTCCTTAACATTACATTAACAATGCAACATTCTGTATTTGGTTACAAAATATTTTTATTCTGGAGATTCAATCATATTTTGAGCCTTTTTAAATATTTAACCAAGTTTTAAATGTATTCATAAATTGGGTAAAAGGACCTTTTAAATTTAACATTACAGCATTAGGACTTCAATACTGGTTTAAAATAAGGTTTCCGATTTTAATTCAAAACATGAACGATTTCTTTTTTTCTACAAGACATTGAACAAGATACTGTCAACCGGTTTGAATGCACATCAACAAAATAAATAAACAGTTTGCATAAAAATAAATCCACCAAAACGACTCCTACGGCTATAGCAGTGCAAAACAATGAAACAAATGCCTTCTGTAAGTGTCTTTGATGGACAGAGTGGACCAAAAAAGCTAAATACGAACTGCTATTCCAACTGTGCATGTGATGCCACTGTTGATGCACTGAAACATGGAGCTTATAGACTACATTTCCAAGTCTGCTTCATTTTGATGGTGACTGCAATAACCACTGTCCATAAGAATCAAGCATTTGTCTTATGAGATGAAGTTGAGCTTGAAGAGCACAGTCTGAGGAGTGGTGACATCAGCCACGGCCAGCTCTTGGCCATCCATTAGTCCAAGCTCTGCACGCACAAGGGGGCATTAAATAGATTCAACAACACTGACATCATTTGTGAAATGTGCTTATTAAGTAAGTTACATATACTGCATATCACAGAACAAGACTTTCAATCACCTTTCAGTGTTTTGCTTAGATTTGGTCGCGTTCTCTCTTCAATAGATGCCACAGTCTGGGAAAAAAAAAAAAAAACATACATACAGATACAAATGTACTAAATTACTTTAAATATACAGCTAATGCATGTATCAAATCAAGCTAAATTATGACCACTGATGTACCTGTAAATACAGAGTTTTGTTTTTTCCATCCAAAGTTGTAGTGATGGCAGGAGATTTCATTTGGCTAGGGGGGAAAAAAGATTCAGTGTTATTGCAATGAGGGGGAAACATAGAAAATTGCTTAATTCACATTTCCCGTTGTCACATTCAATATTTATATAACATGAAGGAATATAAAATATAAGTGGAAGGTTCCTTTTGTAGTCTTTGCTCAGAAGAGGAGGAAGATATTATGCATTTATTTTAGTATTGCCATTAAATTACCATTGAATTCTTTTGCAATAATTTGGGGTGATCATAAACAAAACGTTAATAAACTAAAAGTATTACTTTTAAGGTGTATTTTATTAAAACCAAGGGTAATATTTATATTATCATTTATATGCAAGTATTTATATGCATTTAAAAAGTATCTAAAACATTATTATTTGTTAGAAAAACTTTTTCAAATGGGTAAAAAAAAGACAAAGACATTAGTAAAAAATAGTTTTCCAAAAAACTAGGTTTGTCACTAAAAAAAGGTTTATTTATTAGGTATTATCAATAATAATTATCAATGTACTTAAATATTTACTTGTGTATATATATACACACACACAACATATAAAATATAAAGAGTGTGTGTACATGTTTTGCATGTATGCACATTTTTATATTATATTTTATTCATATTTTTATACATATTTATTTATTTATTTATTTATTGATGCTTGTTTTTTATAGTAACTAATAAAAAATAAATATGAATTTTAAATAAGCTAATACGTAAATTGGGACTTTTAATTGTTACTGTAAAGGCATTACGTTCAGGAACCATGGGTGAACATTAAGTTACATTGTGACTCACAGAGAGGCATTCTCAATCAAGTAGTCCAGAACCTCCTGTAGTTTAGCTGAAGGTGAGAACTGCAAGTCCTGTGGCACCTGACTGCAGGCAGAACAGTTCTCCTACACATGTAACATGGACAACATTTAACGGTGTTGATTTTTAGACATGTAGTATTAATGTCTATTTTTCTAGATATGTACTTCAAATCATGTTCTAATCATTAACCTTTCTCTCAGCCTCAAAGGTGTACGTGTACAGCCCATCAACATCATTGAACACCAGGTAGTTGTTCAAGGGAACATATGCACTGTTAGGTAAAGGTAAAATAACAAATGAGAGACATGAATGAACTGAAATCAATGCTCTCTTCTGGGAAATACACCATTATAACTTACCTTGTAGCAATTTTGAAAACCTCTGTGGCGCAAGCAGCTGAAATGTGTAAGAAAGAAAGAAAGAAAATGTATCTTCTCTTACAGCTCAACTTACTGAAAAATATCAAAAACCTTTAAAGCATTACAAGACCAGAGAATATTTGCAATGTCAGCATACCAGCAATAACAGCATTTGTAGATGCCACAGCAGGAATTATTCTCTTCACAACCCCTGAAACAGCCAAACAATAGGCGCTTGTGAACAATAACCCACAATCAGCGAAATGTATGATTATAAGCATAAACTCAATGACATTTTCTCTAATTGAAATTTGATTGGTGCTTGCCTATGCAAAAGCATGCACCATAATGCCAAGGCGTTGTTCTGCCAAGTCAAAAGACTCCCAAAATGAAGCACCTTGAAGTTTCTCTGATATTCAAGTCCCTAAATATGGTTTGGTTTCCCAATAAGTGGTCCTGAGACCTATAAAGTTCTGTTTCAAAGTTTATACACAGCCATTTAAAAGTTTGGGGTCAGTAAGATTTATTTATTTTTGTTAAATGTTTTTAAAAGAAGTCTCTTTCATGCTGCGTCCAAAATCCCATACTGTCTGAGTAGGTACTACATTTGAACTTATTTCACGACCATTAAAAAAAGTACCTTCTATCACATGAATGTAGGTAGTATAAATGAAATTCAGATGTACTACATCTGCCATGTTGTTACTGTCACATGACCTACCAATGTCAGCTATGTCACTTCACTGCCATTCATAAATCGCCTCATGGAATAGTAAAATGTCAATCGAATGCACACTTCAGAATCTTGGAAGTAACAGGTCATCCTGGGACTTTTTTTCGAATACTATGCATTCAGACATACTACTCTTTTGGCAAACTCTTTTAGCTTACTCTATAGTAGGGAAGTATTTGATTTCATACACAGTGTTATAAAACCAATGCTCTGCTGCATTTATTTGATAAATACAGTAAAAATGTTAACACTGCAAAATATCATTATAATTTTAATAACTTTTGTATTTTAAAATTTGTATACATTTTAAAATGTCATTTAATTTTGTGAAAGTTGAATTTTCAATAGCCATTAATGCAGTGCCACGTGATCCTTCAGAAATCATTCTAATATGCAGATTTACTGCACAAATAAACATTTCTCATTATTATCAATGTTGAAGACAGTTGTGCTGCGTAATATTTTTGTTGGAACCGTGATATATTGTTTTCAGGATTCACTGATCAATAGTATGTTCAAAAGAACAGAATTTACTTGAAATAGAAATCTTTTGTAACATTATAAAAGTAAATAGGTTCAAAACATATATTACAGAAAGAACTTTTAGTTAATATAGGGTGACTATATATCAAAGACATAGGAAATATTATATGGCATTCCTCAAGGATCAATTCTTGGGCCACTTTTATTTTATTTTTATTTTTTCATTATACAAGCTCCCTTTGGGCAACATAATTCAGAAATGTGACATGAAATATTTTTATGCTGATGATATACAATTATACATTTCAGTTGAGTTCAGAAACACTGTTGTATTAGAGAGGTTGTCTGACAGCATATCCAGTATTGTAACATGAATAAACAATTGTTGTGAAATTGAACAAAAATGAAAATCTTAAGTGGGTCCAAAGCATGAGAGGGAAAGGATAGAAGCTGGTTTGGGCACCTTGGCCCTACAACCTAACAAAGAAGTAAAGACCCTGGGTGTAATTTTGGACTGTGACCTGAGTTTTGAGTCTCATATTAATCAAATGACAAAAACTTATTTATACCCCAAGGGCTGTATATCTAAGCTACAATTGATACAAAACGCATATTACATTGGTTTTAATGGAATTACATTGATTACCAGTTCATTGATACATTGATTGCCAGTTCACCAAAGAATTGATTTTAAGGTTATTTTATTAGTTTATAAATTTAAGATTTAATATCATAATTTAAGACAGTAGCAGATCGTAGTGTATTGCCAATATTTGTTTTGATGCTTGTGAAGCATTTTGAGCTGCCTTTCACGTACGAAAAGTGCTATAAAATGTTTATTATTATTATTATTACAAATGTTTTTACCATGAGTTTTGATCAATTTAATGCATCCTTACTGAATGAAAGTATTAATTTCTTTAAAAAAAAAAAATCTTACGAACCCAAATTTGAATAGCAGTGCATCTCTGGACATTCACTCCATCAAAATTCTGTCTATAAATGAGAGCATTTCACAATAAAGGCCCACTGAAGAGCCCCGTCTCACTCACCCTGAGTGAGTCTGTAAGTCACCCCAGTGATGTTGAACTCTGCTGCTCTCTCCAGAGATTTCTGGTACACCCAATGGATATGCTTTGGGTCATCTCCGTCTAGTGCCACAGCATCTAAGGAAAATGCATTAAAAGATGAAATATTAACAGGCTACCTAGCAGCAGTACAACCAACATATCAGTCTGTGGTTGTAAATCCTGTTCCAATCAGATACTGTGAATTAACGTACCTCCAAAAGGCTTGTCTTTGGGCCAAAGCAGCATGCGGACATATTCAACACAATGTTCAGGTAACCGTGGCATAGAGGCTATAGTGCACATTGGGAAGTTTATCTGTGTTGTACAAAAAAAAAAATGAGTAAGACAAAAGGCTTTTGAAATTCATCTTAACACAAAATCCCAATATGCACCTGTGGGGGGTAAAGCTCCAGCGTGCAATCAATGCAAGCTGTCATGCCCGGAAGAATGACTCTGGCATTGCCCTTGAAGCCCTCTGTGCCACCATCTATTAGAGGAATAATGGAGCTGGGATCCAAGACACCATCTTCATAAATCAGCAGGGATAGCTAAAAAAAAAAAAAGAAAGCCAAATGCACAAAGCCCTTCTCACCGTATGAAAACACTTTATTTACATGACATAAAGAGGACATTATGTCTATACATTTGTATGAATGGATTGTTGAATGTCTACATACCAGCATGCCATTCATCCATCTTCTGGCAACAACAGAGTCCAGGCCACAGACTACTATGTGAAATTCTATGCAGTAACAAAAACAGTTACATTACTCAGATTATAATATATAAAAAAACATCCAAAAAAAAAGTGTCATAATATCTGAAACCGAAGAACAATACTGTCACATGTTGTATAGTACTACAATAATTAAGACATTTTAGACAAATGTAAAACAGTTAGGTGGTAATTACGCTTGTAAAATCTCTCATCCAAGTCTTGGATTTTCTTAAAATGTCTGAATTACTTATTAAGGAAAATCCCAAAATTTTGACACACATCAATATAAAATTACAGGCTTGGGTCTTGAAAATTTGGGGTCAGTAAGATGTTTTAAAATGTTTTTGAAGTCTCTTATGCTCAGTTATTTTATCAAAAATACAGTCAAACTTAACTTACAGTAATTTTTCTATTATGAAATATTTAAAAATGTATTCCTTTGTGTGAAAAAAAACTTAATTTTAAGCATTTTTACTCTTCAGTGTCACATGATCCTTCAGGAAAGCACAAGAAACTTTTCTCAATTTTGAATGCATTGTGCTAATTAATATTTTTTCCGTGAAAAGCGTGATACAATTTTTTTTCAGGATTCTATTCTGACAAATAGAAAGTTCAAAAGAGTGGTATTTATTTGAAATATAAATATGTTGTAACATTATAAATGTCTTTACTGTCTTGACAAATTTAAGGCATCCTTGCTGAATAAAAGTATTAATTTATTTTATAAATGATAATAATCTCACTGACCCCAAACTTTTGAATGGTAGTGTATCAAACAATAAATTATATCAGCATTTCCATGGGACAAGGATACGGGACAACATTGCACCCTGGGATCCTGCCATTTACAAAGTCTGCTGCAACCTCTGCCTTTGGTCGCCCCACATCTTTTGGCCTACAGATACAAGAACAAGCAGTTTACATTATTTAAAAAAAAAAAAGTTTGAAAAAAAGACATCTATCAGCTGACTAAGATTAACCTGAAGAGGAACTGTCTGTTGAGGTTGGAAACATCAATGGTGTCCATGTCCACCACATGAATGTGTCGAAAACCTGACAAGGCCTGGGTGATGAAATTTTATCATATATGAGCATAAGATAAAACACATTAGCCTCTTTGCAACTACAGTATTGCAGCTGTCATTCAAGAGCACAACAAGGACCATACCAGATCTTTGAGCAGCTCACATCCAAGTCCACCAGCTCCAATAACCAGAATTTTGCATGTGTCCAACAAAAACTGGAGAGACTGTAAGAATGTGCACATTTTAAGGAAAGAGAAGAGGGAAAAAACTACAGTTCTTTATGACATTGATTCTAAACCTTTTTGACTCCATTGTCCACAACAATATTTGATAAATAATGGCCCCATGACTCTTCCAATTGTTTGTGATATACTGGACATAAATTAAGGATAAGGATTTTTAAAGTGACCATGAAATCAAAACTGAAAATTCTTATTTTTTATGGAATACTGCAGTATTTACTATAATTATTATTATATATATTTTTTTTAATATTTTAAAGCTTGGCATTCATAAAGCTTGGTATAACCCCCCAACCGTATTTGATTAATTTACATGACTTGACATTAATTTTCAAGGTGTAGAAATCCCACTTTTAAATCAGGTTTCTTCATATATCCAGGTTTTACAAGACAGTTGTTGAGGGGGTGAAATAAAATAATAAATGTCTCAATTTTAAAATGTTTTGCCTTATTTTAACTTTTTTTTTTTTTAATTAATTCATGTTTTCCTCTTGAGGCCCCTACGTTGAGAAACACTGCTTTATGACAATGACAAGCATTCTAGCGCTGACCCTATATCAAATGTAAAAAGAAAAATGACCCTAAGTGCATAATCTTAATCAATGTAATCAGAATAATGTAATAACTCTGTTATAATCTCCGGCAAAACAAGGCCTTATCAGGAATGGATATTTAAAGGCAAAAAAAATTGTGTATAAAATTGCTTTTTTATTATTATCATTATTATTATTTGGTGAGAAGTGGGCATAGTCTGTTGGCCTGTCTGTTAGTTTTAAAGCAGCTGTTATGAACTCTAGGCAGAGAAAAACATTTGAATTGTTCTGATAATATGCCTTCACAGGTAAACTTTGTTCTTATCTCCTTAAAAGTGGGCATAGATTAACATATACATTTCTAAAAGGGGTGTGAAATGTATATTATATTATACTATACTATAGTGTGTTAAGAATTACATCTTACCTCAGTGCTGGGTTCAAAATCCGGATGAGTGAAGGGTCCAGCTCTCTCTAAGAACTTCTTGACATGGTCCCATCTCCCCTGCCAGTCACTGCCATCCCCATTCCCATTCCCTCCATCCACAACCATGCTGTGGAAAAAGTATAGATACTTAACTACACAGTGTACACATTACACAGATTATTTAATAATTTAAAAACACATTCACACATAATATACAGCACAACATAAAATATTATATTACACATACAATAATTAATTAAGCTAGGGGTTGGTTGGCACTGACTTTAGGTAAGCTTCATAATTAATACAAAGAAGGTGTCTTGTGTTATAGTTTAAGAAAGAACAATATGGCATGTGTGCAAACAGCAGTGATTGGAGGTTTTGCAAGCTTTCACCTAGCTTTCAGACAGATTGTATAGTATTTTATATACAGTGTATGCGGAGAGCTGTTCAAAATAATGTCTGAAAAGTATCTGGATTATAGATAAAGCTAATATTAAGAATTAACACCTCCCAAAAGCAAACCTGCTGGCTGCCACATCTAAATTCTCATCTTTCATTTCACTAACTTCTCATTCAGCTCCTCTATTCTCCTTCTTTTCTTCTCCCTAAAAAGAGAGAATAAAAGAAGGTTCATTCATGCTCTGCTACCCGCAAGTTAACGTTCTTGCGGCCTGTTGATTGAACTACAAGCACTGTTACGAGGGATTTATGTGCAGCTTTATATAAAATTTCACTTACGGCTCCTCTCCTTCCGCCATATTGTCATAAAGATTCAAAGTGAAATGCGCAGCCTTATGACAAGGAAAAACTGCTATCCACCTGACGCTCTCTGCTATTTTCAACATAAAAGTCTCCAGCGTTGCATTCCAGCCAGAATTTAAAATATTCCAGAAACAAATATTTTAATGTAAATAAACAAAAAGTACGGCACACATGAGGCAGTTTTACAATTAACAGTTCAAAAAGACGAGTTAACCGGTTTGAACCAGTCTGACCTGACGAATCCTTCACTGAACTGCTTCCGTCAGAGCGCAGCGATCAACATCCGCTCAGTACAGAAGGAATGGAGACACATAACAAAACATATTGCTTTGGTAAATTATAATTATGGCATAAAAAAAGTCATAGTTATGAGATAAAAAGTGGAAATCATGACATAATCGTCATAATTATGACATTGTAAGTCTTATGAGAATGTCTAAAATATGACAAAAAGTATAAATATATACTTTTATATATACATTTATATATACAAAATGTATATATACTAAGACGATATTAGCATTTTATATTATAATTATGACTGGTGTTCGAGTTAATTTTAAAAGTATGCATATTCTCGTTACTCCCTAAAAAAAGTAACTAATTGGACTACTTAGTTATTTTTTATGGAAAATAATGCGTTACTTTTTTTCACCATGGCTGAGTTTGCTTGATTGTTTTTAATTGTTTAAAGAAAGAAAGGGAAACCAGTTCTATTCTTGCCAAATTTTAAAGGCCGTTTCACACCAAAAATGAAATGAATTGGCTTGAAGGAAATGCAAGTGCACGTCTGTACAGTAGAGGGCGCAGCTCAAACAAACCTTTCAGCTGTGCTGAAGCTGCCATTCTCGATTGCAGAACATAGGAAAAGGAAGTTCATACTCTCTTTCCTTAACAGTAATAAAAAAATAAATATTGAAACACAAATGTGATGTCGAAAGATCATCGAAAGTCAGCATGCGATATTGGTTGATATAGTTATATTAAGTACATAAAGCATATTTGTATTATTTATTGCAGGTTTGCATTTCACTGTTTTTATTCAATTGTGCAAGTAAGTTGAGTAGATCCATACCCACGTTTAGTCTAGAACTACAATAACCATCATGTTTGCACAGCACACACCTATGTACTTTCTCTCGATTTCTCTCAACATGGGGGACAGGAGAGCTGACAGTAGTAACTTTCGTTACTTATTGGAAAAAGTAACTCAGATATTTTGTTGTTAATTTAAAAGTGATGCATTAATAATCAATCTAATTACGTAGGTCATCTTTCTCGTAATGCGAGACCCCAACACTGATTATGACATAAAAAGTCTAAATTAGTCCATATAATTTATGACTTAGTATGTCATTGTATGTGATGAAATTTTGGTATAAAAAGTCGAAATTATGACATTAACCCAGCTGGTTTCAAAGACAAATCTAAAGACTAGTCCCAGACTTAAATACATGTTTGAGCTGTTTTACCTGAAAGCAGCTTGCACTGACATATCTTAAAATATGCCATTGTCAATGCCATTGTTTTGTCTCAAAATACACACCAGTATTTTTTTCTACACATTTATAAAAATAAAAAAAAGCTTATAAAAAAAATAGCTTATAAAAGCTACTTAAATCTCCAAATTGAACTAAGGCTTAATCCTGGCTTAATCTAAACCCTGTCTGTGAAACCAGACCACTAAACCACAATTTTGTATTAATAATAATACGTTTTTTATAGTAATAAGTGAGTTGCTTGTATTTTAAATTTTATTGTAGGCCTATTATAATTTGTATCATTAAATGTAGAAAAAAAGCACTTAAAATGACTGTCAGTCTGTTTTTAGAGTAGGACAGTTCTAATTCATAGTGTTATAATTGGCCCATAGGCAAAAACTGTGTGTATAATAGTATGTTACATTAAATTTTATTTTTACAAATGACATGTATGTAAATAAGTAAAAAATAATAGTGAAATTCTGAAGAAATTCTGTGTTATTATAAAGAACCCAGTAGTGTCCCTAATTTTCTTCTGCTGAAGTTGGCAACCCTAGTCTATTGAAAAGAAGAAAGTTACATTATAAGATGCAGATATCAAATGTCATAATATTTATCAAAATATGACATACTTGTAAATTTATTAATATGGAAAATGTATGGTGTTTGAAAATGTAAAATTGAATTGTTCATTGTCCACACATTTGAAGACTTTTTTATTTTTTCTATTTTATTTTATGTTATGTTAAATTGTAAATTTTATTTGTGTTTGGAGTGTGTTGAAATTCCTAGCATGATGATGTCGTCAGGTTAAATGTACTCTAAATAAAAGCTTATGGACTGACACCATGTCCCATATTGCTAGGGCATCTGTGATGGTTTCTGACAAATATCTAACTGAAATCTATTTTTTTTTTATCAGCTTGTTTCTAAATAAATAATTACAAATGAAATGCTTTCACTTTTGTGAAAAATTACACTTTTGTAGACACAGTATTACACAGGATACAGGATTATTTGTGTACTGGTTTTGATCTTTTATTTTTTTTTCAACGTTCTGGTGATGGTAGTATGTAGAGTTGGAGTTCCATGAATACTTAGAAGCACAGAAAAATATAGAAACCTTTTGGTTAACTAAAAAGAAATATTTACAAATATTTTTTTTAAAAAACTCCTCAAAGTAGTCCTTGATTATTTGCTCTTATTATTGTCTCTTCATATGACAATAATAAGAGGACCCACAATCCTGACAGGCAGCCAGATTTGTGACTTCATGGCAAAAACAAACCCCCTAAAATGCACCAGTGTCCTCCCCAAGTGTCCTCAAACCTGAAAGGGGTATTCTTGCAAGTAAAGCAACAACGGCCCTGGCAGAGGCAGCTGTGTATGGCAATCAGTGTGTCTGTTTATAGTGAGGCGTGTAAGGTGCTGTAATGTTGGAAAGACCTGAGGCCTATGGAGAGGCTTCCTGAGCTTCAGCAGGATGCCATTGTCTTTTGACACCATGTGATGTTCTTCTGCTTTCCTCTCCCCCTCTTGACTAGTGGATGCGTAGTGCTGCACAAGACTAGGAAGAGTAGAAAAGGATAACAGGCAAGATCGGGCAGGACAACTTGAATCAAGACGAAATCGGCCACTGTCATATTCTACGCGGACATTAGTAGGGCCTCTCTGGGTCTTTATGGAGAGGGTAAAGAGGTAGAGTGGATGGCTGCTGTCACGCACAAGGAAAGTACCTTCTGAAGCTCCAATGAGGGCATCCCTTGCCTCACTGGCTGTCATATCACCCCAGTACCATCCTAAAACATAAAGAAATGTATTTATTAATGTAAAAGTAATACAGACCCCCTAAGGTGACATGGTGGTGGAAAAAACTATGAGATGCTAGCAAAAATAATAAGTCAATGCTTGTGCATTCTCTCGCAAATGTTTTGCGTTCCCCCAAGAAACTTTGTGCTCACTTGCAAAATGTTTGCGTTCCCCTGAGGAATTTTGCATTCGCTCGCAAATGTTTTGCGTTCCCCTAAGAAACTTTGCGTTCGCTCGCAAAATATTTGCGTTCCCTGAGAAACTTTGCATTTGCTTGCAAAATGTTTGCATTCCCCCGAGAAACTTTGCGTTCGCTCGCAAAATCTTTGCGTTCACCCGAGAAACTTTGCATTCTCTCGCAAAATCTTTGCGTAACCCCAAGAAACTTTGCGTTCGCTCGCAAAAGTTTCGCGTTTCCCTGAGAAACTTTGCGTTCGCTCGCAAAATGTTTACGTTCCGCCGAGAAACTTTGCGTTCATTCGCAAAATCTTTGCGTTCCTACAAGAAACTTTGCGTTCGCTCGCAAATGTTTTGCGTTCCCTGAGAAACTTTGCATTCGCTCGCAAAATGCTTGCGTTCCCTGAGAAACTTTGCATTCGTTTGCAAAATGTTTGCATTTCCCAGAGAAACTTTGCATTCACTCGCAAAATCTTTGCGTAACCCAGAGAAACTTTGCGTTCGCTCGCAAATGTTTTGCGTTTCCCTGAGAAACTTTGCGTTTGCTTGCAAAATGTTTGCGTTCCCCCGAGAAACTTTGCATTCTCTCGCAAAATCTTTGCGTAACCCCAAGAAACTTTGCGTTCGCTCGCAAATGTTTTGCGTTTCCCTGAGAAACTTTGCGTTTGTTCGCAAAATCTTTGCGTTCCCACAAGAAACTTTGCGTTCGCTCGCAAATGTTTTGCGTTCCCTGAGAAACTTTGCATTCGCTCGCAAAATGCTTGCGTTCCCTGAGAAACTTTGCATTCGTTTGCAAAATGTTTGCATTTCCCAGAGAAACTTTGCATTCGCTCATAAAAGGTTTGCGTTCGCCCGAGAAACTTTGCGTTCGCTCGCAAATGTTTTGCGTTCCCCTGAGAAACTTTGCGTTTGCTTGCAAAATGCTTGCGTTCCCTGAGAAACTTTGCATTCGTTTGCAAAATGTTTGCATTTCCCAGAGAAACTTTGCATTCTCTCGCAAAATGTTTGCGTTCCCCCGAGAAACTTTGCATTCGCTTGCAAATTGTTAGCATTTCTCTGAAAATCTTTGTGTTCGGTTGCAAAACGTTTTGCGTTCCACCGACAAACATCCGCTTACAAAACCTTTGTGTTCTTTTAGAGCAAATGCAGTTTTCCAGGGAAACGCAAACAATTTGCCAGTGAACACAAAAGCATTGACTACTTATTTTTCCTCTCATCACATATTTTTCTTCTTCACTATGTCCCTTTAAGGGCACTGTAGTTTTCAACATTGATACTAATAAGAAATGGTTCTTGAGCATTACCACATTAGAATGATTTCTGAAAGATCATGTGACACTGAAAACTGGAGTAATGATGCTGAAAATTCAGCTTTGCCATCAAAGGAATAAATTATATTTTAAAATATATTATTTTTTAATAATAATTTAACAAAAATAATTAATTTGTTTTATTTATTAATAATTTATCAGAACAGAGATAAACTGTTGCTGTATACACATAAGAACCTTGATCATAAAGTATTCTTCATAAAATTTAAAAAGATCATGATCTTTTGAAACTGTACATTGTTTTGTTTTGTTTGTTCTAAATTAGAAACTGATTAGGTTTTTATTGGCCAGTTATGATGGAAGGAATTTGACCTGACAGTTGCTGACACTGGACAGATGCAATAAGAATTATAAAGTATATCTTATAAAATATAAACAAAATTGATTGATTGTTCTCTTTATATATTTTTGTGCATTGCCTTTGATATATTTTATATATTGCAAAATATTTGATAGTGTCTGTAAGGTCTCTTTTTAAGACTTATAGGTGTACCTGAGGTGTGTAGGTGCTGAAAGGTGGTGGTGATGAAACGCAAATCTTCAGCCGGGGCCCACGAGTAGTGAGCTGCTTGGGACTGCTGGATTTGTTGAACTTCTGATTCGTCCCTCTCATTTTGGGCACTTGTACCCCTTGCAACCATCCCTGAAAGTTTCTTCATATGAAAGAAAAAACACATCTTGATATGTAACCAACAGATCATTTTCTACATGTCAAAATGACGTGAGGTGAGATAGCAGAGCTAAAAGTTCAAAGGTTAAAAAGTGTTGTGCTGTTCTTTCTATATCATTTATAATTTCAACTGAACTCAAAGAATGAACAAACAAAGGAAGTACAGTGTGCCAAGAACAAGAGAATGCACTCAAATGCTCTTTACACCATGTGGCAAGAATTTCATTGGAAAGCAGCAGGGTAAAAACAGATCTTACAAGACAACAAGTCACAAACAGTAAAGCATTATATGTTATTGGAATGATTATATTTTCATTTCTATTTCAACATGTGACTCAATCAAAATCTGTATGTCCTTTCTTAAGAAGTACAATATGATAAATAATTATCATGACATCAGTGGTTAAGTCAGCATATTTAAACACTGGTTTCTGAGAAGACTGGATAAGGTGACATTTAGAAAAAGAGGTAAATGTGGCTTTCTCTGTAAATGAGAGCAACAGAAATGACAAACAGAACTTTTAGGGATTGAGATAACTGACTGTTTCTCAAAATATTCTTTTATAGACAGTAAGTGGTGATTTAAAAAATAGAATGCTGGTGATGGAAAACAGAAGAACTACAATTTAATACATTTTCAAAAAATACATTTAGAAAATGTATTTCATTAATAAAATAAAACAAAAGCTGAATTCTGTGCGTCAGAGAAATGTATACCTATTTTTAAAATTTATATGTAGCCTATTTAAATTATTTTAAAAAGGCACTTAGATGAGAGCAACATGGAAGATTTCAACAGGATGATTTCGACAGTCAACAAGATCGAAACAAATTAATTATTGCATAGCTACATGTAACCACTCCTCAGTTCATCAAAAACTAATGAACCCATCAAACAGGTCTGGCCACCTCACAGTGTCGAAGAAACTAGAAAGATTTTCAACTAGACAAATAAATAGATTTCTTACCTCTGTGGGCATAAAATCGTCACCTTCGGCACGTCACCAATAGACAGCAGAATGGAAGAAGACAGTTTGAAGATTTACAGACTGTAAAATTTACGCGAATCCAAGTCCGGTCGTGTGCCAAAGCCTCGGACATTGTTTTGCCAGTGCTATAATGGCGACAAAGCGCCACAAACCGAGGAAATCTCGTTAAAACCCAAACATTTTACATAAGGGATATTCCCTAATGTTGTCTATCCCGAACGAGCTTTCTTTCCCAAATATTCTCCTGGGAATCGCGAAGCGAAATGAGGGCGAAATTGACGAAGAATAACAAAACAGCTTGATGGTAGTAATTTAATAAGAGTAAAAGGTCGTTTGTTGAGGTGGGTTATTATTTTCCAGAAATAAGAGCAGTAAGAAACGCCTTTGCCTCACGTTTGGTGGTTTTATGAGTTGACGCGCGTTCTAGGAATCTCATTCCAAGAACTGCGCTACATCTCAGCGCTCGCGGCCTCATCATCGGGCGCTGCGTTTCCATTGGCTGCAGGGAGCAGTTGACGAAGCGCCCGGGCCGGTTTCAGCTGCGGATGACTTTCCCAGTACAGAGCTTTCCAGGAATGCTGAAACAGTCGCTGAAATTGACCTCTGCGCCAGCTGCATGGACTGAGAGATCTCTGAGCTATAGCAAGGGCTGGGATGGGAGGTGACTGCAAGGTAAGCGTAGTGCAGGGTAAATCTAATTCCAGAAAACGTGTATTGCCAGAATGTTTGTCACTTAGTTAATAACATCTAACATCCTGGTATCTAATCAGGCCCTGGATCGGCGCTTGAATTAACCCTTTAATACACATGTCCAGAAAAAATAAACAATGGAAAAATGTTTATAATAAATAATAAATACAATTATATTAATAAAATAAAAAAATAATAATTAAAAAAATCTAGTAATATTTTTAAGCCCCCCAAAATTGTTTATGATGTGCTTCTACTAAACATTTAAACTACCAATATATATTTCTAGGCCTACTAGAATTATTTATTACATTTTATATATATATAAGGGTGAAAATGATATATTGTTTTGAACTGCAGTTATAACTAATGGTTTTTGATTACCTGTACAGATCTTAGTATGGTTTAGTTAAATATTTTTTTTCAGCAGTCAAAATGTGCTTTACCAATAAAAGTGTTAACAAAATGCTGTTCCATAGTAAAACAAAAACTGAGATTTAATAAGACAGACTAATAGATTTTATTTTCATTATAACATAAAAATCATCACCTAAACAACACATTTATGTGGCCTTGAAAACCGTGTGAGAATGTGTTTCAGTGTGAAAGAAGACTAGTTAAAATCTAACATAAAAAATAATAATAACAATGAAATGGAAAGCTCAGAATAGCTCAAGAACAGGCTACAGACCATTGAGGGTGAAATTAAATGTGTATCCGGTGACATTTTACATTTGTTGACAGTATGATTCTAGCTCTCATCGCCATTCTCTCCCGCTCCTTTGATTAGACGCTTGTTCCCTCTTTTCCCTGTAGGGCCCTTTGGCTTGGTGAAGGCTTGTTTCAGAGCGTGCTGCTTCGGGTACACCTCTTCATACAGGAAATCCTCCGTCAGGCCCTCTCCACTATCAATCTCCATCTACACACCACATAATATAAAAATGAATATATGCATTTGATTAGAAGCAAATGTTAAGAACTTATGTTCTATGAAGTTACACTACCTTTCAAAAATTTGGGGTCAGTAAGATTAAAAAAATAATAATAATAATAAATTAGTTCACCCAAAAATATAAATTCTGTCATGTCGTTCCACACCCGTAAGACCTTCGTTCATCGTCAAATTAAGATATTATTAACTATGGATGACAGCAATATAATCAACACTTTCAGGGTCCAGAAACTAAAGACATCGTTAAAACAGTCGACATGACTACAGTGGTTCAACCTTAATTTTATGAAGCGACGATAATACGTCAAAAACAAAACAATAATAACGACTTTATTCAACAATCTCTTCCCTGTCATCCTTACGCAGGTGACGGAGTATGCACAGTGAAGGCTTCCGTGTTTACGTCCGAATGCCAGCTCAGTATTGGCCAAATCTGATCACGTGAGCAGCACGACGCATGTGGGTGATACTGACGCAGGAGCCGGCCAAAGTCAGAGTTCTGATATAGAACCTGGATGCGCTGGACGTAAACAATGTATATGAATAACACAGAAGAGAAGATATTGTTGATAGAGTAATTGTTTTTGTTTTGTTTTTGCGCACAAAAATTATTCTCATCACTTCATAAAATTAAGGTTGAACCACTGCAGTCACATCAATGGTTTTAGCAATGTCTTTGATTATATTTCTGTCTATGGACGAGTCATATACCTCTCGGATTTCATCAGAAATATCTTAATTTGTGTTCTGAAGATGAACGAAGGTCTTACAGGTATGGAACAAATTTTCATTTTTGGGTGAACTAACCCTTTAATTCTTCTATTCAGCAAGGATGCATTAAATTGCTCAAAAGTGACAGTAAAGACATTTATAATGTTACAAAATATATCTATTTGAAAATAAATGCTGTTCTTTTGAACTTTCTATTCATCAAGAAATGCTGAAAAAATGTATCATGGTTTAAAATATTAAGCAGCTAAACTGTTTTTAACATTGATAATAATAACAAATGTTTCTTATGCCCCAAATCAACATATTAGAATGACTTTAAACAATAGTATATAGTTTGCATTATGCATTCCCATAATGCATCCTGGTGTCATGTGTTCCCCAAGTAAGCGACACACGCATCCACGTGATGTAAAAGAAAACGTGATTCATCAGACTAGGCCACCTTCTTCCATTGCTCCGTGGTCCAGTTCTGATGTGCCCACTGTTGGCTCTTTCTGTAGTGGACAAGGGTCAGCATGGGCACCCTGACTAGTCTACAGCTATACAGCCCCATACACAACAAACTGTGATGAACTGTGTATTCTGACACCTTTCTTTCAGAACCAGCATTAACTTAAGTAATTTGAAGTACACATAGCTCCCCACGTGAATCAATGAGACTCGGCTGCCAATGACCCTGTCGCCGGTTTACCACTGTTCCTTCCTTGGACCACTTTTTATAGAAACTGATAGATACATCCCACAAGAGCTGCAGTTTTGGAGATGCTCTGACCCAGTCGTCTAGCCATGACAATTTGGCTCAAATCCTTTACGCTTGCCCATTTTTCCAGCTTCTATCACATCAACTTTGAAAAACATACTGTACAGTATTACGACCATTTGTTGTTGTTACTTTACCTTTTTGGCGATCTCTATGTGGTAGTCTCTCTCTACCTCATCCAGCAGTCGATTTTTACAGCTGGAGTAGAGCATCCTTTCTTTGATGCTACAGCTGTATCCAGGCATGGAATAGATGAAAACTGGTCCACATATTCAAGGACAAACATGACAAACATTAGCTTTGAAGAAACATCATTACGAATCATATAGAAGCTAACTCATCTTATTGTGATATGGTCAGAAAATAGTTAATTAATATCTTGTCACTAACCTACAGCTTCCAGTGGCTGTCCTTGATGGGTGTGTTTGTACAGGAAGAAGTGGTATCGTGGAGCATCAGTGGGGATTCTGCTTGGCAGCTCTTTGGTCTCTGTAGGACTAGTGTGGACCAGCTCAATTGTCTCTCGTTCAGTGTCCAGCCTCTTAAAGATGATACAGTAAAAGAAAAAAAGTTGCATTGTGATTGGGATTATGCAGATGATATGGAGTGCAGCTGGCATAATAGTGTATGTGGTAATGTGAATATGTACACTACCATTCAAAAGTTTGGGATCATTAAGTTTTGTTTTTTTAAAACAAAAATGTATTTTATTCAGCAACAATGTATTAAACTGACCAAAATCGGCAAGTAAAACATTTACAATGTTACAAAAGATTTCTCTGTTGTTTTGAATTTTCTTTTCACCAAAGAATCCTGAGAAAATATTTTGTGGTTTCCACAAAAATATTAAGCAGCACAACTGTTTTCAACATTGATAATAAGATTTTTTTATGGAGAACCAAATCAGCATATTCAGATGATTTCTAAATGATCATGTGACCCTGAAGACTTTGACATCACAGGAATAAATTACATTTTTAAATATATTAAAATAGAAAACTTGTTTTAAATTATAATAATATTTCAAAATATTACTGTATTTTTGATCAAATAAATGCAGCCTCGTTGAGCATAAGAGACTTTTATTTTAAAATATTTTTAAAAATCGTACCAACCCCAAACTTTTGAATGTTAGTATATGTTTGGAATATGTAAAATTAGTATATGTTTAAAATCCGCAAAATAAACAGGCAATACAATACCAGTATTATGAAAAGCAATTTAGTATCATTATATGTGCTTATTCAGTGCATCCTCTGCTGTTAAAGGTATAAGTGGCAGCCTGAACATTTTGCTTTTAAACCTACGCTTAAAAATATATGTATGTATAGTGTATGTGTGTGGGACTTACTAGTTGAATGTAATTGATGCGTTTGTGCTTAAGTTGCTGTAAAGCATGTTTAGCCTCCTCTTGCAGTGGGAACGCCAAACCCTGTAAAGTCGGATTTTTACTCTCCACACTGATCTCTGTCTGTATCAGAAACACACACATATATATATATATATATATATATTTTTACTCCATAACATTAATATTTCTAATTATATTTTTAACGCAAATAGAGAGCTGAGGCTACCTTTGCTTGTCCACTTACGGTGGCAACTCGTCTTCGCTCGTCCTAAACAGAAAAATACAAAATTTTAGTGTAAATCCATTTAGTACTCGCACACTTGAAAACAAAATGAATCACAGGACACTTACCCGTGCCACTTTGTCCTGTTAGGTGCATTGTTAAGAAATACATTAATTTATTAGATATTAAAGTCAGACAAACTGAAAGATACTGAGTTTTGGTATGCAGCAATTTACATATTTTGGCCCTTCCTCACCTCTGTTATTTTAATCTGATGGAGTTGTTGCTCAGCAGTGGTGAGGGGGGCTGGGCTGGAGGAGGAGGACAGATGTCGCAGATAACCTTGGAAACAGATGTCTTCCTGTAGGTCAGAACAGTAAATAGTGCTTACTTAGATGACACATCATCACACTTCTTAACATGTGAACTGAAGGAACCTGAACAAAGGTGTGTGAACAGAAAACCTTTGCTCATAGTAGGTTAAAAGAAGTAAAAAGTTAAAAGTAAAAAGAAATATCGGTAACACTTTATTTTATAGTGTCATTGTTACATATGTTACATGTATTTACTATAGTAATACCTAGAAATGATGCTTAATTACTTGCAATTAACCCTAAACCAATCCCTTCATCCTTCATCCAGTGACTTCATCCTAACCTTAACCCTATAGTAAGTACATGTAGTTAATTGTCATTACTCAGTACTTAAATGTATATTTACACTGTAATACAAATAAAAATATAAAAATAAATGTGTTTGATCACTAATTAAATCTAAACTCTTAAATAAAATTTCCAAAAGTTTTTTCTTTTTTTACAGTGATGCCATAGAAGAATAATTTTGGGTTCCCCAAAAAACCAAAGTGAAAAGTTCTTAAAAGGAAGAAATTTTTTTCTACACTCGTAAAAATAATGGGTTTTTACAGTGATGCCTTAAAAGAACCATTTTTCTTAGTGTGAAGCACATTTTAATATTCTGAAGAAATGTTTTCCTCTGTAAAGAACCATTTGTGGAATAGAAAGATTCCATGGATGTTAAACACTCTTCATGGAACCATCGCAACGAAGAATCTATTTTTAAGGATCTAAAGCAGAAAACAAATGGACAATAATGGTAATAAGTCAGGAAAACACATTATTAGCTGATATTAAATAATTCATTTTACACAACGCCCAGAGATGTTAAATTCTGATTGGTCATTCTTGACATTCACACATAATGATGAACTCTCTGGAATACTTCATTCTAATTTCAGCAATCATATTCTCAAAAAAAATCCATGTTAACATTTCAATGACTTTCCAAAAACGGACAAAATAGAGAGTTTGATTAGAATGGAATTCAAAAATGAGAGGAATTCAGTCAAATACACTATTACTTCCTCGGCTGTTGTATTAGAAACTAGTTTTTAATATACAAGTAAAATTCTAAAATAAACTCATGCTAAATAAACCTGTTTACACACCTGGACTGTTCCGAACAGTTCATCAATTATGTGACTTCCACCGAACTCTTTCTTCAGTGTGGCTCGGGTAGCAGCATACACCATCTTTAACCTCACCTTTGTGGTGCAGAATGAATGGGTATTGTCATTCAGAAGGGTAATTCACTGTATTTTACACCCAAGGGGCTAAAGTGAACATTATTTATAGACTAAGAGGCTGCAAGTTTGTATTAAGTGTACATTTCACTTTATCATGTGTTTCCTACTTACTGGTGACTGGTCTGGCGACCAGGAGATAAACAGCCACTCATATCCCAGCTGGTTCTGTGAGTCGAGGCGGTAAAGGATATAACAGGGTTCTAGGCCGTCCAGCATGGGCAGGACACATGCGTCATAATCCTGATCCCAGCTCTGAGAAACCTCTCTGTACGCTCCCAACACCAGCTGCTCTGAAACACACACAGACAGATACACACACATACACACCTCATAACACACACCTTGACTACTTGCAGCAGCCCCCAGATAAACGCTCTGACTATCAGTCTGGGTCCAAAAACAGCATGGTGCCACTGCTATCACACACTGCATGTGTAACATTCCACAGTCCAATTTATCTTCACCTTTTACATGACATTTTTTAGGGTCAGCAAGTGACAAAAATATATTTGTTAAGGTACAAGCTGTTACACTTATTAATAATAATAATATTATATATATATATATATATATATATATATATATATATATATATATATATATATAGTACATGATATGACATCAAACCGAGTGCCATTTATTTTAAAAGGCATATGTTTTAAACATCTCACAAAAATACATTGTTTGGTTTTAAATGATAAAACAAAACCTAAACGTTTGGTACCTTGTGAAAAAGATGTACACTAAGAAAACTTTTTAAAAAGAGTCACAGAAAAAATACTTAGGCCTAAGTGTGAACTGAATGTATGTGTGTTTCCGGGCACTTAATTGCATGTAAAAATGAAATCAAACCTGATAATTCTTCTTTTCTTTTCTTTTCTTTTCTTTTCTTTTCTATATGAATTATTTATCATGCACATCATTAAATCATGTGCCCTCGTAATCTTTAATCAAAATAACTTCCTCTCCTACTTGCAGTCTTCTCTTTTCTGGCGATGTGTTTACTAGAGTAACACGAGACAAACATGAGATCGACCAATAGCAGACCACAACCACCCAAGGATCGAATCAATTCCTGATGGACAAAATCAAGTCCTGTCCCACATTTTTTTTATGAGTTTCACTCATATAAATGTCACAATAGGAAAGAAAAGACTACAGCAATGTCTGTTTCCCCCGAACCACTTGGGGGCCCCCATGCTCTCAAAGATGATTTAATGACTAGGACTATGTAATTTCATTTTTGAACTTGGCTTCCAACGATTATGAAAACACAATACCGCATTCCGTTCCTTTAAAGCCGTGCTCTGCCGCCCTTCCAACATAACATCCAAATCCTTCAAATCATTTAATGTGACTGATATAATATACAGTCTCCTGCCGGAAATGCTTGATACTAAAAAAAGAGTTAAAAACGTATTTAGCTGCCAAAGAGTACCTTTTCCCAGGCAGATTATTGATCATATGATCTGAGACGGAGAGAAATGTAGACAAGTCAACTTTAGGCGGGGTGTGCGATTAAGCGGACAAAACCAAAAAAAAAATAAATAAAAATTTAGTCTTTGCAAGTTTTACTTAAATGCAGTCCATCATGTCTCAAGTGAACATA
Organism: Zacco platypus; assembly: GCA_038088235.1. Lineage (NCBI taxonomy): Eukaryota > Metazoa > Chordata > Actinopteri > Cypriniformes > Xenocyprididae > Zacco > Zacco platypus. The sequence goes on along the minus strand of CM076064.1, from coordinate 13,920,022 downwards.
AAGAGTTGTGAAAGTAAAAAAATGCTTGTCGGTATATTAAAGTGCTGCTTTTTCTGTCATTTGAAGGGTTAGTTCACCCAAAAATGAAAATTCTGCCATTATTTTTGTTTTGTTTTTGCGCACAAAAAGTATTCTCGTCGCTTCATAACTTTAGGTTGAACCACTGTAGTCACGTTGACAATTTTAACAATTTTTTACTACATTCAATGTAATAATTTTGTTGCTTTCAATGGAGGATAAAAAACCTCTCAGATTTCATCAAAATCTTACGGGTTTGGAACGACATGATGGTGAGTAATTAATGACAGAAATTTTATTTTTGGGTGAACTAACCCTTTAATGTTAATCAAACAACACAAGAAAATGAGAGAATCTCAGTGGACTGCTCTCCACTGAATAACTTTAGTAACTTCAATCGATGTATATTTAATTCATGACTATTTGTTTTGTTTTTGTTTTTTTTACATTTGATTACTTTATTCAGTTTCTGTATAGTAGGCTTTTATTTTTAGTAGGCTACATTTTTATTTCATTTGTATATTTTCTTATTGTGTATTTGTCCTATCGTTTGTAATTTTCTTTTTATTTTATTGTATAAAAAAAGATTATTATTTGAAAACATTTGACAGTGAAACTACTCTAAAAGAACAGATTAAGTCATTTTGGGTTTTTTTATGAACACACAGAGCGGCCCCTGAAAAAGTTTTGCTTAGGCCCCCCAGAAGTCCAGGACTGCCACTGGGACTAAGTACATCTTTATATGTACATGTAATTTCATAATGACTTCTATTGTCTGATGAAATTGCAAATTAGAGAATTTCAAATATATTAACTTAAATATGTAATTTCAACATGACTACTAACTTCATACATCCACTAAAATGACTAAAATGTAAATCAAATGTCTAGCATAATTTGTTGATAATAATTAGATTTTTTTTTCTTGTACAAATTGATTCATGAATTGGAAAGTGCAAATAGCACTAAACTAATCAAAAGCTCCCTCAATCTTTTCGCTCAAACCAAACCATCCTCAGTGTATTGAAATATAAATATAAAAATATACATACAGAAGTTCTCACAAACACATGCTCCTACTCACCGCTCCTTATAACAATCTTCATCACTCTGACAGCTCCTCTTCTCGCCTTCATGAGGAACTCTCTCAAGTCTGGAGTTGCTGGTTTCAGAAGAGAGGTATGACAATACAACAGAGAAAATATGCAGTGGTTAAACAGAGAATAATTCTGTCATGTCATATTATAATACTGAAGTGACCATCCCATCATATTTCATTTTATAAATTATTACATTAACACTTAGTTTTAAAAACAAACAAGAAAATTGACTGAAACAAAGGAAATTTTACACTGCTTCCACACTGTGCGGCCTGTGCCTCATTCTTGGCCTCACCATGGCAACGGGGCATCAGGACTCATAAATGATGTAGGTGCAGGTGAGACGGATAAGGAGCGGCGCTTCCGCCCGTAAGCTTAAATTACCTCCCATCATCATTCACATAAAACAAAGTCTAATATTATCACTCTATTTCAAACCTATATAACTATAAATACTGCTGAATAACTATATATATATATACATATATATACCTCTGTAAGCAAATGTTTTGTTTGCTAAAACCAAGAGTAAAGCAATTTTCCTACTCAAAACATACAAATTTTTCTTTTTGAATAGATAATTCCCTTAGCCTTCAAATCTATACATTTGCACACAGACTCCATGGAAATCTGGGAAAGGTTAATGCAAGTTTTGGATGCACAATTTGAGCTTTTACAGGTGTCATTCCAAACATCTTTCATTTTGTATCTTCATAGTTTATATTACAAAATCATGCTTCCCTTTCACTAAAAGAAGAAGAGTAAAAATATAAAGTGGTTTTACTCAAATACTATAAATCCATATGAGCGTCGGGGTATTGAATTAAAGATTTCTTCGTGCTTACCATGGATACCAGTCTGATGCGACATCCCAAGGGCCGGTGATGCTCCAGCTCAGTCCGAATTCCTGTTGAAACTCCCACGTTGTCCTCCTATTGTCTTCAGTGGCACTGCTATCTGTGCCCAGCAGTGTGGTCCAACTCACTTCCGTACAATGACATCAACGCCCCTTAAGCATCTTACCTGGGGAATCCTGTTTGAAACTTGATCTGCGGAACTGAGGAAGATGTGTAGCCTAATATTACACCTGTCAGGGGATGGGTTCCAGCACACCACCTATCTAGTATTATTCACCCATCACTGGTGGCCCTAACGGGGTATAAAGTAGATGACAGCATCTGTTATCTGTGATGAGCTGCATGATAATGCTGTAGGTTTGCTCTGGTGTAAAAGAAAAGGCTGTACTGTACTGCTACTGTAATGGAGAGTCTGGACATTATCTGTCTCGCTCTTCTACAAACAGTTATGCAACGCTCCATTTGTGAAAAGAAATGGCACATTATCACTCACACACATCAAGGACCTGATAGGAGCATATAAACCAGCGGCCTGTGCAAGCTCAAATTCCACCAGGCTGACATGAGATACCGTGCAGGCGACTGCTGACCCCCAACCAGCAGGACAGGCTGTTCATTTAGACAACCTAACCAGCTACCGAAAAGCCATTTCAAACAGTTAAACTGTTTCTACCACACTTTGAGATTTTGCCTGAGATTTGATTGAAGGAAAAAGTGCTTTAATGTGTTTTTAAAAAGTGTTTCAGGGGGGGTTATTTTTTCAGAGCATCTAAGGGACAAAAAATGTTTAAATTTGATATTATTTATGTGTATAAAAAGAGAGCTCATACCTGTGAGTTTGCTAGTGTTGGCTTCATGTTTAATTCAGTCAGCTGTGAGCACAAACCCAGCCATTATTCATTATTCAGCACAGCCCTCCCTCCAAAGATGCACACATGCTCTAGACACATAGATTCTCTTTCTTCTTTACATACTACATAATTTTTAATTTTAACATAAACTATACACTTGTCCGTATGCGTTGCTAAACAATATTTAGAAGGAATTCGTCCTGTTTTTCCATCTCAGCCCTCTTTTCAAAATTAAGTTTTACTGTTGTTCATATTAGCCTACATTTTGTATGGCTGCAACCCTGTTGATCAAACTATTTACTGACAAATAATGCTGAAAATTCATTCAGAAGCAGTTCTGTGTTTTATGACTTTATGAGTGGGTCTTTATTGTGACCCAATGATTCTTATGAGCAAAGTTTTTTGTGAATCAAAACATTTTGTGAATAAAAATGGCGTATATTTGTCTATACTTTTGTTGGTTTGGTATTTTTATGTAATAGTAATATATTTAATTTGCCCAAGTACTTTTATTTTGAACTGTACTAATGTCATTCATCCACTACTAAACTACTAGGGGGTGGGGCATTTATTTAATGCAATGGCATTCATAAATTGTGAGTGACTTTGTGAAAAAAAAAAAATCTAAATATCTAACCCAATCTGATACTCTAAATAATATTTTACAACTTGGCTTACTCTTACAGCATGTTTGCTTTTTCTATAACAAATTTATCTGAGGAAAGATTCAAGAATTGAAAATAGCAAACAGCACCGAACTATTCTTTTAAAATTACTCAAAACGATACAGCTCGACTAGCGTAGACCAATTCGGAACATGACTCTTTTGAGCCGCTTCCTTTTAATGAATCAAAAACATACCAAAACGGAACAAATTACTCTGTTGAGTGTATTTTAGTGAATCGAAATATTTTGTAAATAATTATCCTATAAACATGTTGTTAGTATAACTAAAAAACACTATATTTTTGTTTTATTTTGTATTATATCACAGTGCCTAGTGACTTTTATTTTGAAATGTGCATTATTTCTCCTTGTTCATCTGTTCTTACCTATGTGTTTAGTGTCCACCTGCTTACTCGGCTTTAGCTGTCATACTCGCACTTTTAATCTGATATATATAGCAATAAGTGATGTAAGATCTCGTGGCGCATGTTTTTAGAAAGGGAGTTAGTTTTGAACTGTTGATCTGTGAAAATGCGACACGCACGTGAAGTGACATATAAGATACTCATGAGAGCGTATGCCACAGCTTCAACGTCTGAGACCGTCGCTTCAAACCGGAAAACAGGACTGAAAGCAGCAGATATCGCGCAAAGACTCCGGAGTGAAAAGGAAAAACAAACAGATGACAAAAATGAGGTTGGCTATGTTTGTTTATACATGTATTGAATTTATGTGCAACCGTTTAGGTTCCGTCTTTTTTCGTTCCTCTCCAAAGGTTCCGGTGTCACCTCTACAGAACAGAGTGAATGAACTCAAACAGTTCACTCAGCAGCTACAGTCTATTCACCCTAGTGTGCTCGCAAAAGCTCTTTACAGGAGCATGCTTTATGAAGACCAAAACATAATCGCCATAAATAAACCATATGGTGTCCCTTTGCATAGTGAGTATTTGACATCTCATTAACCCTCTGGTATTCTTTTTTTTTTTTTTTTTAATGAAATGAATGTACTATATTTTGTTTCAATAATATTTATTGAAAACATTTTTAATAATTATTCTGTAATATTTTGTATATTTTATGGTATTATTAAAATTCACTTTGAAATGATGCACCATGTATTTTTAAAATATTCGGGAAAAAAATTATTTTCATGTAATCATCTAATACAATGTTGAAGACAGATCATTTGATATACTAATATATTCCTTAATTTGCCTGCTCCATTCTTATAGATGTAGATGGCATCAGAAACTGCATTGCAGAGTGTCTGCCTTTGCTGGCAAAGATAACTGACGGCATGCAGGCGGGATCACAGTTGCATTTTTGCCACAGTCTGGAGAAAGAATCTACTGGTGTTTTGATCCTGGCTAAAACAGAGGAAGCAGCTGAACATGTACAAACACTCATTAGATCACACAAAGTGGAAAGGACATTTTTGTAAGTTAAACTTCAAAACCTGTATTTGTTGCTTGTCTTTAATTGGATGCAATTTAGAATAGTTGTTTTTAGAAAGGCAAATTTGATATTAAGCCACAAGTGCTTGTCTAGTGCAACATTTTTTCCTTATTTTCAATTGATTCTCATGTACCACTACCAGCATAACCTACATAACATATAACCTACTTAAACATATTATTTTGAGCAGGGCCGTCACTGTAGGTGTGCCTGTTCCATCTGAGGGAGTGATTGACATTCCCATTATAGAGAAGGAGGTCATGGGACCTCAGCCCCACTTTAAGGTAATATAACATTGTATTCATAAAAACAAACATTTTTTTTCTGTATTGTGACATGTCTGAGTGAAGCAGAGTATTGAAAAGATAATTAAATGTGGGGCGGAAATCTTGGTTCTATCCATTGGATGATGATTGGTTGGAGGCAGAGTGCATTAGTGCCCGCCCACTTTTTCGGTGATGTTTGTTCCGGAAGTTTTTATTTTTCATTTTTTGCACGTCTTTGTTAAAGTGTTGTAAGCCATGAACCAAGACAACCAGTTATGAGATAATCACAAAGTTGTACATGAAGCAAAATGTATTTGAAAATCAGGCAAAAACACAAAATGAACATGAAATGAAAAACAATGGAGAAATATAAAACAATTTATTTAAAGTTGTTGATTATGTTTATAAAAATAATATATTTTAAATTCTTTACAAAATATATTAAAATATATAAGTATTTTGAGACCATAGAGACACCGTCTCAATTACGTACTCTGATTGGCGATATTTTCTGTACAGCATCGTGGGTAATGGAGTTTTTCTCCACATTGTTAAACATACTTATTTTTTATAATAAGTTGAAATAATGCATACAGATGGCTTCAATAAAAGCATATATCATGGATTAACAACCTCTGAACTCACAGTAGGTCTGTCTTTAAATGTTTTTAATAGTGTCAAAAGTACCGACCGCGATACCAAGTCGGTTCTAAAATTTTAAAAATGTGACATTTTGCGTTCAGCCCCGACAAAATGTTGCACGGAAACGGTGGTGCATTGAACACCCTGTTCTGATGACACAAGAGTTACAACTATGGCAGCTGAGAAGGCCATTCTTTGTGTTCTTTTTGAAGAATTTGCAATGAAGCTAAAAATATAAACGACTACATCATGTTTATATGCTATATTTTTACTATAAAAGTCTTAAGACAAACATGTCTTCTAATATCTTCAATTGTTGCGTATACCCGAGCTGCAGCAGACACATTTGAAAACGACTTTACTTGGACCCACTGTGCGAGCTGTCTCTTTAAACCATGAAGTTTATATATATATATATATATATATATATATGTATATGTTGCTGCTGATTGGGCTGACATATTTGACACACCCACCAAGCAAGAGAAAAATGATCTCAATCCACGTGGCACACCATTTCCAGGAAACATGTCGTACAACTCGGAAACCATAGCAAAATGTTGTGTACTGGTTTGAGCTTCAACATGGCCCTGTTGAGCAGATTCATATATGTCTCTGATTGGCCACAATGATCAGCACTTCAAAAACATGTTGTAAATAGACATCAATGATGTTCTTCACCGAGTGCTTGCACAGATACACACAGGAATGTTCAATGTTCAAACGCTCCCGTGTGTTGATCATTGTAGCCGATCGTAGACATATCTGATGAGCACATGAACACAGTGGCCAATCAAAGGTGTTTACAAATCCACTCAACAGTGCTCAAAGCATCATATTTTTAAAATTTCAGAACCGACTTGTTATCGTGGTCAGTACTTTTGACAACAGTAGTTTACAAGTTATTTTTTTTAAATCTATTTCCCTATGGAGAAAATGAATGCAGTTGTATGTTGTTGCACTCTATTGTAAGAAAGGGGAAGGGTTTAAGCAGACTTAATGAAGTCCAACATACAACACCAAAAGTCTGACATTTTTACATTTTGATTAAACATTATATGGTCAAATAAAGAAACATGCATAGATGAATTCTTGACAGTAAAATCAAAATGATGCATTTAGAAAATAGTTGACTTTAAGAATAGGATGTTCTCCAGTTTTCTTACATTACTAGAAATAATGTCAAGTATAATGTTTATTCTGCTCAGATGGGACTGAGCCCATTGTTCAAAGTGAATGAGGAGGGAGATGGAGTGACCAGGCTCAGAGCTAATCGGCAAGCACAAAGTGCGGTCACGGAATATCGGGTTCTGGACAGCACCAGTGGCTGCAGCTTGGTGGAACTGCAGCCTGTCACAGGTACTGACTGACCATGACATGTGAAAAGCATTCCTGACTCTGAGCGTTATTCCTAATTGTGCCTTATACTTCCTAAATATTATAAATGTAACTTCTTGTTTTTTTTTTTTTATTTATTTAAATGAAGAAATGTTAGCATATGATGACCAGAACCACTTATGTTTGTTTTAGGTGTAAAAAACCAACTTCGAGTGCACATGGCTCTTGCTTTGACCTGCCCCATACTCGGAGACCATAAATATGCTCACTGGAACAAACTAGCACCTCAGGTATGATAAATATAACTATGTCAGTGCAAGTGCTGTAGCACTGTTTCCATGAATGTTGATCAAACCTCCCCTACTCTTCAAAAGATTTTTTTGTTTTTGAAAAATGTCTCTTATGCTCCCAAGGCTGCATTTATTTGATTGAAAATACAGTAAAAACAGTAGTAGTGTGAAATATTATTTTAAATAACTTTATGCAATATAGTTTAGAATGTCATTTCTTAACTCTGAATGTTTAGCATCATTACTCCTGTCTTCAGTGTCGCTGATTTCTGAAGGATCAGTTGAAAATAGTTGTGCAGCTTAGTATTTTTATGGAAACCTTGATATTATTTCAGGATTCTTTGAATAGAAATCACAAAAGAACAGTATTTATTTGAAATAGAAATCTTTTGTAACATGTCTTTACTGTCCTTTTTTTTATTTAATGGGACAGTTCCCCCAAAAATTAAAGTTCTATCTATTATAGTTTCTTTCTTCTGTTGAACACTAAAGATATTTTGCAGAATCTTGGTAACCAGTTTCTGATCCCCATTGACTTCAATAGTACGTTTTTCAGACTATAGAAGAATGTTGATTTTTGGAACAACTAATGAACTATGCAGTTCTTAAAAAAAAAAAAAAGCTTACTGACCCAAAACTTTTAAATGGTAGTATATTTCAAGATATATCATGCATATTTTTAAAGAACACTTGCGTAATCCAAACTTGTTGGCACACTACACAGTGAGCCACTAGTCAAGTCATGGTCCACTTTTTTCAAGAGTATATGAACATAGAGTGTTGTTAATAATGAATAATCAAGAGGTGGTGTAGTGTTTTCTTGAGACATGACTCATTGTCACATTTGAAGACTGACCACATCTGTCTCATATGTCGGATTACAGAAGCTGCCAGAGGGCATACTGCGACGGCTGGGCCTGGTGCAGAGTAAAACACGATATCTCCCTCTTCACCTGCACTCCAGAAGGATCGTTCTGCCACGTCTCAAAGGTCACGGTGACATTACAGTATCCTGTCCCCTTCCTAAATACTTCACCAACGCCTTGAAGAGACTACAGATCCCACTACCGGGAAAAGAATGAAATGGATCACACAGCTATTAACTTCTTTTGAAAAGTGTTAAGTTGCATTGGACTTGACTTTGAAGAAAAGGTCATGTACAAACTGGATATTTTGTTGTGCGTTCTGAAGGTTTTGTAATAAAAGAATTGAACATGTTTAATGGTGAAAAATTGGACCTGCAAGACTTGATTACTAATGACCAACTGAGAAAAAAAAGCATTTTAATAAATCGCGCTGCCAATTAAATCTAACGATTGCTTAGCTTGGATCACGTCAAACCGTGCAAATTGTTATACTTTGTTCTCATATTGTTAATGTTAACATCAGCATTGCGTGACAGTGTATTTTTTGTGTATTAGCGTTACCTGTTGATTTCAACTTCTGTAGCCACTCCGCAGTCCGAAGTCTTTAGCTTTTGACTACAAGTGAATCTCCAGTTGTCACTGCTGATTGTCATTTGGACCTTTCTGGATTACAATCCGCCATCAAAATGTTTAATTATTCCAGCTGCTGTGAGAAAAGGCTATAAATGATCCGTCACCAGCAGCATGCGATATAGCCTACTAGCTGGGACTCCTTTACGTAAAAATGTAAATGTAAATTTCACAAGTTTTCCAGATCTAGAAAAAGCACTTTTAAAATTACTTTTCCTCATACATCCAGGGTTTAAGACTTTAAAGAAAATCAAACAGTTTAGGGGTGAATTAAAATATTATCTTTAGTTGTTTTAGTATATTTTAATTCTTGTTTTGCCTGATTCTAAATCATTTATTTGGAAGTTTGAAGCCCACTGGTTGAGAACCACTGATTTAAAAAAAGATTAGCGTTTCATATTTTATGTGCCATTCATCAGTTATTGGCCATAACAAAAATAATTCTCATTGGCTAGCATTTTAATACTGGTGCATGCCTTGTGCAAATCCTCCACAAAATAATCGTGTAATTTGTAGCATTCGATTAAATAACGCATGTAATGATAGTTTAGTGAACTGTTTGTGTGTATTCTGCTTCTGAGTCATGAATGAGGCCCATGATGTGTGGCACAATTCCCCAAAGACTGCTGAAAGGGTCAAAGACGACACATACAGGTAATTCACTGTACAAAAAAGCATGTTTGAAAAGACAGGCTTCGATTCTCCAGCACCACTATAATATCAATACATATCAGGTTACCATAGATGCATGTATATATATATATAAAAAAAAAAAATAAAAACATAACCAAAAAGTCTTCATGTATAATACACTCCTCAGGTACGTGAACTCTGCTACTGCAAGCTCCTGGGGGTGAGCGGGGGTTGTGTTAGGCGTTACAGATTGATGAGGCAATGTTTTTAAATGTATATTCACCTGACAATCACATGGTATTCCAGTCCACTGCCAATAACGACTTCAGTTTAGCCTGCTGTCTTAAAAAACACCAGATCCTTACAGAAAATAAACAGAGAGAGAGGACAGTGTGAAGACAGATGGAGCGTAACATACATGGCAGAAAGAGAAAATGCACACATCAAGGGATCTGGGCAAATACGTTTCAATGGCCATTAGGCGAACAAACGGAAGTAGGTTCCTGTATCTAAAACAAAAAAAAAGGCCCGTATGTATGTCCAGTTCATTGAAAACCCCTCTTGAACCTCTTGCTTTCATTTTAATCATGAATGAATATAAAGAGAGGCTGCAGAGGCAACTTGATTCAGTCTCTTTGAGAAAGGAGATGATGATGGCAAGATGGAGGGCTGGAGAAAGCTGCTCTCTCTCTCTCTCATTCCATCTCAATTTCTTTTGTTTGCCCTCATCTTCTCTCAGTGTCAATTGGCCTGCACAATGGAGATTATCTCCTGGATTTCCCGCACCATCATGATGCGTGTTAGCATGTGCTCCAGTTGCTCGCTTGTGATTGGCTGAGTGGAGTACCAAATAGGGCTGTTCGGTGCCACAACCGGCTCTGGCGTCAGGTAATACGTGTCATTGCGACCCTTGGCAGTCTGAGGGCTGAGAACAGACAATAGAAAAATGAGGGAGAGGCAGAAAAGGAAAGTTATTTTATAATATACATATTTGAAAAAAAAAATTGGCTTACCATTTGAAGAGGTAAAAGTCATAGAGCTTGATAGGACAACGCAGCGGGTTCTCTGGGTCCTCAGCCTGTTCTGCGTACATGTCATCTGTCACTAGAACCAAAAAAGATGAGATTTATAACTTCCCACAGTTTTTGACCAACGAATTTTTGACTCCTCCATGACTTTCTATAACATTTCCAGTTGATCAGTCCACTAATTGACGCCTGCTTTCAAAACGCTTTCAAATTCAAAAACTTCCAAATTCAAACATCATGCATTGATCAATGTAAGCGCATCAACAAAGGTTCAGTGCCGAATGGTACCCAAGTCCATATTGGTTGATCAGCATTGGTCATCAACATTATCAACATAACATAGATCATGATATGAAATGTTTCTTGAGCAGCAAATCAGCTATTATTTTAAATTGTGATATTTCAAAAACATTTCAAAATATTAATGTTGTACTATTTTTTGATTAAATAAATGCAGCCTTAGTGAGCATAGGAGACTACTTTCAAAAAGAATTCTTACTGATACCTAATTTAAAAAAAAAAAATAGTGTACACAATACGCAAGTGTAAAGTTTGTATTTATCTTGTAACGTGACAATATTCAGCCTTATTTAATGGCTAACCTTTCTGTCCAACATGGTGGGGCCCGACTCCTTTCAGATAGCGGATGCTGGTGCTCTTGTCTTTAGGGTTGGTGGGGTTCTTCTTAGTGTGTCTGAGCACTTTGGAGAAGGCCACTTTCATATGCTGCTCAACTGTGGTCAAGTGGAAGTACCTGTGCAGAGACAACATTTTAACCCCCGAGCACTCACTGCCACAGTCTTTAAGAATGATTGAGAATGGAAGGATACTCACTTGGTGTTGAAGTACATCAGTGTAGTCAGGAGAGTGGATGGAGAATGAGCTCCCAGCTGCTTACACTCCCATAGCATCTCCTCGGTCACATGACTTGGGATAATATAGCCTGGCAAATACAACGAATATCAGCAAACACTCCACAAGACTCCAAAGTTGATCATTTCAAAACACATATTTCTTACCAAGAGGGTGAACACTGGGCCTCCACTCCTCGAGAATTTTGTGTAAACACTGACAAAACCGGCTGTAGTACTGATCAGAGAAGATGTCGTCTACCCTACCATTCTCAAACATGTACTGTACAAAAACAAGAAAAAGAAATCAGCTTATGTAAACGAAAAGATCCAACAGAATCAGTAGAAACAAAAAAGAGAATTACATTAGGAGAAATAGTACATACTTTCTGTATACATAAAAATACATAGTATAGTGAATCAGGCTCAAATGGCTCCCCCTCCAGCCCACGAGCCTCTTGGGTCATCAGGGACAGAGCCAAGTTCAACTCGCCCACTGAACTTGACACAAGATCGTCCTGGAAGCGCAGTGGTTGTCGACCTGCAGAGACAGATATTAATAAACATCACAGGCTTGACAAAAAAAATTGTTCAGTTTTGACCATGGACATGTTTAATGGAATGAAATTTAAGACCTTTAAAGAAAAAAAATTAAAGCAATTTTGCGACAAAAAAGAAATTCAGCAAGGTTTAGCAAGATTTCTTTTAATGTTGTTGAATGTTAAAAAAAACAGTTGTGCTGCTTTTTTGTGGAAACCGTCATACTTTTTTTCAGGAATCTTTGAAAAGAAAGAACAAAAGAAAAAAAAACAAAAAACTTTTGTAACATTATAAATGTCTTTACTGTCAATTTATTGCATACTTTTCAAATAAAAGCATTAATTTTTCTTTCTATTATTTAAAAATACAGGTTAAAAAACTATAAAGGTTACAGTTTTTAACTCTATTCATTCCTGAAAGAATTACACCAAAACAGCAATTTTTTTGTTTTGTTACAGGTTTACTTTTATATACTTTAAGATATTTAAGATATTAAATAGTGGCTATAAAACTTTAAAAAAAAAAAACTTAAAAAAAAAAAACGTAATACATTTTAAATGGATGCATAAACACTCGTAGTGACCATGCAGAATTAAAGTTGCTCGAACTATGAATTTTTGAAAATTACCTTTCATGCAGTGTGTTATGTAGCTGTATGTGAATGTAAACAGTCTGCAAAGTTATAAAGCTGAAAAAGCATCATAAATAAAGTTCTCTAAAAAGGAAAAAGTCGACTTAACCACCACTTAAGAGTCGTCTCTAATTCAAATCCCACACGTTATATCCCATACAAGTTAATAAATTTGCATAATGACTGTATGTTCTGCATGGACATCCCACGAAAACTTGAAACCCTCAAACGCTGTAGCTCGTTTGTGTGGATAAACCACACAACAACAAAACGCTGTGCTGTGAAAGGAAATTTATATTCCAGTTTATATTCACTTCCAAAGGATGAGGCTGTGGTTAAAGATGGGACAGTACCTACTTTACCAACTTGCTACTTAGAATCACAAGCTGTATGTATGTATAAAATATATATATCGATAATTAACCAGAGTGTTCAAAATAGTTTTGCGTTTTAGCTATATTGTTTATGTCTCTGGCTAACTCATGTTATCACTGTCTTACTGATATACTGTCACTATTACCTAAAATTGTGTCCATTAATGCAGTCTGTCATTCTTACTACTTTGAGAAATGATAAAGGATGGAGCAAGATTTGTTTTGTCATTCACATTACTGCTCAACTAACATATGCACTGTTAATAATAGAGTTCCCACATGTGCACTGCAATAAATTAGAAATATACACATTGGATTGTTGATGAACACACAATGCTGATGGAGAGGAATTACATTGCAACATCTCATGATGAATGTTAAACTGAGTAGTGTATTACTGAGAAACGTCCTGCTCAAGTCGTCTTTGCGATAGAGGCTTGGGTTGATTAACTAGCTTTTCCAATATTTCATCATCGGATTCACGCTTGGACTGATATGGTAAAAATCAACGCTATTGTTACTGTCTTTACAGTGTGTACATTTACTGAGCTTTAGGAAGCCTCTACAGATGAAACAGTTATGGTAATGGACGTTTTGCTTACAACACACGCTGCAAGCGGTAGACCAATCACAACAGACTGCGCAGTCTGCAGGCTCACGGAAAGGAGGAATTTAGAGAGACTGATTCATCCGTTTGAGAATCATTGAAAAATGTGGTGATGTACAATGTATATTATGAGAAAATTAAAGTGTTTTTTGACCTTTGACGAATGTAAACCTGTTGTAGGAGACCTCCAAAACAGAATTAGGAACCTCTCAAATAGCATGATAGGGGCACTTTAAAACACAGCAATAAGAAAGAACTATTAATACTAAAACAAACAAACAAATATAGAAATAAATAATTACATAAAGTAGTACCAACTACTGACTCAATTCTATACCCAAGTGCAGATTGGGAGTTGCTCTTGAAGACTTACAGATGCATGTGCACACATAATTGAGAAATTCTTTAAAGTTATTGCTTTAGTTTAATCATGAAATTCCACTCATATTGCTATTAACTACAGAAATTTTAGTATTGTGGCAACCCTAGTTTGAATGGCGGTATATAAAACAGAGAGACAGAAACAGAAACAAACTCACGTCCAATAGGTGCCAGCTTATTTTGTTCATTCTTGTCCAGCTCATCATTTTTGCGCTGAACCCAAAGCCTCCACACCTCCAGTCCTTCCTCAGGCTTCAGCGTATTTGGGAGGACCAGTTCAGGAGGAGGTTCCACTTGTGGCTCTGCCTCTGTCTGCGCCTGATAAAAACAGAACATCATCATTGACACATTACTGTGCTAAAGAAGTGATGGTACATTTACACTACTGTTAAATGCACATCACCTGCTAAAAAAAATCCAAATTTACTTCAGACAACCTGGAAACTATGAATATTCAAGCATTGATTCCTAAGGATTCCTAGAATATATTCACCTGCAGGTGGAGCTGTTGTTCCTGAGCCTCCCCATCCTGTATGTGCTGCTGCTGTTGCTGCGGATCCCATATATGAAGAGCCTGCGTTGTCCCAGTGTAAGCGCCCCCTACAGTCTGCACTGCTACAGGGATGTGAATGTTTCCATTCATAAACTGTGCTGGGAACAGCGAATGTACAACTTCCTCCTGAGTGGTCACTCCCGAGCCAGACACCGGAACGGCCACTGCCCCGGCACCCTGAGATGTGCCAATTACCATCTTGTCTTTGTCTTTATCGGTCGGCGAGGCCTGTACCTGCACGGTGCTGTAGGCCTCCTGAGGGATGGCGATGTGGGCCACGCCTTGCTGCTGTGGGGCCGAGTACACTGGTATGGTCCAGGTCTCACCCGCTGGGCCTGTGATGGTGCCGGTGGCACTGTAGAGATGAGTGCTATCAACGGTCAGCAGATCTGGTCGAAGTGACAAGTAGCCCTGCTGTTGGCCCTGAGGGATGGCCAATACAGTAGCCAACTGCTGCCCTTGAGGAAGTGAGTAGGACACAACTGTTGGAACGTCCACCTTGCGTTTCTTTGCTGGCTGGAGGACAGCAGGTGAGGCTCCAGGTCGTCTCTCTGCCTCCCTAGGGGAGCCCTGCTGCTGAGGGGGGGACAGAGCCTCCACAGTCTGAATCTGAATCTGCTGACCTCCGGCAACCGCTGCCACCAGCTGGGCCTGAATCTGAGAGACATACACGCATTACGACATGAATCTAAAATGCATGAACTGTAGAGGCTGTTCATGTATTGGTGTGCATTACCTGTTGTTGTTGTTCCTCTGTAAGTTCCCCCTGTTGTACCAGCTGTGTTGTGGTAACTCCTTGTAGCTGCTGTTGAGTGGGAGACGCCACCTGAAGTACCTGGCCAACTGTCTGACCCTGCTCACCCTGGATCTGCACCTGCCAATGGGGAGATGGAGAGGTATTTACAGCCAGGCACAGCAAAAAGGGCGGCCTAAAGTAAGGTGTTTTGCCATGTATGGCATTGCTTTCCTTAAAAATTAAAGGAAAAACTAAAATTCTCTTTTAGTAAAGGGAATTTTCGTGTAAACTGTGATACAAGTTGTAATTTCTTTTTTTTTTTTTTTTGAGGAAGAACAAGGAACAGCATTTATTTGATATATATATTTTTTTTATTATTTTAAATTATTTATGGTCACTTTTGATCAATTTATTGCATACTTGCAGAGAAAACAATACTTTAAAGGGGTCATGAACTACAGTTTTAAAAATGTTATAAAGTTCTTTGAGGTCCTCTTATAATGCCAGCAAGATTTTTACATCAAAATCATCATTTAGAAGTAACAGACTATTTTATTTCTATCCTGTTATTGACCCTCTCTTTGAAAAATGAAATACATTTTGATAGATGTGCCCCATTCAAGTCTTAGAAGTAAATGCCCAATGGGTAACAGTTTTGCATATCAAAATAGTTTTCAAAGTCCCACCATTACATGCATGCAATTATTTTAAAAACTTCCAATGTTCGCCATACATGTTTGAGCCAGAGTTTGATCCCGAATCAGAAGACAAAACTACACCTAAAATACCAAGGATACATTAGTCTGTGAGAGCCTGATAAAAGTTTTTTTCTCAACATCAATTAAACATCAATGCTTACCAAAACTGTTGGAAAGCAACATTCTTCAAAACATCTTATTTTGTGTTCCTAACAAGAAAAGTCATACAGGTTTGAAACGGAATGATGGTGAGACAGAATTTTAATTTTTAGGTGAATCCTCTCTTTAAAATCACCATGAAATCAAAATGAATTCTTATTATGGAACACTGCAGTATTTCTTAAAGGATTTATCCGTGCCCATTGTTATTTATTTTTTTCAAATTCACGTACAGCAACATCTCTTCTCATAACAATCAAGTCCCGCCCTACATTTTCACTTGTTCAAGAAGCCGTTTCACTCTGATATACGTAACAATAGGGAAGAAAAGACTATCACAACTTCATGCCAACTTTAATCCAACAGCCTCAGTTTGCCTGGTATACACTGTATAATTGCCCTGTAGAGAAGATGCATAAAAAGAGAATGAGAAAGTCAAACCTGTACTTGAATCTGCTGTTCGGAAGCTTGATGCACAGCTGCAGCCAGTTGGGGGGAGATCTGTGTAGACGTAACCTGTACCTGCGCAAAGATAAAACCGAAATGTGACTACTTAGTTAACTTCTTAACAGCTGGAAGAACAAAAAAAAAGGGTTTATATCCCTACCGGACATGCCAGCTCCAACAATGAGCCTGCCACCTCTGTGCTATCCGTGTAGATGCAGTTGGCACCCTGCTGGTACACCATAGTGGTGGTGGTGCCGCTGGTCTGCTGACTGAACTCCTGCAGCACCTCTGGGCCTTTGGAGGCCAGCGACTCCAGAAACTCTTTCATGCGGTGCTGAGGTATAGTGCGTGCCTTCTGCCGCACATACTCGTCAAACGAGATCGCACCGCCTTCAATGGGCTCATTCATGACAGGTCAATCCACCCTGCACAGGAGCCTGGAACACAAGAAAGGGTTATAAATATTAACACGACCAGTCAAAATTTGACAAACTAAATTTATGTTTTGCATGATCTTGAAAACACTTTGAATTAAAGTCATTAATATTCTTTGGAAAAATTGTCACAATGAGTTGACAAGTCATTTATGTTTACGGATCATTAATGTGCAAATCGTGCATACTCATCTCGACTAACAGTTCAAAGCCAACTATACAAATTAACATGAACAAAGCTTATGCTTTAAAAAAATTTTAGAGTCAGAAAAATGTACTGCATCCTACATTAACCTTTTTAACCTAAGAATTAGTAATAAGATTATTTGTATTGCTGCTATTCACTGGCATATGATGAATTCAACAATCATTTAGCGTGCAATCCAACCATAAACACCTGAAATCTGCATGCATCCTTGTGCAGTTTATAACTAATATATAACTATATAAACTGGAAGCTAAACGTGTTTCATGTGATTCTGCAAAGAGCTCTGTGTATAAAGCATTCAGATAGAAACAGCCTATAACCTTCCTGGACTTTGGACCCCCTCGAGCAAAATATATTGGTTGCATTGAGGTTGTTCTCAAATCACAAATCAAACCTCATTCTGCCCGATCAAATATTACCCTTTTTGAATAAGGAGACATGAGCAATAATTAGAGTGCGGTTGTAAACTAGCACTATTTATGGTCGCATACTGGACCACTCAATGATTTTGCCTAGAAAATATGCTAGCATTAATGCTAAATCGCTAACCTTTGTCAAACGAAACTTCAAAACCCACAAAAAAAGGTGCAATGACTTGTATTACGAAATCAAATATATTTATAATATGCTGCTGTGTGATGTTAGCCATTATTCCCACAGTAAATGCGGCAACGCGCGCGCAGTTAAATGGCTAACGTGAGCTCGCGTGCTAATCTTCCCATGCTACCTTAAATAAAAGCCAAAGCAATTTCCGCCAAAACACGCCGTTCAAAAAACAAAAACCTCACTAAAGCTCAACTAAATCTGACCGTGCATATGTAAAGTCCGATTGCTTTGCTATATCTCGTTATTTTTGCACTCAAACACATTTGTCTTTATTTAAGTGCTATTTGTGTCGTGACGTGTGCTTATTCTGCTACACACATAAATGAAACGGTTAAATCCCGCTGCGGCCGAGAGCAAATATGTCCTACCGTATTGAAAAATACACAAACGAGCTGCTTGGACGGCTTGGATGGCTGTAAATGTTATTTTTCTTTAATAATGATGTTTGCGATAGAGCTGACGGAAGTAGGCCTGCTGTGACAGCGCTAGACCCCGGGCTGTCCTGTAGCGTGAAGGCGGGGACGGAATCGCAGCTCCCCCTTCCGGCTCCACTGCTGCCTCACGCACATTCACAATGCCATGAACGCGGAGCAAGTGTTGCCAGATCATGACAGATCACGCGGGAAAATTCCCACATTTAATTCATATGCATAATATGAAGAAATGAGAACAAAATCAGGGGTACATTGATCTGGAACCCGTATGTGCTGCTAAATAATCAACTGAGAAATCGATACATCAATTAATTCGCAACACAAGGATACACAGAATGAACAATTTGATCATCAAATTAAAATACAATATTTATTGAAAATGATAATACAGAAATTATAAAATAGCCTAACGAAGTGAAAGATAATTGCCTTTTAATAAGCTTTTTCTAACTATGACGAATATAAAATAATAAAAACAATAGTTGTTGTTAGACGTGGTAGCATTATATTGAGTATAACTGAATTCTCAACAAAACTAAGTATTATATTTTTAATTTGTTTATTTATGGTTAGGCTATCTATTTACCAACAGCATCATAATTCAGTGCTTACTTGATTTACAGATTTTCCCAATTAACCTGTTTATTTCTCAGTTGATTTCATTTCATAATCGCTAAATTGATGCAACATTTTTTATTATGATTATTGCGTCAAGAATAAGGATATTTCATAGATTCAATGTTGTTCACTTTATCCTGACAAACACACCAGAACCACCAATCTATTCTGGAAATGAGTCCACAAACTCAACCAGGCAGTAAATGATGATTATAATGAACGACAATTATTTTTTAAATAAAAAATAAAAATAGTAAATAAATTTAAAAAAAATCCACATTCGCTTATAATTTAGAGGACATGGCAACACTGGTGCAGCCCGTCAGCAACCTGCGCGGGTGCGCGCACTCGCTCTGGATGGCACTTTACGGTACTATTTCACTATAACACACAAACCTACTACGCTGTCCATTGCTATGCTGTTGGTATAACTTATAGACTACAGTAATATGATGAAACTCATTATAAAGTAAATATTTTTTAAACATAGGTAGGCTAACTTACTTTTCGTTTATTAATGAGAGTAAGGTATTAAAGAAATATATAGAAAAGACTGGCAACAAAATCATTTCGAACGGATTTTATGCATTACAATTACGCTTCGTTTCATAATGATCAACACAGGGAATAAAAGAGTCATTCAGCATATGCCATTTCAGCGTGCTTGTGCCTTTAAGCGAAGCTTTATTTGCTCCAGTCCGCCTTAAAGTGCTAAGCATGTGTCTGTGAGGGCCTCCCCCTGATCGCCCTGCAAAAGCGTGCCTGACTGAGCTCTTAAGGTGGACCGGGTGAGATATACTG
Organism: Zacco platypus; assembly: GCA_038088235.1. Lineage (NCBI taxonomy): Eukaryota > Metazoa > Chordata > Actinopteri > Cypriniformes > Xenocyprididae > Zacco > Zacco platypus. The sequence continues at coordinate 13,900,302 of CM076064.1, read as the reverse complement.
TATGTCGTATGTCATATAACTGTTATGAGTTCAGAAAGAGTTAATTCCCACGGTCTCTCTCTTAACCCCACAATGACCCTGTCCAATAATTTAGAAAAACATATAACTCTTCACAATCCATTGAGCACATAAATATCAGAAAGCCTTTATCGTGAATATCGTGAAATCATAAAGTGTAAATCCCTATCCTCGTTCTTGCACAGTGTAGCACTGCTGGGGATATTGTGGATTTTGACTGATAATTGTTGAATAGATAATTATATTTTTTTGATAATTATATTTTTTGAAAGCATCACTCAAACTGTTCAAACTACCCCAATATATTGATGAAAAGACCTCAAAGCCAATCATTTATACCAATATGGTTATATATAAATACATTTTAAATTATTTTATTTTTATTTTCGTGTTTTTATTTGCATACGATTCACATAGAACCTATTTGGACACCTATAAAAGAATATAATACTCTTTACTACTCATTATTATTTTTTACTTCAATATTATTTTTGCAATATTATGTCAAATAATGTATGTTAATTAGTATGTACTTAAAAACTATTTTTACTTTTATACCAGAAGAAGGTAAAATACATCTTCTCTATGCGATTTTGTAGGTGAGTGTTTGACATACTTTCAAATAAGATCTGGTTAAATCCACTATGTTGCCCCTACTGTTAGTAACACTTTAAGCCCCACATGGCACGTTTGTATCAAGAACCAAGTAGTGTTGGATGTTAAGCCGAACTGGCACTGGTGATTTGAATTACTATATCACATCAGTAAAACAGTTAGATGTGATTAAATAATGTTTGAGTGTAAATATTTCAGCTATGTGATGGAATTTTTCTTGTTCTGTTTGCCTTCAGTATGCATTGTTATGTTATGTAGGAACAGATTGGTTTAGTGAACTAATGGTCTTACTGAAATCCCTTATATTGAAGAGATTACCCTTACACATCTGTGAAAATTCACAGATCACAGAAAATTGAAAGAGCAAAGTGCCTGTATTTTTTGAAGACTACAAATATATATTTTATGACCCTGACTTGACATAATTCATTAAAATTTTACACAAACATTTCAACACTCCTGATGTTTGTAGGTTTTGTTGTCAGGATTGGGGATCAGAACCCTGTTCAAAGACATAAGTCCAGCAGGACATCAACCAGATGGCAGCAAGATTACAGTGAAACGTCAGGTAGGCTGCACTATAAGCATCAGCACAAAGATGCAGCAGTTTTAAGAAGACAACATTCAATGACGACTGCAACAGTAATACTTCAACGTTATTCCTATCTGAGATATACTCAAAAGAACTGTGATATTCACTTCACGGCTGACCACAGGAACTTCAGGTAAGTGCTCAAAGTCTCCCGTAAGGAATATTTGGAGTTTCTGTTTTAATTCTAACAAACCTTTGTAGTCAATTATTTCTTTAAAGTAGTCTGGAGAGGTAAACATTTACACAAATATTTGACAAATATTTACTGTATCAAAACAATAGGAATAAATAATTATGAATGGTTGAAACACCTGTCATGATTCAGTCTTTGATCATGTTACCTTTTCTATTTTATATATATAAGGTTATATATCGCTGTTTGTTGCACACTCAAGTCACTGGAACTGTAAGTTTGTTACAGTTACACTATATATTTTCTAATATAAAATATTTTATTTTAATATATACACGGTATACAGACTTGATGGATATACAACATCTTTATAGGTGATTTGTATAACTTAATTTCAGTAACAGCCTTCACACCTAAACCTACGTAAACCTTTTCAAATTTCTGGTTCATCAACTCTTTTTAGTAGGTCATAGTGTTCACTCGAGAATGCTACGCAGTTGTTTTGCAAATAAACGAATCAAAAAGTTATTGTACAATCAAGGTATTTACATACATAGTAGAATTTTATCTAAATTGCAAAATTGCACAGTGCAGAAGCTGTAAGAAGCACCTGTTCCGTAAAAAAAAAGTAAAAAAAAGAAAAAGGAGTAACTCCCTGGTTTGGGACCTAAATTTGGACCAAACTTTCAACCTTTGTATTATTTTTTGCTATTTTCAAATCCTGTATGTACACCCTATAAATATCCCATATATTTATCCAGGTTTTGATTTGGTGAATGTTATACACTTTCACTTTGAAAAGTGTATAGCCTCTTTTTAATTCATATATATCCTATTCTGTCACCATTTAGCTCCTGGTACGGCCATCGGAAATTAACCGGACAAAATGTTTTGGCTCCTCACTCTGATTTTTGGACTGCCTCTTCTCCAGAAACCTGTCACTTCCCTTGGCTCTAACTCAACACAACCCCTAAACCACAACAACCTGAACATTCAGGCAATTGATGGCTTTCCGAAAGCTCTACCTGCGACACGTCATGCAAGCTGGATCGAGGAAAAAGTGGACAATCGGTTGTCCAAAGACTTGCTTTTACCTCTTTGGCCCGACTTTAGCGTAAATGAGGGCTCTGGAGAAGGAAGTGGACTTCAACAGAGCCTTGAGGTTATGATGCCCTCTAGTGTTCCACTGGAGATGGACATGTTCATTCCAGACAGAGAAGAGAAACAAGATATTGAGGTGGAGGAGTTAGGTGCTCATCATGCCCCTCCAACTCCACAAAAACGTATCCAGTATATTGAAGATGATAAAGATGATGAAAATGAAGATGTTATTTTAGCAAACAATAACAGTGCCCCTGATGAAGCCACGTTCACATTGGTTGTTCAGTTGACTACACAAACCAACATAAATAGCAATGAGAGAATGAACAAAGACCAACCTTTGTTGACAACCATCAAACCAATTACAGAGAAAAACAATACTGAAATCTCTCAAGTCAATATGTATTTAGAGACATTTAATACAAATGTAGAGGTGAACAACAAAGAAAATGAGAAGACTTCTCAAGATACAAAGTATATTTCGTTCTCACAGATTTTAAGCTCCATCACAAATCCTGAAACATCAGGGCAGAATGGCACACTTATGACGCAGTCTGGCTCCATCCAAGAGTCATTTGAGAATCTCATGGTTGGAGAAGAACATTTTGTCAACAGCCATCCGCCTGTAGCCACACCTCCATTACAGACTGGTCAGTATTTATCTGAGAGGTTTTATTCTGTTAAACAGTGGTGATGTTTTTTGAATAACCACTGCAATGTCAGTACTGAAAAAACAGTAGTAAAGTCAGCAAATCAAGGAAAGAAACATTGATTATTTGTATGAATTTTAGGTAAGGAGAGTCATGAAGGGATTACATCTGATTTACCTGTGGGGTCATCATCTACTACATCGTCAACGACATCTGTTTTGCAGGCAAAAAACAGAGCCACAGATAGAGAATATTCAAAAAACAAAGGTAGTCATAAATACTGCTATTTTCATTAAAACTGTAGACATTTTTACACTTTTTTTTATTAGAGTGAAAACTTGTTGAGTGTTCTAACCAAATGTTCTTCAATTCCATTATAGATGACGAAAAGCCAGGATGGTTTGGATGTTTGTTTGGACCATTAACAGAGCGTGACCCATCTAGTGTCATAGGTACATGCGTACTAGGTCCATGCGTGGTCTCAACCGGCGGCAATGTGACCCGGCTACAGTGGGAGGATTTGAAACGGACACTAAGCTTTGCTTGGGAGCTCCATGTGTTTGGCTCAGCTATACTGTTTCTGTTGGTGGTGGTTGCTGCAACTTTTGGAGTGATTGGTGGGGCTAATATGCTCCATCCCTTTGGCAAGGCATTCACTCTTGCTAACATCCTGCTTCTGCTAACAGGTCTGCTTCGATTTGTACAGCTCATAATTGACCCTTACGGTACCAGAAATATTCTGCCTCGCCCTGCCCTCACTGCTTTGTATAACTTACCAGTTCCCTTGTTGCTCTGGGCCCAAGCCACCTTGGCACTTCTTGATCTGATGGAAGAAATATCTCCTCAACGGCTGTCTGTGACTGGGGGACTGGCAGCACTGCACTGTATTTTCCTACTGTTGGCTGACCTGCTATCCAAAATCTTGTTGCCAGCACTGCCATTAATGTTACAGACATTTACTATTTGCTGGGGATTACTGCTTTGTTTAGGAATCTTTTTCCAGTGTCTAAAGCAAGTCTGCTCCTCCCATAGGTCCCCTCTACCAAGGTGGGGTGGCCCCAAACGCTTAGAAAACAGTGTCAGGCGTGTGCTGTTGCTGTGTTCCCTCCTTGGTGTGTTCTCCTGCGCTCTGCAAATCTATAGTTTCCTCTGGCTGTATGGGTTGCTTGGTGACTGGCGCAGATTTGGTTGGGGCTGGTGGCTCGGGCAATTCTCGGCACGACTGTTTGAGCTGGCCTGGAGTTTCTCTCTTCTACTACTGGGATCTAGGGTGTTTTGGAAACCACAAGGAAGTAAGCAGACACCTAAGATAGGAGGGAAGGGGAAACACTGGAACAGGATTTTGGACAGGTTACAAATGAGGAACCCGGAGAGGAACTGGGCTGAACTGTTGCCAAATAACTGGAAAGGTCACAGTCAGTCCCGTGCAAATGTTAGCCAGTCGGTGATCCAAAACAATGCGACTCCAGTAACCTCAATCATGACAGTGAATGACAATGTGGAAGGTATTGGCGAAGGTGTCCTGTACAACTGCAGTTACGACCACCATTTAGCTCCTCTGTGGACTAGCGGTGTGGAATGGCAAGAACACGAGTGCGTTCTCTCACTTATTGAGTTTGACCTTCATCCCCCTTCACCCATCAACCTCCATCATAGCATTGACAGCGCCCTCCATCATGCCCACTTGCTTGGTATAGGTACCCTTTTCACCCCTTCTTCACCCTCCTGGACCCAACATGATGGGTCAGGTGGACCACTTTCTGATAATGTTGTGTTAACGACAACCCCAGCTAACAAAGCATATAGTTGGGCTTTAGATACTGGCTCGAGTTCTAACCCTACTGAGCATCTTGGGACTACAGTGCAAAAGACTGAAGTGTCTGTGATTGAGCCCTTGGCTTCCTTGAGTCCAGAGACCATTAGAAAAGTGTGGGAACGAGATACGGCTATTCCAAGGGTCGCTGTGGAAGATGAATGGACCAGCATAGCAAGCGGAGATGACATCACTAGTCTTTGAACTGCTGAAAAGTTTAGCACTTTAGCACTTTCCTCATGTAAAATAGCAGATTTATATCTTTATAATATGCTATACTATTTAAGTAATGCGATTCTTATTCATATTGACTGAGTGTAATGGATAAAATACATTCAAATGAATAGTCTGTCAGCTCTCTCTCTCTTTTTAACTGTGTATGTATATTCATGTCTCTCATTCGTGCAACATAAATGTGCTTAATGTAAGCACTGTGCTGCCTCTGAATCCTGTTTTTACAAACTGCATTATAATAAATAAAGTGTTTATTGTACCTTATTGTAACTTATTGAGTCCTATCAACAAAGACTCCAAGTCCCGGTTTCAAAGACAGGGCTTAGGCTAAGCCAGAATTAGGCCTTAGTTCAATTAGGGTATTTAAGTAGCTTTTATAAACGTACCCTATTGAAAAAAAACATTATCGGTGTGCTTCTTGAGACTATGGAGCCCCACACATGACATGCAGGAGAAAAATAGTAGGCTAAATCATGTGCTCTTGCTTTACTAAGTCGTTCCCTTGATTCATAAATTGTGCGCACGATTTATTATTTTGCTCCCTTGATTTGCTAAAGTGCGCACACGATTTAGTAAATCGAGGGAATGACTTGGTAAAGCAAGCACATGATTTAGCCTGCTATTTTTCTTCTGCATGTCATGTGCTGGGCTCCGTATGAGACAAATCATTAACACTGATATATTTTAAGATATGTCAGAGAAAGTTGCTTTCAGTTCAAAAAGTTCAAACATGCATTTTAGTCTAGTACTAGCTCAAGTCTTGTCTCTGAAACCAGGGGCAAATGTTCTGAATTTTCAATAGCATACAAGCATATACTTATGCTGCCTTCACATGCAAGCTAATCACACGGAAATTTGATAATTCCCACTTCTGAAGTCATGATTATGAGCTCATAGCAAGTTTCTAAATGGGAGGGCGTTCATGTGCAATTTTTATGAAACTTCCAAGAGTTTATGAAGGCAGCATTACTTTGCAGTAGTATGCTAACATGCTATTCCAGATTCAGCCCTTGCGTGAACTCTCAGCTTAATGAGGCACAGGTGAAAACAGCAAGCTGATTGAAGAAAAGATTTGATTGGTCAACTAGTATCAGTAAGTGATTCAAAAATAAGTACAAATAGCACAGTGTGTCTTAATACACTTGTCAATTGTTATAATCAAGGGGTTTTCAGTAATTGATATTTTTTAGTGTTTGTTTGTGTAGTACAACAAACTCAACATGCCTTGGACAAAAGGCATCTTGATATTCACAGTGTCTTTGACAATGATGATTTCTTCTTTAAGGGCTGGTCCTGAGGCCTTTTCTGAAACGCGTGCTACATATGGGACAGTCACTGAAAACAGAATGCGTTTTGGTAAACTTTTAATTGGCGCTCAAGGTGCAGTGTCTGATAAAGAAATGGGAGCATCTGCATTGAAATCAGCAGGACGGTCTAATGAATACCAGTCAAAAGAAGGTAACATGAGAATTACAACTTAAAATGATACCTTAAAAATGAGGATTTATCATGTTTGGGGAATTTAAACTTATCTTATTTTTGGTCTTTTAAGAGGCATTCCACCATGCTAAAACTAAGCTGCAACGCCTGGGTCCTTCTGTGCACTGTGGAAACGATTCAATGACCTTGCACATTGAAGGACCAAGGATACCACATTTTCTGGTTGATCGGGGTAAGTTGTTCTATGTAGTTGGGGGTGGGGGGGTGGGGGTGAGTTTTTTTTTTTTTTTTTTAAACATTTTTCTCCATCAGGAGACCGGTCACCAGTGCCTCTGTTGGAGATGCCAGCCAGCTGTGGTTTCTCACTGAAACGTGCACGGAGGGATGTTTCTCTTGTTGCTTCATACCAGGGCTGTCATGTCAGACAACAGGTTAGTGTGCATTCTGACATTAAGTGCACTCTGCTCCAACCAAGTGAAGAGTGGGCACTGCATATGTATTGCATACGGTGTTCTTTCCCCCAATCTCCAAACAGGATGGAAGTTATATTCTGCCGCTCCTTGTATTGGGAGCACCAGTGCAAATGTCTTGCCCTGTGAGTCCTCGCCTTCCCATAGTGTCCTGCTTTCCTTCTGGCATGACTACCTCACTTGGTCTCGGAGCAGAGGATGTTAAAGTTAAAGGCAAGTCACTTTATTCTTTGAATTTGATATGTTAAGAGCAGAGTGAGCTTGACTTGTATTTTATCTTTTAGTTGATGGATCATGGCAGCCTTTGCTTCAAACATATTCTCAGTGCTCATTCACATTGGAAACTGCTGGTGGTTCATTGGTCGTCACTGCGCCATTCACAGGAAGCTGTTGGGAAATTACGGTACAAACAACTTTGTGCACTTGTGGTATTCAATTACTTGCGCTAATTTGAGCTTCATGTCTTCCACAAGATACTGGCTTGGCGGTATGAATTGAGTGCACCTGTATGATTCAACATTTGTGGTTCATGTTTTCCTCAGGATACTGGCATGACGCTCACTTTGATGTACGGTGACCGGGAAGTGATTCTTTCTTGTCCTGTGACACAACCAACGCTGGCGCCAACAACCATTGAGCCTGATGTTGTCCAGGACCCAGATGATGGTCAACAAATATTTTACCCTTTCCCATTTGGAGGATCCTGGGGGTATCCTCCTGGTCGGCCTGGTGTACGACCTGTACTTCCTGCTGTACCACCTAAAACTACTAGTCTTCAAGACCCTAATCAACAAATGTTCCCTCACATGTATCCCATGTCAATGTTTTACCCATATTACTTCCACTCTAAAGGCTTCCCAGCAGCACCATGGGTTCAACAGCCCAGATATCCGAGGTATCCTCTTCCTCCCTATATGTACCCCATCAAGAGCCCAGTTAAAGTAACAACTGCACCTACCACGACCACTGCTGCCCAGTTTGAGCAGTTTGTAGGTTATCCTCCAATGTACCCAAAGTTTCCTGGCCCTCAACCCATCAAGCATTTTTGTGCGTCCTGATGTTCAATACAAGGGGATGCCTCCGGATCCAATTTTTGCCCATCACAGCCTCGAATCTGGATGTTTTCCTACCAAGTCACCCTCTATCTACTGGTCTTGCAGACACTGGCTTTAAGTGAGCACAGTTATTGTGGAGGTGTGACAAGTGATGCTGGAACAGACTTGAACGACTCATGATGTTTTTGTGTCCCCCAGCCTAATAAAACCTCAAGACTAATCGTGGTGTGGATTTTTTTTTTTACCCTTAACTCTTTTTTTTTGGCTCAGTTTAATCCTTAATTTGCATGTTCTTGTCTCAATTGAACATGGACTGGTGGATAAACTCCATTTGGTCAAAGGGTTTTTAAGTGACTTGGTTATCTAATTACTCTAGCCTGGATTTTCTGGTCGTGTGATCTCTTAGCATGCTGCAAACTGTAACTTTTTCTGTGCATGTTCCCCGAACTAAACTTTGAGGTTTCTGTTGGAACTCTCAAGCAATGACCAAGAAATTTGGTTGTGTGTTCAGTAGGATTCTTTATTTAGAACATGGTGTTGGTCTAAGGCATACATGGTACTTCATAGGCGTTCAGTGGGTAGTCTTTAAAGCTGTTGACGTTACACACAACCTTGGTGACCACTAGAACAAAAGCATCTAAAGACATGACTGTCAAGATCGTAGTAACCCAAATGCTATAAACAGTAGCTGGTCATGAGTATGAAGACAATGTAAACATTCCCACATAGTTTGACTCAATAGGAAGGTCAAATACTGACAAAACCCCCTAACTGGAAACTATATTGAATGTAATCCGTAAACTGATGCCATTGTGTTCACCTTGAGTGCCAAATACAGTGTAGTTCACCTTGATTTTTGTATCCGGATGTAAGAGCAGATGAGTTTAAGACTAATAAATTTGTAATCCCACATTGCTTAAGGGATATTCTGTGCGATTGTTACCAAGTGCTGTCCATTACGATGGTGTTGATATTGTCTCAAGCGTTGATTATTCACTGTATGAATAATGAACTCTAATGGGCTGCTTCACTATGTTGTCTGAGAATTTTTTTTTTTTTTTTTATAAATAGCTAAAACTGCATTTAGCAGTACTCTTGGGATCTTATAAAACTAATCCAAATTAATCTCATGCCCAAACTTATCATACCTCAGGCTGCTTTACTGACTGGCGTTATGCCTTCACTGGCCTTTGAAAGGGTCATTTACACTATATTTTACTTAATTTATTCCAAATCCAGGGTTGATTGCCCAGGAGCCACATCACATTATTGATGTAAATCACTGTAATTTTTGTTATCGGATGATCTACTCAGTAAAAGGGCAACACACAAAACAAATAATCAGCAGCTACTATGATGGAGAAAAAAAGACTAGAGGAGAGCCCCCAGCAGCTGAATTTCAGGGCTGAGGGGTGGAGAAGGTGTGTCTTGATAAAGTGGGACGAACACATACACTTAATGTCTCCCTGATGGTGCAATCTTTGATTTAGCACAACTATTCGCTGTATTGCTGCCATAGTCAAATATGCATTTTAGTTTAAGACTAGGCTTAAGCCTTATATGTGAAACTGGGGGTGGGTTTATTACAACTTTTTCCTGATTAAACGATGAGTGTGGCCATGAGGAATTCCAATTCTGTAATCATTTTGAGTACAAAATCCCCTGAACTTCATCCTGATCATGAGCTGCATGTAGGATATGAGAGCTCAAACTGTATGTTTTCAGTGCAGCTAACTTCGGACAGCTCTGGGTCATCTACCCACTCATTAAACTTTGATGAGTGAGGCACTGACAAAAGACAGTCATTGCTACTCAGTAAAGTGATGGCACAATGGAGCCATGTACTTTTAAAGCCATTTTCTTTGGTTCATTTTGGGAAACACAGATTAACTTTAACCCTTTGATGCGTACGATCACACTGGTGTGATCAGTCTTGGCTGGTCCTTGGAGCGATTAGAACATTCAGTGCATCACGTGATCAACTGCCAAATTCAAATTCACAAATATGCAGTGTTTTCAACCACATAATGTTTATTTTAGGTTCCAGACATTTAAATGCACATAAGTAATAACAAAACAATAGATTCAGAGTTTGTAAAATACACAATGACATCTATGGAAGCGGCAGTAACAATCCTTCCTATAATAATTAGATGACACGTTTTATTCCTATCAGATGCACATTGTAAGTATCTTTAAAATTTACTCTATTCTTCTCTCCATTCACCGGCTCACTCACTTTCATGTATTTTGGGAGAAGTGGAAGAATTCACGTGTTGTAAATCCAACAGATACGATTCTCTACTGGTGCACACTAATATGGCGGCGCCCATTACAGCTCAACTAATGCGATCATTATAAAAGTGTTTAAACAGAAAAACACATCCACTTACACATTTTTGTTAATCGGAATATCAGACATTTCATGCTATAGTCAACAAATTTGTGAATATTTTGAATAAAAAAGGAAAAATTAAATAAAAGCAGATCATCAGTCATACAATGCTATTGTGGCTGCACGTGACTAGCAATGACGCGTCACCATGGATACATTAAAGTGACGTTCTAAATAATGGCTGCCTTGAAAAACTCACGCTGGGCGCTCAGCCAGAATATTTTAAACTTACGTGCGAAAGGGTTAAGGTATAACTAAAAGGATTAGTTCACTTTAAAATGAAAATTACCCAAGCTTTACTCACCCTCAAGCCATCGTAGGTGTATGTTACTTTCTTCTTTCTGATGAACACAATCAGGGTTATTTTAATAAATAATTAATATCCTGACACATCCAAGCTTGATAATGGCAGTGAACGGAATCAACAAGTATGAAGCTGAAGAAAGTGCATCCATTCACTTTAACATACTTCTGACTGGAACTTCATACGTACGCAGGAGACCCAGATGATGTCACGGCGACAAGACCATAAATCTGTGGCGGAAGTGTTGTGACGACTGACCAAGGGGGAGCCGGTGGGACGAGGGAACCCGGAGGAGCCACTATAATGAAGGTCTCTGGTGGAGCCGAAGGTGGAGGAGCCGACAGGACGACGGATTGAGATGGAGCAAAGGGATCAGAGGCCGGAAGAAGAGCCGAGGGATCCATCCTGCTGGTGGTTGCTCAACGTCAATGTAGGGACTCCCCAGAGATGGCGCAGGGCTGCAAGCATCCAACAAAGATGGCACTGGAGGACTGGCTGAGCTCTGTGGTTGAGCCAATGAAACAAGTCTCGAGAGAATAAAAGTAATCATGACACAGTTCACACAGGATAAAAAAATAATAATTCCCAGTTCTCACACTTCTCTGAATAATGCAGAGGAATCAGATAGCCTGTGGGATAAGGTGGGAGCTAACAAGTCCCCATTGAAGTCCATCAGCCAGTCCTCCGTTTCAGTTGCCTCAGCCGTTGGTGTCTCAGGTTCACACCCCTGGTCAGATCCATGAGAGGACAGGTGATAGCCAAACTTCAAAAGTTCTTAATAAAAACACACACAAAAAAAAAAAATCATAGTTCTCCTGAGCCAGGAAGACAAATCTGGCATTATAATCCATTGTTTTGGTCTGGTATTCTGTAACGCTCAAATTCAAGGATGATAAAGATGAAGATGACACAATGTTTAATATAAGAATCCAAATAACAAGCAAGACAGACAGGGTGCACAGGACACACACAATACTGGACACTGAGCAGAGGAAGAGCAGGAACATAAATACACAGATGATTAACTCAAATGATGATTCTTGTCTTTTTATAATATTAAGGTTGAACCACTATAGTCACGTTAACTATTTTATTGATGTCTTTAATAACTTTCTGGACCTCAAAATGTGCAATATCTTTGTTGCCTATATGTGTGGATCAGATACCCTCAGATTTCATCAAAAATCTTAATTTATGTTCTGAAGACAGACAAAGGTCTTATGGATTTGGGACAACATGAGGGTGAGTACTTAATGACAGAAATTCTAACTAACCCTTTAAACTATTTATAACAGCATCCAATAAATGTTCGAGCGTAAAATTTAATGTTAACAAACACATGCCAAACAAATTGTTAGTAGAAAATTTGGACTGCAGTACACAACTGGATAAACATGGAAAAAACTGCTTGGAATATTGTGAAACTTCGACAGCGGTTTATTCTGTTAAACAATGATAATGTTTTTTGAATAACTATGTAAGTACTGGAAGAAAACAGCAAGAAAGCCAGCAAATCAAGAAAAGAAACACTGATTATTTGTATAAATTTTAGGTAAGGAGAGTCATGAAGGGACTACATCTGATTTACCTGTGGGGCCGTCATCTACTACATCGTCAACTACATCTGTTTTGCAGGCAAAAAACAGCCACAGATTGAGATAATTCATAGTGAGCGGAGATGACGTCAATAGTCATTGAACTGCTAAAAAGTTTAGCACTTTAGCACTTTCCACATGAAAAATAGCAGATTTATAAGTTTTTAATACACTGTTTAAGTAATGTGGTTATTATATTCCTATTGACTGGAGTTTAATGGATAAAATACATTAAAATGAATAATTAGTCATTTTTAGAATCTCTCTCTCATTTTAACTGTATGTATATTCATGTGTCCCATATGTGTGACATAAATGTGGTTAATGTAGGTAGTGTGTTGCCTCTTAATCCTGTTTATACAAACTGCATTATAATACATAAAGTGATTATTGTACCTTATTGTAACTTATTTAGTCCTATCAACAAAGACCCCAAATGTTCTGAATTTCGGCATCCGTTGACTGAATATTCAATAGCATACAAGCATACTTTGCAGCAGTGTGCTAAACATGCTAGTCCAGATTCAGCCCTTGCATGAACTCTCAGCTTAATGAGGCACAGGTGAAAACAACAAGCTTGATCGAGGAAAAGATTTGATTGGTCAACTAATATCACTAATGGATTCAAAAGTGAGTACAAATAGCAGAGTATGTCTCACTACACTTGTCAATTGTAATGATCAAGGGGTTTTCAGTAATTGAAAGTTTTTAGTGTTTGATTGTGTAGTACAACAAACTCAACATGCCTTGGACAAGAGGCATTGTGATTTTCACAGTGTTTTTTACAATGATGATTTCTTCTTTAAGTGCTGGTCCTGAGGCCTTTTCTGAAACGGGTGCTATATATGGAACAGTCACTGAAAACACAATGCGTTTTGGTAAACTTTTAATTGGCGCTCAAGGTGCAGTGTCTGATAAAGAAATGGGAGCATCGGCATTGAAATCAGCAAAACTGTCTGAATTCCAGTCAAAAGAAGGTAACATGAGAATTACAACTGAAAAAGATACTTTTAAATAAGAATTTATCATGTTTGGGGAGTTTAATCTTATATTATATTTGTTTTTTTAAGAGGCATTCCATCTTGCTAAAGCTAAGCTGCAACGCCTGGGTCCTTCTGTGCACTGTGAAAATGATTCGATGACCTTGCACATTCAAGGACCAAGGATACCACATTTTCTGGTTGATCGAGGTAATTTGTTTTGGGTTGTCTACTCTATGTTGTGTGTGTGGGTATTTTTTTTTTTTTCTATTTTTAATTTTTTTTTTCTCATATCAGGAGACCGGTCACCAGTGCGTTTGTCTGAGATGCCAGCCAGCTGTGGTTTCTCACTGAAACGTGCACGGAGGGATGTTTCTCTTGTTGCTTCATACCAGGGCTGTCATGTCAGACAACAGGTTAGTGTGTGTTCTGAAGACGAGTGCACTGTAGCTCTGCTCCAACCAAGTGAAGAGAGGGCACTGCATATGTATTATACGGTGTATTCTTTTCCCCCACCCTGAATCTCCAAACAGGGTGGAAGTTATATTCTGCCGCTCCTTGTATTGGGAGCACCAGTGCAAATGTCTTGCCCTGTGAGTCCTCGCCTCCCCATAGTGTCCTGCTTCCCTTCTGGCATGACTACCTCACTTGGTGTCGGAGCAGAGGATGTTAAAGTTAAAGGCAAGTCACTTCATCATTTGAATTTAATGCAAGTTCAGAGGAGAGTGAGCTTGACTTTTTTTTTATTTTTTTTTTTTTTTAGTTGATGGATCATGGCAGCCTTTGCTTCAAACATATTCTCAGTGCTCATTCACATTGGAAACTGTTGGTGGTTCACTGGTTGTCACTGCACCATTCACAGGAAGCTGTTGGGAAATTACGGTATGAACGGTTTAGTGCATTTGTCTGATTCAACTTCATGCTCGTTTGTGGTTCCAGTTTTCCTCGGGATACTGGCTTGGCTGTAAGAATTGAGTGCACTTGTCTATTTGACTATTCTAGTTCATGGGTTGTTTTCCTCAGGATACTGACATGACGCTCCCTTTGCTGTACGGAGACCGGGAAGTGACTCTTTCTTGTCCGGTGACGCAACCAACGCTGGTGCCAACAACCATTGAGCCTGACGTTGTCCAGGACCCAGCTGATGGTCAACAAATATTTTACCCTTTCCCATTTGGAGGACCTTGGGGGTATCCGCCTGGTGTACGACCTGTACCTCCCGCTGTGCCACCTAAAACGAGTCAAGACAATAACCAACAAATGTTCCCTCACATGTATCCCATATCAATGTTTTATCCATATTACTTCCACTCTAAAGGCTTCCCAGCAGCACCATGGGTTCAACAGCCCAGAGATCCGAGGTATCAGTTTCCTCCCTATATGTACCCCTTCAAGAGCCCAGTTAAAGTAACAACTAGACCTTCCACGACCGCTGCTGCCCAGTTTGAGCAGTTTGTAGGTTATCCTCCAATGTACCCAAAGCTTCCTGGCCCTCAAACCATCAAGAATTTTGTGCCTCCTGGTGTTCAATACCCCTTCATGCCCCAGATTCCTCAAGGTCCAGTCATTGCCCCCTATGGCCTCAACTCTGGGTCTTCTCCTGCTCAGTCACCTATCTACGGGTCTCCTAGACGTAGACACTGACCTTAAGTGAGCTGGGTTATTGTCGTTGTGTTCCACAGTGACAATAGCTGGAAGAGACTTGAATGACTCATGGTGTTTCTCTTTCAGGTTAAGAAGCCTAATAAAACTTCATGAGACAATTTGTTTGTTTGGTTCATCTCTTTCCCACCCACTGTCTTAATTTTCATATCCTTGTCTTTCATTGGAACACAAGAACTATTGGACAGACTCCATTCTGTGTCAGGGCTTTTTTGCATGACTTATTCACTTAATTGTTCTGGGTTTTGTTCATATTTGATCTCTTGGTATACTAGGACTCTTTCTTGGTATCTTTTTAGCATTTTTCTATGCATGCTTTCCAAACTATACCTATGAGGTTACTGTATACATAGTATTTTAAAGGCATTCAGTGGGTAGTCTTAACGATGATGACATTACCCAAAGCCTTGGTGGCCATTAAAATAAAAGCACTTTGAGAACCAAGGCAATCACCCTGACTGTGACGCTAATAGTACCCCAAATGGTACAAAAAGTTGCTGATCACCAGAACTAAGACCATGTAGACATTCACCCATGGTTTCACTCTCAGTAGAAAGATAAAGCAGAGCAAATCCCTTTACTGGAAACTATGTTGAATGTAACCATTAAATTGATGATGTTGGTCACCTTGAATGCCCTAAATGAAGTAGTTCATCTTGGTTTCTAATGTGGTATCAGGTTGTAGGATCAGCAGCTCTTAAATCGTTCTTAAATTAGTGATCCCACATTGCTTAAGGGATATTTTGCATGCAATTGTTACCAGGTTCTATCCATTGTGGTGGTGCTGAATTGGTTTCTGTCTTGTGCATTGATTATTCACTCATTGTGTTATGTGAGAATATGGTGGGTTTTTTTTTAATAAATTAACTGCCTGTATCAGGACTCATGGGATCTTATAAAAAATAATCCAAATCACAAACTAAATCCAACCCTGGATGTTTTATATAATTTCTTAGTATGGGAGCCTGCTACCTCCTCCCCAGACGTACCATGCCTCAACCTGCTGCACTGACTGGCAGTATTCCTTCACTGGTCTTTGAAAGGGTCATTTATAATGTAGTTACATAGTTCAAATCTATACCCAAGTAACAAGCTGATGTTGATACAATGTTGAGTTGTAATCCAAACCATCATTTTGGTTGAGACTGACATTTCAGTGTTTAAAGTATATTGGATTACATTGAAATTGATAAGACAACAGTATACATGGGTGGAGACAATGACATTGAACTAACAGTGATGTGTAGTTGATGACCACAAGATCATGACTCTCTGCAGAATGCGTGCGTCTCTGCAGAACACTAGTGAGTGTTTCCCTAACAGTGGGGGATTGTTAGACCATAATGGGCATTTTCAACCACATTACCCGATTTGCTCAAATCCACTGGGTGCTTGGTTTAGGGGTCAGCCTTCATGATTTTAGAACCGAGAGGCAATTAACCATTCCCGACTGGCAGTCAGATGAATTTCTGACATGTCAGAAATTTTGGTCGCCCCATGAGGTTATTGCACAGTTGAAGCAGAGCTTCGTACCAATTGCTCTAAACTAAAGTTTTTCCCTCACTGCTCCTGCATGCATGAAAACAGAAATTAAACCATTTCATCTTTAATACAGCAAGAAAGAAAACAAAAAGAGGGAGATCTATAAATTCTGTTGCTATTAAACTAGTTGCAACTTAGTACACTGTTGCTTACCTCGAGTTCATGTTGCAAAATGGATAGGCCTATTACACATATCTTCCAACTTGATTGCATATACACTGGCGCCTCTTTTATTAATTTACTTGATCATCAATTTTCTTATTCACTCATTTATTAAATATTTACTTAATTTTATTATCACAGAAAATGTCAATCGTTGTCCATCATTTTGCAATTACTCATAAAGAAAAATGTTGCGTTGCAATTGTGTAAATTCTTCAGTTTTAAACCTTGAAGGTGAGGGATTGGATGTCATGCAAGCAAAACATTTTATGCCAATGAAGTGCAACAGACTGTGTTGCCTCTTAATCCTGTTTATACAAACTGCATTATAATATATAAAGTGATTATTGTACCTTATTGTAACTAATTTAGTCCTATCAACAAAGACCCCAAATTTTCTGAATTTCAGCATCAGTTGACTGAATATTCAATAGCATACAAGCATACTTTGCAGTAGTGTGCTAACATACTAGTCCAGATTCAGCCCTTGCATGAACTCTCAGCTTAATGAGGCACAGGTGAAAACAGCAAGCTGATTGAAGAAAAGATTTGATTGGTCGACTAGTATCAGCAAGTGATTCAAAAGTGAGTACAAATAGCACAGTGTGTCTAAATACACTTCTCAATTGTTATAATCAAGGAATTTTCAGTACCTGAAAATTTTTAGTGTTTGTTTGTTTGTGTAGTACAACAAACTCAACATGCCTTGGACAAAAGGCATCTTGATTTTCACAGTGTCTTTGACAATGATGATTTCTTCTTTAAGTGCTGGTCCTGAGGCCTTTTCTGAAACGGGTGCTACATATGGAACAGTCACTGAAAACACAATGCGTTTTGGTAAACTTTTAATTGGCGCTCAAGGTGCAGTATCTGATAAAGAAATGGGAGCATCTGCATTGAAATCAGCAGGACTGTCTAATGAACACCGGTCAAAAGAAGGTAACATGAGAATTACAACTGAAAATGATACTCCTAAATGGGGACTAACTTAACATGATTGGGGACTTTTAATTTTCGTTGTTGTTTTTCTTTTAAGGGGCATTCCACCTTGCTAAAGCTAAGCTGCAACGTCTGGGTCCTTCTGTCCACTGTGAAAATGATTCGATGACCTTGCACATTTCAGGACCAAGGATGCCACATTTTCTGGTCGATCGAGGTAATTTGTGTTGGGTTGTTGGTGTATGTTGTGTGTGTGTGGTTATTTATTTATTTTTTCTCATATCAGGAGACCGGTCACCAGTGCGTCTGTCTGAGATGCCAGCCAGCTGTGGTTTCTCACTGAAACGTGCACGGAGGGATGTTTCTCTTGTTGCTTCATACCAGGGCTGTCATGTCAGACAACAGGTTAGTGTGCATTCTGACATTAAGTGCACTCTGCTCCAACAAAGTGAAGAGTGGGCACTGCATATGAATTATATAATATGTTCTTCCCCCAATCTCCTAACAGGGTGGAAGTTATATTCTGCCGCTCCTTGTATTGGGAGCACCAGTGCAAATGTCTTGCCCTGTGAGTCCTCGCCTCCCCATAGTGTCCTGCTTCCCTTCTGGCATGACTACCTCACTTGGTGTCGGAGCAGAGGATGTTAAAGTTAAAGGCAAGTCACTTCATTATTTGAATTTAATGCAAGTTCAGAGGAGTGCGCTTGAATAACTTTTCTTATTTTAGTTGATGGATCATGGCAGCCTTTGCTTCAAACATATTCTCAGTGCTCATTCACATTGGAAACTGTTGGTGGTTCACTGGTTGTCACTGCACCATTCACAGGAAACTGTTGGGAAATTACGGTATGAACAATTCATTAAAATATTCATTACATATCATAGTGCATTTGTCTGATTTACCTTTGTGCTTGTTTGTGGCTCTAGTTGGCTCTAGTTTTCCTCGGGATGCTGGCTTGGTATGACTTGAGTGCACTTGTCTATTTCACTATTCTAGTTTGTGGGTTGTTTTCCTCAGGATACTGACATGACGCTCCCTTTGATGTACGGTGACCGGGAAGTGATTCTTTCTTGTCCGGTGACGCAACCATCGCTGGCGCCAACAACCATTGAGCCTGACGTTGTCCAGGACCCAGCTGATGGTCAACAAATATTTTACCCTTTCCCATTTGGAGGACCTTGGGGGTATCCGCCTGGTGTACGACCTGTACCTCCCGCTGTGCCACCTAAAACGAGTCAAGACAATAACCAACAAATGTTCCCTCACATGTATCCCATGTCAATGTTTTACCCATATTACTTCCACTCTAAAGGCTTCCAAGCAGCACCATGGGTTCAACAGCCCAGGTATCCGTTTCCTCCCTATATGTACCCCTTCAAGAGCCCAGTTAAAGTAACAACTACACCTTCCACGACCGCTGCTGCCCAGTTTGAGCAGTTTGTAGGTTATCCTCCAATGTACCCAAAGCTTCCTGGCACTCATTTTGTGCCTCCTGGTGTTCAATACCCCTTCATGCCCCAGGTTCCTCAAGGTCCAGTCTTTGCCCCCTATGGCCTCAACTCTGGGTCTTCTCCTGCTCAGTCACCTATCTACGGGTCTCGTAGACGTAGACACTGACCTTAAGTGAGCTGGGATATTGTGGTTTTTCCACAGTGACACTTGCTGGAAGAGGGACTTGAATGACTCATGGTGTTTCTCTTTCAGGTTAAGAAGCCTAATAAAGAATGAAACTCATCAAACTGTTTTGTTTATTTGCTCCCCCCCCCCCAAGAAATAATCTTAACTTTCACATCCTTGTCTTTTCAATCAAACAGTTGGACAAACTCCATTCTGTGTCGGGTTTTTTGCATGACTTGTTTCCTTAATTGCTCTGGGTTTGGTTCTTAAGTGGTCTCTTGGCATACTGAGACTTTAAAGGCATCTTTGTATGCATGCTTTCCAAACTATAGCTAATGATGTTACTGTATACATGGTATTTTATAGGCATTCAGTGGGTAGTCTTAACGATGTTGACGTCTTAAGACTGTGGACGTTCACCCATGGTTTCACTCTCAGTAGAAAGATAAAACTGACCAAATCCCCTAACTAGAAACTATATTGACTGTAATCAGTAAATTGATGCCTTGGTGGTCACCTTGAATGCCCAAATCTATATAGTTCACCTTAGTTTCTTATGTGATATATCAGGATGTAGGATCAGCAGCTCTTAATTTGGTTCTTAAATTAGTAGTCCCACATTGCTTAAAGGATATCTTGCATGCAATTGTTTCTAGATCCTATCCATTGTGGTGGTGCTGAATTGGTTTCTGTCTTGTGCATTGATTCTTCATTGTGTTATGTGAGAATATGGGGATATTTTTTTTTCTAAATTGTTAACTGCCTTTATCAGGACTCATGGGATCTTATAAAAATAATGCAAATACAAACTAAATCCAACCCTGAATATTTCATATAATTTCTTAGTATGGGAGCCTGCTACCTCCTCCCCAGATGTACCATGCTTCAACCTGCTGCACTGACTGGCAGTATTCCTTCACTGGTCTTTGAAAGGGTCATTTATAATATAGTTGCATAGTTCAAATCTATACCCACTTAACAAGGTGACCTTGATACAATGTTGAGTTGTGATCCAAACCATCATTTTGGTTGAGACTGACATTTCAATGTTTAAAGTATATTGAATTGCATTGAAATTGTTAAACCATAATGTGCATTTTCAACCACATTACCCGGTTTGCTCGAATCCACTGGGTGTTTGGTTTAGGGGTGGGCCTTCATGATTTTAGAACCAAGAGGCAATTAACCATTCCCGATTGGCAGTCGAATGAATTTCTGACATGTCAGAAATTTGGTCGCCCCACGAGGTTACTGCACAGTTGAAGCTACATACCAATTGCTCAAAACTAAAGTTTTTCCCTCACTGCTCCTGAATGCGTGAAAACAGAAATTCACTTTTATTTTGTGAATTTGTTTTGTGCACGAGTTATGCCAAGGAAGAAGTCTCAAACGCCAATTAATTATTCACTATAGAAAGTAAAAGTAAAAACTGACCAAGCCAATGCATCTGATGCTGCATTAATGGCACATATTCTCTCAGACTTGACGAGAGACAAATCTACTTATATGCTAATAATGGTCGGCCAATGTCACATGTCATATGAATATATGAGCTCAGAGAGAGTTAATTTCTGGTCTCTCTCTTAACTCTACAATTGTCACGATCTCCAGTCACTTCACCATCACCAGTCTCCTTTGCACTATTTCCCATAATCCCTCCTGGCTCACACATGCACACACTTGAATGAATGAATGAAGTATTTATATAGTGCTTTCTTATGTACATCTGTACACAATAATATCAGGGCAATCTCCTCAACCACCACCAGTATGCAGCATTCACTTGGCTGATGTGACGGCAGTCACATGTGCAATGGCGTCAGTGAGCTCACCACTATAGGTGGAGAGATGAGAGAGTGATAGAGCCAATTCAGTGGATGGGGTGTATTTGGTGGCCATGACTGGTAAGAGCCAATAAAGGGAATTTGGCCAGGACACTGGGGTCACACCCCTACTCTTTTAGGAGAAGTGTCATTGAATTTTTAATGACCACAGAGAGTCAGGACCTTGGATTGATGTCTCATCTAAAGGATGGTGTTTGTTCCAGTATAGTGTCCCCGTCACTATACTGGGGTGTTAGGACCCACACAGACCACAGGGGGAACACCCCCTGCTGGCCTCACTAACACCTCTTTCAGCAGCAACCTAGTTTTCCCAGGAGGTTTCCCATCCAGGTACTAATCAGGCTGAACACTGTTTAGCTTCAGTGGGTGACCAGTCTTGGGCTGCATGATGATATGGCTGCTGATGATATGACACTTCACGATCATCCACACTTACCATCACTTACGTTCATCAACTCCACACCTTTCAAGAAGTCAAACTCCAGTTCACTCTGTCTAGTCTCGCAGTTCCACAATGAAGTGCTCCTGACCCTTTACCTGTTGAAAACTTACCTGGCAATGACGGGGACAACCTTGACCTCTGGGAGCATCTCTGGCGACCCAAGATCATTCCACTGGGCTGTACCCTTCTCAGTCAATCAGATATTCCTGATATAAACCTTCTGTCCAGGTTGACATTGAGGAGTTGGTAACCATCGAACATCAGCTTGAGTCTTGTGTCTTCGCACTGTCTGTTGGACATGAGATGAGTCCCACACCTTCTCACTCTGCTGGAACCAGTGATTTACAGCTGTTACCTCCGATGGCTCGCTAGAAACAGTAGTGGTTGGTATCCTAGGACACACTGAAATGGAGTAAGCCCGGTGGTGGACTGGCGGAGGGAGTTCTGGGTGTACTCCGCCCAGGGGAGGACCTAGCTCCAGCTGTTCTGCTTCTGGTGGCAGTAGGACTGCAGGTACCTCCCAATCTCCTGGACTTTGTCTGGCCGTGAGTCTGGGGATGGTAGCCAGATGATAAAGTAATGGTGACGCCAAGGAGTTTGAAGAAGGCTTGCCAGATACGGGAAATAAACTGTGAACTTTGGTCGGATACAATGTCTTCAGGCAAATTGAAGCGACGAATGACGTGCTGGAAGAGTGCTTCCACTGCTTCAAATACTGTTGGGAGTCCTTTCAAAGGAATGAGCCTGCAGGATTTGTGGAATCAATCGACTATAACAAAGATCCAGGTGTTGGAATCGGAAGGAGGGAGATCTGTCATAAAGTCTGCACTCAGATGTGACTATGTAGTATAGGTAGAGAAAACAGTTTGCCTTCAGGTAGTTTGGGGGAGTGTTGGTGATGGCACAGACTGAGCACCCCTTTACATACCGGGAGATATCTTGGGTCATAGACAGCCACCAGTAACGTTGGTTGAGGAGTGAGAGGGTTCACTGACTACCTGGGTGTCCAGAGCCCAGAGAGGTGTGAGCTGAGTCCATCACATCAAGGGAATGCGACAGGTTGATGGCACATAGACTAGCCCCTCAGGACCTCCCGCCTGAGCAGGTTCGAAGAGGGTTGCTTGGTGGATCTGTTCGTTGATGGCCCTCAGGATGGGGCTTACAATCATGGCTGGAGGGAGGATGGATTCATGAGCATTGGGTTCTGGATGATGGAGATGTGAAAGAGCATCGGGTTTGCAGTTCTTGTTTCCAGATCAGTGACTACAAAATCAAATCAGGGAAAAGAATAAGGCCCATCTGGCTTGGCGGGGGTTGAGACGTTTTGCTTCATGAAGGTACTCTAGGTTTCTGTGGTCAGTGATAACTTCAAACTGATGGTTGGCTCCCTCGGGCCAATGTCTCCATTCCTCGAGAGTGAGTTTTATGTCCAGGAGCTCTTGGTTGTCGATATCATAATTCTGCTCTGCTGAATCAATACAAGATCTTGACCAAAAATGTATGCACCTTTTGATGGAAAGAAATGTTGTGATGTTATTTCCATTAAGAGGTGCATCAGTTTTTGGTCAACATCTTGTATTGACAATGCAAGAGGAGAGCACTCTGTAAAGTCTACTCCAGCACAACCCAAAGACTTACACTGAGGTTAAGGTCTAGACTCAGAGGTGCCAATTCATGTGTCAAAATTGTTCTTCATGCTCTCTGAACCAGTTTTTCACAATTTTAACCCTGATGAATATTGGCATTGTCATCCAGGAATATGGCCATGATACATCTTCCTACATGGTTATTATTTATCTTTTAGGGTTAAAAGAAGCGTTTCCAAGCATAAAACATGCTAGAAACATAATAATCACTGTAATGATCCAGTCATTTTGTGTAACTCAATTTCAGTAACAGCCTTCACACCTAAACTATGTAAACTTTTTCAAATTACTGGATTATTAACTATTATCTCTTTTTAGCAGGTCATACTGTTCACTCAAGAACTGTGTTCAAGAATGCTACAAAGTTGTTTTGTAAATATTGTACAAGCAAATCAAAAGTTATTGAACAATAACATAATTTACATACATTGTAACGTTGGATCTAAATTGCCGAATGGCACAATGCAGAAGCTGTAAGAAGCACCTGTTCATTAAAATGAATGAATTTATGAATAAATAAATAAATAAATAAATAAGTAAAAAAGTAAAAAGTTATAGTGCCAAATATGATTGGAGTAACACCCTGGTTTGGGACATAAATTTGAACCAAACTTTCATCCTTTGCAATATTTTTCACTATTTTCATGTCCCGTTTGTACATACTATATCCCATTTGTTTATCCAGGTTTTTATTTGGTGAATGTTATACACTTTAACTTTGAAAAGTGTAGCTTCTAAAAAGTCTTTTTAATCCATGTATATGCTGTTCTGTCAACTTTCATCTCCTGGTACCATTTTTTCTTGACAGCCTTTGTAAAATAATGGAAAATTAACTTCCTTTGGCTTGGCGACTCACTCTTGATTTTTGGATTGCCTCTACCTGTCACTTTCTTTGGCTATAATTCAACACAACCTTTAAACTATAACAACCTGAACATTCAGTCAATTGGTGGCTTTTCGAAAACTCTTCCCACAACACGTCATGCAAGCTGGATTGAGGAAAGAGTTGACAATAATTTGTCCAGACTTGCTTTTTCCTCTTTGGCCCAACTTTAGCATAAATGAGGGCTCTGCAGAAGGAAGTGGACTTCAACAGAGCCTTGAGGTTATGATGCCCTCTAGTGTTCCACTGGAGATGGACATGTTCTTTCCAGATAGAGCAGAGAAACAAGATACTGAGGTGGAAGGGTAAGGTGCTCACCATGCCCTTCCAACTCCAAAAAAAATGTATCCAGTATATGGATGACAATGAAGATGAAGATATAATTTATCAAGGAATAACAGTGCCCCTGATGAAGCCACGTTCACAATGGTTGTTCTGTTGACTACAGAAACCCACATAAATAGCAATGAGAGAATGAACAAAGACCAACCTTTGTTGACAACAAACCAATTACAGAGAAAAACAATACTGAAATCTCTCGATTCAAGTTGTATTTAGGGACATTTAATACAAATGTAGAGGTGAACAAAAAAGATAAAGGGAAGACTGCTCAAGATACAAAGTACATTGCCTTCACATGGATCTTAAACTCCATCACAAAGCCTGAAATATCAGGAGACAATGGTGCGCTTATGATGTAGTCTGGCTCCATCCAAGGGTCATTTGAGAATCTCATGGTGGGAGAGGAACGTCATGTCACCCGCCATCCGCCTGTAGCCACACCTCCATTACAGACTTTATTCTGTTAAACAGTAGTGATATTTTTTGAATAACCACTGCAATGTCAGTACTGGAAAAAACAGCAATAAAGTCAGACACTGATTATTTGTATGAATTTTAGGTAAGGAGAGTCATGAAGGGATTACATCTGATTCACCTGTGGGGTCATCATCTACTACATCGTCAACTACATCTATTTTGCAGGAAAAAAACAGAGCCACAGATAGAGAATATTCAAAAAACAAAGGTAGTCATAAATACTGCCATTTTCATTAAAACTGTAGACATTTTTACATTTTTTATTAGAGTGAAAACAACTTGTTAAGTTTACTAACTAAATGTACTTCAATTCCATTATAGATGACGGTTTGGATGTTTGTTTGGACCATTAACAGAGCGTGACCCATCTAGTGTCATAGGTACATGCATACTAGGTCCATGCGTCGTCTCCACTGGTGGCAATGTGACCCGGCTACAGTGGGAGGATTTGAAACGGACACTAAGCTTTGCTTGGGAGCTCCATGTGTTTGGCTCAGCTATACTGTTTCTGTTGGTGGTGGTTGCTGCAACTTTTGGAGTGATTGGTTGGACTAATATGCTCCATCCCTTTTGCAAGGCATTCACTCTTGCTAACATCCTGCTTCTGCTAACAGGTCTGCTTCGATTTGTACAGCTCATAATTTACCCGTATCGTAACAGAAATATTCTGCCTCGCCCTTCACTCATCAACCTCTATCATAGCATAAGCACCCTTTTCACTCCTTCTGCACCCTCCTTGACCCAACATGAGGTATGTTGTGTAATGTTGTGTCAACGACAACCCCAGCTAACAAAGCCTATAGTTGGACTTTAGATACTGGCCCGAGTGTTAACCCCACTGAGCGTCTTGGGACTGCAGTGAAACAGACTGAGGTCTTGGTAAATTCGAATTGTGGCATTTCTTTGTTGTTTAGAATCGAGTAGTCACGTAATACTTTTGTCTTTTATGAATTTATTGAAGAATTATCATCTTCTCTTCAAACAAACCGCGCCCTCTTAAAGAATGATTGACTTTTACATATAGCAGGTGACCTGTAAATGTGAAAAAACTGTTTCCATTACAGTAGTGTGAAATATCCCTTTTTCGAATTGCCTGAAAAACCACCTCATGTGAGCGTAAAAATTTTTTTATGATATAATGGAGTTTTTGCGAAATTGACGTGTTTCCATTTAACATATTTTCAATTCGCAAATTCAATTTGCGCAATTTAAAGGGTAATGGAAATGTGGCCCTTGGTTTCCTTGAGTCCATAGACCATTAGAAAAGTGTGGGAAAGAGATATGGACATCCCAAGGGTAACTGTGGAATATGAATGGACCAGCATAGTGAGCGGAGATGACATCACTAATTTTTGAACTGCTAAAAAGCTTGACACTTTAGCATTTTCCACATGCAAAATAGCAGATTTATAAGTTTTTAATACACTATTTAAGTAATGTGATTCTTATATTCCTATTGACTGGAGTTTAATGGATAAAATATATTAAAATGAATAATTAGTCATTTTTAGAATCTCTCTCTCTTTTTAACTGTGTATGTATATTCATGTATCCCATATGTGCGACTATGTGCAAATGTGGTTAATATAAGTAGCTACAGTGCTGCCTCTTAATCCTGTTTATACAAACTGCATTATAATACATAAAGTGATTATTGTACCTTATTGTAACTTATTTAGTCCTCTCAACAAAGACCCCAAATGTTCTGAATTTCGGCATCAGTTGACTGAATATTCAATAGCATACAAGCATACTTTGCAGTAGTATGCTAACAGACAACAGGTTAGTGTGCATTCTGACATTAAGTGCACTCTGCTCCAACAAAGTGAAGAGTGGGCACTGCATATGAATTATATAATGTGTTCTTCCCCCAATCTCCTAACAGGGTGGAAGTTATATTCTGCCGCTCCTTGTATTGGGAGCACCAGTGCAAATGTCTTGCCCTGTGAGTCCTCGCCTCCCCATAGTGTCCTGCTTCCCTTCTGGCATGACTACCTCACTTGGTGTCGGAGCAGAGGATGTTAAAGTTAAAGGCAAGTCACTTCATTATTTGAATTTAATGCAAGTTCAGAGGAGAGTGCGCTTGAATAACTTTTCTTATTTTAGTTGATGGATCATGGCAGCCTTTGCTTCAAACATATTCTCAGTGCTCATTCGCATTGGAAACTGTTGGTGGTTCACTGGTTGTCACTGCACCATTCACAGGAAGCTGTTGGGAAATTACGGTATGAACAATTTAGTGCATTTGTCTGATTCAACTTTATGCTCATTTGTGTGTCCAGTTTCTCAGGATACTGGCTTGGTGGTATGAATTGAGTGCACTTGTCTATTTGACTATTCTAGTTTGTGGGTTGTTTTCCTCAGGATACTGACATGACGCTCCCTTTGCTGTACGGTGACCGGGAAGTGACTCTTTCTTGTCCAGTGACGCAACCAACGCTGGCGCCAACAACCATTGAGCCTGATGTTGTCCAGGACCCAGCTGATGGTCAACAAATATTTTACCCTTTCCCATTTGGAGGACCTTGGGGGTATCCGCCTGGTGTACGACCTGTACCTCCCGCTGTGCCACCTAAAACGAGTCAAGACAATAACCAACAAATGTTCCCTCACATGTATCCCATGTCAATGTTTTACCCATATTACTTCCACTCTAAAGGCTTCCCAGCAGCACCATGGGTTCAACAGCCCAGAGATCCGAGGTATCAGTTTCCTCCCTATATGTACCCCTTCAAGAGCCCAGTTAAAGTAACAACTACACCTTCCACGACCACTCCTGCCCAGTTTGAGCAGTTCGTAGGTTATCCTCCAATGTACCCAAAGCTTCCTGGCCCTCAACCCATCAAACGTTTTGGGCCTCCTGATGTTCAATACCCCTTCATGCCCCAGATTCCTCAGGACCCCATCTTTGCCCCCCAAGGCCTTAAATATGGGTGGTTGCCTGCTCAGTCACCCTCTATCTACTGGTCTCGTAAACACTGACCTTAAGTCAGCGGAGTTATTGTGGTTGTGTACCAAAGTGACAATTGATGCTGGAAGAGACTTGAATACTCATGTTTTTTTTTTTTTTATAATAGGTTCAGAAGTCTAATAAAACTTCATGAGAACCATTGTTTTTGTTTGATTTGACTTGTGCAGACTTGGTTGTATCTTCAGCAGGATTCTTTATTGAACCTGTTGCTTACTGCAGTCATCAAGTCTGACTAGGAAAGCTATAAATCCTATTTTTATATGCATTCAGTGGGCAGTCTTAAGAATGTTGCTGTTACACAAAGCCTTAGTGACCATTAGAATAAAACGTCTAAAGACGACACATGCAATCACCCTGACTGTAGAAAATGGTACCCCAAATGGTCTAAACAGTTGCTGGTCACAAGGACTAAGACCATATAGACATTCACACATGGGTTTCTTCTCAGTAGGAAGATCAACCCCCTAACTGAAGACCATATTCACTGTAATCAGTAAATTGATGCCATTGTGGTCACCTTGAATGCCCGATACAGTTTACTTCACCTTAGTTTCTCATGTGCTGTTATATCAGGATGTAGGATCAGCAGATCTTGAATTGGTTTTTAAATTTGAAATCCCTAATTGCTTAAGGGGAATTTTTTGTGGGATTGTTACCAGGTTCTGTCAATTGCAGTGGTGCTGATTTGGTTTATCGTATGTTGATTATTCACTTTATGCAGGGGCTGCTTCACTGTTATGTGAGAATGTGGTGCAGTTTATGAATGGTTAAAACCACATTTACCAGGACTCATGGAACCTTACAAAAATAATCCAAATTACAAACTGAATCCAACCATGGATATTTTATATAATTTCTAAATGATAATGGGAGACTGCAACCTCCTCCCCAGACGTACCATGCCTCAACCCGTTACACTGACTGGCAGTATTCCTTCACTGGTCTTTGAAAGGTACATTTATAATATAGTTGTATAGTTCAAATCTATACCCAAGTAACAAGCTGATGTTGATACAATGTTAAGTTTTAATCCAAACCATCATTTTGGTTGAGACTGACATTTCAGTGTTTAAAGTATGTTGGATTATATTGAAATTGATAAGACAACAGTATACATGGGTGGAGACAATGACATTGGACTAACAGTGATGTGTAGTTGATGACCACAAGATCATGACTCAGGCATGCGTCTCTGCAGAACACTAGTGGGTGTTTACCAATCAGTGGGGGATTGTTAAACCATAATGGGCATTTTCAACCACATTACCCGGTTTGCTCTAATCCACTGGGTGCTTGGTTTAGGTGTGGGCCTTCATGATTTTAGAATCGAGAGGCAATTAACCATTCTGGCATGTCAGAAATTTTCGTGAGGTTATTGCACAGTTGAAACAGAGCTATGAACCGATTGCTCTAAAGTATTTCCCTCACTGCTCCTGCATACGTGAAAACAGAAATTAAACCATTTCATCTTTAATGCAGCAAGAAAGAAAACAAAAAGCAGAGACAAATCTACTTTAAAATATATGCTGATAATGGTAAACCTATGTCATAAGACTATATGTGCTCGTTTCTTTCTTAACTCCACAATTATCACGATCTCCAGTCACTTCACCATTACCAGTCACCTTTGCAATATTTCCCATAATCTCTCCTGGCTCACACCTGCACACACTTGAATGAATGAATGAATGCTTTCATATGTACAACTGTACACAATAATATCAGGGCAATCTCCTCAACCACCACCAGTATGCAGCATTCACTTGGCTGATGTGACGGCAGCCACATGTGCAATGGTGTCAGTGAGCTCACCACTATAGGTGGAGAGATGAGAGAGTGATAGAGCCAATTCAGTGGATGGGGTTTATTTGGTGGCCATGATTGGTAAGAGCCGATAAAGGGAATTTGGCCAGGACACTGGGGTCACACCCCTACTCTTTTACGAGAAGAGAATTTGTCATTGAATTTTTAATGACCACAGAGAGTCAGGACCTTGGTTTAACGTCTCATCTAAAGGGTGGTGTTTGTTCCAGTATAGTGTCCCCGTCACTATACTGGGGTGTTAGGGCCCACACAGACCACAGGATGAGCACCCCCTGCTGGCCTCACTAACACCTCTTTCAGCAGCAACCTAGTTTTCCCAGGAGGTCTCCCATCCAGGTACTAATCAGGCTGAACACTGTTTAGCTTCAGTGGGCGACCAGTCTTGGGCTACAGGGTGATATGGCTGCTGATGTTATGGCACTTCACGATCATCCACACCTGCCTTCACTTACCTTCATCAACTCCACACCTTTCAAGCAGTCAAACCCCAGTTAATTCTGTCTAGTCTTGCAGTTCCACAGTGAACCACTCCTGACCCTTTACCTGTGGAAAACTTACCTATCCATCGAACTGTCTTGTTCTTTGTCTTCTTCATTCTTCAATGTATCATTGTCTGCCTGTCTTCAGTCCTTCAGCCACTTGTCCCTTCAACCTGCAAACAAATAAGACTAATCAATCTCATGCCATTATCGCCATAACTATCTGTAACCAAGAGACTCACCGGCTAACTTCCTTTCTATTGTTCAATACATTAGATGTTCAGACATTATCTGTGTTTGCGTCTTCTGTCCCTTGACAACAATGGCCCTGTCCTATTGTAATCTCCGCCCGTCGACCCAATGAAGGAAGTCCAACGAACCGGTCAAAGGTATTCTGCGTGTAAGTCTTTCTGGCGCTTCTGTAAAAATCAACTTAATTTAATACAATTTTGATTTCGAAGTCTTTTCTGACTTCCTGAATAATTTAATCTGACTCCAATTGTAAACGACCACTAATTTGTAATGTTTCTGATGTAACGTTAATAGCTGATCGTGCGATTAAATGTGAATTAATTTAGATCTTTGATTATTTCGGTTCTCTTATTTTCAATTATCCTTTGATTAGGCCGTTGCATCACTTAGAAAGCCGTACCGGCCGAATACGCTTTCACGGCACAAACTCGCCAGTTTAGAATCTTAGTCAGAGGATGCAGCATTTACTTATACTGCAAAATGTAGAATTGCCACCTGCTTATTCATACAAAAACGAAGTCTTGCAAAGTCATGACAGACAGAAATCTAAAAATCTCAATTGATGTGCTCCATTCATTGCGATTTTAGTGTGACCATATTCTGACGCAGATTTACGGAAATGTCAAAAAACTCTTAATCTACCGGTGACAATGATTTCATAAGAATCTAAATAAAATCAAGATTAACATTTATTGTTTTGCCAGGCAGAATTACATACCAATTAAAAGAATTAACAAAATACATCACACAACTGATCAGCATAAAATACAAAACATAGTTACAAATACCATATGAAAAGTAAAGTTTCTTAGAGACAGCATTACTGGCAAATACAGGTGCTGGTCATATAATTAGAATATCATCAAAAAGTTGATTTATTTCACTAATTCCATTCAAAAATTGAAACTTGTATATTATATTCATTCATTACACACAGACTGCTATATTTCAAATGTTCATTTCTTTTAATTTTGATGATTATAACTGGCAACCAAGGAAAATCCCAAATTCAGTATCTCAGAAAATTAGAATATTGTGAAAAGGTTCAATATTGAAGACACCTGGTGTCACACTCTAATCAGCTAATTAACGCAAAACACCTGCAAAGGCCTTTAAATGGTCTCAGTCTAGTTCTGTAGGCTACACAATCATGGGGAAGACTGCTGACTTGACAGTTGTCC
Source organism: Zacco platypus (assembly GCA_038088235.1). NCBI lineage: Eukaryota > Metazoa > Chordata > Actinopteri > Cypriniformes > Xenocyprididae > Zacco > Zacco platypus. Next base: position 13,868,643 of record CM076064.1, on the reverse strand, counting down.
GAAAGACGGCCATTGACACTTTGCACAAGGAGGGCAAGACACAAAAGGTCATTGCAAAAGAGGCTGGCTGTTCACAGAGCTCTGTGTCCAAGCAAATTAATAGAGAGGCGAAGGGAAGGAAAAGATGTGTTAGAATAAAGTGTAAAAGCAAAAGGGATAACCGCACCCTGTAGAGGATTGTGAAACAAAACCCATTCAAAAATGTGGGGGAGATTCACAAAGAGTGGACTGCAGCTGGAGTCAGTGCTTCAAGAACCACTACACACAGACGTATGCAAGACATGAGTTTTAGCTATCGCATTCCTTCTGTCAAGCCACTCTTGAACAACAGACAGCATCAGAAGCGTCTCGCCTGGGCTTAAGACAAAAAGGCCTGGACTGCTGCTGAGTGGTCCAAGGTTATGTTCTCTGATGAATGTAAATTTTGGATTTCCTTTGGAAATCAGGGTCCCAGAGTCTGGAGGAAGAGAGGTAAGGCACACAATCCACGTTGCTTGAGGTCCAGTGTAAAGTTTCCACAGTCAGTGATGGTTTGGGGTGCCGTGTCATCTCCACTGTGTTTTCTGAGGTCGAAAGGTCAACACAGCCGTATACCAGGAAGTTTTAGAGCACTTCATGCTTCCTGCTGCTGACCAACTTTATGGAGATGTAGATTTAATTTTCCAACAGGACATGGCACTTGCACACAGTGCCAAAGCAACCAGTAACTAGTTTAAGGACCATGGTATCTCTGTTCTTAATTGGCCAGCAAACTCGCCTGACCTTAACCCCATAGAAAATCTATTTCTAAAAATTCTTTGTTTGTATTGGTCTTAAGAAATATTCAAATTTGTTTTTTTTTTTTTACTGAATTTGGGATTTTCCTTAGTTGTCAGTTATAATCATCAAAATTAAAAGAAATAAACATTTGAAATGAGTCTGTGTGTAATGAATGAATATAATATACAAGTCTCACTTTTTGATAATATTCTAATTATATGACCAGCACCTGTATAGAGACACACAGCAATTATGTGGGAAGTTCTGGGTACAGATGCTTCCTTGAGTGGTTTGCCAAGTCCCCTTAAATACCCAAAATCTAACAAAAATACTGTAAACATTTAGTGCCCAAATATTCATGCAGCTTTTGTTTGACCTTTTCTCGTGCCCCAAAAGGGTCACACACACCTAGTATTAGGGATGAACAGAAAATCTTTTATTGGGGTATCTCCCACACCAGAAGAACAGGTATTGTTTTCTTTATTCTTGTCTGTAATGCTGATGTGGGAGTGAAACCATTTTACCAATCGCACCAGAGGTATGTGTATTGATGTCACTTCAAACAGAGCGTTGTGAGATTTGCATGGCTAGTTGAGACCTGAGGCAAGGGAGTGGATGTGAGGAGTCAGGCACTCAGCATGAGGTGAGGAGATGAGACTCGTGGATCTTCTCTTCAGGTTAGTGAATTTTGTTTTATTACAGAATAGGACTCTTGAATTCAGACTTAGAAAAATCCATCCTTACACTATAATTTGGTTAAATGTTTAACTCTTCACAAGTCGTTTACTAATTCACATTTTATCTCAGCAGAGCACATTTACAAATATCATAAAATCTGTGTATGAAATCATAAATAAGTATTTAATTCCCTCATTCTCATTTTTGCAAAGAGCTGCACATTAAACTATTTATAACAGTATACGATAAATGTTTGAAATTAAGATTTAATGTTAGCAAACACATGCCATGTCAGTTGACTTAGCTGGTGGTAACTCAGCATCTCTTATGTAGGTGACGATGTAGGCAGATGAAAAGGAGATACAGGACAATGAAGAAGGGGAAACAGAAGAGAGAAGATACAGCATCAGGAATGGCAGGTGAGCATTTAGGTGAGTGGTAGGAATGGTTTGTAGAGTCGTGCGACGAGATCAGACAGTAAAGTGAAGGGAACGGTGGCTTAAGAAAGGTGTGATGATGAGGGCACAGGTGCAGGTGATCAAAATTCTGGTGACAGTGAATCAGTGAGCAGATTGGGTGCTGATGGCTGAAGAGATTGTTGTTGAATCAGTGACAGTCACTACTCATCCATGGGCAGCTCCTGACAGCCAGAAACTGGGACGACGGGGACAACCTTGACCTTTGGAAGCATCTCTGGCAACCCAAGAGCATTCCTCTGGGCTGTATCCCTCCCAAACGATCAGATTTTCCAGATATAAACCTTTTGTCCAGGTTGAAATTGAGGAGTTGGTCACCGTCGAACATCAGCTTGAGTCTTATGTCTTTGCACTGTCTTTTGGAGGCGTACATGAGCTGAGTCCCACACCCTCACACTCTGCTGGAACCAGTGATTTACAGCTGGAACCTCCGATGGCTTGCTAGACCATGAAAACAGTAGGTTGGTATCCTAGGACACATTGAAATGGAGTAAGCCATTTCTAGCAGAGGGAGTTCTGGGTGTACTCCGCCCAGGAGAGGAGCTCCAGCTGCTCTGCTTCTGGTGGCAGTGGGGCCGCAGGTACCTCCTGATCTCTTGGACTTTTTTTCTCAGTCTGGCCATTAGTCTGGGGATTGTAGCCAGGTGATAAACTGATGGTGACGCCAAGGAGTTTGAAGAAGGCTTGCCAGACATAAAAACGAAATAAACTGTGGACCTCGGTCGGATACAATGTCTTCAGGCAGACCGAAGCAGAGAAAGACGTGCTGGAAGAGTGCTTCTGCTGCTTCAAATACTGTTGGGAGTCCTTTCAAAGGCATGAGCTTGCAGGATTATCAATTGACTATAACAAAGATCCAGGTGTTGGAATCAGAAGGAGGAAGATCTGTCATGAAATCTACACCCAGATGTGACCAGGGAAGTTGTGGTATGGGTAGAGTAAAAAGTTTGCCTTAAGGCTTGCTCAGTTGGGGACCCTTGCTTGATATTCAGCAGTGTTTTTAGTATGCCTGCCTTGGCACCGTTGTATGCGAACTGAGCTGAGCCGGTCGATTACGTCACTGTTTTCTCCAGTGCTGATATACATAAATTAACTAGACTAATAACTGTTGATCTTTGCAACAGAATGAAACAATACAAATATAAAGAATAAGCTGTAAAATGACACCATTCTTTGGGAGGTACTGTGCAGTCAAAAATTATTAGCCAATTATTACTGAAAAGCTGCTTTGACACAATTTGCATTGTAAAAAGCGCCATATAAGTAAAGGTGACTTGACTTGACTTCAGGTAGTTTGTGGGGAGTGTTGGTGATGGCACAGACTGAGCACCCCTTTACATACCGGGAGATATCCTGGGTCATGGACAGGCCACCAGTAGCATTGGTTGAGGAGTGAGAGGGTTCGCTGACTACCTGGGTGTCCAGGGCAGTGTATTTTTCAATATATACGTGGTACACAGAATGTATGGATATACCGTAGTTATATAGGTAATTTGTATAACTCATTTTCAGTAACAGTCTCCACACCTAAACTATGTAAACTTTTTCAAATTACTGGATCATTAACTCTTATCTCTTTTTAGCAGGTCATACTGTTCACTCAAGAATTGTGTTCAAGAATGCTACAAAGTTGTCAAATATTGTATAAACAAATCAAAAGTTATTAAACAATCAAGTAACTTACATACATTGTAAAATTGGATCTAAAATTGGTTAATTGCCAAATGGCACAATGCAGAACCTGTAAGAAGCACCTGTACAGTAAAATAAATAAATAAATAAAAAGTTAGAGTGCCGAATATGATTGGAGTAACTCCCTGGTTTGGGACCAAAATTTAGACCAAACTTTCAACCTTTGTATAATGATGAGGAGTCAGCAAGTAGAATCCAAATGCAGATTTTATTCAGAAACGTGGTCAGACAGGTATGGGTCAACTCAGTAGCGAACAGAAATAGCAGGGAACAAACAGACTCGTAGTAAATACACAGGCGGAAGCTCAGAGGCAGGCAAACAAACCAGGTACAGGCAGGATCAGAGAACAGGCAAACAAGACACGGGTATAACGCTCAGAATTGCAATGCGACAACTAACAATACTTTGCAAGGTGGAAGTGGGTGAGTGCTGCTTTTATAGTGGAGAGATAGGGTGCAGCTGGTGCAGTGATCAGTGACTGGGTGAGGGGCTTATGGGAAATGTAGTGTGGTGAGAGAGTCTGTGAGAAGGAAGGGTGAAATCTGGTGGTAAGTGGATGAAAATGACAGACTGGATTCATTACACTTTGCATTATTTTTCACCATTTTTATGTCTCGTATATACATCCCATATCCCATTTGTTTATCAAGATTTTTATTTGGTGAATGTTATACACTTTGTAGGGGATTTTACAGTTAAAGACCCAAAAGACCAGATATGATAAATGAAGACCCGGAGTCAGAGTTTAAAAAAAATAATTTGAAGACGATTTTAATAAAGAATAGTTTGCAGTTTCATCAGCAGAAGCAGCTTCAAGTCTCACAAGGAGTTCGTAGGCCATTCTCTCCCTCCCTCTATTCACATTTCCACAACAATTATACTCTAACAGAGTCCACTAACTACGTCATTACTAAGATTCTGATTGGTTTAGAAAACTAGACAAAACTGGTAATTTTCCACACATGGACAGATAGTCAGAATCATATCTCCTTCCATCATGATGCTGACGATCAGACCCTGAACTTTGGCACAGAATGTCCTGTTAAGTCAGGACAAGGCGTCGGCAGGTCTCAAGTCCCAGTTGTCCACTAGTACCCATAACGGACCTGTACAGTACACTTAGCGCACATACAAAGATACACATGATTCACAGCTTCTTCAAGGCTGAAGTTGATCTGAGCTCCGCACTGAACAGGAAACTTTCCCAAAACATACTGATAAGTTATACTTTTCTCTCAGTCAGAGGTACAGACAATATACATCATTATTTTCTAGTGTTTGAAAAATGAAAATGAAAATAAATGCTTTAACATGAGTTGAAGTTAGTCATTCCAAATAATTCAATATTTAGAAAGATAGCTTCATGATAAATCGCTCAATATATATATATATATATATATATATATATTAAAGCGGCAGTGGATTCCAGAATCCACCCCTTCAACTTTAAATTTAAAATGTGTAGCTTCTAAAAAGTCTGTTTAATCCATGTATATCCTGTTCTGTCAACATTTATCTCCTGGTACCGTTTTTTTTTTTGACGGCCTTTGGAAATTAACGGGACAAAATGGCTTGGCGCCTCTGTTTGTCACTTTCTTTGGCTAAAACTCAACACAACCCTTAAACCACAACAACCTGAACATTCAGTCAATTGGTGGCTTTTCAAAAACTCTACCCGTGATTCGTCATGCAAGCTAGATTGAGGAAAGAGTTGGCAATAATTTGTCCAGACTTGCTTTTTCCTCTTTTGCCCAATTTTAGTATAAATGAGGACTCAACTTCAACAGAGCCTTGAGGTTATGATGCCCTCTAGTGTTCCACTGGAGATGGACATATTCATTCCAGAAAGCGCAGAGAAACAAGATATTGAAGTGGAAGAGGAAGGTGCTCGCCATGCCCCTCCAACTCCACAAAAACGTATCCAGTATATGGATGACAATGAAGATGAAGATATAATTTTTCAAGGAATAACATATGAATCCCCTGATGAAGCCACGTTCACAATGGTTGTTCTGTTGACTACACAAACCTACATAAATAGCAATGAGAGAATGAACAAAGACCAACCTTTGTTGACAACCATCAAACCAATTACAGAGAAAAACAATACTGAAATCTCTCAATTCAAGGGACATTTAATACAAACGTAGAGGTGAACAACAAAGAAAAGGGGAAGACTTCTCAAGATACAAAGTACATTGCGTTTACACAGATTTTAAGCTCTATCATAAAGTCTGAAATATCAGGACACAATGGCACACTTATGACGCAGTCTGGCTCCATCCAAGGGTCATTTGAGAATCTCATGGTGGGAGAGGAACGTCATGTCACCCGCCATCCGCCTGTAGCCACACCTCCATTACAGACTTTATTCTGTTAAACAGTAGTGATGTTTTTTGAATAACCACTGCAATATCAGTACTGGGTCAGCAAAACAGTATGATGAATACCGGTGAAATGAAGAAGTTAATTTGAGATCCCTAATTTAAAGGGGGGACCTACTTTTAAATGGGAACTACAACTTAACTTAAATTGTTTTTAAAAGCAGTTCCACCTTGCTAAAGCTAAGCTGCAATGTCTGGGTCCTGCTGTGCACTGTGGAAATGATTCAATGTCCTCGCACATTCCAGGACCAATAAACAAACCACACTTTCTGGTTGATCAAGGTAAGATGTTTTGGATTTGTGTGTGGGATAGTGTTTGGGTGTTTTTTTTTTTTTTAATAACTCATTTTAATATTTCTCCATCAGGAGACTGTCACCAGGGCATCTGTCTGAGATGCCAGCCAGCTGTGGTTTCTCACTGAAGAGTGCACGCAGGGATGTTTCTCTTGTTGCTCCATACCAGGGCTGTCATGTCAGACCACAGGTTAGGGTGCATTCTGAAGATGACAAGTGCATTGCAGCTCTGCTTCAACCATGTGAAGAGTGGGCAATGCATATTTTCTCCCCTGCCCCCCCAAATCTCCCCCAATTTTCCTTTTAGGTAATCGATTGTGACAGCCTTTGCTTATATGCTCTAAATGCTGATTCACATTGGGAGACTGTTGATGGATTGCTGTTTGTCACTGCGCCATTTACAGAAAGCTGTTGGGAAATGGAGGTACAAATAGAGTGCACTTCTGATTCAACTACATATGCTCGTTGTATGGTAACCAGAAAGTGACCCTTTCTTGTCCTGTGACTCAACCAACGCTGGCACCTTTTCACAAATGTTTCACCCTTTCCTGTTTGGAAGACCCTGGTGGTTGTCCTGGTCACTCTGATTTACAACATGTACGTCCCATTGTGCCACCTACAACGACTCTTCAAGACCAACGAACGTTCCCTCCTATGTACCCATGTCAATTTTTTTATCCCTACTTTCATTCTAGAGGTTTCCCAAATAACACCATGTTTCCTTCCTACATGTACCGTTTCAAGAGCCCAGTTGAAACAACCACTCCTGCAACTACACATTCCACAACCACTGCTGCCCAGTTGGAGCAGTTTGTGGGTTATCCTCCAATGTGTCCGATGTTTTATACCCCTTCATGCCTCATCCTCAGGATCCAGTGTTTGATGGATCTTCAGTCACAGCGCTGGTCTCACAGGCGCCATCTTGACATGAGATGAATAAGTGTGGAGTTACTTCAAAGTGATTTACTGAAAGAAACTCAATTGACTTCAATGTAGCTACTGTTCTGTTTTCTGTACTGTTTTTGAGTAAAGACTTCCTATAGTAGCTTATTTGAACATTTCCAAATGAACGAAGACTTAAGCATTTCTTATGCATGCAATTTTACACGTTTTTTTCTTAAACTTTAATAAACAAATTATTTATGCAACAGTGTATGGAATACATGCTTTAAAAATAGAGCAAATATTTCCATAACTGGTATAAAACAAAGTAGCCTATGCTCCTAAAGCATTTTTCAATGGAAAGTTCCCGTTAACAAGCTAACCTCTAAATTCTGCTATTGTCCGAGTTGTAACTACCGTTAACTTTTATTTGTAAGGAAACCCGATAGGAGGGGAATAGCGAACGAGTCAGTGTCAGTCCCTAACATTGAAAAAAAAAATTGTTCCACAAAGAGTCTCAAATAGGGTTCGCACAAAATGAGGATGAATAAAAGACCTTATTTCGGGGTGAACTAGAGTTCTGCGTTTTGATAACCACTGTCCAAGTTGTGCTTTTAAGCCACTGATGTGGTCACTCCGTCATATCGTGCCACGCGCAGTCTGACTTCTGCTTCCCTCACGCGTTGTGAGCGCGCTGCTGACGTCACCGTGGGCGTGTTCCATCAGGAGAAATTAACGGACATCAGCACAATTCTCTCTCATCGCTCATGTAAGTTGTAACCGCAAAACGCGTATGTTTTTGCCTTCCATACATTTACAACGTTAACTCGAAGCCGCCGCCGATTTGTTTTAGTTCTGTTTGTGGGGCTGGGCACAGTCGGTCAGTTTGTTGGCTGAGCTGTTAGCGAGCTAGTCGGTTTTAGCCTGTGTTGCCGATGACGTTAGCAGCCTAGCCGCGCGCTGCTCGTCTAGAGCACGCCGCGAGATCAGGTGCAGCAGGTCAGACGTCGCCAAAATCTATATTTACGCCAATGCATCTCACTGCTTTATTAAGTAACATAAATACTAGTAAAATGCACAGTGCAAAGTACAGAGTATTGCATTTTTAGCTTAACATTAAAAGAAAAATAACTTAATGTGACTATGACTTTCAGTTTATTAAAAACCTAGAAGACTGCAAAGAAAAACATGCTTCTCGACAAGTTATGCGTATTTTTGCTTCTTCTTTAGCTAACAATATTAAATCCTTACAAAATCAACTTTGTCGTGTTTGTTTTCGTAAGATGAAAGCGTGCACATGGATCAATGCATGATTTGAAAGTTCTGCCCAAAAAATATAAATGTAATACTAAAAATGTAATATTACAGTCAATAAATTAAGTCAGAATATCTTCATCATCGTAAGAGAAAGTACAAACACTACCAAAGAGTTGACATGATGTAAATCTTAAAGGAGGCATTGGAAAGGAATCAACCTGCCAATCTTTGACTAAATATATCATTGATTAGTATTATAAATTTCTTATAACCCAATATGACAAAACTAAAAATGTATTGCAAAGTGTTATAGCAATTAATTATTGTGGGGGTAGCGGGTCTTCCAGGTCAGTGCTTTTTAGTCAAATGTAGATCATTTTTTCAGTGATGATATAATCGCAAATAAACAGGAATCCACCCACTCGCATGTAAAGCTCTTGTATGTGTGCTGCTGATATAAGGTCCCGTTGCGTGGTGCCACCCAGACGAGCTCATGCGCGTGATCCGATGCTGATGCTGTCTGTGTTTATGACTTCACATGCGTTTATATATATATATATATATTTATACAGTCTATAATGTAACTAGCGGTCGGTTTTAAGGGCTGGTCGTTTTTCTTTCCGCTCGAGCTGTTTGAGCGCAATGTTTCTTTTTTTTTTTTTTTTTAATCTGTCCCTGCTGGTGATCGTGTGCGGCGGCGCGTTATATCGACCATCTAATAGTATTAGCCCGGGTTGGGCGTAAACTGTCCATTTACCAGCTAGCCGGGTAGCTAACTCAGCTAGCAACAGCATCAACGGACATTTCAGGAAAATGATGGGATTAATTCAGCCCTCAGAAACATCCGTTTATCTCGCTAAGTGAAATGGGTTTGTATTCATGTTTTAACTCTCTGTGTTACATGTCATGCTGAAATCTGACAGTGACAGCTCGAGTTTATAATGACATGAGAAGAAGGTTAGCTTCATTCACTTAGCCAGTCTTGTGTTTCCGTTGCTGTTTTTGACTGTCTTTTTGACCAGTCCTTGGTTTTGTTTTATGAGCGTAATGGGCCTGTTTGACCATCGGATAGACCGCATGCAGCCTAAACCAACCCATCCGGTTGGTTGTAGAACAGTAGTCAACACTCATGTTTAATATCTTGAGTAGACTTGTATTTGCGTATTTTAAATGCTTTGTGCGTGAAATTCTCACATGTAGTTGTTTTGACTGTAAAATGGTCCACTAGTTAAGGGTAAGTTTGATTTAATTTGATCGACTTGTTTGTCATTTTTAACATACCAGTATTAATTTACATGATGTTAATATACTGTTGCTGGATAAGGCAGTATTGCTTTACTAAATTATATGCCTTTTACTCTTTTCAGCATGTGATAATCCTACATTTATGAGGCGCAAGTTGACTGAAGTGTCAAGAGGACAGTGACACTGAGGGACTGTCATTGTCTATGAGACTATTCCGGATTTCCTCTTAGATTTATCCACAGTATCAGATTTCTGTGTTGAAGACCGAGCAGGATGACTGGAATTGAAGGTATGGAGAGTTGTTTATGTCATTCCTTACGTATGGTTTTATACAGGAAAACCCACAACAAATATTTTGCTAATTAAGTTATATGCCGGCAGATAGCTGCATGGAGATTCATAATGCCACTGTTGTTGGGTATGCTGAGTGTCCTGAATGTCTTGAATGTAGTGGATTGTTATTGCTCAAAGGCACACACACATACAGACAGAGTGATGTGACCTTGGGAAGCTATGAGAATGGTACTGGGGGGTGGTGATGGGGAGAGAATAAGCTGACCCATTTCAGCCACAGAAAATGCAATTCTTTCGAAGGTGCAGGGGTTTAATGATTCAGTTGTTTTCAAGATAAACCGATTAAAAATTCTGTAGATATACTGCATGCATCTTGAAATATGACATTTAAATAATGAAGCCTCTATGATCAATTTAAAGGATTAATTCACCCAAAAATGAAAATTCTGTCATCAGTTACTCACCCTCATGTTGTTCCAAACCCATAAGACTTTCGTTCATCTTTGGAACACAAATGGAGATTTTTTTTTTTTGATGAAATCTGAGAGTTTTTTATCCCTCCATAGACAGCTACGTGACTACGACTTTGACGCTTCAAAAAGTTCATAAAGAGATCTTAAAACTAAGCCATATGAATTGAGTGGTTTAATCCAAATTTTCTGAAGAGTCCTGAACGCTTTATATGATGAACATATTTAATTCTAGGCTTTTATTCACGTATAAACATTGACTAACGAACATAAAAAGAGGCACAACCAAACCTGAACGACACGTGAGAACAAACCTCTGCAGAAGCTCAAACTTGCTGCGTAACACATGAAGATGATTCTCATTGGTTCTCGCACATAAAGCAACGCTGCTTGAGCTTCAGTTTACCACAGCTGATGTGTGAGTTGTTGAATGTTTACATGTGAATAAAAGCCTACATTCAAACTGTTCATCATGTAAAGTGATCATGTCTCTTCAGAAAATTCGGACTAAACCGCTCAATTCATATGGATTAGTTTTATGATCTCTTTATGAACGTTTTGAAGCGTTAAGGTGGTAGTCACGTAGCTGTCTATGGAAGGTCAGAAAGCTCTCAGATTTCATCAAAAAGATCTTCCTTTGTGTTCCGAAGATGAAGGAAAGTCTTACGGGTTTGGAACGACACGAGGGTGAGCAATTAATGACAGAATTGTCATTTTTGGGTGAACTAACCCTTTAAATGCTATAATTAGAATGAATTGCTATTTGTTAAATTACAATTGCAGTTGCATTTAAAAATTATTTTGATAAATTAGGTTACAGAAGGGTGAAATAATAAGGATGTTTATCCAGCTGGACCAGTAGTTCAGTAGCTGTGATAACGTTATAGCTAGGTTACCTATTTTTAGCAACAGGCTTATATGCCAGAACTCAGAAATATTTATACAATAGAGTATCACACAAATAAAGGTGGTGTTCTGTTGAATATCTCTTAGGCAAAGGCTGCTGGCTGAATTCTTCGTGTATTAGTTCACGATGGTCAACAAGATGAGTGGGATAGTTCACCCAAAAAGGAAATCTGAAAATGTGTCTTTAAATTTATGCCACTGCTGCTACAGCCATACACATGCAGACGAATGCCTTTGGTCATTGCATTGCTTCTTGCACGTTTTTTCTTGAGCAGCCTGTTATGTTTTGTGTATTAATTAAGGTGCTGTTTCATGTTAAAAATAGTTCATTTTTTATAAAACACATCTTGATACTCCTGTATTTTGTAGGTAACATGTAGCTAAAAGTATCAAAGGAAAATTATGACATTTGGATTAGGTTCCTACTGGTTACGTATTTTTAGTAAGTAATTAGTACTGGAATTCAAAATAACTTTCCATGTCTAGTCATTAATGTATGTATTGCTTGTATTGCTGTGTTGTATTATTTGTATAGCAGTGTCTTTATAAATGGAATAGATGCAGTGCTTTTTCTTTTTGGTACAATAAACAGTCTGAAGTAGTTTTTTAACTTGTCCATTTTCAGCCTTACTTCTATACATTGAGGGATGTATTCATCTATAAATGGATTTCAAACAGTTGACTGAATCCAGTCGCTTGTGCAATCAAATTGAATTTACAAAATGCGATTTTGAGGCAAATCCAGTGATTTATAAATCAAAATGAAAAGTTTTCCTTTAACTCTGCTGTCTGGTAGAGCATGGTACGAGTAACGGCAAGGTCAAGGATTGGATTCCAGGGAAAGTCAAAAATTTATGGCATGCAAGTTGCGTTGGATAAAAACATCTGTCAAATGCATTAATGTAAAAAAAATGTTATTCTGTCAGAAGAAAAAAAACATCTGGAACTTAACTGGAGTACATGTTAACTTTAGAAGGTTTAAAGTGTTAAGTGTTACATATCTACTCAAAAATACTAGAACAGGTTGTTGACAAGAATGTTGCTCATACAAGTTGCTGATGGTACCTCAATTTTTTGGGCTGATGAACCACTGTGACGGCACCCCAGGGTGTTCTTGGGTGTGTGCAGGACCTGTTAAACTGCTGTTGTGTTGAATATGATTGTGTTATAGAATGGCTGTGCCAGGCATGTGCGTCACTCTGTCACTCGTCCGTTTAATTATGCATGTAGGACACAGACACATCAACACTCCACTCCGGGTGAAGCTTCACAGACACAACTGTTCATTCACAGCACTACGTGTCACCTTGCTGTTATGCCACTCCCACATCTGGAGGATACAGTGTTTCTGAACTAATTAAGGTCAGGGTTTGTTTACTGCTAAACTAGGTGTGGGTTATGCTTCCTGCTAAAGCTAGGTGTGGGCTGCTTAAGTATGTTGTAGGGGTTTAGTTTAGTCTCTAACAACGTTGACGTTTCTAGTTTTCTGTTTGACCGCGGATGGTTGATCTTGGTGTGGTTGGGGGTTTATGTTCTCAAGATAATTTTTAGCAGTATCGCCTGTTTGCAAAGGGTAAGAAGAATCATTTGTATATTTCCCAGAACACTAAAGATGGTGAGGTTGACATTCATGAAGTGCTGTAAACGGTAGGATTTTGGTTATGAAATCCAATTAATTTTCTCAAGTTATAAGAATGTCATTTCATCTTTTTTCTTTTTTTTTTCTTTTTCTAAATATACATATGCAGGGCTCCAGACTGTGTCCAAATGGTCGCATTTTACAACATTTTTTTCTTACCGGTGCTACAATTTTGTCAGAGGTCGCACTGGTGTCATCGCCAAGTTGCCCAACTGACAAGGGCTGTCTTTTATGTTGCATATGTGATTTATTAAACGGCATATGAAATGAAAGTAAAACGAAACTGCGCTACTCGTTTGAGCTGCACTGCATGGACCGTTCGGAGCAATAATAGACAGCGCAGTGAGAGCTCAGAACACGTGACGCTTATTGCACAGCGCTGGGCGACCCAGTGAGAAAATGTTTGAATTCGCCACAGAATTAACAATATTGCAATGTAATCTAGTGGGAAGCATTTAAGTTCGGTGTAGACCAATGCCATGAACTAACAAGTTACAGGAAGCTTTTCAATTCACAAATCACCAACATTCACCATAGATGTAATGTAGCAACGCTAACTGTAACCATGGTATTGTGGCAGAAATGGTTGAATGCTTTTTGTACATGAATCATCTCAGGGTTTGTGTAACCTTTTTTAAGAGTGAAATTCAAGCTAGTGCTGGGTGGTAAACCGGTTCATATGGTAAACCAGTTTCACCTTCGAGACCGACATTTATTTTTCAAAAACCGCCATACAGGTTCGTAGCTGAAACAGCTGCTGTATCTATTCAATGGCCATGAAGAGCGCTATGTAGAATGTATGGAGAGCGGACTTCTATTAACCGTATACCCCTCTAACACTAATGGAAACAACTTCATAACACAACAATAAGTAACTCACAAAACTATCTCTCTTTAATACCGCAAATACCATTTAGAGCCATATGTTTTCAGCGATGCAGAAAACACGAATGAAATCACGGAATCCAGCCACAAGAAGTTACTGTATAAAGCAGAATGTCACAGAATCTGGCCATTTTTGGATGAATAAATCGAAAGTAGGGCTGTACAATGAATCAGATATACAGACTAGTGTCTATGAATATTAAGGCTAAAAAAGACTGCTGTTGAAGTCTGTATGAATGAGTGCTGCAGTTTCGTCTACTACTACACATACTGAAGCATGCTCGCGGTCTCACTCATTATTCATGAACTTCATCTGCAGAGCTGCTCTTAGTCACTATATGAACATTTCACCATTTAATTTGATAAACTATCACCATTTGTAATTTCATATATACACAGGCAGTCAAAGGTCTTCACGACCCTGTCAAAAAAGTTTGGCATAACTTGAAAGAACAAATATTACTATTGTACAATAATGTTCTTCCATTAATAGAGATGATGATGATAATAATAAGAATACAATGTATTAAAACACAAATTTAAAGGTCTTCATCGAAATTACAGAATTTGCACATTAAAAATGTAGCCTATTTATTAATAGTAATGATAATAATAATAATTTAATTAAATAATTATATTTATTTGATTACATATTAAACTAAGTTGTTAACTTTATGAACTTTTTTGATTACATTTTTAAAATTAATTTTTATTTGTCCTTACAATGTTTTATTTACTCCCTGTATTCCTGACAGTAAAATATGCCATAATAAAGGGAAAAAAACATGATATACCTTGAAACCTCCAGAATCTTAAAAAAAAAAGTAATACAGACTTTTTTGGTCATACCACCCAGCACTAATTCAAGCACTTTTCAAGGGCTTTCAAGTGCTTCACGCTTTTTCCAGCACTTCAAAGGTCTAAATATTACCCAATTTCAATGTTATTTTTAATGTGATGATTTGTAAAACTAAAAGTTTAAAGATGTAGGAAAACAAACTTTGTGGCAAACACTTTTATTTAAGACATGAAATTACCACTATAACCAGTAGTTGTTGGCAGAGGACCACTTATTGCCTTGGCCATTTCCACTCCCATGTTTTCCATGTTTTCCATATTTGAAAAAAAGTAGGAAGTCCCATGAAGACAACAACTTTTTTTCAAATTGTGACTGAATTACTCAGGAAACATGTAAAGAGCTGTCCTTTTATAATCGCTGAAGCTGTCGTTTAGTTCAGTATGATAATATAAAAGAACAATGGTAGATTTTAATAAGGGTAAATATTTAAATTTTAAAGGTTTTTGCTCATTACTGTTGTTAATAAAAGTTAATTCTATCTGCATCTCAATTTAAGCTCAGTACTTTACTGTCAAATTTCCAATAATCAAACATGTAATGGTAACTGCACTTATTAATGCAAAACAATAGTAATCCTTATGATTAAATCAACTTTTATGATTAAAAATCCCCCTCAGCGCTACCAAATGAGGTGCTGGTGCCACTGTCTGTAGTGTTAAAGTATCTCAAATATTAGTTTCGAGCCCTGATATGCATGAATGTGTGTGTGTGCATTGCCAAATATGTATAAGTTTATTACAATATTTGCATATTTTACTTTACTTTAACATGTACAACTTTAAATAATTTAACCGGTACAATTTTAAATAAATATTTTTGTCTTCATTTTTCATTCGATTGTAATTTGCAATGCATCATGGGATAGTAGTTCTTTAAAGAGCCGTTTAGTACACAGTCTTGTATCTTTATTATTTGATTTTCAATTACATGTATTTTCTTTAAAGAAGTCAATGACTTTAACTTTGCTTTGTTTTAACAAAGACTTTTAAAAAAAATCCTCATGGAAAAAAGACTACTGGAGTTGCTGAAAAAATGAGTGGGAAATGAAACCATGGCTAAAAAGTGGGTCACTATTGCACTCTATGAAGTGTTGAAATTTATTATGGAGCACTGTGGTAATACAGTAAGAAGGTTCATGAGTGTTGAAGTAAGCTGAATAAAGAGGATTACAGCTGGCTGGCCCATCTTAAGCCTGAGATCCACCGTCAGACTCAACACATTCGCTCAACACACCTGAAGCTCTGGCTGTTTTAAAAGACTTCCTAATATTTTTATGCAACATTTGCCTTGTTTGTTTGCAAGATTAGTCAGTTTACAAAATTAGTAAGGCAAAACTGATTTAAAAAAATACAAATAAAATTAAAGTTTATTTACGCAGGTAATGCACCTTGTCATCTAATGATGTAATATAAAAAATATATATAAATATTCCCGGAAATTGCTCAACTACTGCATCTAAAATCATGCATCATATTTCAAACATGAGCACACCCTTTTTTCATTGTATGTATCTTTACAATTGAAATTAATGAATATAATTTATAGTCTTTATAATCTATGTGTCAATGGGTTGTCTGATCTCACAACCTTTTTTTCCCCCACAGCCAACCCTAAACTGTGAGCATTGGCGGTCAGGCTGGACTAATGGTAAGAGACTGTTTATCTGTTTGTAAACCTCTTTTACTCAATATAATATTTGTCTTTCAACGTCTAATATGATATTATCCTGAAGAGTGCTTTGTCAATCTAAACTGTTTCGAGCATGTCCAAAACATAAGCTGGACAGAGTTTTAGATGGGTTGCGCTTGATGGATAAATGATTGGTTCAGAGGCCGCCTGGGGTTATAGTAGTACCTCGGTCGGCTCCACTGAGGGTTTGTCACCTTGCTTAAGTTTACTTCTGTGTAACAATGCCAAACCCATCACTCATCACCTCTACTCACCTTAACTTTGTGTTAGGGCAGCACGATTAAACAAAATAAAACCCACAAAATATGGTTTAGTGTTATTATCAAATCTAAAATTTGAATTAAATAAATATATGCGCTGCATGTTTAAGAATGAAGCACTGTGTTCTTACATGTGAGCAGCTTATTATCCTCCAGTGTTTGCAGCATCCCAGAACGGCCTGGGGCGGAATATGTGCCATCTTCTCATACTTGTAATGAGAAGAGCTTAATCAACAAAAGAGAAGCTTCAAGGGAACTTCAAAATGAAAGTTCGATGGTTATCGATTTAAAAATGAAGAAATTAAAGTCCCCCTTTAGTGAATTGTTTTATCCCTTAAAACTCATCTTTGATCACCAAAAATACATATTTAAACATTTTTTCCAAATGAAAAATTCTTTATGCCTTAGAATAGTTTGAATGTAACTCTACACCATTTATTTTAGTATACGCAGATCTATGAATATGCTAATCAACCCCGCCTCCACTCACTCGCATTACATGAGCTCAGAAACCCACTCGGTCAGCTTACTGAGGTAAATGCTGCGCAATGGTGCGCTTTTTATGTCAGAACACAACAGTAATTAATATGACTAACTCAGAACGTATTGAACGAATGAAGTTGAACAGTGAAGAAAGGCATAGTTCATCATAACATTGTTAAATCTACCAGATTTTTCATATCAACAGACAAATATACAAGGGTAACCTCTTGAGATGTCCCTGTTTCAGATCGGTCATAGTTAATACTATGGTAAAGCCAGTGATTTCAAACCGCCTCATTGAAACTGTCTTTGGTTCACTGCAGTTTTAAAGAGAAAATACTCAGCAGTGGTGTTGACTTGTGAATTTGCACATAGTTTGTCTTAAAGCATTTTAAAAACACCACATAGACACATAAACATCATTTAAAAACTTGATTTTCACTACTTGGGACTTTAAGACAAATAATAGTATTGGAATTTGTCAGTTGTAACATAAAATAAAATTCTTAAATATGCTTTATTTTACAGTGACAATGCAATGGTAATATTTCTTATTTTTTGTCAATTTTTTTTTTGGTTAAATTTTATTAATATTTTGCAGTCAAATTGATTTGACATGATCTCAAAATTTGTCAACAATTGCAGCCCTACAAACAAGCACAGCAAAGCTGGATTTTAAAAAAAAAAAAGAAATCGCAAACACATTCAATTTTTATCAGAAATCAGAATTAGATGTTTTTTTTTCTTCCTCAAATCGTGCCGCCCTACTTTGCATTTATGCCTCTGACCTTATCCACCGGGGTTTTGATAATGATTTAAGAAATTTCTGCAATGATTTCCACTAAAGGGTCTGAAATTGTGTAAAAAACTGTAAATGTGATGCTCTAGAATTGTTCTAATGTTTAGCCAGAGACCCTTTGAACATTTCAGAAATTAGCACCCTCATGTTTTCTTTGTAGTTCTCCCATAACTCATTCGCTTGGCAAAACCCATGGCTATAGACCGCTAGTAGTTTGTCAATAGTGATATTGCTAATGTAGTTTTAGTTGGTTGGCTCAGAAGCTACAAGGCGTGGCTTATTTAATCCATGGCCTCTGCCATCAATCTCATTAAAATATTGCCGAGACATGATTATGAATGGAAATGCAGTCTATCTGTAACAGACTTTAGTTGAAAAATGTCAGCTGCATCTTTTTGTCTTTGAGCCAACCAATGCGCTGCTTTTGTGATTTGAGCTCATGTAGTTGTTGCTTGTGTTCCATCGCTCACAGCTGCATGACATAATCCATTTTATTTTCCTTCTGTGGTAGACAAGCATGACTTTGCGCCAAACCACAGATGCATGTATGCTCTCAGAGTCCACCTGACTGCTGCCACCCTCTGCTTCCTGGCTTTTGAAACAGCCTATCAGAGGGCTGGTGGAGGCGGGGCTTAGCTTGACCCCACCCCTGTGCTGACCCTCTGAGTGAGACTGGCGCCTCCTGATGGACCAGGGTGGTAGCGAGCAGCCTGGGGCGGAGGAGCCAGACTCTGGGGGTCGAGCAGAGCGGGAGGTGAGCAGGAGGGCGTCCGAGCCTGATCACGGCCTGTCCAAAATTACCCACAATGCCTTGGAGAACATGGGTGCACTGGGCCATGGTCTGAAGCAGTTCTTCCAACCTCAGCGCAGACGTTCATCCGTCTCGCCGCACGACTATGCCTCTTCCTCCATAGGCCCCATCCCTGAGCCTCAAGAAGCGGGGCCAGAGTTGGGGGAAGTTCCTGCCATCCCTAACTCTGACCCCCACGCTTCCGCCCCCCCTGCAGCTCTGAGCCGCGTGCTGCAGCAGATTCGAGGCCCCCCCATGATGAAGAGAGGGACCAGCCTACAGAGCCGCCGTAGCAAGGCAGGGGGGGGAGGGGAGCCCCCCCAGAAAGGCAGCCCACAGATCCACAGGCGCAGTACCCATGAGACCTTGCTGCAGGCAGGACGGCCGCGCTCCTCCTCCACCACTGATACACCCAGCAGCCCAGCTTTAGTAGACATGTTGCTGACCTCGGGGTACCACTCCACTGAGGAGTCTGATCGGGTAAGTGCCACCTGAACGCCACACTCTGTGTTTTCTTCCATGATGACGCAGTGGTCATCATTGGTAGCCATCATCTCCCAAGGTTTCATTGACAAAAATGTTTTAAACCAATATTTAGTGACGCTGGGCACTACTTTAAAAAAAAAAAGATCTAGATTAGGTTTTAACACGGATTAACATTTTAATTTCCATTTAAAATTAATTTTAGTCAGTAAACTATTTATTATTATTATTATTATTATTATTATTATTATTAAATTCAGGCGGGGCCTGATGTATTATGACGTCACAATGGAGTTCATTCCTGAATGGCTCATTTTGAGACAAGCTGCGTTTACATGGACCCTAATCAGTCGGAATAAAATACAGTCGGAATAAAAAAAAGTCACATGTAACCATGTCAATCGGATTGAATTTGCCAAGATAAAATTGAACTCGGATTATAAGGGGTGGTTTAAACCTTTTCTAATCCGATCGAGAGGACATGTAAACACTTGATCGGATTGAAAACAGAAACCTGAAAGTATTGCACATGTGCAATGACGTAGAAATGGGGTAATGACTGTTGTTGAATGAAGTGTCATAAATGACTTTGGACTCTCATCCACAAACACCTTGTTTTAGGTGCGGGAGGGGCCGTTGGTAACAATTTACAATAAGGTTCATTAGTTAACATGAACTAATAATTAACTGCACTTATACAGCATTTATTAATCTTTGTTAATGTTCATGTTAATTTCAACATTTACTAATACATTACTAAAATCTTGTTAACATTAGTTAATGCACTGTGAACTAACATGAACAAACAATGAAGAACTGTATTTTCATTAACTAATGCTAACGAAGATTAGTAAATACAGAAACAAATGTATTGCTCATGGTTAGTTCATGTTAGTTAATACATTAACTAATGTTTAACTAACAAACCTTATTGTAAAGTGTTACCAGGCCGTTTTTACTGCTTAATAAATATAAGCAGTACGGCAAAATGGTTCATATTCTTGTTATTCCCTAAATTACAAAAGTCTGTTCTTTAAAACAAAGAAAAGAGGAAATGTAGGAGAATGGTTATTATGCGCAAAACTATATATTTGTGCAGTGCACATATCAATAAATTGATTCTGATTTAAAGCTTGTGTCACAAACCTTTACATCAACCCGATCACTTTATTTAGCGGTCATGTAAACACTACGTTTGGATGCATTAATTGGAATGAATTAGTTCCGATTGAAACAAAAGTTGTCCGTGTAAACTTAGCTACAGTTTCTACGGAGTGAATGGATTTTTACCATAATAGTGTGGTTTTGTACACACACTTTGAACACATAATTACATTTAAAAAACATTAAAAATGAATTTTGCATAATGGGTTCCTTTAACACTTGGAAGCCAGGTAAAATCACATTACTGATTAGCGTTGACATTGTTTTCATTAAGAGTGTGTTAAAATTTACAAACCAATCAGTAGTATTTTGTTACGAATTCCTAAAGTATTTTTGGAGTTTGTTGTACAGTTATAACCGTTTAATTTACAGCTATTATTGCAAATCTTCTTAAACTTAAAAATATTAGGTTAAAAAATATTAAAATACAGAATAATAAAATTGAAATAAACTTAAAAATATTATACATAAATGTATAATATTATAGATGTTAAATAGTAAACAATAAATGTAAAAATCATACCTCAGAAGAAATAAGATTATAAATGTAAAAATATAATAATAATAATAAAATAATAATATAATATAAAATAAAATGTAAACATTTGTGTGTTTGGGCCAATCAAAATGTTTGCAGGGCAGATAGAAATCTCGGCCCTCGCAAAACCATTAACAGTACTGAAGTACTGGAATAATCTGGCTCACAATAAAAAAAAATCCTTGATGTTGAGTTTTACTAAGTATCCCAGCATGCCTTTTGTCAAAGGACACGTGATCATTGTTCAATAGGTGATGGTAGGTTGTTTGAAAGTCCTGGAAAGTCAGATTTGAATTTATCAGCAATCTGTGTAGATGGCAATCTGTTGCTTGCTGCATGTGTCTGAAAGAAGCCTCCAGGATGGATGGGCGGGTTGACAGCATTCACAGGTCAGGAAGCTTGTGTAGCAGGTCACTATGTTCTCTAAGCCTTGCTATTTTTAGCCAAGTCTTTGGATGCACTTCAGTTCAGGGTTCTTCTGGAGGGAGCATTGAGTATAATGTCAAAATCAATGCATTTGTGCCATTTTTTTCTAACCAGGATGTGGGAACAAGGTAACTGTTTGCTTTCTTGTGTCCTCAAGGATAGACTCAAGGTTAAGTCTGCTCTTGCATGACAGGTGTAGCAACTTTATTTAGAACTGCAGTTTGGATAGTTGCAAAACCAGTTACTCTTCTGCTTAGCATTTCTCCATTACTGGACACATTTTGCTGCTGCTGCTCACTCAAAATAACCATTAGGATTCATTTACCAGGAGAAATGTTCACCCAGACTACTGTATTAAGTCTCTTGAGGGTAATATATGCTTACAGTCAGTTCATAGTACTATGCTTTTAAGCATAGCTTTTTAACAGCTAAGCATATTCACCAGATACACTACAGGGTCTGGGTGACTGCCAAAGTGATTCAACTCACCTGTTGTTGGAGAACTTAGTGGCACTATCCTGAATGTTCTTCTCTCAGGAGAGTGTCCAAACATAAGCGCTATCATTTATTTCAGCTTGGTTAGCTCAGTAGATGGCATTTATGTGGCATTTAATTCCTAGGGATTCTGCTTTTTGTTTTTAAATTGAAAAATAGTGCAATTTGTCCATCTGCTATCCTCTATCTGCAGTTTACAGTTTAGTTGTTACAGCTTAGTTTGTTGTCAGTGAAACTTGAAGCTAATGTATTTTGTCACAGAGAGGTAAGAGGCTTTAACAGCTTTGTTAATCAAACAGAACAATGATTCCCAGAGAAAGGGGGAGAAAATCCTCTCTTGACCAGTTAGGTGTGAAAAAGGCATCATAAGTCAGCTGTAATGTCTCTTAACAGGCATTGTCTGGGTCTTATCGAATGGGCTGTCGGCCACGTGATCAGATCACCTAGTTTTCCTGTGCATGCGTGTCCACATAGCTGAGAAATCTACTCAGGCTGTGTGTCTTATCAAGTTGCAATGGGGAACTTATCATTGGTAGTAAACAACTGACCTTATTGGGAATATAAATTTGTTTTTTCATGATCAAACAATGCTGGTGGGGCTCTTAGCTAGTTTAGAATGACTCTGATGGATGCTTAGATCATCCATAGCTGTTTATCTATGATCAGTGAAGGCCATATCACTGATAATCTGGTTTCGACTCAGCTGTCAATGGGTGAAGGGACAGAGTTCATTTCATTGCAAGGTTGTACTAAAGATTTCATACTACCGAATCTTTATTTGACTTATTGTATTGTAGTGTTGTATTTATTTGATATTGTTGTATAGTCAAAAAGTACCAAAAGAATGTAAAAAAAAAAAAAAAAAACAAGCCCTTTTTTTATGTTGGTTCCTTTTTTTATTTTTTTCAATTGATGATGTGGTGCAGTGTGCCATTCTTTATCAGTGAATGCCATGCATTATCTCAGAACTTTGAGGGCTATGTCATAGTACAGAGGTCCAAAACGTCAACGTCACCTGAGACGATGTAGCCGCTCTCATTGTTCAAATGTGGCACGTCTTTCAAGATGGACTGCACTGAAAGTGAACTGACAATAATGGTAACTTATTTCTATTCTTTCTATTCTCGTAGGAAAATGGAGTGCAAAATGTATTATTCTCACGTTAATGGTTTCTTCTAAAGAACTAATCTCTCTAGGGTTGGGTGATCGTCACAGTTCATCGCAGTGTATAACAATATGATAATTGGTTTGAATGAAATCTTTCGTTACTTTTGTGCAGCACAGGATATTCACTTATTTAAATGACTTTAGTTGAATTGTAGGAAATTATTAGAGGTACACAGGTTAACATTCTGATAATTATTTTCATGTTTGGCCTGATATTAAAATTAAATTTTGTACCAAAAAAAATAAATATTTATTTTTCAGATTTGTTAAAGGTTACATAAGTGTTATTAAATTAAATAATAAAATTATTAGTGCTTTAAAATATTACTTTTGTCATCATCTAACACTCACTTAAATTTAATCTAAATAAATAGTGGGAGGAAAATGGGGGGAAATGAGCATGCAAAAATAAAAATCTCAAAATGACTGATACTGATTAAATATCAATTATAATATTAATTAATAATATGACACTAATATATTGTGCATTCCTAGAAAAGATGTAAATCTATAAATTACAAATATTGATATATATTTAAATTATCAATGCAGTAACTTGAGAAAAAGTCTCTAAATACATGATTTTATCTGCACAGCACTAAATCTCACTTTTCCTATTGCTGCAGGATCGTTTGGAGGTTTTGGGCCCCGCCATGTCTCCCAATGCTCTGTCAACCAGTTCAGACGGAGGTCAGTACGGTATGGATTCAGTGGATGGCACACCAGACCCTCAGCGCACAAAGCAGGCCATCGCTCAGCTACAGCAAAAGATCCTCAAACTCACAGAGCAGATCAAAATCGAACAAACGGCAAGAGACGACAATGTGGCCGAGTACCTGAAGCTAGCCAACAATGCAGACAAACAGCAAAGTGCTCGCATCAAGCAAGTGTTCGAGAAGAAGAACCAGAAGTCTGCGCAGACCATCCAGCAGCTGCAGAGGAAATTGGAGCATTACCACCGCAAGCTCAGAGAGGTGGAGCACAACGGAATACCACGCCAACCCAAAGATGTCCTTCGAGACATGCACCAGGGTCTGAAGGATGTGGGTGCTAAGGTAAAGACTGCCCCATTTCTTTACAGCCTGGTATGTTGAAGGATCTGTTTAGAAGTTGTTGGAGTAGATGTGTGCTGATCTGAAATGTTTTCACTTATTTTAGGGGAACAAACAGGACTTAAGTTTTTCGTATGACACAAGCAGTGTAGACCAGTCTTGTACTCTGTCAGCAAGCCAGGTTTGGATCTTTTTGGTGATTGAAAGAACTTAATGAAACGTTGGTTTAACATAACCATTTTAAATAATGGAATCAAAAGAAAGATCATGTTTTAGTAACTAGCTCTCTTCTCAAATCTAGTGAGCTGCCTACAGCCTACATATGCAGGTGTCTTCTAAAGGCATAAACTACACTACTTTTGCTCAGATTGTAGTCCTGATTTGCAGTCTGGACAAATCGACGCTAGTTGCTGAAAGCCAGTGGTAGTTTGCAGATTTGGGGCAGTCAAAGTTGACAGATTTGACACAGTGTATGATTGACACAGACTCTGTCCAGTCTGAAGAAAGCAAACGTGTTTAATATTTTGGGCAGATTTTAGAACACGTTGACCCTGTTTACAAATGCGTTTTGGTCGATCGGAACACAAGTAGACGAGGAAGATGCATACCTGTTTACACTTGTTTTAATGTGTCTCTTTTGTCTACTTTTAACCACTTCTGTCCTGATTTCTTCGAGGGCAGGGGTTCTCAAAGTCCGGACTCCTATCCGGACCTACCTCCATTTTTGTATTTCAAGACCACTAATTGTGTGTAAGGGATTAAAAGTGTGGATTTCCTACTTTGATAAACGCATGTTAAACTTTCATTTTAGTTATCTATATCTTTTTGGAGATCAGGGCTCCGGACTGACTTTTCCATTGGTTGCACTGGCACTAGGCTACTAACTTTCTCAGTTGGTGGCGCCAGCACATGATTTGGTCACATTTTTTTCTTTTCTTTTTTTTTGCTATAGCATGGGATTAATCAATGCATGCTTAATGAATAGTCGTCTTAATCTTAAATATATTAAATCACAGTGGCTAATGGCGATATAAATCCAATATATATGTGTAATTTGTATTTATTTTAATTCATATTTAATAAATCAGAAATATGAATAGTATGAAAATTAAATTATATATTTATATTTTGTTTAATTTTTCATTAAATTTAAATATACATATCGATCGCGTTTCCAGTGAAACTCATTTCACACGGATCGACTGTCACGCACAGAATACACGCGTTCACGCGGGTTACAAACACTTCAGAAAATCTCACTTTTGTATTTGAATAAATCTGCATGGTCTGTGAAATTAAATGTTAATTGGATATTCAGAGATTTGTTTTAATGATATAGATGTGTATTTGCTGAATGTTTGAGGTAAATGAGAAAGTATTAGCCTTTAGTTTGCCTTTCTTTAACTAATAATATAAAAGTAAACACTATACTTTCTCACATACAGTTTACTTTGAAAATTTTTGGTTCATTTTGCCTGACCAAATTTGAGTCGTCTATTTTGCTTATAGTCAGTTTTTGAGTCGCTGACAGACTAACTGCGCGTGACCACTGGCGCAGAGCGTGAGCATTTTCAACGCACCAGTGGTTACGCAATGATGCCGCGTTTGAATTTTCATGACAGAGACGTACACATATATATATAACATATATATATTACCTTGACATTAGCGCGGGCCAAACCTTTTTCTCTCGCGGGCTCTTGCTGTTGGAAATAGTGCCTTTTCTTTTTCCTTTGCTCACGTGGTTCCTCCCTGTCCGCACCTGTGCTCTCGTCATGAGTTGTGTCTGTATGCTGGCTCGTTTGCTCCTCCCCAAAGTTTTTTTTTTAAGTATTCGGCTATTGACCTTTTCATTTTTATGGCTTAATTCCTAAATTTCCGGAATTCCTAATTGGCGCGTTTCATCATCATTGTGCAATGCGCGTGTACGTTCGCTCTCTAGTGGTTAATATTAAAACTGCATGCGTCTTGCGGAAGAACATTGTAGCCGGAGCTACTTCTCTCTGTTTGTCTCTGACTAGTCACGCAGGTACTGTGATACTCCGCAGCGGAGCCTAGCCGACCCGGGTCTAAAATAGTCCGAATATAAACTCTTATTATAGGCGCACCGTAGTGATTCAGGATAAAACAAAAACACGGTTTGGAAAATAGATTCATGATTTACTTGTTCATTATATCAATTTTGTTCATTTTGAACAAAGTTACTTACGGCAGCAGCTGCTGATACGTCATTTTTGTTACACGCGCGAATTTAACATCGCTATGCACTCACAAATGCGACCACATACAATTTTATTTCGCACATTCTCAAAAATGGTCGCAATCTGGAACCCTGGAGATGGTCCGAAATTAAAGCGAAAAAGCGTGATATTTAAAGTTTTCTTGCGTCACATTGTCGTCATGACGTCCAGTGAGCGTATGACATTTGACGTTATCAGGCGGGGTAATCAGACGACACTTAACCGCGGTGAGCGTTTGGATGGTGAGGGTGTCAGTTTCCAGGAAAAGAAAAGTTGACGAAGAAAATAGTTTTCCAAGATGACTGGACAGAGGTATACGTTCATTTTGCCCCAATCCAGCACGAAGCCGTTCTGTTTGATTTGTAATGAGACAGTTGGAGTTGTGAAGAGTGTGCAATGTTGCCTGGCTACCAGTTTGTCTGTAGTTGTTTAAGCACTATGTGAGCTACGTAAACGCGGTCATTATTTACATCTCATATCATCAGTAAACTGTTGCATTACAAACAGTACTCGTGTTTTCATCCGACTAGGTTTAATTAAGTTAGCTTGAAAGAAAAGCCAAAAATCCCATTGACTGAATGTTCAGTTGAGCCTAGACTGTTCAAACTCCAACTGTCAAAATTCAAATTTAAACAGCCCATTAGACTCAATGAAGCTGTCATTCTAAGCCATTTAAACTCATTCAAACTCATCCATCTATCTATCTATCTATCTATCTGTCTATCTATCATCTGACCATTCCTATCTATCTATCTATCTATCTATCTATCTATCTATCTATCTATCTATCATCTGACTATTTTTATCTGTCTATCTATCTGACTATTTTTATTTATCTATATGTATCATCTGACTATTTTTATCTATCTATATCTATCATCTGACTATTTTTATCTATCTATCTATCTATCTATCTATCTATCTATCTATCTATCTATCTATCTATTATTTGACCACATCTATCTATCTGACTGTTTCTATCTATCTGTCTATGAAAACTTAAATTATTTCAAACTTCACGCTTTTCAAACTACTTCAAATTTTCTAGCTAGGCTTTTTCAAGCCAACTTAAAGTTTGTCTCGACAAACTTTTCTATCTAGCTGCCATCTAGCACACTTCCCATAAAGTTTATGCGTTAAGTCAGTAATGTGTGGTCGTTTGTGGCTAGACTACAAAAGCAATCCGGTTGAAATGTGTTTTCACCTACCTCTGGAAGTGGTCGAATGTGGGCAAGCTCAAAACGTTTTAGGCCCCGTTTACACCTGTATTTAGCCTCATCCACTTGTGATTCGATCCACCAAAACGCATCTTAATGCCAGGTGCAAACAGGGCCATTGTTTTCTTCTGTCATGTGCAAATGACTTGCGCCTCCATGTTTCTGTCTGAGTTTGTGTTCAAACGACTTGAAAGTCTGGTTGTATGTGATTTCTCAGTCATTTATGGTATGATGCCCAGTTTTCTTATGGAAACATTTACAAAGTAGGCAAGTGTATGTCTAGTGTTTTTAGATTTGAAAAGTTGTGTAGTGTATTCCAGTTTTAATATAAATAGAAGCTCATAAGTGACTGATTTTGAAATGCTTTACATAGATAGCAACTACACGTGCTCGGGCTGCATGAACAGGGCTCCAGACTAACTTTTTAATAGGAGCACTGAAGTAGCCCCTTACCAGAACATTTAGGGGTACTCCTTAAATCGACCTGCAGCGCAATTATTCACATTTAGTGCTTTGAAGTGCTGGAAAAAGTTGTGAATTTCTCTCTCAAAAGGTTGTAAAAACCCTGAAATGAATAATGTAAACACATTCGACTATTTCTGCCACAATATCATGGTTACAGTTAGCATTACCAATTTAAATCTATGGTGAATGTTTGGTGATTTGTTCTGTGAAAAGCCTTCTATAACTTACTCATTCACTGCGCAATTCTTCTCTTGGTTTCCACATCAGCCGTTTGAACTGATATGGTTTATAACAGAGAATTATGCATTGAATTTGAATGGTTTCAATTGCTTCCTCACTATATATATATCCCAGCGCTGTGAAGTAACGGTGTCGCGTGATCAAAGATCGGTCCATGAGTACCTGTTCTGAGCTCAAGCTGCATTATCTATTATTGGTCCGAGCTGGTAAACGGTCAGTTCTGCGCAGCTCAAACAAGTAGACAATTCCACTTTAATTTCTTTTGCAGTTTGATATGATCTGATATCAATTGATATGATTTTATATATATATATAGATGGATGGATAGATAGATAGATAGATTATTTTTTAGAAGGACTGGTCTGTTTTGTCTGGCAAAACTATTAGTCTGATGGGTTTTTTTTATCAACTCTTAAAAAGGAAATATAAATCAATGCTGGTCAATGGTAAGCGTGGACTTTTGGCGGGAGAAGTCTCCTTTTTAAGACCTAATTTGCCTGATATATTAAGTATCACATCTGAGTCCTTTTTCCTCCAAAGTACTTTGAAAATTAAAATAATGCATTTTATCGTGACATAACAGCTGTATTTGGACATTTGGAGAGGAACATTTTGAATACAAGTAGTATATGTGTGGAAGACATTAAAGCAGAGATACATTCTTTCACTTGAATCTACACATTTAGAGTAAAACTAACACAACTAACAGTCATAACGAAGCTTATATACTATGGAGACATCCATACACACAACGATACACTTGGGAATAGTCGTATTTTAAAGTTAAATGCAGAGAAAGTCTCTGTGTGTGTATTGGTGATCATCTGGCCACACAAGAACTTGGAGCCTGGTTTGGGGAAATTAGAAGTTTTGTTAGAGGTCGCACTGGTGCGACCACCACGTCTAACAAAATTTTGTCGCACCAGTAGGAAAAAAAGTTACAAGTTGCTGGTCTGGAGCCCTGAAGGTATATTGAAATTGTACAAATGTACCAATTCCAAAATGCATATGGCCATTACTTGCGATAACTGAACGATTTACTTCAAAAAGCTATGAAAACTAAATACATTCTGGGATTGAATTCTGAGAAGGATTCAATGTTGCCTTTTGTTCGGTACAGCCTATGTTTTGGAAGCGTGCCTATGGAGCTTTAAAATGCTGTCTGGGTAGGCGGCTCACTAGCTTTTTGGAATAGAGCTTTGGTGCCACTGTTTTCCTGTATGTGATTGTTTTTTTGTTTTTTTGCTTTCCAGGCACATTTGACCAGCTTACAATCATAAAATAAAAACAACTTTCAGATTTTTAGCCATTTTTGCCACTTCAAGTGACCATGATTTTGAAGTCACTCACTTCAAGACAAAACATATCCAGATAGGAAGCTCACAACTCGGGTAAAATATAATTTGAAATGACCATGATAAATGTATTTGATTAAATTGTGGTTTTCTCTCTCAGGTAACCGGTGGCCTCTCCAGTATCTCTCAGGCCACTCACTCCGCCGCAGGAGCAGTCGTGTCCAAACCTCGTGAGATTGCTTCTCTTATCCGCAACAAATTTGGAAGTGCAGACAACATCTCTGCCCTAAAAGACTCTCTGGATGAACAACAAGGGGATGAGCCTGTAACAAGTACAGGGATGGCAGGCACTAGGACCACAGGACCTGGGCAGCTGCAGTCCAGCCCAAAATATGGCAGTGAGGATGACTGCTCCAGCGCTACATCGGGGTCAGCAGGAGCAAATAGCACCACAGGGGCTCCCGGAGGGCCTCCGAGCTCAAAGGGCAATACACTGGAGCATGGCCAGAGCTCTGGCTTCGATGCCCTGCTGCACGAGATTCAGGAACTGAAGGACAACCAGAATCGATTAGAAGAATCCTTTGATGACCTGAAGACTCACTATCACAGAGACTACACAGATATCATGCAGGCTCTGCAAGAGGAGAGATTCAGGTACATGTTAATATTGGAACTGATTCTACTGGCACTAATATGTGGTCTGTGTAGGTTTCAAAGTTTTGCATAGATATTGAACAGTCAAAACATGTTGTTGCCTTGTGGGCCTCTTTCTTGCATTTGTTTTATTTTGTTTTGTATGTGCATGTGTTAGGTGTGAGCGTTTAGAGGAGCAGTTGAATGATTTAACAGAACTGCATCAAAATGAGATTCTCATCTTGAAACAAGAGCTGGCCAGCATGGAGGAGAAAATCGCTTACCAGTCTTATGAAAGAGCCAGAGACATACAGGTACTCATGCCAAATATCACACTATTTTCTTATATTATTGGCTATATATATATATATATATATATATATATATATATATATATATATATATATATATATATATATATATATATATATATATATATAAATAATATACACATACAGTGGGGAAAATAATTATTTGATCCGCTGCTGATTTTTTTTTTTTTTTTAGTTGGCCCACTTATAAAGAAATGAGAGATCTATAATTTTTATGGTAGGTATATTTTAATGAATAGAGACAGAATATCAAACAAAAAATCCAGAATCATGTAAAGGTTATTAATTGATTCACATTTCAGTGGGTGTAATTGTATTTGATCCCCAAGCAAAACATGACTTAGTACTTGGTGGAGAAACCCTTGTTGGCAAGCACAGAGGAAAGACGTTTCTTGTCGTTGATCACCAGGTTTGCACACATCTCAGGAGGAATTTTGGTCCACTCCTCTTTACAGATCCTCTCTAAATCCTTAAGGTTTCTTGGCTGTTGCTTGGCAACTCAGTTTCAGCTCCCTCCACAGATTTTCTATAGGATTGAGGTCTGGAGACTGGCTAGGCCACTCCATGACCCTAATGTGCGTCTTCTTGAGCCACTCCTTTGTTGCCTTGGTGGGATGTTTTGGGTCATTATCATGCTGGAAGACCCATCCATGACCCATCTTCAGTGTTCTGGCTGAAAGGAGGAGGTTCTCGCCCAAGATTTTACAGTACATGGCCCCGTTCATCGGCCCCTCAATGAGATGAAGTCATCGTGTACCCTTAGCAGAGAAATAGTCCCAAAGCATAATGTTTCCACCTCCATGCTTGATTTGTAGGTATTGTGTTCTTGGGTTCATAGTCAGCATTTCTCTCCCTCCAAACACGACGAGTTGAGTTGATGCCAAAGGGCTCAGTTTTGGTCTCGTCTGACCATAGTACTTTCTCCCAAGCCTTCTCTGAATCATTTAGAATCATTTAGATGTTCTTTGGCAAACTTTAGACAGGCCTGTACATGTGCCTTTTTGAGCAGGGGGACCTTGTGGGCACTGCAGGATTTCAATCCATTGCAGCATAGTGTGTTACCAGTGGTTTTCTCTGTGACTGTGGTCCCAACTGCCTTGAGATCATTTACAAGCTCCTTCCGTTAGTTCTGGACTGATCTCTCACCTTTTTGAGGTGATTGATGGTTGTTTTTTTATTTCTTCCATTTTCGAATAATCACACCAACAGTTGCCTCTTTCTCACCAAGCTTCTTTGCTGATGGTCTTGTAGCCAATTTCAGCCTTGTGCAGGTCTACAATCTTGTCCCTGATGTCCTTTGACAGCTCTTTGTTCTTGCCCATGGTGGTGGAGAGGCTTGAATGGAAGATACAGATTCTTTGGACAGGTGTCTTTTATACGCATAATAAGCTGACATTAAGAGTAGCCTACTTTCTTAAAGTGACGGGACTAATCTGTGTTCGACATGGGCACATAAACAGTCTGTAGGAGGCAGAATTCTTGTCGGTTGGTAGGAGATCAAATACTTATTTCACTTGACCAAATCCTAATGAATTTATAACCTTTACATAAATTGTGTTTTCTGGATTTTTTGGTTGATATTCTTTATCTAAATAGAAATCTAAATAAACCTACCATAAAAATTATACACTCCTCGTTTCTTTGTAAGTGGGCAAACACACTTACAAAATCAGCAGAGGATCAAATAATTATTTCCCCCACAGTGTGTGTATATTCTATTATATTATTTTTATATATATATATATATATATATGTGTGTGTGTGTATATGTATGTATGTGTGTGTGTGTGTGTGTGTGTGTATTAGTTTTTTCCCATTTAAATTGAATGTATTTTTTATTTCAGTTATAGGCTTTTTTTGTTGTAATGTTAGTACTTCAACATGAATGTAGCACTTGAACTTGAATGTTGAAAGTTTTTTGGGGTTTTTTTTCAATCTAATATTTCAATTTTGTTTCAGCATTATTTCAATTAATGAAAACCATTAAAATAGTAAATGGTTTTAGATAGTCACACCGTCCAACATGCATTTGAAGAAATCAGTTCTTTTAATGGTGGAAATGTGCTGAATAAACATTCCTGTATTATAAAAATACAATTGTACAGTGCAATTGTAACAAATATTTATATGCATTAATAACATGTTAGCTTTAAAATTGCATTTATTATTATTATCATTATTATTATTATTACCGTTATCATTATTATTGATTTCACTGACTCTGTACTGTATAGCTGTATTGATATGACTTCCATCCTTCCTGCACTTTTGGCTTCAAGCAGGTAAAGATGCTCATGGGCTGAAAGACAGAAGCAGGAGGCTTCTATTACAGGGAGCTGCCTGTAAAAAGTTTCCAACTAGGATTCAATTTACCATCAGTGAGAGGGGTTATGGAATCTTGAGTGGCGTAACGCCTTAAAACTAATAAGGAGGAAAAAATGTTTTCACTGATGAATATAACAATTGTGTTTTAATCAAAGATTTATTAAAAGAAAAAAACAGTCTTGGGGCCTGTTTACACCTAGTCACTTCATGCGTTTTTGCTGATCGGATGGCTATCTGATTTGTTAAAACCGTTCCATTTGACCACATAAATGTCTCCGCAAAACGAATATAAATACGATCTTCAATTCCCACGCTATATGCAAATTTAACGGATTTCACGCCAACTAAAGCAACAGATATGAGCTGCATTTTATTTATCATCAGTGAATTTCAAGATCAAAGACCACAATAGGAGAGAGAGCGCCATCAGCACTGGTAAGATCATTTAGTCTCACTACTTTTAATGAAGATGATTGTGTGTTGACCGTCTGCGACTTTCTTTGTTTCATTTGCAGAAGTTTGCACGTCGGCTTGCTGAAGAGATACTGATCTGCGGCGATGCATTTTGCAGCATTGCTGTCATATTTAGCTATAACATGTTATATAGCCTATAACTCGTTTTATGTCCTATAACACGCCCTCACACCTTTATTATTTTATCGTTTTGGGAGGAGTAAAATGTGAATGTGTCTCAAACCACCTCCTGAAGTTGTTTATACTCCTCAATAGCGTTTTGGAAGGCATTTACACCTGGTTTTTTTCACGATCGGATAGCCATCTGATCTGAGAAAACGCATTAAGTGACCAGGTGTAAACAGACCCTTAAACAGTTATAGCATATAAACTTTTAAGTGAAACGAGAGAATGCTAATGCTGAGATTTCTGATGGGAAAGAACATTAGCTGTTGTCGTTAAGCTATTTTGTATCGATCTGATCGACAACGTTTAGTCTTCTAATTCAGTTTTTCATAATGAAAGCTATATACAACTCACTCAGTCCTCTTTGAGGGCTTATTTTTAATGATACTATGCAGCTAAAATGTAAATGTTCTGCTCTGTTATCCATTACTATCATTCAAGTCTTGCATTAAATGGAATGGAAGTTGTGTATCAGCTGCACTAGCTTTGTGCTGACTCTCTTAAGCTAGCTTTCAACTATCTCAAGCATTTGTGTATGATTTTCATATGTCATCCCTGAGTGGCAGTTGCACAGGAATTTAAATTGGTCATGTGCAGCTTATTCACCATGGTAAAATAAATCAATAATGAATATATAAATAGATCCACTCAAAAAAAGACTGCCAATGCATCTAAAAGAAACAGAAGGTTTTCTAAGGCTAATAAATGTAAATAATTATTTAATTTTAAATTTTGTTTTCGGAAAAAAACACCAATTTTACAGAAATGATTTTAAAGACATTTTAGTATTTTTAAAAATCGAGGTAATTCTCATGTTAAAGTCCCCCTGAGGTGAAAATCAAGTTTTTAATGTTTATGTCTATGGTGTTTTTAAAATGCTTTAAGACAAATCATGTGCAAATTTATGTCAACACCATTGCTGAGTATTTTCTCTTTAAAACTGCAGTGACCTAAAGACGGTTTCAAAATTGCGGTTTGAAATCACTGGTGATTTTTGATGTCACAAACTACCTTTTAACAAATCACGTCAACGTGCCGGCGGGCTTTAGCATATTATCAACTATGACCCATCTGATCAAGGGAGTCATATAACATTAGCAACACGTTATTAGCTGTGATAACGTTGGTAAGTAAAAGGCTAATCATATTAGTTAGTTATGTGTCTGACTTTGTAAAAAAATATACCATTGTACAGTGTTTACCTCAGTAAGTTGACTGAGTGGATCTCTGAGCTCATGTCATGCGAGTGAGAGGAGGTGTCATTTTGGTGATCAACGATGAGTTTTAAGGGACAAAATTAATTACAGGGGACTTTAATAGTTTTGATTAGAATACATCACATCTAGTCAGGCAGTCACATATAGTTATAGTTCAAATATTTCAACCTAAAGAAAGCACATCGGATCCAAAAATTCTGCATGCACATATGATCTGAACTCCACGTAGCGTCCACTGTAGTTTGTCAGAGATGGTAAAAAGGCAGCTTTGCTCATAACACTTTTCTCGCTCGTTTCCTGTAGGAGGCGCTGGAGGCCTGTCAGACGCGCATCTCGAAAATGGAGCTTCAACAGCAGCAACAACAAGTGGTTCAGTTGGAAGGGTTGGAAAATGCCACAGCACGCACTTTACTCGGCAAACTCATCAACGTGCTGCTGGCCGTCATGGCGGTACTCCTAGTGTTCGTCTCGACGGTCGCAAACTGTGTAGTACCACTGATGAAAACCCGTAGCCGTACACTTTCCACATTACTCCTTGTGATATTCTTGGCTTTCCTGTGGCGGAATTGGGAAGCCATGTCGCAGTACCTGGACCGATTTCTGCTGCACCCCAGATGACCTTCAGGGGCGCTGCTATTGTTTTCGTTCCAGGAAGGAACTGAAGGGCGGGAATTCAAAGATTTTGATTCAAAGATGGAGACTAACACTGCCTCAGTTGCACTTAGTACGGGGGATGGAGGTACGCAGCACAAGAGTGGTGGACGGACAAATCCTACAACCTCTTTTTCTCGGTTTTTCCAACGAAGGAGTGAATTTGTTTACATTTTGATCTTTTTCCGTCTACATAAGTTGTATTGCTGAGTTTCCTATTATTTGTTGTTGGAAATGATGCAAGTCGTGTTCATTGTTCTAATTGTTAGGATATACATTTATGCAATTTCCTGAGTGTTGCGTTTCATTGACTTGACTGGAGTGGTTTTAACATGCACTGGATGGAGATCTCTCTCCTCGTTTTTAATACCATAGTAACTGCTCTTTTCCCTCCTAACTTTTAAGCTGTATTTTTCATTTCTTTCAGTCTCTTCTACTGTCATCTCGCTCTTTTCTCATATCTGCATTTCTAACTCAGTTAATTTCCTGTGCTCATTGCTTCACTCTTCCCACTCAAAACCGTTTGCTGCTGTTTGGACTTCACTGCAGTTGTCGCTGAATGAAGGAAAAGTTGGATTCTGTTGGAGAGGAGGCATCTGGAGTTTGACCGAAAGGGGTGAGCCGAGTCTGCCCCTCTTCATCTCCGGCCCCATGCCCTCCTAGAGGCACAGTTCCCTGGTATATGAACAGAACGAACATACTTGAAGAGCTAGAAATGCTCAAAGACTCTCAGTGCTTCCGTACTGTTTCTTATAGTGATGATGAAATAGTCCTTTTTAGTTTTTTTTTTTTATTTTTTAAAATGAAATTAATAAACACGCTGTTTTAAAAATGCAATGTCGCATGAATATTTGAGTTTCTATAAAGCAGCAATTTTGTGCTTTCACTTTGCAGATCAGAGAATAATTTTATCATGCTCATCTCCCATAATCAACCTCTTTTGGTTTGAGGAATGTTTGATTGGACGAGTTCACTTTCTGAGATGGAACAATGCTTTTGTTATGCAAAATCTTTAAAAAAATAGTAAAATCACAGGTTTTTGCATAAGCAAGCTATTTAATAGGAGCTGAAATGTGTAGTCTATTTATATGCATTTTCTCACCAGACAGAAAGGTGCAGATGCCCAGTTCCTGTAAGTATGCAGGGTTTTTGTTATACTTATTCGTTCATATTAACACTTCTGTTATTGTGCAGCAAGCAGTGCCATCTTTTTAAAAAGTTCTATCTTGGGGGTTTAGACATAATACTCTTTAATTATTGAGTAACTTAATCTTAAAGGATCAACCTTAAAACATTTGTGATATCTCTATCTAGATTATAAAATATATATATATATATATATATATATATATACACGTACACCCAGTATATATATTCGAGCGCACAGCTGAAAACGGTAACAGAACATAACAATGTTAAGAACAATTATGTAATTCTTGCGTTTTCCGGAGCCATTTCGCTCTCCCAATAACCCATGCCACAGTATTTGCGGTATGCACGTGATGTGTGATGGTTGCAATCAACCATAAAACTAACCCTGCGTTTCAATCAGTGTATTGTGTAAATAAATGTGGCCGACTTTCCGATCAGTGCTCTGACCACTGAACTAGGGAGCTGATTGGAACGCACGCTATAAGAAGAATTGAGTTCTTCCGGTTTGCAAAGCAAAGTTGAAGAAACGTCACGACATATTAGGTATATGCGTTAGTTCGGAGTGCTGATTGGCTGTCATGGCTGGCGAGTACGCTTTTACGTCATCGGTTTCTCATTCAAAAGAAAACTTGTTCAATCCAAGCATTGAGCTGTGTTATGCATGAGAAAGTCTCAGTTCTCTTGTCTGTTTAACCCTCGTTCAGAGACATGGGTCGTAAGTGTGTTTCCACGGTGTGACAACACTAAAGTATTGTTTGCCTTTCCCCGCGATACAACCAGAGCTAAAATTTGGGTGCAGGCGGCAGGTTTGTTGTGGCATACCAACATATGTGGAAAATATGTTTGCAACAAACATTTTACACCAGAGAGCTTTGTGTGTCAGCAATCAATGTAATGATAAGAGGCGGTTATTATTATGGATCAACTAGGGACATGCGCGTGCACGCCGTGATTTTTTTACCTGACTTTCCACGTCGACAGATTCGTCGCATGAGATATTCCATGAAGCATAAATTAAAACGCCGTTCTTTATCATTTATTAACATTTCTATGAACCTCTTTCATTTCGTGCCCTCTGTTCCTGCATTTTGGACACAGCTTAAAGAAAGTTTACTCTTGTTAATATGGGGCATTCGTTTCAATGGATGAATAAACCTGTTAGTGCATTTAAGCAAAATTGTATTTTCTTTGCATTGTATATCATAGGCAAATATGTGTCTGTATTTTATTTATTTTTTTGCACAAAGCACTTGCGTCATTTCATAAAATTGAGTTTGAGTCACATGGAGCACTTTAATGATGTCAATACTACCTTTCTGGACCTTGGAGTGGTAGTTGCATTGGATCTCTATGGAGGGACAGAAACCTCAGGTTTCATCAAAAGATCTTAATTTGTGTTCCGAAGATGAACGAAGGACTTAGAG
The DNA here is from genome assembly GCA_038088235.1 of Zacco platypus. Taxonomy (NCBI): domain Eukaryota; kingdom Metazoa; phylum Chordata; class Actinopteri; order Cypriniformes; family Xenocyprididae; genus Zacco; species Zacco platypus. Next base: position 13,830,746 of record CM076064.1, on the reverse strand, counting down.
ATGTAGAACGACATGAGGGTGAGTAATAAATGACAGAAATTTCATTTTTGGATGAACTAACCCTCTGAAGTCGGGCTTCTGTTTTGTCAGGTCACCAGCAGATGTGAATATCGTTGTGCGAGATGCTTCCCTGATGACACTCAAATGATGTCAAACTGTCTCATGGACATACTGAACAACCACCCATATATAACCTTTACCTTCAGCTTGATCTTATAAGTGTGGTTACATCGTTTTAATGAGCATCAGTTTTCATTTGTACTCCACCCTCCTTCCCCAAAATTGCACTGGCAGCACTTTTTATTTATTTTATTATTATTATTATTATTAATAAACCATTGTGGTTTGATATATTTGCTCACATAGAAAATGACAGACTTGGTCATAAACGGCATGACATTAGTGATACTTTTTGGAAGTGCTTTATATAGAAAACATTACACTAGAAACTAGCACTTAAAATTTAAGTGCAATATGAGCGAAACTCAGTAACATCAAACAGTATAAAAACATACACTAATAGTTGTAAATAAGCAACATCAATATCCACATTACTGTTGGTTAATTCATGATGTGGATGCCAAAAATGTACTCTATACGCTCTCTGAGCATTCGTCCATCCAGCACTCAGTTCATCATTTGCCAAACACGCTTCCTGATGGAGTTTTGGGTTTCTCCAGCGCCGTCTCTCCTCCAGACCGAGCTCCACTGAAAACAGACGGCGCCACCTTCCCCATGCGCTCTACAACACACAACAACAGATTCGCTGTCTTACATCTGTGCATTACAAAAAATCAGGGTTATTGTCGGTAACTGAAACTATTAAAGACCAACTGTGGAGAAAATGAAGTTTTATAGTCCGCGCGTCAGTGTGAGTGGGCGGGGCTACTGACTCCTGAGAAACGGGGGGTCTCGAGAGAAGCCAGGTTTTCCCGGTGTATTTTTCTGTAGATTTTTCACTACTTTCATGTTGATGGCTGACACGTGTTCTGTTGTCGGATGCAAAGCTCAGAAAGGACAAATGGTGAGCCTTCATATATTACCAAATGATCAGAAACTGCGATCTAAATGGGTGCAGTTTATTGGGAATAACGTTAATTGCAATGTCCCTGCTAAACTTCCATCGAGGACCTATGTTTGCAGCAGGCATTTCCCAGAGAACTGCTTTGAAAACTTTATTATGACTAAGTTGGGTTTTGCTAGTAAACTTATATTAAAGCCCAACGCGATTCCATCCATTTACTCTGGGGAAACAGCCAGCGCCAACCAGCATGCAGATACAGCGGTGAGTTTTCTCCGTTTACCGTGTCAAATATCAAGTCATTTAGCCAGTGTTGTCATGCTAGCAGTGGTGTGATCAAAAGACACTTTTAGACCTTTTCCATTTTTGCAACGTAGTCCACCTCGCGCTATATAGCGAGTGAATTATGTGTTTGGTGTATATTACGATATTATGATGAACTATATGCCTTTCTCCACCGACTTTCTATGATGTTGATTATTAAACAGGCAGCTGTTCGACTCTGACATGGCGAACGAGAACAATGTTTGTGTAACATTAGCTGTTTGTAGTCAAGCCAAAGGCTAATCACATGTGTCCAACGTTGTGGCGAGTACGGTGGCCGAGAAGTGCAAAATAAATTACAATGGAGTGTAATAACCGGGTTCCGGAAGTAAATACTCCAATTTCCTTATGGAAATTGCTCATTGGTGTAACTTTGCTTTAAAAAAATGAATGGTTTTTAACGATAACTTGGCCATCGGCTGTTAATCTGTGGTGTGTGTGTGTGTGTGTGTGTATATATATATATATATATATATTCCCCTCCCCCCCCATCAGACAGCATTATTCAGCTTATTTTTTAAATAATAGTGTTTAACAGTGGAATATGAAAATGATATTTTATAAGTTAAAGTTAAGAATCAATTTCCTGGTGTGATTCAGTGGAGGCTGGTAATAATTTGCCTAATCATAGATCCATGTAAACTAAATGCAGCGACGGTGTAGAGTTGCATTCATGCTATTTTAAGTTTTAAATTTTCACAGGAAAAATAAACATTTAAATATTTTAAGAGGTACAATTGTTGACTGCAGGGGGACTTTAAAAATATTTAATTAAAATAAAGCTGAAATAAAATATAAATATTGGTATAAAAAATTTACTATTAGCTGGAAATAAAAACTAAAATAAAACTAAATTAAACCTAAATAGCAATAAACAGAATTAATAAAATGACAAAAGCACATTATGAAATGACTAAAAATTAAGATAAAATTAACATAAACTAAAAATATAAAACTAAAAGCAAATTGAGAATATTAATATATAAAAAAAATAATATAACTACAAAAACAATGCTTACAATACTACTATATAATACGCAATAATTGTTTTTTTTATTATTATTATTGTATTATATGACGCAATAGTACAATATACCAGAGCAGGGCTTTGAAATCTTGTAATCTTTGTACAGTAGTCAAAATAATGGTAAAATTTCTACTGACTGAATTTGAAAGATGTCATATTTTTATAGTATGATTTTCAAAAAGACTATCCCTAATCTAATCAACTATAACAGCTAGTTTTATTATTTACAGTCAACTTGGAGATGATGGAAAACTTACCACACTCGACCATGACCTCGTATGTCTTGCTCTTAACCTCTCCTTTCAGCCCCAGTTTACTGCGGGCTCCTTTCAGATCCTCCTCTTTTACAACAGGCCGCTTCTTCTTCTTAACCTCTGACTGATAGAAATATCATTTTTTTAAAAAGAGAAACATCTGCTATAGTTAGCACTTAAATTGTTACACAATAATATTCTTTTATTTCTAATCTGAACATTGAGTAAAGAGACATCTTCATACCTGAGACATTCTGTATGTGGTCTGGTTTCTGGACAAGTTGTGTACTTTGTCTTTTCGTCCTAACTCTCTTTATACCCTTGTTACCAGTTCAGCGTGCCCCTCCCCCTCTCTCTTATCATTATATATTATTAGCTCAGCAGTCAGTGTCAGAAAGCCTCTTTCTGTGAATGACTACTATGAACAGCTGAACACATTACAGACAAAACATTCTCCTATTCCTGCTTCATTGATGTATCATATGTTTAAATATATTTTGTTGCTACAAGTTAAAATCAAAACATTACAAATGTAAACGAGAAAAAGGTAATTTGACAGCTGATACTGCTTTGAACCCTATACATCAATATAAACTAAATTGTTTTATAACAATTAACAATATAATTAATTGGAATGCTTCATAAAAAAAAAATAATAATAATAATTTGTACTGACAAATGTGCATGATGATGGAGATGTTAACATAGCACAGAGATTATGTAACCAAATCACTTCTACACACTTTTCTGGGGTGGTGAGTCAGCCTTTGTGAATGAGTCAGATCCAGCGCCATGTGTGCGCCAATAAAAATAGATATTCAGAAATGGTTTTCTCTTCAGTCATTGTGAGTGTACTCTAAAAAAAATCTTTCTGACTCCGAACACTTAATGTTTTTGAAAGAAGTCTATAATGCGCAGCATGGCTGCATTTATTTGATCAAAAATACTGTAAAAACAGTAACATTGTTACATATTACAATTTAAAATAACTGTTCTCTATTTGTATATATTTTAATGTAGTTTGTTGTTGTGATGGCAAAGCTGAATTTACGATTTTTGTGAAATAAGCAACTTTGTTTTAGCTGAATTCTCCATAACCATTTGACACAATCAAAATTCTTGCTTCTTCTGAATTGCTTTAAGCTCATTGGCGTAACTTTGCTTTATAAAGTGGGTGGGACAGGGGTGTGGTGTGGTGTGGTGGGGGGTTGCTACAAGTCTATATCAGAAATGTACAATTACAAATGCACAAAAAAATAACATTACAATGTCCAGAAATCAATTTCAGTAGTACATTGAGTTGAATTCATTGACATAGAACTCATGTTTAATGTGATCATTTCATCTTACACCTACTATATTTTATTCTGAGAGTCACTACGTCAGTGAATAAATATAGATCCGCATGTGATGATGTTTGTATCACCTAATGGTCTGATGGTTCTAATCTAGGTATTTATAGATTATAGAGCCCTAGAGTATTCATCTTTTCTCAATAAAACCCAAGATGTTTATCAGTGATTGTATGTGAAGAGCAGGGACTTATCTGTGTGCATTTTGATTTCACCGGAATGAATAGTCTCCACAGCAGCCATGAGAACAGTGCCAACGAACGCTCAGCATGATTTCAAAAACGACACAATGCAGTGCCGTATCACCTCGTATTTAACTCAAATTATCAAAATTAATGCTTCGTTAGTCAACTGGAGAGGTTTACTTTGTGTTAGGTACATCCGTGCTGTGAAATGTTTCAGAAAGTACTTCGAAAAAAAGTTGTGGGGACATGTCAAACCTGTCCCACCCGCAAATTCTGCCTTTTTATGCCCCAACAATAAGCAAATTTAATGTTTTTGGTTGTCTTTATCTGCCATTCTAATTTAAAAAATAAATACATTTTTGAAGGCAATTGCCCATTTTGAAACCTGTGTTGCTGTTACCCATTTCATTGAACCCTAACTTTCAGTGTAGATTCAAGTGCTGGGAAAACAGTGCTGGGTTGATTACTTACAAATTGTAGTCCACTACTGATTCCAAATTACATGCCAAAAATTGCTGTTTGTAGTAACGTAATCTTACATTTACACATTTAAATGTATATAATCTGACTACTTTTTGATTACTTTTAGATTACTTTTGACCCAACTTGTTTGTCACATTGATTTGAATAGGATATTTATATAAAAATACAAAGAGAAAGAAAATATAGTCCATTTTAATCAACAACATGAAGTGCATTAAATCTTCTGAAACCTTCTGAACATACAGTATATAAGCAGTAGATGTTTTTAGGAAGGTAAAAAAAAAAAAATTTTGAAGGAGAATTGAACAATTTACTGCCATTGTAAAATAACATGTAATAGAAAATAATAACTGTAGTCTATTTACAAGCATTTTAAAATGAATATAAAAGTACTTAATTTTTGGAATCTAATTACATAATCCAGATAACACGTAGTCCGTTACTAGCCAGATTATTATATAGACCCTGTGTGTGTGGGGTGGGGGGGTTTGTGGCCTTTTGTTCATGTGTTTTTATTCAATGCTAGTGTACTTAATGCAGATATACTGTCTGCTTATGCTGTCTGGTTACTGAATCTAATTGAAGAGAATGGCTCTGAGCCATCCCGTGAGGTCAGCAGAAGTTCACACACAGATATTAGTAACGTCAGTTAAGGCTGGGCAATAAGACCAAAATCTTGTCACGATATAGTAATTTTTGCTTTAAAATTTTTATATCAATTTTTCATACCATTGAAATTTCATAATTCTTATCACCATTTTCAAGTTCAAAGTTTGAGGGTTTATATATAAAGAAATTAATACTTTGTCAGCAAGGGTGCAATAAATTGATTAAAAAAGACTTGCATTGTTTGAGAAGTTTTCTATTTGAAATAAATGCTGTTCTTTTGAACTTTCTAGTCAAAGAATCTTGAAAAAATTGTATAGTGGTTTCCTCAAAAATAAGCAGCACAACTGTTTTCAACATTGATAATAATAATAATTTAATGTAGAAAACATTTTAAATGGTAATGCATAACAATACTGATACTGTCTTTACTGTATTTTTAATCAAATAAATGCAGTCTGTACTGTAGTGTAGCATTTCAGTACCATAGCATTTTTCATTTACACCATGATCTGTGTTTGTATGATGAACTCTGTGTTCTACATCTAAATTACCCCTATGGGAGTAACAGGTGTAATAATGAGTTTTCCACTTTCAGGAAAAACGGAGCAAAATATTGATGAGTCATCCAGCACTACACGTTTTTGACCAATCAGACGCTCTCTAGAACGGCAATGTCCCTCCCACTAAATGATGTCGCTTCTCTGCACTAATCATGGTTCGTCGGTGTGTATTTGGCTGTTCTAACGCACGGACGTTATTTTGTTTCCCAACCACAAACTGGTTAAGAAGGAAGTGGCTGGAGTTTATACATTTCGAAGAGGCGGCTATTTGTGCCAGCTCGCGGCTTTGTGACAGGCATTTCTCTGATGAATCCTTCACCAATTTGGGGATGGTTACTGCTGGGATAACATGCTACCTTACATTAGCAGACACGGCCGTTCCCTCTCTGTACACTGTAGGCGCTTCCCCTCCCGCACGAGTAAGTATCGTCTTCAGAACTTTAAGGCATTACATTAAGACAAAAATACAATCATCAAGCTCTCCGCCTTTCTTGTCTGCTCTGCTGTGTGACGTAACAGTCTTTTGAACCGGATCTTTCGAACCGATTCATTGAAATGAAGTTGAAAAGAACCTGTTCGCGTCACTGAAAGCGTCGGATTTCCCAGCACAGAGTGAGTGAGCGTAGCCAGTGACAGATATGGTGAAAAGGTGCGTTTTGGGATGTTATCCGCACAATACCTTGTTCCCTTTCCCCAAACTACAGTGGTTGCGAGCCCGCTGGCTTGAATTTTTGCATTTTGAGGAAGGAGGAATATCGGATAGCTCGCGTTTGTGTGCGAGCCATTTCGCCCCAGCATGCTTCACAAATTTACAGCAGTACCAAATGGGCTTCGCTGACTTTCTGAACTTGATAGATACGGCTATCCCGACGATATACACCGTTGGTCCAACACAGAGTGTGAAGGTAAGCAGTTATGCTTGGTCAACATCGCCGTTTATTCTATCAAAAAAACCGCCCACTTAGACCGGAAGTGGGAGTCTGACTGACATGTAGACCGTCCAACCACGTTCATTTTTTTTATTTAAAGCGACAGTTCAGCCGAAATGGAATTTCTTTCATTGTTTACTCCCCTTAATGACTTTCCAAGCCTGTTTGACTTTCTTATGCAGAACACGAAAGAAGAATGTTGATAGCCAAAGAGCTTTGGTTAATTGACTTAAAAATATTTTCTAACATTTTCCATGAAAGAAAGTCGGTAAATTTAAAATCGGATGTACCACAATAATAGACACAAGTGCAATGGTAGCTTATTCAAATAATGCTGCAGTAGGTTGTACATATAACATTCAATGGTTCACAACTATATATTGCTTGCTAACGACAAAAGAGCTTTAGAAAAATTGTTTGCATTGCCTTATTGCTGAACTGCTGCATCTCTCCAACAGCCAATGACGCGAGAGGTGGGCTGCCAATGTAACGCTCCGGTTCTGAAAAGTGTGGCGGTCCAAGCAGTACTCACTCAAAAAAAGCCAAAACGGAGGAGTAAAGGTAACATTTTTAACTAAAAATTTACTTGTGAATTAAGTTGAGTTGAGGTTCACCGGTTTGATTTTTTTTTTCTTCTTTCTCTTGTGGTTTAATATCAGCAATTCAAGTCAGACCTCTTGTGAGTAACTGTGCTAGTGTGTCCTGCTCCGATGAGGACTTTCCAGTCAAATCTGAATCTTCATTCACATTAACGCCAATTAAAAGGCCACGCATGGAGGATTCCTCAGAGGGGACATCATACAGCTCAGAGGAACCAACAGATGATACCCACGTGCCTGATATCATTCAGGAGGAAGATATAAAGTAAGTTAAATCCAGAATATGATTAAAGGTCTATTCACACCAGGAATAATAACCATAATAAAGTGCACACTAACTTGGACTGTATAATGTTTATATTCAAGAGCTCTGCAGTTACATCGTCTGCCAATTAAAATTCTTGAGCTCAGGTGGATTCTGATTAGCTGTCAATGTTTTTGTAGTTCATCAGCTGGATAAATCTTTCCCAGAGCGATTCAAACTATATAATTCTTATTGTTATGGTTGAATTGTAGACTTCCCTATTCTAAAACTATTAGAATACATATTAAACTTGTTTTTGGTTTTAATGGGCCTTAAATTAAACACAAAGTTTGCCATTTAAAATTCTCTGAATTACAATGCAGATTTTACGTTTCCTAAAAGTTTGTTCCATAACTCCTTTGTGTACTAGTGGTTAGGATTCAGCACTCACTGCAATGGATTGGGTTCAGTTCCTGGTCAGGAAGCATTCTTTTGCAAGTGATAAATACTTGTCAAAACGTCTATGGCAGAAAAGATGTAGATCAAAAATAAACACGCACACAAATAGCTGATTTTACACTTGTTTATTGAAAAAGCATAAGTTCATGATTTGTCAGTAACTCTAAATCATCTAATATTGTTTAGTAGTTAAAACCCCTCTCCACATCCAATTTGTTTCATTCTCTTGCAACAGTAACCAAGATCTCACTCTAATAATAGTCCGATTCAAACCCGGAGAGGGAAAGGCAGTTACATTTCCACCTAGACAAAATCCTCTTCAGTAATCATATTCATCCAGCTGGCCTGACCAGAAACCTGGTTTCAATTTATCCCTGTAAAACAAACCCATACTGTGTGCAAACATAGTACTCCCACAAACTTGGTCCATTAAATGTCAGTTAAACCAATACAAGCAAGGTAATTGGTCCTGTTCTCCCAATTTCATTCATTCCAACTCTAAACCTACAGGCATCTTCCCCTTCACATTAAAGATTACCAATAATCTGACCAAGGCAGTCAGTTTCAAATTTTTGCAGAGAATGCATGATGCAATGCATTATTCTCCAAATATCTGTGCTTTATTGTTGGAATAAAATCAAATGCTCCATAGAGCAGAAAAGTGCGAGAGTGGATGTTAAAGTATTTGGAAGAAAGACTGACCGTTAAACATTAAAGAGGTGAAGGGGTAATGCTTAAAAACAAACCCAACAACGAAGGTAATACCACACAGAAAGACCACAATGTAACACCAAACTGTAAGAGATCACACCCTGCAACATAGCTTCTTTCCCTGCAATAAGTAGCAAAAATGAAACAAAATTCAAAAGGACCGTTCACCCCTCCAAAAATTGTCATTATTCACCCTCATGTTCTTCCAAACCTGTATGGCGTTCACTCTTCTCTGAAACAAGACATTGAGATTTTTCTGTTTACACAATGGAACTCAGATGTTTTTTGATTAACATTACTCATAATTTGTTCTACAGAGTAAGTCAAGCAGGTTTGGAATGACAAGTGAATAAATGAATTAATTTTTGGCTGAACGGTCCCTTTCATAGGCCACAAAAGAGAAAAACAAATACAGGGAAAACAATGGCAGAAAAAAAAAAAAAAAACGCAACACACTAAATTGAGGCAGATACACTTTCAAAAACCAAATGGGAAGACAAGCCATCAGATTAGATTGAGGAAACAACCACCCCTGGATTTTCATAACTTGTCAATTTGGCTGCTGCCTAAAAGTTAAAAACAGACATTGCAAGACCGTACCAACTGTATTATAATACCAGCTCATAACACTGCTGAAAATTGTTTTCTGTAACATTTATCAGCACAATTTCCTAACGGCTGACGTGCACAAAACTCTCTGCCTCAGCCACGCTTACAAACAAGTTTAGGAACAGACTGTGAATGACCTTGAATAGTTTGTCCAAGTGTGATCAATCACATGCATATGGTTAAATGTACTTATCTCTGCAGAACAACGTCAGTATGTTATTTGTATAGGTTTAGACTTTTTTCCCAAATCAAATGCTAGACAGATGCAAGGAGATGTAGCCATGTTGTATATCCACTGCAGAACCACATGATGTTTAAGCAGAATTATGAATGTGCAAAAAAAAAAACCCTCCAATAGGCTGGTCCAAAACCTTCAATCATCTGTGGCTTAGAGTAGCAGAAATCTTTCTGGTAATGTCAGTAGGGTCCTCTCGTATGCGTTTACTGGAGCCTGGGTCCGTTACCTCACAACTCATAGGCCGCATTAGGCATCATGTCCCTCACTTGATGATCCGTGCTCTGGTAAGTGAGTTGGGGTCATGGGAACAAGGGAGGCCTCAAGTCCAAACCGATTAGAATTCAAACTGGAATACCAAGACGGTGCTTCTTTTTCTTAACAGACTTGAGCCCTGTGATTCTTCGTACATCGTCGTCACCATCTGAATCCTCCATTTCGTCATCTGCGGAGAACAGGATCTGACCAGCAGAAGAGGAAGAGCGCTAAACAAAGACAGTTCAGCTAATCATCTTCTTAAAATACAAGCAGGTGATGACATTTCATCCTAAAAAGTGGAAAACTCCTTGTAAACAAATGTAAAATGGACTTTCTCAGTTGCATTCTGCTCATCCCTTTACAAGTGAGAAAGATGGACTAAAATCACTTGACAATATTTGACACCTAGATGGTGAGTGGATGAAAATGCTGCACTAAAGTGACTGCTGTTCTCACTGTCAAGTTTCCTGCTCAAATGACTTGCCTGGTGTCAAATCTGTCACTGACAGGTAAGCAAGTTGAAAAAGTTAGTGGCAAGAAAATATCAGGAAACCACATTCACTGAGTTCTGTTGATCCTCCCAACAAAAACCTGTAATTATAAAGGTAATCAGTCTTCCTTTGAAAGATCAAGTGTTCCCAGAGATATTACTGGAAGTTTTGTGGTCTGTGTAGCCCATTTTTAAAGGCACGACTGCTTCATTAGATTGTAAACTTACTGACAGCCCATGGTTACATATACTTCAGGTCTGAAGTGTTGGGAAAGAGTGAGGAACAATCCTATACATGTAATGGTCATGTAGATGTACAAAGTGAAAAAGGGATGTACATGGGTAGAGGAATGATTTTGAATTTGACATTGTAGGTCAGGGGAAACCCAAAAATTTGAATGCTGTCAGTCAAAGTTATTTGATAAGCAGCAAAAGTAGATCTCCCATGTTCAGACTTTTTGACAGTTTTATACATTCCGTTTAAATGTCATAATTTGTCATCTGTTGTGATTTATTTTATGCAAATATGTATTGCTCTGTGCTTAAAACATACAAATCATCTAAGTTCCAATAATTGTGAATGTGACCCAGGTCAAAGTGATTGAATCGTTTAGACCAGATCACATTGTTGGTGCTAATGTTACAAATGTGGTTAATTTAATTAAAGTTTTATTCAATTAACAGCTGGTAGTAATTTTTCCCCTTTATGGCAATCACTTCAAATTGGTTCAGTAAGAATAACTTACTTCTGATTCAGAGTCATCGTGGGACAGTGCCCGTCTGTAGCGCACTTTGCTGTTGCCGCGAGGGTCGTCTTCTGCTTCCCTCTCCTCCAGCTTGGCTTTTGTTCTGCTCTTCTTCATCAGGAAGTTATCCACCACCCAGAACATCAGAGCCTGGGTACACACACAGGGGTAAATGTTAAAACAAAGACAGTACTACCGGTCATAAAGTTGATGAATTAATAGACATGGAGAAAGCCGTCAGTGTTTCTCTACACAAGAAACAATCAGTGAGGAAAAATATATGGTGATGAACAAATACATAGCAAAAATATATACAAAACACCACAGTAAAAATGCACATTAATTACCAATGTAACGCATATTGCTAAATAAAAGTTACCGTAAAGATTACCACTTATGTTACAAAAGATTTCTATTTCAAATAAATTGTTCTTTTGAACTTTCTATTCATTAAAGAATCTTGAAAAAAATATTAGAATGATTTCTGATGGATCATGCGACACTGAAGACTGGAGTAATGATGAAATTCAGTTTACTTTACAGGATTAAATGATATTTTAAATTATAATACTTCACAATTAACATTTTTGATCAAGTAAATGCAGCTTTGGTGAGCATAAGAAACTTTTGTAATATCTTATTCACCCAAAACATTTAAACAGTAGTGAAATATGGAAGGTGATTGTCACTTACATTCACGAAAAACGGGACGATTAGCATGACGATAGCCAACTCCAGTTTAGGGTCGGTTATGGGGTTGAGCGTAGCCAGCTGTCCAACAAACACCAGTCAAATTCATAATAATCCAGATAAATTAAAAATACCTCAATTTGTTTACAATGACTTTGGGTGGAATATTTAAGTTAATAAATCAGTACTATGATGATAATACATTTTGACAATAACGCATTGACATTGACAATAAAGCTGACTTTGACTTTGACATTTTCTTCAGATATGTCAGTAAGTTCTGAACATGAACCACAAACCACTTTGTAGTATTTGGACACCTGACTGACCTTCTTCCATTGTGGCATGAGAAGGACCAGCATGATCATGACCTTCTCAAACATCATGATGAGGATGTACAGAGCACACTGACCTGCCCAGGCGCTGCACTGAACCGGCTCACCTACATGCAAACATTACAAATAACACAACACTTTAAAACATTGGTTCTCAATCTGGGCCCCCAGCAAACTTCCAAGGAGGCCTCAAGATGACTTGAAATAATTTAAAATAAGATTTATTATTTGTTTTGATGTAGTCTCTCAAATTTTGAACTCAAAAAAAGTTAAGAAAGGCAGCTTTAATTCAACCCCTAAACATCTTAGTTTGGAAAAAGCTGGATATACGAGGGAGCCTAATTTTTAAAGCGATTTCTAGACTCTGAAAAGTCATGTTAATTAATAAAACCGGGGCATTTGAATAATGAATATACATTTTTCTAATTCAGCCATGCCAAAAATATTTATAGTGCAGAAAAGAAAATAAATCCTTATCCTTAAAGGATTAGTTCACTTCACAATTCAGATGTTTCTTTCTTTGTTCAGTCGAAAAGAAATTACAGTTTTTGAGAAAACCATCCCAGGGATTTTCTTCACATAGCGGACTTCAACAGCTACCAACAGGATGAAGGTCCAGTAGCAGTTTCTGCGATGTGTAATCACGCTGGAAAGGTCACGCGTGATGTAGGACCTTCAACCCGCTGGTAACCGTTGAAGTCCACTATACGGAGAAAAATCCTGGAATGTTTTCCTCAAAAACCTTAATTTCTTTTTCGACAGAAGAAAGACAAACATCTTGGATGACATGGGGGTGAGTAAATTATCAGGACAGTTAACTAACCCTTCAATCCAGTACAAACCAATAAATCACAAAGACTAGAAACTCACAGGGCCTTTGAATATCATTGTGGGCAATGGGGGCCTTGGAGTGAAAAGTATTACTGCTTTAAAACGTGAATTTCTTCATAATTTCCTTGTATGTGCAGGTTAGAGGTTGGTCAAAAAAAAAAGAAAATGATGTTGAAATTGGCTGTTTGAAAAAAGTCATTTAATTTGTACATATTTTCTACCAACAAATGAGCATTTCAGACTTCAAAGGTTTCCTCTAAAGCTCATCTAAATTATTTCAAGATCATGAGATTATAGTATTAAAAAAAACCTGCTGCCTTTGATTAGACTGACTTTTTGGTTTCAGAGAATCATCATAGTCTGTGCAGAACAAGGTTTCTATCATAATTTCAAATGAGTTTCATTCAATCAGACAATGCTTAGGAATAAAAAGACGGACTCAAATTCCCTTCCATTAATGTGAGGCCTGTTCTCTTTATACGAGGCCACATTCACACAAAAAACTCAAGTGTCAAGTCCATATTGAAATCATGGTTCCCACTGGACTATTAATTTACTCCAAACAACTGATGTGAGGGCTCATACCATATTCTCCAAAACGTAGCGAATCCCACTGTCTCCATTCAACCACAACGCTAACAGCCTTCACGCCACCATAGATCACCAGCATGCCCAGCGTTGCATCCAACAGGAAGTTGATCAGATATCTATGGAAACAACTGAGTTAGGTTACAGAGTACAGCTGATTATAAATATGTAAAAATCACAGACACAAAACATTCTGGGAAGTACAACGATGTGTGGGGGGAACATTTACAACGACACGCACACAGACTCACAGTGAACATGGGTCCTCCTTTGTGAGGTCAGACAGGTAGACATTGGCAAAGTGAATGAACAGCATCCCTATGGCCTGTTTGGAGGTGTCCAGAAACCTGAGAGAGGTGAAGGGGAGGAGGAGGCGGTGAGAGGAAGGAGACCTGGTTAGAACTCACCGTTAAGTCACGAGGGGAACGTGGGGCTACAGAGGGCCACTAGATGAATCTCAGGTCAGTGGAGTGCAGCATTGACCGTGCATGTGTTTAAGTATCTAGTGCTTGCAAATGACACAAAATGGCGGTTTACCAGATTCTCCAGGGTCTCCGTTCATGCTTGGGCTCCCTGAAGCGTTTCACTGTGGAGAGGAAACAGAAGCTTTCATATTGGTAGCAGGAAGAATGTGGTGATCAATAACAATGCCACATGGGAGTAGAGCTGATGCTAAAAACTCTGCTGGTGCTGATAAAGTGCAATAAAAGCGCAGGTCAATGAATGATGCATAACATTAACATTTCGAAAGGGAAGAGACAAATGAGGAACTGGTTCGTCATGGGTTTAAAGGGCTTCCTACTCAAACACACAAAAAAAAAACTGTAAAAAAAATAAAATAAAAAAATGCAAATGATTTGAAATATTCATTAAAAGATTTTCTTCTATGAAAGAATAAGAGATTATGGCAATTAAATTTTAATTTTAAATAAGGAAATGAAAAATCAAGCTCATCATAGAAGGTTTTAAATATACTATTATTAGAACTATATACACTACTATTAAATATACAATCTGAAAACAAAAACAGCATCATAAGGTGGCATCGGACAGTAAAATGACTGCAATAGCTTGCAAGTGTTGCTTTTAAAGAAGTTAGTATTGCTGCTTTTTGAGCAGTGGAAACCACTAGCGCAGCCACCCTAGTTGCCAAACGTGACCCAATGGTTCACACAAATAAAGGACAGCCTGTTTCACACAATGGCTGTTTGTGTTCAGCTATTAACTGTGTCTCCTGAACACCATCTCCAACTCTTTACAATTACAGCTAGCACAACCACTGATGACAGAACTTAAAATTTCACACATCTCATATGTGTCTGATTCACCCCGTTCAATTGGACCGCTGTAGTGATTTAAGTTTTTATCTAGTCTATTGAGTTTTTAAAGGGTTAGTTCACCTAAAAAAATGAAAATTTTTCATCTTTAAAACTAATCTGGCATCCAATACACTGCAACACAATGACAACTTTCAAGGCCCAGAAAGGTTCTCGCCACTTCATAACATTAAGGTTGAACCACTATAGTCTCATGGACTATTTTAATGATGTCTTTACAACCTTTCTGGGCCTTGAAAGTGGTTATTGTGCAGTCTTTCGGAGGCCAGATAGCTCACAGATTTCATCAAAAATATCTTAATTTGTGTTCCAAATATGAACGAAGGTCTTACAGGTTTGTAACAACATGAGGGTGAGTAATTAATGGTAGAATTTTCATTTTGGGGAGAACTAACCCTTTAAAGTCCCTTCAGATCATGTATTATGCAAATGATTAACCTTGGCCATGCGATTACTAATTTAGAATCTGCCCAATTTGTTACCTTTACAACAATTTTAAGCACAAACTTGTGTGTGCACGAACAAGTTGCGTATTAGGTGGACATTTTTCATGAGAATATTTCCTGTGCGTAGAAATAGATCAAACCCAATGTTTTTAATCGCTCAGTGCTTGGAAAAAAATCTCAATGATACCTTTTCTCTGTGCCGTGCTTGTTTTAGTTGTACTTTGGACTCCACTGTTTTTTAATTTAGAATTTTTAAAACTTTATGGCTACAGTTATTGTTCTTGGTACAGGCAGCCCTTTAAGTCTTTCATGTCAATGAGAGTCCAAAGGGGTCTGTGGATGACTTACAGAGCTTAAGAACCCATCTGAGAGGGTGTGGCCAATCAGAAGGCAAAGAAAAATCCAATATGGAGTTTGTTATGGACCCTGTAAATGTGCTCACACATAGTCTTTAATTAAATCACTGTGTCGGGATTGCATAAATCACTGGCATGCCTTGACCTGCCTGCTTCTGGGACTAAACCTTAAAGTGTCAACCTGAACTGATGGAAGTCCCTTTAAAGTCATGATTAAAATGGAAGTAGAAACATATCTCTTCTTACATCCGATTGTAATGGATTACCAGAAAAGAAAAAAAAAAAAAAGTAGGGTGAGGACTTGTCCTATGCATTGGTTGTTGAATCACCCTTTTCACATTCCCAGGCTTCTCATAAGCAGAAGTAAACTTCGATGGTGGTGGTTAATGTAAACTACAACAAATATAATTTTTGCATTCCCATTTGCCCCAATAGCAAGAGATTCTATGGCTTCCCAAAAGACGAAAAAACACTGACCCACGGTTTCACAGACAAAGCTTAAGTCTAGTCCCAGACTAAAATGAATGTTTGAGCGGTTTGAACTGAAAGCAACTTGAACTGAACATATCTTAAAATGTCAGTGCCATTGTTTTGTCTGAAGACGCACGCCGGTAATGTTTTTTCTAAGGCATGTTTATAAATACTAAATATTAAGAGTACTAATTGAACTAAGGCATAACCTAAGCCCTGTCTGTGAAACCAGGCCTAAGAGATTGATTAGGTTGGTTTAGAAAAGAGAATGCCAAATTTGCCATCGTACCCTCAGTCATTGTTTTGGAAATGCTCACACACCTGCATTAACGTTAAAGTTTTTTTTTTCTTTTCTTTTTTCTTAAATTTATGGCCAAGGTCATAAAACGCAACATATTTGCGTATATATAAATAAAAAAATAATATAATATTTTATATATATATATATATATATATATATATATATATATATAAAAACTTTGCTCAATTTATGATGTTAATAACTATCAAAACGTGTTATCACAGTTTGTAAAAAGTGTCCACTAGATTTTAAGATATGGGTGTTGCACTCAAAAGTGGAGGAAGTTATTATTTCTTACCCATTATGACGTATATTCAAGAAATATAAAAAAAAGCAAAAAAAAACTGGCTTCTCAAACAAGAACAAATATGGGGTGGGACTTGATTTTGTCCATTAGTAATTGATTGATGGAATCAATAATTAATGACTTGTTCACAATAGGATCTACAAGCAGTATAGGTAAGTTACTCTTAATTACTAGCTTCTAATTACATCTTCAACAGTTTAATTAGATTACTGTACTAATTACTCTCTCTAAAAATTGTTGCATTACTTATTACAGATTACTTTCTGAATCTCACATCAACCCCGAGCAGTTGAACAATACAAGGACAGCCTTGTCCTTGAAACTTCACTTTTAATCCTTACAAAAATAAATAATATAAAATTATTCTTCAACTGACCAAAATATTTAAAAGAAGGTTTCATTAAAATATTTTAACATTAGAAGTAAAATGTTAATGTTTAATTCACTAGAACTGTTCTATAGTCTATAAAGTATTTAATACAATTACATCAAAAGGAACAGTAATTGAATTACAGAAAAATTGAGAGTAATCCCTTATTTTAGTTTTTCAAGGGAAAAGCAATTCAATTGCAGTAACTAACTTACAATGCACTAATGCTTAGTGATGCATTACACCCAACACTGTCTACATGCATTCAGAAAATAGATTTGATGTCATGAAAATTCACCGAGAGTTCCCTATACTTACACATAAGGGTGCTAAAGGCCACCACTCCCAGCAGGCCCTGCAGGAAGATGCCGAAGGAGTTCATGAAGTCCCCACTGGAGCAGCCCCGGGAACTGGAATCAGTGGGTGAGGAGTTGGAGGATGCAGACGGCGGCACACTGACCCCAACACCCGCCATTGCGCAACACTTACTGGATCACGAGTGTTTAAAAGAGCCACAAAATCTCAGTCTCGGGTAGTGGAGGTGATCGGCAGGACGATGACACAGCTATCGCACATAATGAAGGCTCTCTTATGAGCCTTCAGTCACGGTTACTGAAGCGCAGATGTATCGTGTTTCATACTGGACCTCGATGCGTCGCCATCCAGCTGTGAGCTACCTAATATCTGTCAGCAGGTTGTGGTGTGTAAACATCCTCTTCAGAACGGAGCAAACATGCTACACACTTAGATGTGTAACAGTGATGCTCAATGCTACAACAGACACGTTGTCATGGAGACATTTATCAGTTAGATTATTATTATAGAGCGCGTGCAGTTAGCTGCCAGACTACAATAGTGTTGCTTTACGGTTAAATTAAAGCAGTCAAACGGTTACGGTTGAATTAAGACAGTAAATAAGGCGTTTACAACTTCACTTGCCGTTATAACTCGTTTGGGAATCCAAAACAATAAGCGGCTGATTGGTTAATTCTGCTTTTTTTACAGCGAGAGTCCGGTCAGGCGGTCTTGCTAGCAAGCCCGCTGAGGAAAATCCTTCCACCGCTTCTTTCAGAAGAAGAGTTGATTGTGAATCTACCCAGATTCAGGAAGGTCGGCGTCCAAACTGCTCACTTACGTATTTGGTCAAAAAGATGTTATCCGTAAAAGAGCAAGACTTCCTTTCCCACTGAATTCAGGTGCCGTATTCCCTCATTTACGCGACGATCTACTGCGTCATCATTGTGTCACGTCGTACTAGAGCATGATGGGATATGTAGTTTTAGAAGATCGGTTGTAGTAGCAGGTGCAATTCATGAAATTCTAAAATAAGTCTTATAATTCACTTACTGAACGACAAAAATCAACGTTTTTGTATTGTGAATTCATCTACTTAATCTATTTAATAAAAATTCTATTCTCACAAGTATTTTACTCCTTGGAATCAATTTGAATGCCATTGGTCACATGTGTAAGCTCGAGTCAAAATGGAACAGTTGCTCCCAACAGAAAGGACCCAATCGAAAGTTGCAATAAACAATAAAGTACCATCATTTAATAAAGAAATGTTTATATATATATATATATATATACACACACAATTAATAATGAATGCATATTTCTTTAAGTGCTATTTTTTTTAAAAACAATTCTCTTTTATAATATATACACTACTGTTAAGAAACTAATTGAAACTTTAGTTTAGCAACGATGCATTAAATTGCATAAGACATTTGTTACAAAAGATTTCTATTTCAAATATTCTAATATATATCAAATATTCATAATATATCTATTTCTGTTTTTAAACTTTCTATTCAAAGAATCCTGAAAAAATATATCAGTTTACACAAAAATGATTAAGCAGCACAACTGTTTTCAACATTGATATTGTAAGAAAAATAATAAGAAAAACATCAAATCAGCATATTATGAAGGATCATGTGACACTGAAGACTGGAGTAATGATGCAGCTTTGTCATCAAAGGAATAAATTACTTTTTAATATAGATTAAAATAGAAAACAGTTGCTTTAAATTGTAATAATATTTTACATATTACTCTTTTTACTGTTTTTTTAATGAAATAAATGCTGCCTTGGTGAGCATGAGGCTTCTTTCAACAAATCATACTGATCCCAAACCTTTGAACAGTAGTGTACACACAAGAGACCATATAATTATAATGCAACATTTACCTAAATATTTATGATCTATAAAGTCATATTCTAACTATGAAAAAAAAAATACATAAACCCAAATACATTTATTAAAGATCCCTTCCACTTACTTTAAATTTGGCCCCTGAAAAAAAACCAAAGGCAAGATTCTGTTCATTTTATTTTCTTTTAAATAACATTTTCCACCAACAAATAATCAAAAGTAAATTATTAATTCAACAACCTTTCATCAAACGGGTGAAAAACAGGAAATGAACAAAGCGGAATGTGCCAAGACAAGGTTCCAAATTCATCTTTCTCATTCCAGCACAAATGCTTATAGAAGAAGGATCAAGGGAAATGGACTGTTAAATCAAGAAAAGGGAGACTGTTGCATATCTCATTATCAATTCAAATACAATCCATAGATAATAAATCAAATCATTCTATCTGGTTGTGTAGGGGAATGGCTTTGCAATGCAAGACCAAACCAGTTATTTAGACCATTACAACATAGAGGCCCCTGAAATGATTGAATGCAGTATATGCATTTAAATAGATGCTGCATTCTGTTTGATATTAAAAGCATTACTTTTACAAGCAGACATGTTTGTAAGAGTACAAGACTCTTTTCAATTTGGTGTTGTTGACAGACCCTGCATTTGCCACAATTAATATTTTCCCTATCACAGTCAGAGACGTAACCTGAAAGTATTTGTGCTTATGTCTTAACCAACACCTCATTACTTTTTATTACTCTGCACTTATGTAATAATGCATCATTAGGATGACCAAATGCTTATTAGTATTTACAGAAACCAAAATGGCAGCATCAGGCATATCATGCCTCATCTTTTGCACTGTTGTGTTACAGTGTAATTCCCAAGCTCTTATATAAAACCAAACCGAAATGGGAACGTAAAAGCAGTCCCGCTAAAATTAACATCTGGTTATTTACAGTATTTACATTCACGCTCCTGTATGTACAAGTTTGCATACACTTACAGTACATGGGCAATTTTTTTTTTTTTGTGCTTAAGGTAATTGCATTGTCATCCGCTCTACAGTTAATAAAGGTTTCAGAAACAGGTGAAGAGCTTTGCTTACTGTTGCAGACACAGTTCCTCCAACCCAGGTTTAACACTGGCTGAACCCAGGTTATACTAATCTTTAAAAAAGAGAAAAAGATCACCAACTAAACACTAGTCCAGGCTTAATTTGAGATGGAGAGCCCAGCTGTAAAAGTACCAGATTGACCCTGTTAAAAAAACGCCGCTCCAGTAGTTAATCTCGTCTGCGCCTGCTGAAGAACTAATGGAACAGGAGGCGTCTAAAGCGCTAAGTGATTTTAAAGGTTCTATGATCCATAGAGCAAAAGGAAGATCACAAATATTAGGAAAGTCACCTAAAATGTCAAATGCCCTACTCTTTTCTACAGACGGTCACCCTCAGCTGGCAAACTGTTGGTAAAATGCCAGCTTGACCCGCTCGATGTGATGACACAGCTTGATGGCAGGGCCGAGCTTCAGGTCCATACACTCCTGTACCGTGGGAAGATTCAACAGAAGCAGCGCCTGACCGTCAATTTCCTGGAAGGTAAATGAAAAAGAGTTAATAATATACAGCTGTAGGATCCTAAATGAGGACTAATAAGCATGTGAGGCAAAAGATGTGTATTTACACCTAGTAAAAACATCTGTTCAGGTTTACATGGGGACCAAAGTGTTTTGCGATCCAATTATTCAAACCTGCAAAGCTCCGCAGATGACGTAAAAAAAAAGAAAAAGGCAACCTGGCCACAAATTAAGAATTCTCACAACTTATTGATTTGTAGCCACATTGGACTAATGCATTCTCTTGTTTTAGGTAAATCATTGCCATCATTTCACTGAATTAAAATGAGGAAATTAAAATGAATTAAAATGACCTGGTATAACATGGCCACATTTCATCTAAAATGGCGGCTCAGTATTGGCCGACGTAGTACACATGAGCGCCACGACGTATATGTGTGATGCTGAAGCAGGAGTTGGCCAATAATGAGCCAGTGTTCTGACGTAAACGCGGAAGTGCTGCACTGTGTTTACAATTTCAACAGCAGAAGAAGAAATTGTTGATTAAAGTCATTATTTTTGTTTTGTTTTTGCGCACTAAAAGTATTGTCATCGCTTCATAAAATTAATGTTGAACCACTGCAGTCACATGGACTATTTGGGGGGGAAATATCTTCATTTGTGTTCCGAAGATGAACGAAGGTCTTACGGGTTTGGAACGACATGAGGGTGAGTAATTAATGATGGAAATATAATTTGAGTGAACTACTCCTTTAATTAATTTTTTTTTTTTGCCTAACTTACTTTTTTGTGCTATACTTCATAGGAGTTCTGTTTTGGTCACAGGAGATTACTACTAGGTATAAACAGCGATTTATCTTATCTGAAAACTGGCTGGATATTAATGTGTGTTCAATTACTTGATCCATGAAGATGCGTGCCAAAGGAGCACAATCAGTGGTCCTGATGAAACGCACAACATCCGTGACACTCCATTCCAGTGGACTGCTGTCCAAACACAGCTTCTGAGGAACTTCTGTGCGTGGACTCTTCAGAAGAGACACAGGAAAATCAGTCAGTACTGCATAGAGTTATCATATACAAAACAAAAACAAATACAGTACATAATATGACAGTCATAAAGAGTTTTTTTCTTAACACTAAAAATTTAGATTTTATTTACTGTAAACCAGCAGTTCTCATCCTTTCTATCTTTGAATCTCTCTGAAAGCTTGACATTACTGGCAATAAATTATATTTATTATAAAAAATTATCTTGCCTTTTAAATTTTTTGGTAACACTTTACAATAAGGTTCATTAGTTAAACATTAGTTAATGTATTAACTAACATGAACTAACCATGAGCAATACATTTGTTTTTGTATTTACTAATCATTGTTAAAGTTAGTTAATGAAAATACAGTTCTTCATTGTTCATGTTAGTTCACAGTGCATTAACTAATGTCAACAAGATTTTAATAATGTATTAGTAAATGTTGGAATTAACATTAACAAAGATTAATAAATGCTGTATAAGTGCACATCATTATTAGTTGATGTTAACTAATGTTGTTAACTAATGAACCTTATTGTAAAACGTTACCAATTTTTTATTAGTCTGGAAAGCCCAAAATTCCCTATATCTGTTTTCCAGTACTGTGGGAGTCTATAAATAAAAATGACAGTTGTTGAGAGAACAAATTACAACAAGACATATGATGTTATCTTACATATTGATTTTAAAGCATATGTAGTAAATCCCCAAGTGGGCCCCAGACCCCTGGTTGAGATCATAGCTGTAAACTGATATAGGGTCATATAGGGTCAAAATTGTACCACTTGATACCGAAGTCAGTACTTTTGACAACCTTATTTCAGTTTATGACATTTTAAAAATGTGGCGAGTCTGATCAGTAGTAAATGCTTATTAAATGTTGTCTTTTGAAGGACTAGATGCTAATAGATGCTTCTCATGTATGGAAAGATGTTTGATGCGTGGTGCTTTTTCAAATGTACATTATAAGCGACTCAAACTTGCAGTGCTTTCAGATGGATTAGCATTTGGAGCCATACTTTATTTAAGCTGTGCATAAAAAAAAATAAATAGCAACCTTTACAGTTTCATAATCTCACTAAGAATCGTGTTTAAGCGCGATTTCAATGTCATTTTTCGCATCGTTCATAAATCGTGCAGCCCTAATATAAACAGTTACATTTTTGTCCAATAGTTATACACTGCCGCAGTGGTACCTTGGGTGAAGGAGGTCTGTTCTCATCATCCGAGCAGGAAGGTGAGCGAGCTTTACGCCGTCTGCGTGTGGGACGGGGAGTTTCAGGAGGGGAGGGGGATGGAGTGGGGGGCTGCGACTTCTTCTCTGAGTACTCAGAGTCATCCATCAGCTCGTCTTGCAGCTCAGAGCCAGTATCTTCACTCAGAGAGTCGTCCTCATCCAGATCCTCCTCATCACCACTGCCCTGTGAGGCCAGACAGTGACATTAGTACACTGTAGAAATACTGTACGTCTGATGCTCCTCCTGATTTAACCTACATATATTTAATATTAACAACTGAGATGCTCACTTTGATGCTGTGATGGTAGAACTGAATTCTGCTCATGTGTTGAATCTTAATGGCAATGACATTTACTCTGACCAAATGTTTCACCAGATTGTGCATTTCACATTTTAATGACCAGATTAGAACAGATGGAGGAAGATGGTTCTTGTTGAGCAGTTACTCTGAACATATTTGATTCGTATTGAGTGTGGTCCAAAAGTCTGAGACTACATTGAACATCTGGGTTTACGAGTCTAATTAAACACAGAGATAAATAAAAGTAGAACACTACTGGTTTCACAGACAAGGCTTAAACCTAGTCTGAGACTAAAATGCATAATCTTAACTGAAAGCAACTTGCACTCATCTATCTAAAAATATGTCAGTGCCGTCGTTTTGTCTCACGATGCACATAAGTGATGTTTTTTTCTAAGGCACGTTTATAAAAGCTACTTAAATGCCCTAATTGAACTAAGGCCTAATCCTGGCTTAATCTAAGCCCTGTCTGTGAAACCGGACCTAAAACGAAAAGATTTTGGATTGGACTGGTCACTAATCAAATCTGATGTTGAGCATGTAAACAATTTAAAAAATAAAAATCTTTTCACTTAAATGTTTACGGTGATAATGTTTAGAAATGGACACATTTGTTTTAAATAAATTTAAAAATAAATGCAAAATAGAAGTATTTTCACCGGTGGTTTCAGACTTCTGCACAGTGTAGTTCTTGTTACCTGAGGGGAACCTGCTGGAGTGTTGTCGACTGAAGCAGAAGAACGTCTCTTTTTGTGGACGAAGAGCTGCTTCCTCCTCTTCCTCCTCCTGCCTCGTCTCTTCACACCACCCTCTAAGTTGGAGTGTCCGCCAGGAGGTCGACCCACACGCCTACTCTTCTTCTTCCCATAGTAATATGCTATAAAACAGGTATTGTTAGATTCACAACTTAAACAGCAAGTAATTAATACTATCATGTAATTTAAATGATTCATATGGGTGGATTTCACAAAACTTCAAAGAAAAAAAAAAATAAAATAAAAATACTGGTCATATCTCAACCTAAAATCAAGAGAAAGAAATAAGAAATTATATTTATATTTTATATAAATACAATGAAGTAAATTTTCAGGACATTTAAGGTTTTTTTCATGAAGCAAAACACTTTAATAAAGCATGATAATTAATATATGCTTAGATTTATCTTTAATTTATGCTGATTTAAAATAAATATATAAAAAAATATTGGTTTACAATAATTATTTTACTGTAACACAGCAAAAAAAAAGGACAAAAACTCTAAAAAGAATAATTGAAAATAACAGGAATTACCAAAAAAATA
The DNA here is from genome assembly GCA_038088235.1 of Zacco platypus. Lineage (NCBI taxonomy): Eukaryota > Metazoa > Chordata > Actinopteri > Cypriniformes > Xenocyprididae > Zacco > Zacco platypus. The sequence continues at coordinate 13,806,017 of CM076064.1, read as the reverse complement.
CACATTAAAGTAATAAATATTGTCATGACACTTCATTGTCTTTGTCTAATATAATTTCTTTTTTTTTTTGTCATTGGGGGGTGGGGATTGAAATGTGACCTGGGAGTGTTTTCACAAAATAAGCCCTTATGCAATTCAAATAATCTGCAACAATTTTAACTAGAGTAATAATAAGTGTACTGTACCATCCAGCAAGCCAATAATACCAGAATAATCTACTGATATAGACAGAGTTTAGAAAATTGCTGAAGTAATGCTCACTGTATTTGGTTTTGGTGAGCACAGAGCAGTTTTCTGAGCAGCGCTCCAGAACCATTCTTGGGCCGAACAGGTTGGGACAACACTCCAGCTTAATGCAGGTTTTCCGACAGAAATCGGCCACCTGATCTGCTGTGCGAACGATCTCTACTGTTGCTCTGTAGCTCTTCCCTTTGTACCTGTGAAGCACACAGACTGGTCAGGAAACCAAGAGCAAACTATTTATGTTATATAATTATGTTAATCACATTGATGAAAGGCACAAGCCTAACGTCCATAATTTGTCTCAACAACTTTTTGATCAGGTACCTCTGGAAAAGTTTTTTTTCTTCATTTTTTCAGAAAAGAAACATTAAAGCCCAAAATATACTTCGGCCGTTCCGCATTCTGCCATGAACTGCACACTCTCGGTGTGACGTAATTTTCGTCATTGGGAGGGTGCACTGACCTCATGGACAGTGCGTGAATATTGAGACAGAAGAGTCCACCATGTGAAAATACGCACAGTTGTGATGTACTGTGCAGTAGTCAAAGAAGAGTTTGTAAAGAGCGATACAAAATAGGTTTTACATCGTTTTAGTTTTGGATGTGTCGTGACAAATTCAGTCCTTCCTCGAGTTTGGGTCTCTATCAACTATCAGTTAATGATATTAAGTACAAATGAACAATATTAATTCGAAATATGTAAAGGTTACTATATAGTGCAAAATAAAACTAATTTTCTTTCACTTGATAAACTGTTAAACTGTAATAATTAATATTATTAATAGCCTACTAAGTGAATAAATGAACACTTTCTTTTCATCACAGAAATATTTGGACATTTAACACAAGTAATTACATTAAATTTAATTGTGAATATATGTAGAGCAAGTGCAAATGTGTGTATAAACTAAGCTATCAGTCTAATTGGGTGTCTGTGAGCTATGCTAGTACATAAGCTAACTAATACAGACATTAATGGTCATTATAATGTAGTTTAAACAGTATTTATCATAACATGATAAATAACATCGGAGGAACCGATTTGTCATTTCAGTGGATCCGTTGCATTTCCTCTAAATGATATGATTGCCCTCTGGTAGAGTATAAAAAAGTATGGCGCATGGGTTGAATGCCTCCATCCACACTTATTTGCAGTTGAGTATACTTTGAAAGATGTGTAAACACTACTGTCCACGAGACGGAGCAGAATGCGGAAAAATGAAGTATACCCGGGCCTTAAGACACAATCTACTCACTTGGCTTTAAGTGTCTCTCCATGACCCTGCCAGCGGCCCTCCTGGTCCAGCTGCAGCTCTCTCAGCACTCGGCTGGGCTTGTAGGCAGAATTTATCAGCAGCGTCAACACCTGCACAGGCCACAGGTCAAGATGTCAGTATCGAACACACACAGATAAGGTATTCATAAGTCTTAACAAAACAGAATAGTTATGACTCTAGATACTGAGCAGTGTTCAAAACTATTACAAAATGTTAAAAGCATACCTGTGATGGCACATTCTCTATTAATGAGCTATAAGTTGCTACGACCTACAGTTCATCTAATGAAATAAATTACTAGCAGGAGAATTTGTATCAATGTTTTTTTGTTATATATATATATTTTTATTTTTTTAAATAATATTATATATTATTATTTAACATATATACTTTTAATACAGATTTTACATGGAAATAAATTAGCGATATCAATCGGTTACAATTATTATTGATATTATTATTACTATAATTATGATAATTATTAATAATTCATTTAAATTATTAAAAATTTAAATACATTTAGATTTTTGTGCACTTGTTAAGTGTACTAAAATGAATATTTTAATTTCCTTGAATAAATATTTATTAAAATTTGATCTTGGTCTTTATCTTACTGTAGATGCCATTTTATAAAACCAATAAACCACTGGAGGATGTGCAGTACAGTTTTTTTTACCACAGTTAAAAGGATAGCTCCCAAAAATGAAACTTCTTTTCATTTTTTTCATTTATTCAGGTTTACAACAACTGGAGGGTGATTAAATGATGACTGAATTTTCATTTCTGGGTGAACTACTTCTTTAAGGGTGTTTTAGACACATGGCTTTGTGTTATGCCTAAAAAAAATAAAATAAAAAAAAAAAATCACCATTACAGACAGCCTCTTGTGCAGGATAGGACGTTTTAAGACTTAATATACTAATAATAACATTTACTCATTTGGATATCTCCCATTTTGTTGCCAGAAAGACAAACACATTTAAATACAATTGCAAACAAGCAGTCTGTTATGGCTGACCTCCTTAAGTACCAGGACACAGTTTCCAGGTCCCACACACTGGGGCAGCTCTGCAATACGGCCCTTATTGAGGTAGGGCCCTGAGAAGCAGCGATGGTTAAAATAGATCTTAGGGCAGCAGTACTTCCCATTCGCCTGGCCTGCTGGTGGCACATACAAGATTAAAATAGTATCATGTTAGATAGCAGTGAGATTTTATGACTGTAAACGTCTGACAAGAAAGACCATGCATGTGTGCAAGTGTTCAGATGGCACTCACCAATCTCAGCCTGACTGCTGTTAATCAGTTGTTTGGTAGTATCAGGTGAGGAGTCTTTGGATGATACCCGGCTGTGAAGAAAGAGATAAATGAATGTTTTTCCATAATCAAAACTACTTGAACTAAATTTCAACCCTTTTTTTTATCTTACTTACTGTTTCTCTGGCTGAACAACCGCAACCTTTTTCTGTTTCTCCACTGCAAATAACACATAAAACATAATTATGAGTATCTTATCAGCCCTGTCAGATATAAAAATCAATTTACCATGTGTGCACGGCACTTTGGTATTATTAACGTTCACTGAAATCGTGTGTTTGTGCTGTAACACTGACCTCTGGGCTTGCAAGGGTGCTGAAGAGGATAGCCATTTGTTTCACACCAGCTCACAGGGAAAATATCCATGGAGTCTGTGTGAACTATGATCTCCGGGATAGCTTGTTTGAGACCTGAGCAAGAAGTGAGAGGGAAGATAAATGAGATTAATCCTCGTGCCTACTGACCTTCTGCGATATCTATAAAGGGTTAAGCCTAGTCTTAAATTAGTCCGTTACTGGTCTTGCTATTTTTAATCAAGGATTCCGCTTTTTTAGTTTCCTCTGAAGCCAGTTCAAGGAGACAGTGCCTAATTATTTTTGGTCATTCAGAGCTACCATACAGCATAAAGAAGAATGTTGACATCACACCTTCCAAACGAATCCACGTATGTTGACCTTTGACCTTGGTAACAGTTGCTACGTGAATGTTTTCAGGGCAAAGCGGGTTGACGGCCTCCAGCATCATGGACTCTTTAATGCACTGATCAGATGGGTCCTACAAGAAAATTGAAAAGTAATTCAATGTCAAAAAAGATTGGACAAAAAAAAATCTAATCATTTTAAAGAAATTAACACTTATATTATTTATATAATATAAGTATCAAGGGTGCATTAAATTGATCAAAATTGACAGCAAAGACATCTATAATGTTAAAAAATATTTCCATTTCAAATAAATGCTGTTATTCTATTCATCCAAGAATCCTGAAAAAAATATATCACAGTTTCCACAAAATTTTCATATTTTCACTTTTCAACATTTTAATTAGAAATTTATTGAGCAGCAAATCAACATATGATTATGATTTCTGAAGGATCATGTGACCCAGAAGCCTGGAGTAATGATGCTGAAAATTCAGCTTTGCCATCACAGCAATAAATTATGCATTAAAATAGAAAAAAGTTATCTTTAAATTGTAATAATATATCTGTATTTTAGACAAAATAAATGCAGCTTTGGTGAGCATAAGAGACTTCTTTCAAAAACATTAAAAATCTTAACGACCCGAAACTTTTGAACGATCAAGTATATAAAACTGAAATCATAAAATTAACATGCTGGGAAAAAAGAACCCCAATTATTTTACACAATATTTACACGTGTTAATCATTATGTTTATAAACATTTTATATTTTTTCCTTTACAAATTGAAATTATACTTAAATATTTCTTCTTACAAATGATTGTCAAAATTTGACATTTTATCAGATATATTAAAGACTTATTCAATTGACTGATTATATCCAACAATTACTGAGTTTTCCTTTCAAAAATGTCATCCTTTAATTCACTCTAAAAATAGCTGTAAAAAAAAATGTACACAGTAAAATACCATTTTCCATAGTTTTCAAGAAAGTAGCTTATACGAAAACAACAATTACCCCGACTGCATTGTTTACACAGTATTGTTTATTTATTGTTTCAATGGAAAACGGTATTGTACAATTGTAAATTTGTTTCATTTTTTACAGCTATTTTTTTTAGAGTTTTACAGTTTAGATTTTATACCCCAAAAATATCAAAATGGGTTTTAATTCAAAAATGTAAAAGTAAAATGTTTACAATAATAGAAAGAAATGACCATCATGCTATTGACCCATCTTTAAATAAGCAGAAAGAGAAACTCACTGGAGGAAAGCATTGCTGAGGGGCTGCCTCAGCCTCACACTGCTTTAGATAGTCCGCCCAGTCAAAGTCCTGACCTTGGAACCCTACACACACACACACACACACACACACACACACAGAAAGGTCAACAAGTGCACCTGAGAAACTGTCGACTGCATGACTGTCTCCCTAATATACATATAGATTATAAAAATAACCAAAACGCTAGAAGAAACAAGACTGTGAAGTAAATCACAAAGAGAACCCCAATGGCAATTCAAAAGATGAACTAATCAATATGTTGATTGGCAATTAGTAGCATGTGAGGCGTAAAAGAGATCTAACAAGAAACACTTTGATATGTGCTAAAAGCAACAAAGATCCAAAGAGGTCAAATAGTGTCTCCAAGACCAAAACCACAGATATTATCCACACAACTTGAAGAAAAAACCACATCAAAACAAAACAAAATGGTGAATTGCATTCATGGATTTCTCATACAGATGGGTTTATGTTTAGCAAAGTTCAAAAGCCTCAAGTGTGTTTCCAGCTGTTAAAATGAGAAGGGATCCATAACACCAAGGACAGCCATCCCACACCAGCCATTAGATCTAATGACTGCTCTGCTGGGCAGTATAACTGCCAAGGAATGAGGCTGTTTTTCAAGACATGGAGCATCCAACAGCAAAAACAATGCTTACTCATGTGTCCATATTCCCTAGAAAGCAATGTATCATGGACAGCAGGATAAGTGAAATGCTTGGTGGCATATCCACCATATCGCCAGATCTCAATAAACCTTTATGCAAAGTTTTCCTGCTCAAAAAAAATTATGCAATGTTCCCTACAGACAGAGTTTAGGACTGCATTCTAAGAAATGAAGCTGTAGCTGAAAGGAAAGGATGTGCCACCTTCCCATTAGGTCTCTCTTATTAATATATTGTCAGTCATTTGTGTTATTTCACGTTCTTTATATGACGATTAAAAGGGAGGTTGTATTTTCCAGACCTGGAGGAGGGCTGAGCTTGACTCCGTTCTTTAGACTCCATTGCGTGGGAAAGATTCCTGGACTGTCCCTGTGACACAGGAAAGAGCGTCCGCCTCCCTCTTTCTGTGCTTCATCTCTCATATCGTCCATCCGTACCAGAAAGAACTTATCATTAAATACCTGTCGCAGACACATAAACAAACAAGTAAATCAATACAGCATATATATATGAATGGAGCTAAGAATAAGGGCGCAGGTCTACGACTGGTTTTCCAGTTCATCCTCAACTCAGTTGTTTGGAATACACCAATGTTTACAGAAAACACCTAACAGAGAAAATAATATCTGACCTTCATGCTTATAAACTAATTCTCTTGACCCTTCTGAAGTCTGTTTTTAGCCAACATGATTAATAAGAGGCAAAAGTTGTGTTTGACAGAATACTAACTGAAAAAGAGAAGCAATTTGTGTTAAAGCTATTTTTTTTATAACTGGATGTGTCTAATGGTCTTATCTGTATAACTGGAACACTGAATTTGTCTGTTACAGAGCTTTATTAGCAATTCTATTCAGCAAAGCATTAGGGTAAAGGCCCTAGTTCTTTTTCATTTGCTTAGGGGTAAAGAGAAGTTCGAAATCTGTGAGCAGCGGAGCAACCGACACCGCCCACACTGCTGAGAGTGGCATTTAGATGAATATGTAAATATGTGCTGCATGCTTTCCTCTCAATAACAAAACAAACAACAAAATTGAGAAAACAGCAAAGCATCTGATCATTTGTTCAGCACAGACCCTGCAATTCGGCGCTTTATTTAAGTCTTGTCATGTTTATTTATATAGCACTTTATAAAACAGATCACTTAAAACGTAAAAGAAGGCGGAGCCTCTGCACACACCTACCTATTATGTAATCGCCATGGACCAATGACAGTCCAAAGGCGTTTGCCAGCCCTAGCAAACTTATGGAAAGTTAGCTTTGGCAATCTGTTAACGAACTTCATTTTGACCGGATTTTGTTTGAAATTACGTCACATTAGTTTTTTTCTTCGATTTTGCTTGACATATATATCGGGGCCTTAACAGGCCCTAACTACAGCAGAAAGATATAACCACATTTTGAAAGATATGAGAGGATAGGGAGCTACTTTAGAGTCTATTATGGTACCTTCGCCACAGTGGCAGGACTGATGGTGAAAGGAGTTGCTGGGTCCACAGCTTCCAGCTTCATTCCATCAGTAAAGCAGTGTGGAGTGATGGCTGATCTGTCCTGAATACAAAAACAAGCGTATATTTCATCAATATGACTGAATAATTTAGAAACAAAAGAATTGAGTAGAAACAATAAAGTAAAAATTCTGTATTCCTTTCATCCATATTATTATTGTATCAAACATACCTTGATATGTTGGCTGTTTTGAATGAAATATTAGCATACTAACATACTACATACTGTATACTGCCAACAACATTTTTTAACCTTTATTAAACCTCTTCAAAAAACAAACAAGCATTATCACTGTTAAACACAACCAGTAAATGCAAACAGCAAAATGCACATTAAATAACATGACTCTGATCAAATAATGAGTCAAGAAAGAGGTGAAAATTGGGTTGTATTATTTAGGATTCATTTGAAATGAATTGCACGCAGTGTATTGTTGAAGCTATACAGCACGTTTTGGCAAATGATCTGTCATACGAGTATTGCTTGCTTATGAAAAGGTTACATACTGCATTAAAAGTAGCATACTGCATACATGTCTACAGTGCATTTGACAAATTTCATCATCAGCATAGTGCAAGATGTGTGCACGTGTGCAGCCATGTTTTTCTAATTGGGCATGTTCAACTCGCACATGTGCCACATGAGTGGACAGAACAACAACAAATAATGTGAGGCCACTCATGTTGATGAGCACTCGTATGAAGGAGTTAAGAGGTAAACACAACTCGACTTAAACGAGTACAAAGACAGTTTTATTACTCATAACTTCTTGAGAGAAAGACGCCAGACAAAAAAAACTTTCTAGTATGCATGTGTTCACGAATGCTATCAAATGAAGCATACTCTGACAGGCTACGTGTTCGTATACGTCAAGCATTTGCAAGTATACTTTGAGCTTAAAAGGATAGTTCACCTTCAAAATCATCATGTACTCACCCTCAAGTTGTTCCAAACCTGTATGAATTTCTTTCTTCTATCTTCGAACACAAAAGAAGATATTTTGAATTATAATATTCTGTGGGAAACCAAACAGTTGATGGACCCCATTGACTTCTATGTTATTTTTTTTTGTACTCTGGAAGTCAATGGGATAAATCGACTGTTTGGTTACCCATATTCTTCAAAATATGCTCAGCAGAAGAAAAATTCATACAGGTTTGGAACAACCTGAGGGTGAGTAAATCATGACAGAATTTTAATTTTTGTGTGACCCATCCCTTTAAAGGGTCGTTCACATAGAATGTATTTTGTGCAGGGCATTAAAATGGAAAAACGCAAGGTCTTGAATTGAACTCCTGGTCAAAAGGTGCATGGGTGTACTTTGGGTATATTTCTGTGTTCTGTTTAGTGCACAATTGAACGTGCAGCTTGTTCGATGGATGCGCACTATCTAGTGGACCTTTAGTTTTTGAACGCTCAAATCGATCGCACACCGCTTCGTGTGACGTAATTTTAGTCATCGGCACAGTCCATTGATGTCCGTGCACAATGTCCCTTGTAGCCATATTTTTGTGTCCGAGCAGAGGACACAAAGACGATCAACCTGTTGCAAGCTCCTGTTAAGTACTTAGCTCAATGTCTCAAAGGTCACAGTGGATCTCCATTAACTCTCCAGTTCATGGATCACACCAACACGGTTCAAACAAGCAAAGTGAGGGTAAGAGTCAGGTTTTAGCAAACATGTAATAGTTAATCAGTATTTACTGACCCTGTAAAACTCCTCACTGATGCTGGAGTCCTGCGCCTGAGAGAAGATTGTCTTCCTCACCTCCTCCCATTCAGCTTCAGTGCGCAGGGGGAGCAGAGCTACAAACAAACATACACAAACACACGATCAGCTCTCTGCTGACCTCATCATATGTTTATTATCTAAAAGCTAGTGGACTCTGATCTAAGCCCCTGTAAACCCTTCCTCCATCCACCGATCCCTACTATTGATTAGCTAAACTGTAATATGTGGGTCTCCCCGAGTAAAAGTACACTGGTAGTGCGTATGAGGATAATTCGAGCTACCTTGCTTTTTGTGCATGATCTCAACCTCAGCATGGAGCAATAGAATTGATTTGCATACTAATAGGTCAGGAAGATTCGACTGTGAGTCCTGTTGGTCTGTTCACTCACCTACTCTGTTAATCATCTAGCTACAGAACATACAGCAATGACAACCCACAAGACCTACATTTATTATCGACTTCTGCTTCTGTTTCTTCTAGTTTTATCTGCACTGACCCCTTATATTTTTCAAAAGCTAGTTAGTGCTTGGATGTAGTATAGCGCTAAGCACATAAACATAAACTGCCATGGTAGTAACAAAATCATACACGATGTAATGCATCCTATTTTAAAAAACTATATATACTATATTACAGAATGCAAATACAAAGGTTTGCACTTTATTAAGTTCAATTACATATGGCTTTTAATTTGATGGCCATTAAGATATTTAAAAATGATGAAACCCTCACCTGCAGGTGGTCTGAGAGTGTAGTTGTGCTCCTGTGCCCAGCCCGGGAGATGAAGCAGGGGGTCCAGGTAGAAGACCCATGTGATGGATTGGATGTCAGGGAGCCCATCTGTGCCGGCATATCGAAGCCGCAAGCGGCCCCCTACGTTCTCCTCAATCACTGCAGACCAGACCACCCCAGCGTCTTGACGGTCCACTAGCTCAACGTTTAGACTTGGACTTAACAGATCTATAGGATTACAGCCACGCTGGGCCTACAAACATACATGCACAAGGAAAAACAGAAAAATGTAACGACCATTAGTTTAATGGCGTTTAACAGCGATTGCTAAAACAGTGTGTCAAAGACATTTTTTATTGCCTTTTCTACCTTTTTTTTGCAATTAAATGCAATTATTAATTATTCTCATGTTTTTAATAGTCTAATTTCTTCATCTTATTATTTTGTGCTATGAACACTTTGGGTCAACCTCTCTTGTTTTAAAATTAGTTTTAAATAAACTTTGAAAGACAAGCAACTCACACTACTGTTCAAAAGTTTAAAAAGTGTTTTTGAAAGTTATTTGATCAAAAATACAGTTAATACAGTAATATTGTTAGATATTACAATTCAAATAACTGTTTTCTATTTTAATGCATTTTAAAATCTAATTTATTCCTGTGTTGATAAAGCTGAATTTTCAGCATCATTACTCCAGTCTTCAGTGCCACATGATCCTTCAGAAATCATTCTAATGTGCTGATTTGCTCAATAAATTATTATTATCAGATCATTATTGGCATTGATAATATCATCAGCATTGGCATATTATCAGTGCTGCTTAATATTTTAGTGGAAACTGTGATACAATATTTTTAGGATTCTTTGTTTAATAGAAAACTCAAAAGCACAGCATTTATTTGAAATAAAAATCGTTACATTATGAATGTCTTTACTTTTGATCAATTTAATGTGTCCTTGCTGAATATACCTTTTATTTAAAAAAAAAAATAATTCTTACAGACCCGAAACTTTTGAACGGTAGTGTGAATACAATATCTGTTAAAACACTGAGACACTGACTGTAGTAAAAATGGGATTAGTTGATTTGGAGAAGATTCCATTTTAATATATCATATTATTTTATATACACATTTTATATTCATTCTCACATTTTGATATAATAATTTATCAGTTTATTTTGCAATAATGACTAGCTTTCTATACTTTTTGTCTTAAATTTGAGGCATATCTCTTACCCCTTCCAGCAAACTAGCAGGTACACTGCAGGTTTCAGCCAGAGCTTTCTCCAGCAACACTTCCCAGTCCTGGTGTTTCTCACGGACACCTGAGCACAAATTCAAGGCCACATTTAAGAGACGTGCTATAGCAGATCTTCTAAAAGACTATCCTGCTGACAGATTTATGCCATTTTGCACTTATGATCTCTTCGCATTGACGTGGTATTTTGGGCCATAAGTGCAGCTGTCAATAAGGCACAGGCAGCCAGAAGCAAAATGCCAGCAACCATCTGGACTCCTCCACGCCTGTACATACTGCACTCCATTCCAGGATTTTATTAATAAAAGAAGCTTTAAGTATTAAAATGCGTCCTTTAATAATTTCAGAGGAGTAAAGGCTGTGCCCATCAGCAAGCTGTAAGCTAAATGAAAGCCCCAACACAAACACCCCTCCCCCATTTCCTGAATATGCCCGCAAATCGACTACGAACAACCACCTACAGGAATTAGCACCATGCTGCAAGCAACACACGCACTGGAAGTACATAAAGAAATATGCAAATGTGGATGATGCATATAAAGCTTTTCAGAAATGAGAGCTTAACCTCTGCAGAGCCTAAATTCAAATCATTTTTACCTATAAAGTCACAATGTTCTCCTCAATAGGTGAGTGACTAAACGAAACAATTAAGGTCTAATCATCATAAATTAGAAATAGTTAATAGTGAAATTGCTCAGTCGCCATGCTCACCCTCAGGGGGTCTCATTGGTCGTCCCTGCTGCTTGCTCCATCCGATCGGGTGCAGGTCGGCAGTCATGATGTCGCACCAAAAGTCGGCACGCCGGTCATCCTGGTAACCCTCATATCGAAGCAACAGCAGCTGTCCGCAAGTGGTGATTATTGTGGCCACCCAGTACGCTGTTTCTGATTCCGTACGGACACAAACCTCCAGCTTCATACCAGGAGTCAGACCCGTCTCCAGGCCCTGGTCCACCTGCAGAAGAAACAGTATACAATTATAGTCTTTATTAATAGCCTTTACTTTTTTATTTTCAGCTTTTAATTTTAGTCATTTTATGTTCTTTTGTCATTTTTATTAGTTTTTTTATGTTTTTATTTAGCTTTAATTTATTTTTATTGAATTTTTAGTTTTAGTAATACTAGTACAGTGTTATTTTCGCATTATTTATAAACTACTATATTATTAATTAATAGTTTGAATTAGCTTTACCTTTTTATATTTTCTGTTTTCATTTTAGTTTAACCCTTAAGTCATTTTGTTATGTTCTTCAGTCATTTTTATACATTTTCTTTATGTTTCTCTTTAATTTACTTTTTTTTTATTTTTAGTTTTAATAATATTAGTGCAGTGTTATTTTAGTATTATTTACAAACTATTTTATTATTAGTAGTTTGAATTAGCTTTTCATTTTATATTTTCAGTTTTCATTTTAAGTTTAGTTTGTTTTAGTCATTTTTGTTTTTCTTTTGACATTTTTATTTGTTTTTGTTTTTAATGCTTCTATTTAGCTTATTATATTTTAGTTTTAGTAATATTATCAATTTATTTCAGTTAGCTTCCAAGGCAAAATTTCACATAATATTATATAATTTCAGCTTTATTTCAATTACTGAATTAACGACAACAACACCATGGTTTTGAAACAGACTTGACAAACAATCCCCTTGTCTGCCATTGGCCAGAATTTAGAGAGTCCCGCCCTACTGTTTGGGTTGGTCAAGATGCAATGACAAACCTACCAATGCACCTACCAATGTCTTTGTATGGTACGCATCAGAAAAATGACACAATTCACCTTTAAATATTGAAGCATCAATTCAGTGTGAGAACTTGACTTAAGAGGCAATATTTGCCCTCTGGAATTAATTTTCAGGGGTATTTTTTCCCATTATGGGTGCCATTTGTCCCAAACCATTTAAACACACTGATGCCACCCATTTATGCCAAATATTTCAAATGAAATACATTATTTAAATGAACAAATGGCTGTCTATAATATCAACAATAAATATGTTCTACAACTTTCTTACTCTTTCGTCAGTAATTTTGTTGCTCCACACCCTGGTTAATTCCTGACCCAGTAAATAAATTATTTAAGATGTAAATGGTCACTTATTGGTCTTACAGATCCCATGAGTGTAGGCATACATCAGTAATGATTTGACCAATGTCATAAAGCTGAGTAAAATTCAAAAGGTCAGTGACAGTTTTCTTGTGTGCTGGCTTCAGTGAGGTCTACATTTTCTGATTTTGCCATTGGACGTGAGTGGAAAGCAATGTCTAAAAGAAGTTAAAGGATTAGTTCACTTTCAAATGAAAATTACCCCGAGCTTTACTCACCGGTCTGGTGGAAGCTATACATTTTATTTCATAACTTGTTAAATATGGATATTTATTTTACACAAACGCATCGCTTCACTTCAGAAGGCCTTTATTAACCCCCTGGAGCCGTGTGGAATATGTTTATAATGGATGGATGTGGATGGAGACACTTTCTTCAGCTCATACTTGTTTGGTAGCGCATTACTGCCACTATAAAGTTTGTATGCGTCAGGATGTTCTTTAATATTTCTCTGATTGTCTTCATCACAAAGAAGAAAGTCATATACACCAAGGATGGCTTGAGGGTGAATAAAGCTTGGGGTAATTTTCATTTGAAAGTGAACTAATCCTTTAATTAAGCTGATTCAAAGATTATTCAGTGGTGGATTAAATCCCGGTTCTATTTAAATATATATATATATATATATATATAAAAACAGCACAAAAAAGTCATTAGTTCATGAATCATTCTAGTAGCTCACGTAGCTCCTGCAGCAACACCAAGGACAAGGGTTTGATTCTCATGGAATGCATGAACTGATAAAATATTTACCTTAAAAACAATGTAAGTTGCATGTAAAGGGATAAAACTGTATAATGAATCAGACTACTCCAGCTCGCTGCATCACCGTAATGGAAAAACATGTTTTTTAAGCATTATTTCATCACTTTCGAATTTGATTAACAAATAATTTTTTTTACTGTAAGATTCAGAATAGTGGTGTAGAACAAACACAAACTGGCCCCATTTACTCACGTGTTTGAACGCATGATGAGGAACAGAAAGTGCCCCGGTTTCCTCCAGGTAGTCATCCCAGTTAAACTCTGACACATCCTGACCAGAGTCCGCATCTGAAACATCGAATGACCAATAGCTCATACACCGCAATGTCTGCTCAGCTCTCTTCACACACAGCCTCGTCACCTCACATCAAACCATCTCAGAGCGTGAAAGTGAATGCTTCCGTCTATCTATCCATCTATCTATCTCTCTCTTTATATATATATATTATAGAGAGAGAACTTGCACAAATTCTCAAGTGACCTTTGCATCTACCACTTTGCGTGGTCAAACACTGAGCCAAAGCAATCTAAATATGTGCAATATAGCCATAAGCTCTCAATATTGTATTTTTCAGGTTCAGAGGATGGACTGTAGTATCTTTTTCTGCAATTTATTTAGCAATGGAGCACAAAGAACATAAATAGCTTACCAGACTCCAGCGCCTCAAGGCTCATGTCTGAAGCCCCCGGAGGACAATCAAACTGCTTCTACATGAATAATAAGGAGGGGGAAAAAACAAATGAGAGAAAAACAAACATTGAAACAAAGAGAGATAAATTATGAATTAGAATTACAATTAATATAAACACATTTCTATAAAAGTACTTGCTTGTGTGAGAGAAACTGTGTGCAAATGACAAGACAGAAACATGAGGAGACTTGCACAAGCCACATTTCACACAGCCTAGTTCATTTAAGTAAGTGGGAGGAGGAATCTTTAGTGCGTAGCTGCAATGATAAAAGCCACTTCTGTCTCTCAGACTCCCCTATCAACTTTGAGAAGCAAATATGCCCCACAATGCCCAATATAGCATTGCGAAATGAAAACGATTGGGTAGATTTGCTAATATCACCTAAACAGCACAGTAAAGTCTCTAATAATGCAAGCATCATACCTGTACTTAAAGAGAAAGAGAGACCAAATAAAGATATTCAGCTAGAAACTGAAAAGTCAGAAACAACTTTGAAAGTTTCAAACTCAACATGCAGTCTGAAAAATACAAAAAGAAAGAAACGGCTAACAAAGTTGCATTAACTCTGTCCATTCATCCAGAGCTGTCAAGCTGTCTTTGTGAAGGTTGACGTCTCTATTAAAGAGAGTCAGACATTCTCCCTGACAGCCGTTGGCGGGCCACGACCCTCCTGCTCTGCTGGGATCAACTCATTCAGTTCACCCCCCTCCACTCCAGCACCGTCGCAGAGCCCTGGAGCACAGCGCGGGCCACGGACACAATGTGCTGGGGGTCACGGTGCTCTCCAATAGGGATTGAAAAGAGTTTAAAAAGCCATGTCGCTGTCCCTCAGTATCATGATCAACTGAACTTTAAAGCATATTGTGAAGAAATTACCCTTACAATAAATAAATAAATAAATAAATAATACCATGGTAACGACAGTTTACGCTCAAATACAAAAAACAGTCCTTGAGCAGAATATTACCAGTTTTGGGGAAAGTTTATTTTAAAAGTAATGCATTACAATATTGCGTTACTCCCTTAAAAAAGTAACTAATTGCATTACTTAGTTACTTTTATGTAAAGTAATGCGTTACACCACTTTTGCGTTTCTTATTCTCACCTGTGCTTGCTTGTTTGTTTTTTAATAACAACAAAAAGTTCTATATTTGGCACATGTGAAGGCCCTTTCACAACAAAAATGAAATGAATAGTCATTTTTGTTTATTAGTATGGCTGAATTGGATTACTGAAGGTCAGCAGGAAAGACATTGGTTAATAAAGTGAGATTAAACACATAAAGTATATTTGTTTAATTTAATATATTTAATTATTACAGATTTGTGCAATATTCTGAGTTTGCATTTGCAATGTTTTCAAATTTGTTTATCATTTTGAGGAATACGGACTCTGTTTTTGTGAGATGCTCACATTTAGTCTAGAACTACAATAATGTCATGTTTACACACAGCAACTCTGCACTTACTCTCGATGTCTCTCAACTTGGGGACAGGAGAGCTGTCAGTCAATAAATGGGATAACAAAGGAACTCGTATTACTTAATTGAAAAAGTAAATTTAAAAGTAATGTTACTTTACTAGTTACTTGAAAAAGTAATCTGATTACATAACTAGTTACTTGTAATGTGTCACCCCAACACTGAATATTAGTATTACTACCCTAACTGTTAATATAAGCCTGTAGTCATCAAAACAAAATATAATAAGGTCAAATAAAATAAAGATTCTGAAAGCATTTAGAAGTACATTATACTTAATTTCTTATGGTTTTGTAGAAGTAAGAGTAATAGAGCACCACAGATATTGTAGTAACTATGGTATTTTGGCAGAAACTAGTTACCATGGTGATTTTGTAAGGGCAGAATCGGAGGGGAAAGATAGTGAGATGATATAGGGGAGACTGAGAAGTTAACACTTCGCTTCAACATCTGTAACTCTGTGTTTTTGTGCTATACGTCTCAAATTCTGATATAATATTACCATATTTGTCTGTAGCAAAATAAAGTAGTTTAGAAATCTACTGCAAGTTGCTAAAGTGTAGAACAATGTCAAGTACAAACAGTGCTGCTGTTACAAACAATTCCCTCACATTTAGGAATTTTTTGTGGTAATTAAAATTACTTATTCCAAATCATTACTATCCCCTAACCATTTTGCATTATATACATTTAACTCAAAGTGACAAACATATGGACAGCATTTGATTTAAAAAAAACATACACACACATGATATGAGAATATGCTAATTCAGACAACACTTCAGTCATTTAACATCAATTACACATGAAGTTATACTCTTTATACATTATATATGATTACAATTGATAATGATTTTCAGCCGTGTAGTTTGAACTGATGGTGTTACAACATTGCACATGAGGGAATGAGGAGACCCCAGGACAGCGGAAATCTATTTCTGGTGTGTCTATGAACCCTCAGCACATTCCGGCCAAAGTCTGCCGCTCCATCACTTCTCGCTAAAGACAACTTCCCTCCATTGATCAAAACCCGCAAACACACACAAACACAAGCGAACTGCAGTAGCGAACATAACTGACTTAAAGCAATAAAGACGAAAGAAGAAGATGAAAATGACGCAGTGACGCTGTCACGTGCACCAACCACAGTCAGTCCTCCAACTATTCAAAGTGTTCATAGACATTCTGGCGAATTATTCCTATAACAGTTACACTGTTTTGCCAAATGAGAGGACATGTATTACAATAATATTTTAGATTTTTATATTTTATTTTTTAAATTAACACTTTTTTCTATTTAAAAATATTAGCAAAAACATATTTGTCTTGTATTTTTACGGCTAAGTGAAGGTAAATGAGAGCTCCAGACTTACAACACAACTTCTATTATGTAACACGGCCAGAGAATGAAACTGTCATGAATTTCTGAAAGTGCTTGAGGAAGCTGCCATTCAACTCTATTATTTAAACATTAATGCAACTAAAACAGCATGAATTTCTACAATAAAAAATATCGCATCAGTGTTATATACAACCAAAGCTCAAATAAACGCCATTTGGAAGGTGGCGATAAATAGAAACGATAGCTGATATCTAATATGATTCGATTTAGAGAGTGTAATTCATAGAAACCGCCCAGTAAGAGATGATGAGAGTTCGCTGGTCAAGCGCAGTGTGTTCGGCTAGCTACATATAACTGGATAATAGCATTTAATACATTCACGCCGATCGGGCAACTTTCATTCCGAAAGACACATCGTGCAATTCAACATTATTAGACATGAAACATTTTCTCTGCACTGATTCGCGACGCTTTTTTATGTTGATGTGAGTGCGGCTGATTTCGTGCACATGCTAAAAACGCCTGTAACCAAGTCAAGTTACTGAAACGTCATAGCTTAAGCAATAGAGCCAGGCACTCATACGAGCGAGCACAAGTCACCTTTTTTTGGAGACGGGAAAAAAGATGCAGGCAACGCAAAATCGCTCGTTAAAGCCAAGGTTGATTAGGGCAAAGGGTAAAATACATAAATATTTGGGAATGCATTTCGTTTCTTACCAGTGAGGAGTTTTTCAAGTCGGTTTTAGATGCCGTGTCTTTTTCCGCCTAGTCGTTCACGACCTCATTCCAATATGGCACAAAGTGAGAGTGCGCATGCGCCGCCTCTCGCGCGAGCCTCTCATCCACGAGCACGGGGATTGATATTTGTTGGCTTTCAGCGATAAAACACGCGAACTTGCCGCATATTTGAACTAAATTTTTTTTACAAAGCCTCACCGAAACACTATAATAACGCTGAAAGAGCACTTTTATTGCTTATTTCAGCTCTTATATGTAATGTTCCCAGACTGAACAATAAAACCGGTGGGACGCAATATTAAACGACTGCTTACAACTGTCATAACCTGTTCAGGTCTTTACTACGATTATTCCGGTTTATTTAAGTTAGTGGGAAGGAGAGAAGCCGATGTTGTGGTACAACATTTGCCGCCCAGCCTCAGTACAGAAAGTGTCAGTCCTATTGGCTAGAATGTACCATTAAACAGAGCTTAATCTATCGACAACTGCGCCACGCCGAGCAGCCAGTTCCCCTGTGTAAATAATCTTTCTGGATCCTTCTATGTGGAAGCAGTGATTTAACATTTCATATATGATTAATATCTGTATAGCATATTGAAGGTAAATGTTTCATTCAAAAACTTTGTTTTGAAATATTCTGCCTGGTGTCTATTGTGTCAACATTCCTAAACAAACATAGAAAACAACCATCATATCTTGTTATATGTTTTAAAAAAGAATGAGCTTTGGTTACCTTGTCAGGGATTGACATTCATCCTCATAAAGTACAGATAAAATTATTTATTTTATAAGACAAGGATAATTTTCTCTCTAGAAAAATAGCCTAAACATACTGAAATGTTTTTACTAATTTTCTTTAAAAAAAAAAAAAAAAGAAAGAAAAGAAAAAACCTCTTGGTATTCTTGGTTTTGTATTACACTTATGTAATATTTCTTATATAATGCATTTACTTTGTCAATTATTTTCTAAGACCTTTATCTTTTACCCAGTTAAGTGAGAACATTCATTTTCATCCTGAGCAGCCAAAGGAAACAAACTATTTTCTAAAAATGTTTTTTTTTTTCCCCCTAAAAAGTTGTAGAAATGAAAGCATGTGCTTTATTCATGGTCACAATTTTAGCTTAGAACTGTATAGCATGGACAAGAAAGATTAAAAGAAAGAAAAAGTACAATAATTTAATATTTTTATAGCAAAAATTAAAAAACTAAATTAATATTTGAAAAATAGAGTTTTATAATATTAATCAATCAGCATTCAAACTGGTCACATATGTGACAACTGACATGTTTACAAGTATTGAGAACATGATTTATAAAAGAAAGAGACATTTTAATATTAATAATACTTCTTTTAAATGTTATATACGTAGTTACTTCTGTATACTAACATGTTTACGTGCTTCCGTCCATGGAGCTTTGACCCAGACATCTTTCAGAGGGACAAACTGAAATTAAACAGCTCTGGTCATGTGACTGTTTACACCCGCCATGTAAAAATGGTCACATGAAATCAAGACCGCCTGCACTTTCAATAATAGTTGGCACCTCTGTGTAAAACACATCAACAGCTTTTTTTTAAAGACACTTTAGCATCAAAAGTAAATTTTTGTAACGCACAATTACCGGTGTATCTGAATTTGCTGAAAAGCTACGGGATCTTTAGGTCAAAAGAGGCTTAACATGCGGTTTAAAGTCATATCCGCTAGATGGCAGTAATTTCAATCTTTTCGAATTAGTTTAAGAGTCTCTGATGATGGCTCAGCATAAAGTACACTAAACAAACTCCTTGTCACTTCCTTAGAACAAAAAAAAAATCAAAACAATACGTTTTTGAACGTAAATTAAATTGTAATCTGCTTAATACTTTATGTATTCATTAATTTTGAGTTACTACTCAATGGCTAGAAACAGTTTACTAATTTTTATTGTAGTAACATGGCATTTTGGCAGAAACTATTATTACTATGGTAAAACTTTATAATGGATTGCGTCACAAACGCAACATAACAAAATGCAAAAGTCAAAATTAAAGTTGAAGAAACCTTTAATGGTGTTGAGATCTGATGAGTAAATTCAGTAAAAAAAAAAGAGCCTATTACCTCCAGTAACAGCAACAGTTCAGAGCAATATACATATATTGTTATATACAGTATCATACCTTGTTAAAATACCAACATTAAATAACAGTACATATATTTATACTCTCACTTGCTCAGGAGATGTATATCCTCCACCCATCAATAATCTGTACCAATATATACTACCTATTACAGTACCATAAAAGTAAACCTATGCATGAACAAGATGTCTAGCAAGAAGATTTCTAAAGTTTTCATAGTGCAGAGGTTTTAGGTTCACTTACACGAGACTTCCATTATTTATAGATCCATAGTGAAAAAAACACTATTTTGTGTACGCTCAGCAGAGCTTATGCCAGCTCATGCTAGGAAAATCACCATCATAAAATTACAACTTACACAGTAAAAATTTTTTCAGATCAACAATAAAGAAAAAATACAAAAAAGGTCAAATCATCCCACAAATGAACCTTAGTATGAGAGTTTAACAATGAAACGTATGAGGGCGAACAAGGAGGACTCAAGAGTGTTAAGAAGGCCACTATTCGATCAAATTGCAAAGTCCCAGCATATTATACAGTCTACAATATACAGTCCCTTTCTCTCAGAGTCCCTTTTTGTCAAGTTAATTTTTTCTGTCTGTGAATATGTGTGTCTGATAGTATATGAACATGTATATGTATATCTATGTTAGGGATATTACAATAACAAATATAGTACATCATTACATAAAGTTCTTTTGATTTAAAGTTTTGATCATTTGATTAAAGACAACATAAATACGGCATTATCTATTTGGACCGTCCAGAAAGTATAACAAGTGTAACACTGGTTGAACTCCTGGCTCCTCTATGCCATTTTTGATTTGAGTGGGGCAGGTTTAGTGGATCCTGGTCCAAAATGTCTCATTTCTCCAGAATGGTGTCCATTTTGGGGTTAATGAAAGAGAAGCCATGAAAGGCAGTCTGGTCCATAGAGTCAATCAGGTTCTTGTCGCCTTGAGAGAGACGGGGCTTCTCACTGAGGAACTCCCGGTCAAAGTTGCTACAGTCGTTGGGGGATTTCTGCAAGTAGAGGAAGTCAGATGTTATAAAATAATTCTGAAGTCACTTTCAAGACTGTTAAAGGGATTCATTTTTGTGAGTGACTAGATCACAAGATCACAATGTCTGAAATAAGAGCAAATTTTATCATTTGTTCTTTTGCAGTTTAAGTATAAAGGAATAATGTGCTGGAGATGGGAATAGTAGGAATAATAGTACCATGACTGGGCAGGTCAAGTTTCTGAATAGCAAGTAGGCATTATTGACGTGCACTATAAATGTGGCATTAGTAACTTGTTAAAGTTACTGAATAAATTTTCCATTTGGACGGGGAAGTCTCCCCACCATTGTAAATCCAACTCTTATCTCAACAGATTACGGAAAATCTGATTCTTCATGAAATGATATGACCATTTTAAAAAAGATTTCCTGTAATTGTAATGTCATCATAAGAGCACAGATAAGGTAAAGGGTATTAGTTTATCATTAACTGTAGCTTTCAGCCATGAAAACAACACTAACTCAACATTTATGACAGATATTTTACTATTTCATTTGTTCAGTACATTCCTTCACCATATGCAATAAGCTGTTAAACACACATAATCACG
This sequence comes from Zacco platypus, assembly GCA_038088235.1. Lineage (NCBI taxonomy): Eukaryota > Metazoa > Chordata > Actinopteri > Cypriniformes > Xenocyprididae > Zacco > Zacco platypus. Next base: position 13,784,501 of record CM076064.1, on the reverse strand, counting down.
TTACATTATTTACATTTATATTGCATTACAAGCAATCAGATTCAATCATAAAATGAATAATGCCCTCATAGCGGTGTTAAGTATTATTTAAACACTATTAAAGTGTTTATTCATGTTTGGAATTTGCCTCCATTTTTTATATTTTTAGTTTTATTTTAGTTCAAGTTTTTTGTAATTTTTCCTTTTTTGGTTATCTCAGTTTAGCTTTATTTTCAGTTTTAGTCATTTTAGTACTTCAACTTACAGCAAACCTATTTGATTTTAGTTAGTTACAGTAGTGGCCAAAAGTGATGTCTGGCCAAGGAAAATTGACATCTATATCCTTTATTCAAATTTTTATTAAAAATGTGTTAAAGATTTTGTAAACATATTGCATAGTTGTGCTTAGATTAAATTGTTTTATTTGTGATACATTTCAAATTGTGCAGACGTAATTTTTGGCCAGGCTATTATACAAAGAAATTGTGAAAACATAATGCAAAGACAGAAGAGAACCAACAAAATATTAATAACTTATTATTTTGTAGTCAATGTATGCTTTTTCCTGTGAGCTTTTTGTTTCTCTATGCATTTTGTTGCATAATAAAATTAAACCTGAAGCTGTAGTTCGCATTTCTTGCCAAATAATTTCGTCAGATAAATACCTTAACTAAGTTTATTGTTTTGTTCTTCCCTCACATTTAAATTATTTAAAAATATACATTTATATTTCCCTCATATATATATATATATTGTATATACATTAAAGAAAATAATTTTTAATAGTTTTAGTTAACACTGAATAAAAAATAAATAATCTATAACCTGTCTGATCTGATCTGAGGTTTGTCACATTTTGTGGGGCAAATATTTTCTCCAGCTTTTGTTCAAATCGAATCAGAATCTTACCACTTTTGGCTTGAACGGCGGAGACACCTCTCGTTTCTCCAGTGCAGGCCAGTTGATTGTCTTGAAGAAGGCATGTCCACGTATATTTCCCACAACACCAAGTCGTCGGGTAGGATCCCGCTCAAATAACTGTGAAAATGTAAAAGATTTCAATTTTGAGAACAAACTTCCTGCAATGGTGGTAACCCAGAACAAGTAAATGATTCCACATAGCATCAATACTGACAGCGTTCATTAAGATAAATCATTGGGTCAGACTCACTTTCTCCAGCAGGTCTTTGGCCTCCTTGGTAATCCATCGTGGGTAGTGAGGTACATCCATGCGGATAGACTCGAACAGCTCGTCCTCATCATCACCCTGGAACGGCGACTGGCCAATCAGCATCTCGTAGAGCAGCACGCCAAATGACCACCAGTCCACAGAGAAACTGTATTTCTGTCCCAGCAGGATCTCAGGAGCAATATAATCTGGTGTGCCACAGAAAGTGGTAGCTCTGTTTTCTCCAAGCATGTTCTCTTTGCACATCCCAAAGTCTGCAATCTTAATATGTCCTTCCTTGTCCAGCATCACATTGTCCAACTTTAAATCTCTAATTAGGTAGAAAAAAGACACAAAGTTCATATGAGAGTCATATGGTTCAAAAGTTTGTGGTCGGTAAGATTGTTTAATGTTTTTGAAAGAAGTCTCCCATGCTCAGCAAGGCTGCATTTATTTGATCAAAAGAACAGTAAAAACAGTAATATTGTAAAATATTATTCCAATTTAAAACAACTATTTTCAATTGTAATATATTGTCCCCTTGGAATTATACGGTTCTATCTGCATTCTGAGCAGTTTTGAGGTACTGAGATTCAAACTTTTTGCATTCCATTCGACTTTGTGGATAGAAACTTTTTGTTTTCTAAATAAAAAGTCCTAAAATGTACACAACATTAAAGTTGTCACAGAATAAGAATATGCAAATTTTGACAAAAAATGTCAGATAGAACCTTATAATTCCAAGGAGACAATATTTTAACATGCAATTCATTCCTGTTATGGCAAAGCTGAACTTTCAGCATCACTATTCCAGTCTTCAGTGTCACATGATCCTTCAGAATTCATCCTACTGCTGATTTCACAGTTGTGCTAAATAATATTTTTGTGGAAACCATGATATATTTTTGTAGGATGAATAGAAAGGTCAAATCTGTCTTTCTGTCCGTCCATCTATCCATCATGATGATAGATAATCTATCATCATAGATAAAGTAAATATACAATAGCAGATTTATCGATTTTGGGAGCATCTCTTTGAGAGAATCCACAGTCATCAGACCACTGGAACATTCATCTCACCTGTATATAATGCCTTTAGAGTGGAGGTACTGTAGTCCACAGATGATTTCAGCAGAATAGAACCTGTGACAGAAAACAGATTTAACCAAAACACTTGCTGATGTTTTACAAAAAAAAATATTTAAAAAAAAAACTGATTGGAGCTCATTTATTCAGAACGCTTGTCACTCACGTGGCTCTGAACAAATCAAAACGCCCCTTATCCTGAATGTGGAACATCAGATCTCCTCCATTCAGATACTCCATCACAAAGAATAAATGTTCCTATAGATAAACACACAGATCAGCATCGTTATTGAGAGACAGTGGATTTGTGACGAAATATTGACCACAACAAATAACTCTAAAGCAAATGATCATGGTTAGATATTTGTATGAGCCAGTCAAAAAATAAATAAGTAAACAAAAACTGACTGCGAAGCAATTTCACATAGTAGTTTTTTGTGTAATTCCCCTCCATATATTCTTATCTTGCGCAGACACACAGATATTGCTTCTGCTCAAATCTAAGCTCTCAAATAGAAAGTTATTTGCATGTTTTACGTATTTCTCATAATTCTCAATAATGTTCAACGTCAAACCCATTGTCCCACAAACATGCCAAACAGGCTGGCATGTCATGGAAACAGCAAGTGTAATGGTGGTGAACTAGTTTTTCAGCATACATTAGGGTGATGATAACAAAGCATTGTACTTGTAATGGCTTTGCTGTAACCTTTAATTTACGACACTCGACGGAAAGAGATTTCACTTTGTAGGACCACATTGCATATTCCTCAGTATCTCTAATTCATTTGAACTTTTAACACTTCTAAAATAAAAATATAAAATATTAGACAGAATACAGTCCTCTAGATAATCACTGCAAAAATATTTAGGGAATATTAGTCTGTCTTTGTACGTACTTGTATAGACTGCCATTGAAATGTTCAGGGTTGGTAAGATTTTTGGGGGGATTTGACAGAAAGTCTGTTATGCAGCTGCATTTATTTGATGGAAAATACAGTAAAAACAGTAATATTGTGAAATGTAAAATATAATTCGTTCCTATGATGGCAAAGCTGAATTTTCAGCATTATTACTCCAGCCTTTAGTCACATGATCCCTCAGAAATCATTCTAATATGCTGATTTGCTGCTAAAGAAGCTTTTATGATGATTAGGATTGTGAAAACACTTTTTTTTCAGGATTCTTGGATGAATAGAAATGTTAAAAGAACAGCATTTTTTGGAAGAAAAAAAATCACGATAAATATCTTTACTGTCACTTTTGATCAGTTTTATGCATCCTTGCTAAAAAAATATTACTGGTAATTTCTTACAGACCCCAAATTTTTGAATAGTATTGTACGTCTAACTTTATTACTTGGAAGAACACTCACCTTTGACTGAAAGGTGCAGAAGAGGTGTGTAAGAAAAGGGTTTTCCCAAGCTAATGCTAACACTCTTTTTTCCACCATTGTGCACTCCACGTCATCGTCCATAAGCACAACATCTTTCTTCAGGGCCTTTACAGCAAAATATTCCCCCTTTCCTTTGAGCTCAGCCAGCAACACCTAACAGAACATGGGAACTGTTTAAAGTCTGGACCTTACAATAAATCAATGTAGAAATCTGTACACTATGTGTTTCTTACCTTTCCAAAGCTGCCTTTGCCCAGGACCTTATGGAACACAAAGTTGCTCATGGAGACGCGGGATGGGATGGTGCTAGCAGGGGCAGGGGTCGTATCATCCCATAGTTTGCCATACTGAGAGGCCTCCGCTAACATTTATGAACACAAATATACCAGTGTCCACATATTAATAAACACAAGTGAAATAAAACAAACTACAACTATTAAAAAAAACATTTCCGTTGTTTGAAATAAACGTTAACTGAAAAAATTAAAATAAAATTATTTTTTTTATTTCAGCTAAGGAATAATTTTGTACTATTTTTGTAATTTTGTAATTATTGTACTAAAATAACTCAAACTAAATTTGAAATAAAAATGTATAAAAATTAGATTTCTGTCATTAATTACTCACCCTCATGTTGTTCCACACCTGTTCATTTTCGGAACACAAATTAAGATATGTTTGATGAAATCTGAGCAGTATATGACACGTCCATAGACAGCAATTTAACCACCACTTTCAAGGTCCAGAAAGGTCCTCAATTTTATGAAGCAACAAGAATACTTTTTGTGTAATCAATACATTGTTTACATCCAGCGGGTTCAGGTTCTACGTCAGAACGACCGACTCATTATTGGCCGGCTCCTGCGTCAGCATCACACGCATGTGTCGTGCTGCTCACGTGATCAGCATCTGCCAATACTGAGCCGGTATTGACAGGGAAGAGAAGAGATTGATGAATAAAGTCGTTATTTTTGTTTTTCCGCACAAAAAGTATTCTCGTCTCGTAAAATTAAGGTTGAACCCCTGCAGTCACGCTAACTATTTTAGCGATGTTTTCTGGACCTTGAAAGTGTTGATTATATTGCTGTCTATGGACGAGTGAGCCTCTCAGATTTCATCAAAAATATCTTAATTTGTGTTGTTATGGGTGTGGAACGACATGAGGGTGAGTAATTAATGACATAAATTTCATTTTTGGGTGAACTAACCCTTTAAAATGAAAACAGAAGATATAAAGATAAAAACTAAGTATCTCAATGATACTATAACACTGAAACAATATCCTTTTCATTGGATTTTCATTTATTAAGATTCTGCAGCCACAGAAAATGAATTTTAGAAGAAGTGATTTCATACATCTACTAAAATACATACATTCATACATCACAATGACAACAGCTTGATGAAAGTCATAGCAAAATTGGCACAGAAAAGACATTAGAGCCGAGAAAAACTTTATTTGCAGGTGGCACAGTAAAATTAAATTTATTTTTTAAATGCGACATAATTGTCAGAATACATTTTAGAGCCAATGTCTATTTAATTAAAACCAAAGCTAATCTAATATAATGTATCAAAGCTAAAGGGAGAAATAATGCAGCAGGAAATATGCAGTAATGGAAACTCACCACTAGGGTCCCCTGGCAAGTTTTTGTCTATGGCTTGATAGATTCCAATTTCTGACAGAGAGGAATCTGGACGCTTTGTGGAAGATTTCTAACACAATAAATGAAAATCGTAAGCATGTTTGATTTTGTTTGCTTTATTTCTAGGAGTTTGTTACATACTAACAATTCTGTATTATTAGTGAGAACATGACTCAGTATGCCAAATGAATGAAAATACATCACAATCCCAGAAATAATCTTTTAGGTTTATGAAATACAAATGTTATTGCAGATGTCTTGAGAAAGAGTCAGGGCAACTGGTTGAATCACTTACCAGGCTAACTTGAGTCAAAGCCTCAGCCAGAAGCTTCTGGTTGATTCCGCAGAGGTTAGCAACCTTGGTCTGGCATTTATGATGGACGTTCATACCACATTCTGAACAGAGAGAGTTAGTTCCGTTAGATATTAAAAAAACCGAGAAACAGACAAAGAAGGAAAAGAGACATTGAGAAAGAAAGGGGAAAACAAATGAGAGCTATCAGTAAAATTAGATCTTCCTTACCTTCACACTTGAGGCCTTGTTTGACCATTCCCCACAGCAGACTCCCACAGTGGTCGCAGAAGGTCGGACTCATGTAGTTATTGGTCTTGAAGCGATGTGGCATGTCAATCTTAAAGCGCTCCTTCTGAAACTGCAGCAAATCAAGAAACCATCAGCATCAGACTGAATCTAAATGTTTGTGGGCACAGACGCAACATCTAAAACGCCTCATGACGGTCCTTCCTTTAATAATAATAAAATAATATATGATCACCAAAATGATTTTATATGACAAAAAAAACAGTTCAAACTTTTAATCCATTCTAATTTAATTTAAAAACAAAAATAAATTGTAAAACTGGAAGTTATTTTTTACATCTGGTCAGCATATCGTGGGCTGCATTTTAATGAAATGTTTTAACAATATCTTTTGTACCTTTCTGGACCTTGAAAGTGGTGGTTAAATTGCTGTCTATGGAGGAGTCAGAGAGCTCTCGAATTTCATCAAAAATATCTTAATTTGTGTTCAGAAGGTCTTACAGGTGTGAAACGACATGAGGGTGAGTAATTTTTTCATTCTCTTCCTTTAAAGAGCCCCGATCAAGTGTGATTCTTTGTCAGAGATTCAGAACTCTAAAACTTACCACTGTATCGCGACTGTTGGTTGCTGTTCCTGTGCATCTCCCAATGATCTTATCAATGCACTTCTTGTGAATGGCCGCATTGCATTCTGGAAAAGAGCAAGGGGGCAGTTAGGTGTAATGTGTGTAAATTACCTTCTGATTAATTTAATGGTACAAAATATCTTATTAAAAACAGATTTCAAAAGAGCCCATTATGTTAATTCCACATAGGAGGATGATTTATGTGCCACACAGAAAAACAGGTCAAAATGTAGTATTATATGACTGACTTTGTTGTTCAAGGAACAAATCTACATGTAGGCTATAATGTGCATTCTTACTAAAGAGCAGATGGGAGTGTCTACAATAGATCAAGAAAGCTGTGAAGATACTTACGCCTACATTTGTAGCCCTGCTTGTTGAGACCCCTAGAATAGTATTTAAAAAAAAAAAAGTGTTGGATTATTGATTTATCTACACAGCAGGTGATAATAGACTGTTAGTACACAAATGGAATAAACTCTTATTAGGGAGACTTTGGAGCACTGACTCTCTCCAACATATATACTGTACATTTATATACACAGTGTGCACAAAGCACTAAAGCATAGCAATCTGTCTCCTACTGCACAGGAAGGAGACAGCCCGAGGGACTCTGCTGAGGCGGCTGAAATATCAGAGGAGCGTCCAAGTGCGCTTGCGCACACAAACATAGATGCTATCCAATACTATGACTTATAAACACACACACACGCCAAGATTATTCCTGCCAGACGCTTCTGATTACTTACAGATATTACTTTCTTATGCCTGCATGAAATACAATTTTGAATCATTTCATATTTCTAATAGTGATGAAATAATATTTTCTAATTGTCTAATGTTAGTCATGTAGTAACTTGCTATTTGTGATGCGTTTTTTTATTCAAAGTGACTAATCTCGCTGGATCCCATCTCCCTGGACTAACCTGTTATAGTACGCCAATTAGAGGATATTGCGTCACTTTGACTGAGAATTATTTTGCTTAAGGGCACATCAGAGCTGCATTGTAATCCCAGTAATTCTCTAGTTTCTGGGTCATTCCAATTTGGTATTGAACCTGCAAACTTTGCTTTCGCAGCCTAGATCACGAAACACTATCCATTAACAACCACTGCTGTTGCTAATACTTGGGACCAGGACAATCGCTAGACCCTTTTTACTAGGGCACAAGACTCAGTGAAATACGGCTGTGCCCAGGTAAAATATTACTAATAAATCCTTATATGTAAAATATACCCAACTGAGAATTGTTTTCTCTGATATTTGAGCAATCAAGTCACGTGTTTTCTCTATCAGCTGTTTAGAAGCAGAACTAGTGTAGCGTTGGCGGATTTGTCAGTGAATCACTCTTTTGGTTTATGGGTCAAATAGGTTTGTCACGATTCAGTTTGATTCATTCAGACAAAGAGCCTGATCTCACCAAGAACAACATGTTCCTGGATCAACATTTTTGTTGATGTTAGAACAACATTCCAATCAACCAATTAGATTTGAGTGACAAGTTCACAGTTTATGTCAAGTTTAGGCATACAAGCTTCTACATCAGTGTTATTCACCAAGTATCATTTCCCTCTGATTTTAGGGTAAGTTATGGGTAGGCTTAGGTTTAGGGGTAGGGATAGGGTTAGGACTAAATTTACGACAGAAATGTTGTTCCAGGATCAACAAAACATATTGAATACGTCTAACTCGGCAAAATCAGGACATGCCATTCAGACAGCTCACTTATGCACTGAATCGTTTCTCATGCTAAAAAAGTCATGAGATATTTTAAAAGACAGAAAACAAAGAAAGCACCGGATGAAGTGAATATTGACCAACAATCCATTTGTAGGAAACAAAACTTGCAAATGTTATCTATGACAGAAGCTCTTTATTGCATGTGTAGCACATGAACGAATTATATCCAAACCAATAATAATTAATAATAATAAAAAGGAGTATCAAAATATAGGCACACTTTTTATACTGATGAACAGCTAGAAACAACCCTGCTGTGGACAAGATACCTAAAAAAACAAAAAAAACAAAAAAGGATTTTCTAAGCTATCAAATTTACATTTTTTTTGCATGGTGGACTTTAAGGGCCAGATTTACTAAACAGGGCAAATTAGTGTAAAAGTGCAATTCCACAAATGCTGCGATGGGAGTTTTGTGCATGATCTACTGCTGACGCACAAATTAAAGAACACAGACGCGGTCAAATCATTTACATAATGACCAACGGAACCTACCAAGAGCAGTGCAAATTAGCGTTGGGTCGCAAATAAGCAGAGCTGATGCTCATCATTTTACAATGCGTGTCTTTAATAAATCCCGACAGTAGTTGGGAGGGTTTGCGCTGGCACAAGCTATGGGTAAATCTCGCCCCATAATATGAAAAAAGTGAAAAACAAAATAAAAAAATACATATAGAGGAATCTAAGTCATATCTAGGGACCAGTCCAAAATATCACATTTAATATTAAAACTCTTTAAAATTAGATACACCCTATCAACTACTTATAAATGCCCTAGCAACCACATAGGAATGTCCCAAAAAAGCAAACCATGACATCCAACTAAAGCATACTAGGATTATGCTGGTCATGAAAGGTGACAAAAGTATTCTCTAATTAGCAATGGTTATTAAATATATTTTACTGTTACCGTGTGTATAAGCTATTAGACGTGAAATGATTTCTGTGCAATAAAAGTGCATCTGTATTATTATTTGTTTTTCTTTAATTCAATTATTTATTTACTAACCACACAAATTCCCTGCAGACCGAGCAGAAGGTGGGCTGTTTGAAGAAGGTGGCTGTGAACTCATGGTTCTTGATGAAGTGAACCTTGGCCTGTTTGATGGCTCCTCTCCTTCTGTTTATTGTGAGGAGGCCGTCTTCCTCTTTCCCAGTCATTGAGGACTTTGATTCTGTGAAGTAGGTCAAAACAGGGTCTTTTTAAATAGGCAATTTATTTCTCTTTACTGAATTAAAATGAGCTTTACTTGCTAAATGACATTACACTGCTATATGATATTTTACCATAAAATGAATATTGTCAATCTATTCAATGTTATATTTAAAATTCATTTGATTTTCCTTCAAAAAAAAAAAAAGGAATAAAATGAAAAAGAAAAATGGAATAGAAATTGTAAATCGAACGCTGCTAAATAACGTCTTTCATGTTAACGGGCAAATTTTTGGAATAAATGTCCCTTAAATAGGATATTTATTAATAACTTATACCTAAATGGTAGCATTTTATTTTACAGTCCTGTTGACCATGCAGATACTGTGAACTTATTATAGTAATTGCAATAATTGGGTAATAACTAGGTACCAAACCTGAACCTACTCTAAACCTAAACTTAACCCAGTAGTTACCTTATATTACCCAGTACTTTCTTAGGTAAGTACACTGTAAGTACACCAAAATGCACATATTGTAAAATGAAGTGCAATCGCCTAAACATTAACTTCACTGGGTTTTAGATACTAAATATGTGGTGCATAATGATGATTTCATTTATGATGCCTTCAGAATTTTTATAGATTACTATCAACTCATTTCCTGCAGAGAGTTAGAAATAATACTCTCATGGGTTGAGATTGATGGTTTTGCCCTCTGGCACAATGCCAGAGTGTATGAAAATTATTATTGGAGTAAAAAGACAAGCCTTTCCAAAATATTAAATATCACAGTACAGTAACAACCAGTTGTACGCTTTGAGATATAATAATCAAATATGCTATAATGTCGAAAAAAAAAAAAAATTAGAAGCCAGAAAAAGCGAGAGAGAGAGAGGACTGATAACAAAATACCAGCATGAAAACATGAGTAAGACAGCATGAGTAAGCAAAGACAGGACATATACCAGCTGACAGGACTGAGCTGGTATCTGAGGGCGGTGAGATAATGGAAAAAAAGACTGCATTTAAAGAAAGAGGGGAAAGACAGAGTGGAACAAAGGAAAACAAATGAGACGCTACTTATAGAAATGGTCACAAGGCTTCTATTGGTTTCAAATTAACGTTTTAAAAATATTAGTTTTTGCCAATCAGGACTTCAATCAGAAAAAGATTATTTGGTTTCTGCGAGTCATCTTAAATTAAAATAGATAAATACAAAAGAAATTAGTTTGGAAGAGATTTTCTTTGGTTCAAAAGTTTGGGTTCAGTAAGGTGAAAGAAATTAGTACATTCATATAATCAGGATGCATTAAATTGATCAAAAGTGAAGGTAAAAACATTCGTGATGTTACAAATGAAACATTTTCAAAATTTGAGCAGTACAACTGTTTTCAGCATCGATAATAAGAATTGCTTCAAATCAGCAAATCAGAGTGATTCCTGAAGGATCATGTGACAATGAAGACTGAGTTTAAAACTGTAATAGTATTCCACAAGATTACTGTTTTTTACTGTATTATTGATTAAATAAATGCAGCCTTTATGAGTATAAAGGCCCGTTCACACCATGGACAATAACTATAAAGATTAGGATATAGTTCTAAAAAACATTCTCAATATTAAAGAATAACATGATGATGAACGATAAAAACATTCGCAGCCAATCAGAATCCATCCTGATGTAACGAGCTTGAGCATTTAAAGTGACAGACAAACACGTGAATAAACAGAACGATATCATACGCTGGTGTGGACACTAATATAGTTATCTTTATAGTTATAGTTCTTGGTGTGAACGGACCTTAATAGACGTTTTTAAAAAAATCTCCAAACCTTTGAACGTTGTATATGCTTACATGTACCCACCTTGGTCTGTATCCTCAAGAAAGTACTGGACAGACATCATCACCTTCCCAGAGGGCTGCAGGTCCACCCAGAACTCTGCACGACCATTGCCTTTTTTGCAGCGCTCGGCAATGACAGAGACCCCGACCGTGGCCTCCGACAGAGACTCCTCAGCTGTCTTCATCAGGAGCACCTGTATGACACGGCCCTCATAGATGTGTGCGTCAAATTGGGATTTCCACGCAGGGTACATGGTGGGCTTCCTCTGGACCAGTGTCTTCCCTCGCTCTGGGTGGATAAAGAAAGGAGGAAATGCTAATGAAATTATATGAAGTCCACATTTTAGCCAAATTCTAAGGCAGCACTGCATACAGCATATTTTGAGAAGCTGAGAAGACAATCCCACAAGGTGAATTTTACCTTGCAGAAAACATTACGCTTAAACATTATGCTTTGCATAAAGCCTCACTGACCTGTGCTGAGCGATTCCTTCATTTTGATGGCACAGAACGGTTGTTCTGTCATAGGAGAAAGTTCTCCCAGGTTAAATTCATTGAAGGCAATCCGCAGGAACGGAGCCATGGTGAGAGATCACTGTGCCTACATACAAAAGCAAGAAAATTGATAAAGATCAGAGGTTGCTGGAGGTTGGCACATTTCTCATCCAAAAAAAACTTTTGGCAGATTTGGTCAATGAAATAAGTCAGTATTTCTTAGAGGATGAGCAAAATATGACTTGCGTGATGTAGATATGTGTGAGAAGAAAAGGGAAGTGAGCTACACTGAGTGATCAGTTTGTCCTTCCTGATATACAGTGGACAAATGAAGAAATTCATGCACATTTTTTTAATTCTCAAATTGTTATGCTGAGAATGTAATTTGTAATGATAAATTATAAATTAGAAAAATGAAAAACAGAAGCACTTTAATAGGCCTCGAATGCACCATTCAAAGATTTGGGATCAATAATGACTTAATGATTTTGAAAGAAGTGTCTTATAATCCCCAAGGCTGCATTTATTTGATCCAAACTGCAGTAAAAACAGCAATCTTCTGAAATATTATTACAATTTAGTGTAGTAAAGAGTATAGTAGTATAAATATATATATATATTTCCTTGACATCTTTAAAAAGAACTGTTCATAAATCCCTCAAAATGTCCGAAAGTTTCACCATTATTGCTTCAACTTCCTATTGCAAAATTGTGTGAAACTCTTTTCCGACGCTTCTGCTTGCATCACTCTCACTGCTGACCAGCTAGTTTTTATAATAAGCACAATTGTAGAGTGGTAACCTAAATAATTTGTTATTTGTCATAGCCAGAAAATTACATAATTTTTCAATTCCGGCCAATCAGGTAAGACCAGATTCCTGCTTGTATTACTGCACACACAATGACTCACAGATCTTTGCCAGGATTCTAGGACACAAGTGGCCTTTACTTGGTTTCACAAAATAATCACAGGGATTAAGGGCTTAAATACACACTGCACACAATGGAAAATAAAGTGAATGAAAAACAGAAATTGCAGAAGTGCAGTTTGTATATAGTAATCTGTCACAATATTAATTTAAAGAACTCTAAATTTTGTACTTATTTAAATAGTTTTCTATGTAATGCAGCACTAACAATCAAAAATGACTTGCAAGAATTATGTTTGTTATCAAACAGGTTTCCTGAACATTTCACTCATCTGTCATTGGTCAGACAAACAGATAGCTCCACCCCAAACTCCACCATTTGTGACACCACCCATGATGGTGTACTGAGCGATTAATCAAGATGTTGCATGATGGTTGATTTGCTGATCTGACACACTTTTAGGCTTTGTTTAGGAAACCACTTTTAAGTGTTGAAATCATTCAGATGAGTGACTACATCTGCAGAAAGAGCAACCGGAAACTTAAGCCTATGTATTTAACACCACAAAATGACAGAGGACATTGCATCTATGTTTCTCACTGAGTTTCAAAACATAAAATATTTATGTCACAACCCAAAATAAAGAATGTTTCATTGTGAAGACCTTTTTTAGATGTACTATATTACGATACAATGCTCTGAAACACTTGGTGTCCCAAAGCTTAGAAATTGCATGCCCTAAAATTGTCCTAAAAATGGATGTTATTGAACTCATCCGTGTCACACACAGTATTAAATAATGATACAGAATAGATTTAGATCATTGCTGAAGGTTGTGAAAGAGCCTTGCTCCACAAATTATGTAATACATGAATTATATCATCATAAAATGGTAAATTGAGTTAGCTGTAACCAGCTGTAAAAGCTCCCACACAAACTCTCAAGTATAGAGGGGAAAATTATATTATGGGAATATTTGTTTTTACCGCCTCTATTCTGCATGGTGATGAGGTGTTATATACTCAAACATGTACAGCTATAATAGAGAGAGTGAGAAAGATCAAAAAATAATCTAGGACCACACGCACACTCAAACGCACATTATGACAAAAAATGCATTAATATCAGCTAATGAAGCATTTACTCAGTCAAACATAAACCTCTTACACTCTAAGGCATATGACTACAGAAAAAAAATGTTTCCCTGGAGAGAGTGGAAAAAATGAGCCCATGCAGCAAGGGAGGGGATGGAGAGAAAATGAGGAAAAAGTAGAAAGGGGGGATGGAAGAAAGAAAGCATTGAGTGGCATACTGGAAGTTTAATATGCTTGCTAAAAATCCAGACTCGTACACCATTCATATACTTGACTGGCAGCCTTACTAATGTAGTCTATTCACCACTTCAACTTGGCTACAAATCATGATTTGAATGTACAGAAAACACGTCATTATGACAAGATTTTACGTCATCAATATTAATATGAAATGTATAAGAGCGCCAGTCTCAACAGCGGGTTCCCTCAGCGGTCTATTAATCTGTCAAGAGAGGTCACCTCCCTCACACACAGACCGCTTGCTGCTTAATTAACACACTTCCCTCTGGTATGCGTAAGTAGACATGTCAAAATGTGTGCACGGCACTACTTTTAACTTTTATGCTAAAACTTGCGAAACCACCAGCTTCTATGTTAAACAAATGTGTTATTGAACAGATCAGATTGAACAAATGCATGCGATGAAGGTAGACGGATGAAGAACAAACAGATCCTCACTAATAGGCAATACGTCGACTTCAAGAACACACAAAAATGAAGGCCAAAGCAGCTAATGATACACTTACTCAGTAAAGTCACGGCCACAATATCTATATGTACCGTATATGGCAAGTGTGGGGCTCCAAATGAAGTAGATGTGAAGTGTATCAGTAGCTTTGTTTCAATCCACCTACAACCAAAAACAAAAAAACTAATGTGATTTTGCAACCATGGATGTAAATAAATAACTGGACTAACCAGCAGACCAATCGCATCGCACAGCATCTCAAATGTTGGTTTGAGCCAAATGCCTGAGCCAAAGTCTGTCATCAAAATAATTTCCTCCCAGAAGCATCTCACATGATTGCACTCCCAAATATCAGGAATCCGTTTATTGCATTTCGTCTGTGCGCTCTGAAATGCAAGTCATTTAAGATGCAAGAAAAAAATCCATCCATTTTTCTTATAGATATTTTGGCGGAATTTCCCAGGAAGTGACAATTTTGTTCTCTAGAACTCGAGATGGAGACGGTGCAAATATTTTATGCAATATAAAAGTACCCTACCGCGGTACTTCCGTCTATGTCACACGTGACCTCTCCGATGTGATTATGTAATGCGTGGCGCATCGCAGAGCTAGTGCATGACGAGCATTTGTGTTAATAACCTGTTGAAGTCCACTATATGGAGGAAAATCCTGGAAAGTTTTCCTCAAAAACCTTCATTTCTTTTCGGTTGAAGAAAGAAAGACATATCTTAATGACATGGGGGTAAGTAAATTATCAGGAAATGTTCATTTTTAATGTGCAAAAATAACTAGGCCTATATAAGTAAGTTTAGCTGATTTCCCCCCAAAATGTGTCAATACTATGGTGTAATACATAAAATATTTTTTTTGGGCACTTGTATCAAACTTGGACTCATGTGAGCCGAAAAACAAACGAAAGATGCAGGATTGTTTTGTTTGTTTGAGCAGCCAGACCAGCCAGACACAGCAACACTGGCGTGTTCGGGAAATGTTAATACATTAAACATTTAAGTTGCACGTTAAATCTTTCGCTCTTCTATTATTCTGCCCACCATATATTTTTAATTCTCTCTCACACACACATTATAGACTTTTACAACTTAACATGTTTATATATTCATAGAGTGAGACAAAGGTAAACATATTTAGCTTTCATTTGGGATCTTCTCCCTCTATTGCGTTTGACTTTTCTTAAGTTTTGGGACACATTCTGTTTTTCTTTCTGTATGATATTAGTTTCAGTTCACACAGACTGTGTCTGTTCTGGGGATCTCTCTCTCTGTGCGGTGTTTGTGTAGAAGTAATTGGTGAGAATTACAGTGTGTAATGCCGGCCCTGTATAAGAGACTCACTCTGTTCTCTATCCTGCATCTGCTCTACTCACCCTTTTTTTTTTAACCTCCTACAGTCTCCAAATGGTTCTCGCTCAATACGGGGCTGGAAACATGCATATATATTTCATATGACCTCACTAGATTAAATGGAAAACAGAACTTAAGAAGAGCGACTTAAAATTGCTTTTCTTGCTTATTGTGACTCGCTTATTGTGATTCACTTATTAAATGAAACGGCTTCTCAAACAAGAAAAAAAAAATGTAGGGACTTGATTTTATTCATTGAGAATTGATTGGATGTGAGTGGCAGGTATCATCCTTAAACCAGTATTTTAACGTTGAAAAAAAAAACATTTCAACACAGAAAATCTGAAAGTGAAACTTAAATCTGAAGCATTAAAGTAGCATTGAAGTAAGATATATCTTATGTCTTGCATCATCAGAGAAGATATGATAACTTCAGGTGAAAAGAATGACTTTAAAAGACACACTTTGACTTAAATTGTTTTCTTAGTGTGTGTAAAGAAACTGAAGAAAGTGAGTTATTTTGACTAAAGTCTATATATTTTAGTCTAGGGAATGCTGTGTGAAACTTATGATAGATAACGCAGCTGCTTTAGCCAATAAAAGACACTGTTGTTGAATTAGAAAATGCTTTGGACTGCAAGACCTTTCATGACTATGGAATATTTCATGGTATTGAACTTGCTCGCATAATAATCATTAAAAAGTGTAGACTGTCATTTTACATAACAATTCATACAAACAGGTTAGTCAGAAAATGAGTCTGGTGTGGAATCAATGTACGGGAAATGAAATGCACTGAAAGATCAAGTTTAGAAAGAATGTGAAGTGGCGAAGATAACCTGAAAGTTATAAGAAGACAGCTATGTTTCAGAGAACAGAGGTACACCAGTTAGTCCAGATGGTGCGGTTGCATATTTCTATAATCACTCTTGTGAATATATATGTATGCATGGAATTTCACGCAAACAGTTCATAGTCAAGGCTCAAGTGTGCCGGTGTTTGTACTTTGTTAATATACAGCAAAAATAATCTGTCAGGCTCCCAAATTCCCCCTCATTATACAGTTAAGAAATTCAAAATCCTCTGTTTGAAGTTAATAAATAATGTGACGTTAGCAATCCGTTTATTTCGGGAATATGGCACATTAATGTGAAACTGGATATACAAGAAAATTATTTGAATCATAAAAAGTGGTCCTTTAAAGGTGAAACACTGAAAAATAAAATTGCTTGGTGATGTCAGCCATAAAAGAAAAGAATTTGAGAACAAGGTTATTACATGTAGTTAATAACAAGGTTATTAAGATATATTTTGGTTTATTTAATATATCTTTTTTTTCTTTTAAAGGGTTCAAAATTGAAATTTCTGTCATTAATTACACATCCTCATGTCTTTGCCCCCAAGACCTTTGTTCATCTTCGTAACACAAATTAAGATATTTTTGACGAAGAGGTTTTTTATCTCCCATAGAAAGCAACAAAATGACCACATTCAAGGTCCAGAGAAGTCGTAAAAACATTGTTAAAAAAACTCTCGGATTTAATCAAAAATACATTAATCTGTGTTCCGAAGGTCTTGCGGTTTTAAAATGACATGAGGGTAAGTAACTAATGACAGAAATTTCATTTTTGGGTGAACTAACCCTTTAAGACCACGAACTTGCATTAGTAAAGTGTCCTAATTTGCTTTCATGTTGTCATTATACCCATTTTAATGATAAAGGCACTACCGTCCAAAAGTTTTGGGTATCAAAAATACAGTAAAACAGTATAATATTATTTGATTTTAAATAACTGTTCTCTATTTCAGTATATTTTAAAATGTAATGTATCATTTATTAATGTGTCCATGCTGAAAGAAAAATAATCTCTCTAAACCTAAACTTTTGAACGGGACGGGAAACAAGATTCAACAAGTAAAAAGACACTTTATCTAATCCAATTGATTGTTATTAGATCATGAAAAGTAAATCTTGAATGGAACCAGACCAGAAGTCTGTTACGTTGATTTAAGATTAGAAAGACAAAATATTTATTTGACCACCAATGAATGCACTAGAGAATCGTCCACGATAATACAATGGCCGTTAAAAAAGTATATATTGTTCAGTTTCATTTCATGTTAAATTTAAAGTCAAAATTTGGGACACAAAAATGAACAACAACACATTTGTTATGCTAAAACTTAATAATCTGGTCTTTTTAACAAATACAAATGTGCATTCCCTGTTTTTGCTAGCAAAATGTAAAATTACATGTAAATGTCTGCAGGTGAGTTTAATCAGTTACCGATCGGTGGATGCAAGAACAAAAATGTCATTGTGAGTGTTACATAACACCAAGCCAAAGGATTTCTTTTTTACATGCATGTCCCAGGGTTATTGGGTTAAAATAACATGTATCAAGGAAGCGTTTGTGTGCAGAGAGAGAGTTACAGAGTGCGGGAGGGAAACATGGAGAGCGAGAGATCAGTGACTTCAAGGTCAGATGAGTGCAGAGTGCCATGTGACATTCGTTTTAGTGTAGCATTGATTTCTCACCCCTCTCTTCCCTTAGGCTAAGAAACAAGAGACCCTATGCCTCTGTCTTTCTCTCACTCTCGCCTATAACACACACACAAAAGCACACAACAGTTAGGCAAGGTTAGTGTGGAAAAGCCAATTCCTCTCTGAAACAGGGCTTACTGTGTGACTGCGGGCTTGCTATCAAATGCGTATTCGAGATTAGGGCTCAAACCTGCTGAAAAGCTCAATGCGGTGTTCTGGACAAGAATTTTGGGCATGCACACACATCTATATGTGTGTGTATGTTGGTATGTCGACATAAAGGTGAAGCTGAGCTTGCCTCTGTCTGTCTGTGCAATGAGAGTGGTGTCCATTTCTGCCATGTGGACACTTCACAAAAGCTTCATTAATCCAAGACCAACAGAGAACGGCCTGTGCTCTCGCTAACATTAAAGTACGAAACAGACCTTTTGTCGCTGTGCGTTCAAAAGTGACTTGACAAGACAAAATGAGTAATGACATGCAAAATGTACAGACCGCAAACAACACTTTCGGGTGTTGTGCTCAAATAGCTTTTTACAAAACAACTGTGTGTTGTATTTGAGTTTGCCGGAGGCATTATGATGGAAAAACAAGTCAAAACAAAGCCAATGACAGATTTGAACACTACTAATGGTGTTTGCTTGTAAAAGAGCCGTGCGTAGCCGAGACAACATAGATGTTGGCAGATGGGTTGACGGCGCACCATCATCACTACTTTCTTCTCTCCCGCAGTTTGCCAGATAAATAATTCAGAGGAGGTACATGTTGTTGATTAAGACCTTTACTAACATGTGCCTTCCGGCTGAGCACAATGTGTTGATTTGGTTCACTGTAAAGGTTGTGGATGTACAGTAGAGACTTATGACACATAAAAACAAGAGACAAACTACTGGAATCCCTGGTTAATGTCAAGAACAAAGCACACAGTGAGTATGTGTGAGAGAGGAAAGAACAAAAAAAGGTGCAATATGGTGGCTTGTGAGTGTGTGCTTTAAAAGAAAAGATTAAAAATGATTAAGTTGGTGGTTGTGGAAACACAATATATCAGTGACAGAGTAAGTATGGAATGTGCACATCATGTAACAAAGCTATACAGGTGGAGCTGGGGAAGAAGGAGGGTTCTGAAAGCACGCTGCAAACAGCTACAGCAAACAATAAGCAAGAATTTGAATATTGAGCAGCGAGCTCAATGGCTACCAATACAACGGGAACCAATCAGCTGTGCCCTATTGAGAATGATGTAATTGCAAGCAGACTGGACTCATGAGCCAGTGCCAACAGTTTTATTACAGAACTTTGTATTAATATCAGATGAGATAGTATCTAAAACTTGAGTTAAAAACAAAATGCTCAAAACAGGATCAAACTATAAGTACTATGTTTGAAATGGTGCACATCAATTGAATTTTACATTAATGCACCAATTTGCAGTATTTCTTGGAAACCGTAAGCAACCTACAGCCATGTTAGGTGAAGGACACGTCAAAATTCATTAACTTGCATTATAATTGATAAAGTTATTTTAATATCATATTGGTTATGGCCATAAAATAAAAGCCATTAGCAATAATTACCAACGATGTCTATTTTGGCGCATTCCTAATATTAAGTATGACATAATAATAAAAAACAAACAACTATAAAACAACAATAACAAAAACAATATATGCCATTTGCAAATTGTCTAACCATTCTGCAGGTTTAAAACCACTATGAAAAGTAAAGTAGTACTCAACAACTTGCAAATATGGCCTGGATACTGGGAATACGCCATGCAAATACACAAGTTCTTTGGTACATAATAAAAACAAACGAGCAAGAGAAAAAAAAATCTTATAATAAAGCATTTGTAACCACCACGTCTCACATTTTCAGATATTCCCCATGTTCTGTTTGTTTTTAAGGGGTGGATGGAGAGATTGTGCAGTTGTCATACTGAATGGTTTGGTAAATATTGTCACAGAGATAACAGTCTACACTGCTCATTTTGTGGTGGCAGATAATGATTTCGAAAAATAGATAAAGATGCTTTAGAAAAAAAAAATGGCACAGATGACTTATATCTATAACCAATGGGTTTGACTATGTTAAAAGAGACTGGTCCAGGTGGGAAAAAAGACTATTTTATCACCAGCCTCTAAAAACGCCCCTGAATAACTCGCTAGTCATAGTGGTAACTATGGAAACCACGATTAAGACACAGCGAAATCTACCACTTTCCATGTCGAACAAGACAGTGTCGTCAACACTAGTTACTTTGTATCTCTCTCTCCTTCTCAAAGAACTTGAAAAACAAGACCGTACAGGCCAACACTTACGGTTTCGTGACTAAATACACACATAAAAATATCTACATATGTTAGAAACGGAGTAGGATATCGGGAAAGAGTTGTCAGTCTGGTCTCTCTACTGTATATGTGTTTACATAACTTTATGGCCGCGCATTCTATGAAACTCTGTCGACAAGTACAGCTGCTGCTGCTTCCGCGTGTCCAAGTGAAGTGAAGTCGAATTAAAACAACAATTTATCAAGTTTCCTTTCCTCTCCTGAACTTGAGTGTTTAAGAACACACGATATCAAACATTTAAAGGACTTCCTGTCCAAAAAAAGCGTCGCCAATCTCTCGTTACAAAGTGTCTACAATTGTTTCCATTAAATCAGAAATGGATTTGTTGGAAATGAGTCGGTTGATGCTCGCGGCGACCGACAAACAAACATCGAAAATGCGACGAAATCTATTGGTTGCTGGTGGACAACGTGGACGTTTCATGTTCTACACGTCTGTCATTTCTACACTCCCGATGGGTGGATTTACAAACGTCTACAAAACGTGAAAAGTTGTAAACAGAAAACTTACCAACTTCAGTGTGCGGGAAGTTTCAATTTTCGTCTCTATTCTCACCGCTGCTGTGTAAGTTGAGAACACAATGAACAGTGCGGCGTGTTTGAGGAAGTATTTACCCGCTCACTGTGCCTGTCTGGGGTTGACAATACTGGAGGAGTGACGTCGAGCAGGTAGAGAGAGAGAGAGAGAGAGAGAGAGAGAGAGAGAGAGAGAGAGAGAGATTGGGAGATTGGGGTGGGTGGGTCTAAATTAAAAGCTATAAAAAACTATCTATCTATCTATCTCTCTATCTATCTATCTGTATCTTTCTATCCATTAATCAATAAATATATCAATCTGTCTGTATCTATGTCAATCAATCAATCTATCTATCTATCTATCTATCTATCTATCTATCTATCTATCTATCTAAAGATAGATCCATTAATTAATAAGTATATCAATCTGTCTGTTTCTATGTTAATCAATCAATCAATCAATCTGTCTCCATCTTGATATCCATGAATCAATCAATCAATCTCTCATTTTTGTTCAAAATAACAGATCACTGTTCAAAAAAGTAAATTCACAACTAAGGTAACTAGGTTCTGTTGCGTAATGTCTCAGGCTTTGCGTTATCATAATGTCTTAGATGACAGTTTTAGATTATCTATGATGTCACATAGTTAAAGACTGATAGATATGCACAATCAAGGTCATCATTTTCTGTTGAACAAAAAAATGTTTGTACATGAATGTTTCTCATTTAACCGCCCTTGGACTGGTTTATGAGTTACCAGTGTTGGTGGTTAACCAGGTGCTTTCGTTTCCTGAAGGCGAGAGATTCCCGACGGAAACCACAGCTTCGGGAACTCCATTCAAGCCTGCCCTCACGCCTACACAAGGAATATGGACAAAACACACACACATACACGCACACAAAGAAGCAGCAGTCACATGATGCTGACTCACAGACTGCCCCACCCCTTCAATCTAGGTCTGTCAGTGGTGTATAAAGCTCAGAGTTTCAGTGTTTCTATATTTAGTATCGTTTTCAATGACTGAACATTTACCCTAATCTGACATTTGTACATACATGTGTGCAACAAATTTACCATGTAAATTGTAAACCAATAGACACAGTTGTTTAGACATACAGTGAAGAACAGTGAAGACTCAACGTTATGATAGCTGGTTTCACTTCTCTTTTATTTTATAGAACTGCGTCTTGCCAGTTATTCCTTTCTTCTCCTTTATTGTTTCTCTTTCCTCCTTATTTGTTCTTTACTAATTCTTTCTGTGTTATCTCACCCATTCTAATATAATTTATCAGTCTTGCTTCACTTCTCTTTTACTGTTACTTTCCTATTCTTACTTTTGTTTTAGAGCCTTAGTGTTTTGAGTCAAGTCTTAAGTCATTTTAAATATGTTTGAGAATGATAGGTGAATCCATAGGTCTAGCAAAGTTGTTTACTCACTTAAAATATATCTCCATATTCATTGGATCATATCTTAACATAATCTACTCAGAAGTGGTTCTAAACTAGTTTTACTGAGGGACCAAAGACTTTGGTGACCCAATAAAATACCATTTTTTATTTTTTTTAGTGTAATGAAAGTAAAATGAAAATTTATTTGAAATTTATTATGAAATTTATTCATTTAAAAAATATTTAATAAAAACAAATCTCCTCATGGCATATTTAATGCAGGGTTATTAGCATTAACTAAAATTAATTGAAATAAAGCAAAAATAAAATATAAATATTTAAACTAAGCGAAAATTTGAAATGTTTCCTTAATTGGCATAATAATAAACTGAAATTATTGACTAAAAAAAATTAATAAAACTACAACTAAAATAAAAATAAATGAAACCTAAATAGCAATAAGGAAAAAAAATAAGAAAAAAATTACAAAATCACATAATGGAATTACTAAAGTAAACTAAAACTTAACGTGAAAACTTAAAACATACAAATAAAAGCAAAAGTAAAAATAAGAATAAAATTATTTTCTATTATCTTCTAACATCACGCAACCTGACCATGATGCTCATGAACCTGTCAGAACCCGCTGATTAAAACTAGTCTCCATCTTTACTGTCTCCTAACGGGAATTAATAGGAAGGGCTCTAACAGTTATGACTTCCCTGACTGTCCTGCTTAAACTAAAAAGCTCTTGGTGGAGACACTCTCACTGTGTTAGTGAGGTGAGGCTGATCACTGGGCAGTGGAACGACTGACCGAGGGTGGAGTCAATGCCAGTTCCCCCACAGTGCCAGGGCAAACAGTAGTCTGTGAGTAATGACAGGAACAGAGAAGGGAGGAAAGAGGAAACCCCCCCAAATAACATTTGTCATCAACTGCTATTTATTTTCAATCTCTGTCTCTTAGTTTCTGTTTCTTCTGATATGTTTCTGTTACAAAAAACTGGCATGGAAGGAACAGACATGGAGCGTGTTGATGCAACACAAACTAATATGATCCGTGGGATTCCATGCCAGAATGTCCATTCCAATGGACAAGTCCCTCTGAGACAGTTCAACCACTGCATTTCAATAACTGTTAGCTACTTAGTATATACACTGGTTTATACATTTTGTTTTATGTTGTTATACTGTTGTTTTCTGCTTAAAGAGTAGATAGGAATGTTAATGTTCAGGCTGTGTTCTCCAAATGAAAGCTTGATAATGGTGGTGACCTCATGGATTCAGCGATAGCGCTCTGGAACTCTGCCCTCCCACTGGAGATAAATAGCACATATTCATCTAATGGGCATGGGTGATGGAAAATCAGGAAATAAATAGCAAAGGTGCATCCTGGAATTCATTATCTTTGTTGGGGAGAGCCATGCTAACAGAAGACTACCTCTGACTGTTTGTAAACAAAAGATGCTCATTTACTATTCAAATGCATGTATTTTGAACAGGCAAATGCACAAAGGAGCAAAGGACTCTGAAGTTCTGTAAGTTGTAATAATGGACGTGAAGCTCATTCATGAAAACAAACTGGGTATTGCTGAGCATGAGGTCATGCTTCCCACACCTAATGGAGCTTATGTTTTTCAAGCCTATTGTGCAATAGGTCTTGAGTAACAAATGAACACCTGTGAGTGGTCAACTTTTGTTTCAGTTTGAGGTTCACTGTTTTTCAGTAATGTATTATTAGATTATGTATTATTTATTACATAATCTAATGTATTACTATTAATGTATCCTCTCAGAATTACCATTAGATAGTAGAACTAAAATCACCACTTTATATATTTCAATTAAATTTGTTCTCTTAGGGTCCATGACCTGATATACAGAATTCTCTTTAAAATATAAAATATACAGAGGCCTGTATAAAAACCTGCGGCCTTTTACTTGCAACTCGAACAACCTCATTTCTATTAAAAAAAACGACACAATAAACAAAACGTCATTTTATTTATATCAATATATATATATATATATATATCCAGTTATTTTGTGTATTTTTGCTTTGACAGTGAAAATATCTTCAGATGAAGTCAATGAAAAACTTCGCGTGCCTCCGAGCAACTCACAGTGACGTTACTGAATGAATCGATGTTTTGAACGAATCATTTGATTCAGAGATCCAAAATCCCATACGGATTGAGGGGATCTACATTTTATGAGGAATGAACTTCGCAACCGTTAAAAAAATGTTTTACAGTTTATAGCATCGATGTGTGTGTGAAAACAGGTGTCCTGATATGTCATCCAACCCATCATTTTTATCGTGATAAATAACACAAAGTTACTGTATTGCATTGTTGCAAGGGTATGCTTAGGGTTGGGGTATGTGAAGACATTAATAAAGCACAATCTGACAGGAATTTTTCACTGTTGATTTGTAGGCCTTGTTTTAATGAATAATGCTGTATCAAATTGTGGTACCACCACTCACCTTGCATTATTGTAAGGGTAGGTTTAGGGTTGGGGTAGGTGTACATGTCAATAAACCTTTAAACCATTAATATCATGTTGGACGCACAATATGATAGGCAGCATTTATCCCTGTCAAATGTGCTACCTCTTTACATTGAAAGTAGCAAAATCTGACATGGTCCAAGCAGGGCCGGTTCTAGACATTTGGAGGCCCTAGGCAAAATTTATTTTGGAGGCCCCCCCTCCTAATAAAACACTGGAAACAAATATTATTTCTTACCTTTATAACATCTGTTATTAAAATTTATATATTTTATTTTTTATATGTCCATATTAACTAAGGTAATCTCTTATTTGTATGTTGGGGATGCTATCATGTGTGTTTTTTTGTTTGTTTGTTTGAGTAGTTTTTTGTAGTAATTTGTTCAGTAATTTATGTACAGTGGCCTAACACACTCTACAGGGCTACAGTAAAATTCAGTAAATGAACATCATTTTTTTTGTGGACGGGATTTCACCCTCCTATTGATTTATTGCTGTGGCATAAATACCTCAAATATGCGCTATATACACTCTAAAAGGGGAGTTTTTACAGTGATGCCTTAAAAGAACCATTTTTGGTTCTCCATAGAACCTTTCAGTGAACAGTTCTTAATGGAATCCATTTTGTTTTTCTTAGTGTGAAGAACATTCTAAAAGAATCTAAATAAACTTTTCTACAGTAAAGAAGCTGTTATGGAAAGGTTCCATGGATTTTAAAGGTTCTTCATGTAACCACAGATTAAGCCTACACAAATCAACTGCTAGTGAAAGTGACAGAAACGAACTACTAAGCAGAAATAGGCCTACTTAATTACTTCATAAAATTGTACGCTTATTTTTTTCATTAAATATAACAAAAATATATATGTTTTGAAAACTGAAAATAAGTATTATGTTAGAGCAGTAATGCAGAATTTAAAAGATTCAGAGGTACTTTTTTGAAACAAAAAAAACACTCTAGTGCTGAAATATTCTAGCTCTTTGACTTTGAATACAAACTTTGCTTTCATTTCAGTATCTTGCAAGTCAGCTCCTGGCTCGCGCTCTTTTAAACTCATAAACCGGCAAATGATTTATCCAGGATGTTCGTTTGGGCGCCATCATAATTCAATTCAGAAGTCAGTGAGCTGCAGAAAAGTTGCCTTTTCGTATCTTTTTTATTCAGAAGGTGGGACACACTTTGATACGGTGACATAGTTGATTTCATTACATCTATATCCAAATAAAAAGAGCCTAGTATTTTGCTCCCCTATTTTACTGTAATGGAGGCCCCTCCTCCATGACCGAGGCCCTAGGCCCTGCCTGCTCTGCCTATAGGTAGCGCCGGCCCTGGGTCCAAGTATAGCCGGACCTACTACCTTGTTAAGTTGTCATTGTCATGTGACTAGTCACATCGTTTCACAACTCTTCCGTTGCCTTGTGACATGGTATAGACTTGATAAGTCACCCAAAACTAAAAATTCTTTCATCAATTACCCACTCATGTCATTCCAAACCCATTAAACGTACTTTCATCTTCCAAACACACACACATTGAGAGCCTATTCACACACAAAACTCTGACAGTAAACGTTCACGACGAGTTTGTTAAAAAACAAATTATCGGTTTAATTCAAGAGATGAATATTCTCAGTTATACTCATCATATACGATCACTTTATATGATGAACAGATTTAATTTAGGCTTTTACATTCACACATTGATCAGCGAACATACATAGAGGGCTCAAATATGGTAAACGGAAGCTCAACCGCACTGCTTGATGGCTAAGTCGAGAACAAATGAGGTTCCTCAACTGCATCCAAAACCGCATACTGTGTAGTAGGAACCACATTTGGTTTTAAACTTACTTTGTGAACAATAAAAAGGGGGCTCTCCGGGTCTTTAGAGATTGAAGTGTACAGGGTATATCCTTTTATGGTGTCACAATTAATTGTTCAGTAACGTATTAAGTGAGGGATAGGCAGTATGTAGGCTGCTGGTTTGACGGTCATAGTACAGAGACTTGAAGAGAGGAAGTTATATCATAAAGGCACCTTGTTCTGCATGTTGAATGTCTCTCTCTGTGTCTGATTTTAGTTATGAGTTCATTTTTCATCAATCTGTAGCCTAGGCTACCTCAGCACAACTGACATGCTAACAATACAGTCCCCAATCTAATAAAAATGACATTTCAAGCAATTAAATGCTTAGAATTTATCAATTACTCTTTCATTATTGGGTCAGGGGAACTCAGGGGAGTGCGGCAACTAGAACAGTCCCATTTCTCTCACTTTCCTTCTTTAACATCCTTTTTCTCTTTCTTCCCATATCGCCACCTTCACTGCCAAGCTATTGTGATATTCCCTGGATCCTCAGTCTTCGCATGTCCTTCTACCTTCTTTTATATCCTTTGTGTCCTGGGTGACCTAGTAAAGCTCAGTCTAATGAAGTCTAGTCTCGACAACAGAGACTATTAATGAAATGTTTACTGATCTAACATCAGTACTGTGCTTTTTTTCTCACACTGAATGGGCGTTTTATATAAGTTTAGAAAACTGATCCCAGATCAGTGTCAAAATAACAGGGGCCTACAATAGCACAGTGGACCTCTGCATCATTAATATTTCAAAGGATGAAAAGAAATAGGGCGAAATGTTTTGTGCTGCCGCTTTTTGCTATCATATCAATTATTTAGGCATTCTGATGCTAATCAACCTCTCTTATTTGGCTGTTGGCCGAAGTGCCACAGACCACTTGATAAAGCTAATTATCTTAACCTAGTTATATCGCATTACAAGGCTGTAGTTTCATAATAGAGCTCACACTGAGGAAGATTATTGAGGTAATGATAGCTACACATTTGACTGGAATAAACACCCTAAGTCATTAGTTAACTCGTGTTCGTTCGTTTTTTCTATGTTTGAAGCCCCGTTTGCAATAATGATAATTAAAAAAAAAGGTATTGTAATGGAATACTCTTTAATTACTAATCCAAGATCATAATGACAGTAGAATAATGGGGAGGAACTAAAATTGTATCGAAATATTACCACTTATTTATATTTAGTAGCAAATTTAACTACCGCATCACAGACAAAAACCGTGACTGGTTGTTGTTTGCTAAAGTATGTGTCGCCCCCTAGAGGCTGTAAATGAATAGCAGGACAGTCTGTCAGATCAATACTTTATAAGATATTTATTGTAAAATTAATATATGTATCTTTTACTCTTTATTCTCCTTCATGCCAGGTTTTTATTTATTTTAATGCATTAAAGAAAGGGGATGTAGGAATAGGGTCTATGCTCTTGGGGAATATAGATATGAATAGGGAAACAAAATGTCTGAGAATGAAGTCAGTTTTACAGAATACACATTCGAAGACAAATAAAAACATAATATAAAACAAAGTGTGTCTCTGGGACAAATCTACTGAACAAAAGGAAGGCTCTTTCCAGTGATATGTACAAAACTCACCTCAAAACACTCGAAGATGCAGGTTTTAGCGTTTATATGAGGTTCATGATTCTAAAAACAGACATTTTTTTAGGAATAAAGCGGCTTTAAACGGGGCCTAAATACAAAACTGCTTAAGGTCGATACTGTACATAAAGCTTTTGACACTTCGGTATCTTTAATGAAGGATCAAGCGACACAGATGTTCACAACATTTCCATACTGATTTACATCGAGGTTTTACCGAACTTGGCCTTCGAATCCATGCGCTGTGGAAATGACCATAGTAACCATAGTTACGCTGTTATTTATAACAAATGCACAAAGGATCATATTAAAACTGAAATTTCACTATCTTATTATTGTGTTATGTTTATGATGTCAGTGGTGACTCAAGTTAGCACAGCTTCACAATAGTAACAATAACTGTACTGGTGAAAAAAATGGTTGCCATGGTAATGTTTGTAAGGGTACAGAGTCAGCATGGGGACCACTGTAAAATAACTATCAAAAGTGAGGAGAAAACTGAAGCACAGCAGATAGCAATATCTTAATATAGCTGCAAATTAAATATATTACTGAATTGTAAAATGTACAGCTTCATGTACGCTTCAGTTAGTCTATACAATTCTATAACACACATTAAATATATATATATATATATATATATATATATATATATATATATATAAAAGGATATGCCATGAAACATTTAGTTGTTAACAATATATTGTCTATAATAAGCCTGTACAGGCTTAATCATACTCATCCAAACTATAGCAAATGCCTCGTACTTAATTTATTTTTAATTTTACAATGTATAAAATGACAGCACTGAATTATATCTGCATATAGAAAGGTAGTTACAAAAAAACGAACATTCTCCTTTATTCGACACATGTGAGTAGTTTCAGAACAATCATTCACTGAACTGCACTGTTTACATTTGGCACTTTTTTGAATTAGTCTGTGAAGAAAGTGAGGCACAGGACAACAAACACTGAGCATGACATGCCTTGTGTGATTCAGCAGCCAAAAGGAAGATGAAGAAAAAAAACGAAGGTATTTGTGGTGTGATTCCGCTGGTTTCTCAGGCACAGGTGACTCTGATGTCATAGGTTTAAGCCCGTAATGGGTTTAGCTGTCTGGAGAACCCTGCCCAGAGTCCCCTTGTCATCTGGGCAGACAGCCGGATACTATAACACTGTGGCCTCTTCCATAGCATTTACCCACCTGCAAAATAATTTCAAAATTTCATTTCTTTATCATATTTCTGTTGATTTAATTTGTGAATAAACAATGCATCATCTCAATCTGTTTTCTCTAACCGAGTGGATCATATGTTTTAGCAGTGGAGAGTGTTTTCATGACTCTTGTGCATCATACCTGCGTGCAGTATGCTGGTCATCTGCTCTGAAGGTGTAATACAGTGTTTTTTTATGGTAGAGCTGGAAAACATTGTCTGTGTCTTCCCCCTCTGATCGATCCGACAGCTTCACAGTAAACCCCTGCAGAGGAAGACTTTCAGATGCCACTTTATCCTGCAGACAAAGAAGAGAAACCCAGTTCAAATGTGTGCAGGGATTGAGCTACATGGTACTAAAAAATGTATCATTATTTTGCATATTTCAGTACCTGACCCAGACGAAAATGTGCTTTTATTTAGCACACTTCAGTTACGGGTCAGTAAGATTTTTTTACATTTTTTATTAAATACCATTAAATAAATAAATATAGTTAATAATAAGAAATGTTTATTGAGCATCAAATCATCAAATTAGAAGGATTTATGAAGGATCATGTGACACTGAAGACTGGAGTAATATTTCTGAAAATTTTGCCATCCTAGAATAAATTACACTTTAAAATATATTGAATCAGAAAGCAGTTATTTTAAATTGTAATATATCACAATATTACTGTTTTAAATGCAGCCTCGGTGACCATAAGAGACTTTTCAAAAACTTTAAAAATCTTACAGACCCCAAACTATTGAATAGTAGAGTAAGAAAATAAATTTGTTACCATTTTAACAAATTATTTATATTGACAGCCTTAGTAGTTTCATCAGTCACCTGAAGTGGTTTAAATGATGCAACATACCAGACGCCGATCTCGTATAAAAGCCAGAATTTTGGTATCGATCCAACCCAAAAAATGTAATTTGTTCACTAAAGCCATGTTTCCGCCGAAATTACCCGGAATAATTTGTCCCAGGAACTTTTTTCCTCCAAACCTGTTGCTGTCAGTGTTTCTATCGTGCTCTAAAGTACCGTGAAGATTAGGAAAATTAGTCCGGTGATGTGGGAGAGAGCCCGACTTTTCAGTTCCTGCTGGATTTCGTCGTCTGCATATAAGTTTAATAAAGCCCGAACCTCGTCGTCAGTCCATCGGTCGTACTCTTTAAACTCCATTGTTGATTTGAATAGCAAACAACTCTTACTGACGCACCACAACAGCCTTTTAAAAAATAGAGGTTAACATAAAATGCTGTGGGGACTCAACCAATCAGCATGTTCAGTGCTCAAGTCCCACCCCCGAAAGTTCCTGAACTTTGAAAAAGTACTACCTCGCAAGCAGGGACTTTCTGAGGGGGAAACTTTTACCCGGGACTTCATTTAGACCCTGGTTCAGACCCTCCCCAAAGCTCCCTAGTTCCTGGGGTGGAAACGCGTTCACAACAAGCCAGGCGAAAATTAAGTTGTTTTAAAAAAATAAATATTGTGATATGTGTATGTACGGATATGAGTTTTTGTGTGTACATAATCTAGTGTCTGTGCTGGTGTGGGAGACTCTGGGTCCCCTCACCTCTCGTGCTTTAAAGGTGTAGAGCACCTTGTCTTTGAGGAGGAACCACAGCCTCTTCCACTTCCTTTTGCTCTTTTTGCGTCTTTGTAGACTGCCACTGATAGTGGACCCCTCTGCACCCACAGATACCTGCACACATTGACTCTTTTATGATTTTGACAGAAAAATACCATAAAATGATTCAGATGTGAAAGTGAGGGAGCAGGGGAGAGTTTGTATGTGTTTGTACCTGTGTGAGAGGTGAGCTGCTCTTTCTGTTCCTCCACAGGCTGGGCGGCTGTAGGCTCTGGAACACAGCAGAGAGAGGCCTGCTGGCCCTGTTTGTGCGAGGACTAGCGCTCCCACATGATCCAGGAATATTGCCACCTACATACACATCATACACTGACATTAAGATTGTTTGAATGTTTCAAATGGAATATTTTGTTTGAATGATCAGTTGCACATGAATAATGATTAAGCATGAATGTTATTTTGGATAAGATTCTTAAAAAAATCATTTTGACTGATACTGAGTATTAAAGGGTTCAGATCAACATCCAATCAAAGTGAACAGTTTAGATGAACAATTTTTGTACAATTTCTAACCCTTAATTGCATTACATACTGCATAATTCTGCAGTCTTTTCCTCTTACCCCTCTTCCTGAGCTCAGCGTAGCAGTGATCACAGACTTTAGCCATCCGATCCTTCAGGTACTTCAGAGGATACCTGTTCCGTGAGCAGGAGCGACACACAACCTAAAAGAGATACTAATGTTAATGAAAGTAGGGTGACAATTTAATGCTGCTATTTAGTATACACTACTGTTTAAAAAGATTTAAAGACATTAATACATATATTCTGCGAGTATGCATTAAATGGATCAAATATGACAGTAAAGACATTTATAATGTTACAAACAATTTCTATTTCATGTGGTTTTTTCTTAAAAACTTTCTATTCATTAAAGAATACTGAAAAAAAATGCAAAAATATTCCACAAAAAAGCTCAACTGTTTTAAACTTTCAACGTTTTAACAAATGTTTCTTGAGCACCGCATTTTATTTTAAATTGAAATAATATTTCACAATATTACAGTTTTACTGTATGTTTGATCAAATGAATGCAGCCTTGATGAGCAAAAAAAACTTTTTTCAAAAACCTTAAAAAAATCCTACTGAACCCAAACTTTTTAACGGTAGTGTGTGTGCAGTGGTGGGTAGTAACGGATTAAATGCTATGTGGATTACATAATCAGATTCCCAATATAAAATACTTGTATATTACGCTTTAAAATACTCAGAATAGTTACTTTTTATTGACTACATTACTCAATATTCACAGAATGGCAGTAAATTATTCAGAATTCATTGATTCTCACTAATGTTTATTTTTTATCTTAATAAAATTTCTAATTTCTCATTTATAAGTTTTCCTTTCTCAAAAGTTTTGTGGAATTGCATACACAGATTGGTCATATAGTCAGGTGACTATAATTACTTGGAAAATTGAGAGTCGGCACAGCATAAACAAATTCAACATTTAATCTTTTTTAGTTAGTGTCTTATTTCTCCTGCAGTTTCTGAAACCCTGATGTAATGTAATGTTTAATGCACTTCATGTTGTTGATAACAAAAAATTTAATAATTTTGCTTTCTCTTTTTATTTTTTATCAATATAGTACAAGATTATACTATTCAAAACAATGTTATAAAAAAGTTATCAAAAAGTAATCAGATTATATTATCTAAAATGTCTAATGTAATATATTATGTTACTAACGACAATTTTTATCATGTAATTTGTATTCAGTAAGGGACTACAATTTGTAAGTAATCTACCCAACACTATGTGTGTATCATATAAAACAATTTAACAATAAAAAATTAAACACACAAAATAACTGAAATTAAACTAAAATTTATTTAACATAATTTTGCACATTATTTCCTTGAAATTCACTCGAAATATTGGAAAACTGTGAAAAAGTAACATTGGAAAAAGTCAACATATTACTGAGAATCAACTAAATAATAAACAAAACCCTTTCCTGACACAAGAGGGAGCTGACACTTCTGTTAACTGACCAAGTGGACACTGGTATGTTGTTTGATGTTTTATTATTATCTAATGCAATCATGTTCATATATTTTCAGATCTTACTTTGAATCCAAACCCTTTTTAGGGTCACTTCTGGCTGTTTCACTGCACACTGTAACATATTAATATAAGCCTAAAAGTATATGTCTTGAATTTAAGAACATCAGCCATCTCTCTACAAGCACACTACAGATGTTTTACCTTTCCACATGCGTTGCAGTGATGCCGTCGCAGTGTTAGGCTGAAGTCCGACGTGCAGTTCATGCACATCATCACATGTGACACAGGAACTAGAACAGGAGCAGCCTCTCCCAGAGACATCCATAACTTCTCTCTCCCCTGGAAACATGGACAGAAACACTGTATGTGATATTTTAACATTTCATTAGTGTGAAACGCTTCTGTTTGAGCATGAAAAAGGTCTGCAAAGATACAAAGCACAAAGTCACTGCAAAGCTAGGGTGACCATACATCCTGTTTTCCACTGAAAGTGCGAGCTCCCTTCAGTTCTCTCAGTTATTATACTCGACCGGTTAAATACACACAGACAATTATGTCAAAATGTCTGTCTTGACGAGTACTCATGTAAACAGTCAGTTATGTCTTAAATGAAACAGTTGGAAAAGATGTGGGATGCGTGACAATAGGATCCGTGCATTAGATCTTAAAGGGACAGCAGGCTAATACAGTAAACCTGCTGCTGTGTGTCAAACAACAAAAGAAAAAGAGAAAATTACTCACTTTTGTAACTTTAGTTTATTATGAATCTTATGAAAATATACATTCAAGTCATGTGAAAACTATGCTGTTTTAGTTTACATTTGATTATGGAGTTACTTTATTTCTCACTTGAATGCTATAATGGTCAAGCTGTTGTGATATTTTCTTTTCTCAGAAAGAATGTGAAACATATATATATATATATATTGGTTTTATCATTTTCAGTTTTTAAATAGATTTAAATATAATTTAAATTGATTTTACACACTTGATTTTACACAAAGCAATATCGTATCGCATATCGAATTGTTCTTCAATATCGCACAGTCCTTGTGGAAACATAGCAGGGGCTTCTGGGTACACAAAACAACTTTTGACACGTCTTGCAAAGACTTTCATGCCTATTTGATTGGTAATCAAGGACTGCTGGGAAAGAGTTGGTCTTCAGGAAAGTATACCAGAGAACACAAGGAGTACTGAAATTATTTTTGACTGAAATAGTTGTTATTTCTTATTATTCTATTATTGAGGGCCAAAAGTTGAATGTAAAGGATATATTAGTTTATGCATAAAATTCAAAAACATAGTTGTATGGATGTGAATGCATTTGTCAAGTATTTAGGCACCTCTTTTTTGAAAATTATGGTCACCCTATGCAAAGTGAGTTATTGTCTACACCAGTAAACTGATTCTGACCTCCCTGAAACGCCTTGATTGTGGTTTTGAGTTTTCTTCTGGGGACTTACACACCACAATATATCCCTCATTTAAATAATTCCTGCAATGATGCATACGCAAAAAAAAAAAGAGGTGTGGGGAGCGAGGCCTGGTTGAGTTGCATTAGTAGTGTGTTGTCGCCGTGTCCAAGGCCCTGTTCACATGAACACGGGTATTTTGAAAACCACAGCTTTTTCTATGCGGTTTGGCCATTTGTCCACATCCAAACACAGTATCTGGTCATTGAAATCGATCTTTTTTAAAACTCCTGACAGGGTGAAGATTTTTAGAAACTCCAGTTGCAGTGTTGTCGTGTAGACGGTGAAACTGGAGATTTTGGTTTGTGACGTTGGAACCGGAACAAGTAATAACTTTTTTTCCATGCTTCTGATAGGCCAACATGGCTTTACAGTTAAGGTTATATCGCCACCTGTTGGTTAGGCATGCTCTTGACAGCACTTCATAGTGATTTTTTTTAAAGCGAAGGAGGTAAAACTCTGTTTATAAAAATATGTGGATGCTGTTTTTTTCTGCGCTGGGTATTATGGGCATGCCATTTCCAAAACATGGTTGAAGCATTTGAAGAGAGGTGCTGCAACAAATTAAAATGTGTCCAAAATAATGTGTTTTTTAACATTACAGCATGAACAACAAAACAAAAACAAAATCAAGACTTTGTAAAAGGGCATACTATGGCCTATTTAATACCGATTACTAATGCAATACACCAAAAAGCTTTGCGATGATGTTTCTTCTGTTGCTAGTTCCACAACTAGACCACACTGTAGATGTTTTTGTATGGTGGCAGTATAAGATCATTTCCTCTCACCTCACTAGAACAGCTGAAGGTATTGAGGCCTGCAGCATGATCCGCTATAGCCCGGCTTAACGTGTGGAACCAGTCTTCTCTCTCTCCTAAAGAACTATCAGAGACAGAAAGAAGCCATGCTTGAAGTGACTGTATGACAGCGCATGTCAGAACATACAGTGCAGACACAAGCAAACATTTATGGAAATGCTCATTACCTTGCTGAGAGGGTGATGGTAACATCGCTGACTTCTATCCTGAGCGTGTTGAGCACATTGTCTATGACAGGTTTACTGACCTACAGACACAAGAAAACACATATGCATTTTAAAATACTGCTCAGTTTTTAATACAATTTATATTTTGTTTCCTAGTTGGGCAAACAAAAAACAAATCTGATCTGCTGTCTTACCTTCATTCCACTTAAAGTCAGTGTGTTCTTCAGCCTGTATTTACCATCCTGCTGAGGGTAGGTGTACAGAATCACGTCATTCATCTGCAACACACACATTCACGTAGCTTTATAGGGACATTCCATAGATTTCTACTGTTTTTATATACAGATAATTATAAATATTATAACCTAATCCTAACAGAAAATATTCAGCATAAAAATAAATCAATAAATAAATAAAATAAAACTTTATATTTTCCCCCTCAATTGAGGACACCCTCAAAAAGAGGCTTTAATTTAGCTCACTTTTGGGAGAAAATTTGCCCTAAAAATAGTAGTAGGTACATACGCACCTATATGCAGTTATTATAGCCTTTTTTAGTCACCATGAAATCAAAATAGTTTTACTCAGAAATGCATCACAGTAGGAA
Source organism: Zacco platypus (assembly GCA_038088235.1). Classification (NCBI taxonomy): domain Eukaryota; kingdom Metazoa; phylum Chordata; class Actinopteri; order Cypriniformes; family Xenocyprididae; genus Zacco; species Zacco platypus. The sequence continues at coordinate 13,748,105 of CM076064.1, read as the reverse complement.
AGAAAGGACCATCAAAACATGATAACGTTTAGAGATTTCAATTTTTTAAATAATTATTACTTCTATAGGAAATAATAATAATAATAATATATTTAAATGATTTAAACCCCTAATCTTTAATACGGGCAATAGTAATTAGTAATGTTTGCCTTTGGTTGTGTTTATTTCCACCACATGGAGGCAGTAAACGCTTTAAATCAGTGGTTGTCAACCTACTTGACTTCGCGAAACTGTCCACAACAATATTTGAAGCCCCCCACCATGCTTTTTTAATTGACAGAAATTAGGAGCGCCCATAGATTAAAATAACAGTAACACTTTACTTCATAGATTCCTAGTTGCACATGTGCTTACTATAGTAATAACAGGAAATGAATCCCAACCTTATAACCCTATAGCAAGTTCATGTTGTTAATTAATATTATTCAGTTCTCATTTGTATAATTGCACTGTAACAGGGACACCTTAAAAATAAAATAAAAACAAAACTACAATAATTAAAAACAAACAATAACTAAATATTACTATGACTTTTTTGTTGTTTAGCTTATTTTGTCTTATTTTAAAGCATTTTAAGCCATCTTAAGGCTCTGTTGGAAGTTTTTTGAGGCCCCCTAGTTTCCTTGAGAAGTTTTCGTAGTTTTCACACGATCGTTTTCATTCCTGCCTTCGCAATGCACATTCTTCCACAAGTGTAGCACATTCAGTTTAGTACTCAAGCAAGCAATTCACATTTTCAATACAACAGGTTGTGCTTGATAACAGCTTATGGGATATTTTTCTGTACTTCAGTCCTGACAATGAAGCAGTTGTGATAGGAATACAAACTCACGCCCACAAACAGACAAGCCCTACACTTCAAACCATTGTGTGTGCTTGACATATATAGCTCCAAACAAAAGTGGTGACATTATCAGACCTGTAATGTGCGTGCCCCAAACATCCGCAGTTCAAAGGCAGGGTCCAGGAATTCAGTCCGGACACTTCTGAGAAAGGCTTTTTGGGTGGAGGCAGCAGGCCAGAGACAACAAAAACATCAACACTAACAACCACAACAACCCTGAAACAGCTGAGAATGTAATGGACATAACAATACTGTCCTTAACAAAAATACTACAGATTCTCATGTAACTAGTATGTGAGTCCCTAGAGAATGGACCAAGAAACAACTTAAGAGTCCTACATAAAACCTCCATAGTGATCTGATAGGATTACAATAGCCAAGGTTCTGATAAAACTGCACAATTCTATTTAACTAATATTTTATATTTCTCTCACACAAAAGGTTATTCCAGATGAATATGTCACAGTAGGGTTTCTATACCTTTTGATCAATGAATTTTACTCTGTCTTTTCCAGTTGTTTAAGATTATTGGATAAAGATTATTTTATAGAAATTGTTGGGGCAGATTTTCTTTTTTTTAAGTCAGTTAACATTTCTTGAAATTAGATAACACAAATTACAAATTGACTGCTTTGAGTCTGAGAGTTGTAGGGAAGTGGCAGATTTGTACAGGCAGTGATGGGTAATTTTTAATGGAGGAAATGGCCCTCAAGCATTAGTGGGTGAGAAATGGTTCGTTGGCGGGATTTTTTGAGCCGATTCACTTATTACTCCATAAATTAAATCCGGATCTCAAGGAATCATCATGACCAGGGAAACCTCTGACATCATATTACACCCAGTCAGTGCTGCACTCTATGACATCAGTCACGAGCTCTCATAAAAAAACATCAGTCAGAGCTTGATCGATTCAGGGAGGGCAAGAGAGCAGAAAGGAGAGAACGGCAGCAAGAGAGATAAAAGAAGACCAGAACCAAGAGTGTCACGACTTCAGAAAAGCTTCCTGTATGTGTGTGTGTGTGTGTATATATATATATATATATATATATGTACACAGTTCAAAATTAACATTTTGCTCGATTAACTTCACAAGGAACTACAACATACTACACTATGGATTAAACTGAACCGTATGAGCATTAGAGAGAACCGTCTGACTAACACCGATGTATGTGAAATCCGAGATTCAAATACATAGGCTACAAACGGTCTTATCCTTCTAAAAAACTTAACCTCCAAGGTGAAAATATTACTTTTTCACATTTTTTGGCAAGTGCAGTTTCACCAAGAGACTACTGTAGATCATCTCGTATTTGCTGTGAATCACACAATGCACAATTTGTCACAAATATCATATATTAGGCAGAAGCTTTTATCTAAAGTGAATTCCATTGCATTCAAGGTGTACACATTTGATCAATTCTTCCTGGGAATCAAACCCATGACCTTGGCTTTGCTAGAGCCATGCTCTACTGTTTGATCTTGAAATATTATTACATTTTTAAATAACTCTTAATATAGTTTAAGTTGTACTTTATTTATTGTAATTTAATTTACGTAATTTATTCCTGTGATGAATTTTCAGCATCATTATCTCAGATCCCTCAGAAATCATTCTAATATGTTGATTTACTGCTCAAACAAATCTTATTATTATCTTTAATGAATAAAAAGTTCAAAAGAAATTTATTTGAAATAGAAATCCTTTGTAACATTATAAATCTCATGCACGTTTAATGCATCTTGGGTGATTTAAAGATTGAGGAAAAAAAAGCACTGTTCCCAAATTTTTAGTTTACAAGTTTTAAAGCATCTTAGCAAATCTCAACTATACCTAGAGATTTGCTATGTCAAATCTGTACAGCACTCTTCTTAAAATCTCATCAAGACATTCAGAAAACCACCCAAGCAAGGAAGTGGTACTTCAGTGACTCCATGCATGCAGGGTAAACAACTGAACTGAGTGCTCAGTCTAATGTTTTTAGTATTGTTTTCAGCTCAGTGTTGTTGATCTGTTGTTCTCTGGGCCTAGTCTTCAGTGTGCTGTCAGTACAGTCCCAGCACAGGAAGCTGGCATCCACTGACCTACAACAGATATCCTGAGAGGAAGTACGACCCTCGAAAACAACAGCGATACAGAGACGGGTGGGGGTAGCCTTGTGCTACAGCTAACGTAGCCTCCAGTGTCTGATGAACACTTATAGCATATATACCGGCTCGCTTACTTTTAAGGAAACTGGCTGGCGTGTTTGGAATGCTCAGTGATACACAGATAAAACACATACCTTCCTATATCTACTCAGTATTCAAGGGGGTGATAAAGGTACCTTCAAATGGCTGTCTCTAAACTGAATGTGTAAGGCAGCTAGCTGTAAACATGTTGACAGTTTAACTAACTTTAACTAACTTGCCAAGCAAGATTCCCTTCAAATCATTGCTCTGCAATAACAGTATTGGCTTTAAAGCATAACCTGATTGTAGAAGAAGACTATGCTAAATTCAGCTAATATCTAATGATGAAAATGCAACACCTACTATTTGCCATCAGACACAATAATGCAATAAGCAATACAAGTCTAACTGAAAGAGAAGCTGTTAATGATCCCTATATGCCAATTGGCCTGAACAATATTGTTGAAAACATGAATTTACAAAACACAATCAAAGTCATTTGAGCTCCAAATGACCATGAAGCCACCAGTTCTAAAGGCCCATTCACATTAAGAACGATAACTATAAAGATAACTATATTAGCGTCCACACCAGCGACATTATTGTTCTGTTTATTCTAAGTGCGTTTGTCTGTCACTTTAAAAGCTCATTACAGCAAGATGAATTCTGACTGGCTGTCAATGTTTTTATAATTCATCAGCTAAAATCAAGCAATTCATCAATTAAATTGCTCTGAAAGTAATTCCAAAGTGATTATTTCTCTATTATTGTGGTGTGAACTCTGCTATTCTTTAATATTGAGAACGATTTCTAGAACTATATCTTCATCGTTATCTTTATAGTTATCGTCCTCTGTGTGAACGGGCCTTAAGGCATGTAAACAAACCCTTCTGAAAAGAAGTACACTTTAGCATACTTTTAAAAAGAATACTTACAGTGGAAATTATATACCTTAAAACGAATATCCTTAAGTGTGAACTGAATGTTGTTTTCAGATACTCAATTACGTTAACTGCAATAACAGTATATGAAAATGTGTTATATTTAAATTTATATTAAATGCAATTAGTTAAACTTTAATGTGTTTTTTGACCAACTTTAAAGAGATCGTTCACTGAGCCATTGGATTTTATAAAAAATATCTTGATTTGTTTTTTCGAAGATGAACGAAGGGCTTTGGGCTGTGGAACGACATGAGGTTGAGTAATTAATGACAGAAATTTCATTTTTGGGTGAACTAACCCTAAGACTCTCTTTCATCTTTGGAACACAAATGTAGATCTTTTTGATGAAATCTGAGAGCTTTCGAGCCTCTATAGACAGCTACGCAATTGAAACTTTGATGCTTCAAAAAGTTTATAAAGAGATCGTAAAACTAATCCAAATGAATTGAGGGGTTTAGTTCAAGTTTTCTGAAGAGACTCGATCGCTTTATGAACAGATTTAGTTTTAGGCTTTTATTCCCATATAAACATTGATTAGCGAACATAAACAGAAGCTCAACCAAACCTGAGCGACACGCGAGAACAATGAAACAGAGATACATGAAACAGTTTCATATTTAATATATCGTAATTTTTATAAAGAAGTTTAAACAATAAATACGGTATAGTGGCTCTTTAAGCGGCTCGTGAACCAATCATCTCTTCATACTAGTTTTATAGCATCAAATAAACATGAATGAACATCAGAAGGAATGTTGTTTGAAGCTCGGAAAGACGCGAGTACACACAATTTTTGAAGTTCAAGTTCACCAACGTTAATCTATTATACTCCCCTGACTGTTTTGTCAGACAAAATGGCGGATTCGGGGTTATGATTGGTCAGATCGCTTGTCAATCAAACTGTTTGCGAAGGGTTAATTGATGACAGAATTTTAATTTTTGGTTGAACTAAAACCCTTTAAGTGACCTTTTATTTTATTAATATAATATTATTTGCAAGAACAGTCTTTTAAAATATACTTTAAAGATTTTAAGTACACTACAAGTACACAATCAATATAATTGAGCACACTTCTTTTTCACAAGTGAAGTACAGAAGCATGATAAAATACCAGGAAGAGGTGTCTGGGCTGCCTGCTTTTACGAGAGACCTTCATCAGTGTGCCCTCCTTGACAAAAACCTGCAAAACACACAGGTGCCAGAGGCCAGGTGAGTTATGAGTAAGGGTGTTATTCATTTGAACCTTTGATGTCTAATAACTGTTACTGATATTTCAGGTTTTACAGCCAGTAAAAACAGAAATAAACTATAAACATGAAACCATAAATACAGTGTATGGAGCAGAATTTACCCTTCCTGGTTGGAGAAGGTCTCTTTTTCCTCTCACACTATAGTCAATATGGACCAAACGAAGCAGGTTCTCCTGCAATTTTGAGGGAGAAAGACATAAAAGAGTGAGAAACAGAAATAGAACTAGAAAATGAAAGTATTTATTTCTTATATGTGGACGAGAATAAAGGAAAGAGCTGTTCAGAAATGAATAATGGTATAGAGACAGAAGGTTTCTGTGTCTGTCTGCGACTATGTGTGTGTGTTTGGGGATGCCTCTGTGTACCACTGATTTCACACTGCTCTCTTTGTTTCTGGACACCTGGGACACTGATGACATCATATCCCCTTGCTCCTTTTCATCATGTATTAACAATACAACACACTCTCTCACACACTGACACAACTCACCCCATGTTTTAGATTGTCATTAACCTGGTCTGCAACCTCTGACACGACTACTAGTGCAGCTGTTGATTAAAAGTTGCAGTCACAAGCACAATTAGTGTTTTCACAGATCAAATATGGTCAGTGTTCATCATTGAGAGACAGAGGCAAAAATACCTTGTGTGTCTTCATACTCTTTTGAATCCGGGGAGAGGTTGTTTAAGTAGTCTGAAAATAATAAGAAAGAAACTAAATGAAGGATAAACAAGACAAAATTATTTTTCACAGGCTCATCCCCTCTCACACACTCACACAGTCTTATGTTTTGTTATGTACAGGATCCCACATACACACCCTCAAGGTTGAAATGATAACAGCCTGCCTCACACTCACAAGCAACATTTTTTTACACTCACAACAAAGTATTCTGTTATTCTGTTGTATTCAAAACCATTCTGTGTGATTTCTAATAACTCAACAGACCCGCAAGTATCAAACACACTCACACACAAATTCACAAACACGATAATCTCGTTCATTAGGAGCCTAAGTTACGGGATAAGTTATTATTCACAATAAACTCAAAATCAAAACTTTTTGATTTTGAAGTTAAATCATCAATGCTCATAAAGTGACATAGCACTCAAGAATGAAATACCGCCAATCAAAATGCGAACATTATGACCGCAAGTCAGCAGCAAAAACATCAATTCGATACGATTGCTAGTTAGTGCGGTTCATTTGAATAAATGTTTCATCCGAACCCTGGTGTGCACCAAACAAGCGGACTGAGAGCCCTGAAAATGTGGACCTCTGTCCGCTTTCAAACAAACTCTGGTGCAGTTTGGCTGAAATAGGAATGCAACACGGACAAAAGACATCTAAATGAACCAAAAACAGGATATGATGTCACAAGATGTGACCCTAAAAAGGACTGAATCAACCAAATGTTGTTCTTCTCATCATAGGAGCTACGCGGCCCATCACAGCTCGGTACAGGCGTCAGAAATGCGTCTCCTTGTAGCAAATATTTGTTTGTGTGCAACGGAGGAATTCCCTATGTGCATACAACCAGTGTATTAAGCCCAGCATACAGTATTTATTTGGATGTTGCTGTTGGGGGGGGGGGGGTATCTTTATGTTCAGTGTATAATGTTTTTATACATGTCATGTGCAAGGCTTCGTAAATATTTCATTTAATATTCATATTTTATTTCAGCTTTGTTTTCATTTAAAAAAAACAACCATTTTTAGTTAACAATAACACTGAACTGCACATATGATTTAGTTTTCTTTCCTAAAAAAGGGACTCAACGTGTTAACATATTTACTACGCAAAAAAAAGAAAAATCTAGACTAAATATTTGAATCACGCAGTGTTCACCTGTGAGCAGCATGCGGTACTGGAGCACACGCACAATGACCCGCAGCAGCTGGTGTTTCAGAGGAACATGAACTCCTTCAGCATTCTGCGTCTGGAAGACACATGCAAATGAGAAATGGCACATCAAATGCAATACACAATGGGTGTAAACATATTATAACTATAGACACACAGAAGAAGGACATGAAATACACAAAAATTATCATTAGCAATATAATACACTAATGCTGCGTTCATGTAATACAGGAATTACAAAATCATAATACAGGAATTTTTATAATTCAGCCTCTTTTAACTGTTCCAGTTACTTTTTAGTTGTTTACATTATGTATTTTAGCTGCCATTTTAGTTAGTTTTACATGATGTATAATGGAAGACAAATCTAAATTTGCGTGAAATTTATGAGCTTAACGAAGATATGGACCACTTTTACTAGCCAGAAATTCATAATTACGGTAATTTTATATTATCTGCACATGCTTTGTTAAATAAACAGACACAAAATATCTATAAACACATCATGGTTCCACCCACAAACCACAATCACAAACTCAAACCTGCACAAGCATACACCTGTGCTCCCTCTTCACCCACAAGATACAGTATTATAGATCACAATGGCACCATTTAGAAAAGCCTGTTTCAAGGTTATTCATTGACCTTCCCTTACACAAAAACCTGAGTACGCCTCATTCCATCCAATTCCAACCCAATTATATCATTCACTGTGAGAAAAAGTGAACAAGTGAATCAGTCGAACACGCGGTGAGAAGAAATCAATCAAGGCCTAATTGACTTTGACATGTCATTGTTCATGCGAGCTCTGAGGAGCCAGAGGGGACGTGAGAGGTCAGTAGAGGGCAGATAAGGGCAAATATTTTAGACTGTATGTCCAGAGACATGGGACAATGCTTGAGATCTTCAACAAGAAAAGGGGAACAGAAATGCCGTCAATGACCTTGTGTGAGGAGTGTGAACAGAGGGAGTTGTGGCTTCAAGATAAAGGAACCGACAGCAACTGTCCAGTTTGCACACCTGCCACAAAATCATTCCCACAACACCTCTGAAAGACACCCTCTGGCTTTCATTATCTCTTTCACACCAGCTCTTTCATTTTAATTGTATCTCTACCTGTATTGTAACCTTCATCATTATCATCATCATCAGAATTCACCTGTTCTGTCCATTACATTCCTCTTTTCTCTTCACTTTATCCACATTCACCCTGTAGTTTTTCTATTATATGTTACACAGATCTGTTATTTGGATGATAATGTGAATCAAAAATCACACAGAATGTGACAAATTCAAATGATATAAAATACTAGATACAGTGACTTAATTTTTACACTAACCTAACGTGAAGTTATGGAAAAATTTCAATTTAGTTTAATATTTCATAAAATATTTAGTTGAATTTAAAAGAATAAAATATTCAGATATTAAATAAATATACATATTACAAAATATTTAATATTTAAAATATTCAGTAAATTCCACTGTGAAGTATTACACAGAAAGGTGTAAACCTTTTATATTTTACGAAAAATATTTTACGAAATATTTATAGGGTGAATAGGGCACATTTTAATTCAGTAAAATATTTTATAAGACATTCAATTTAACTGAAATATTTTACCATCTATTTATACTGTGCAAATACAAAGTTTAAATGTATACTAATTTATACAAAAATGTTATTATAATAAAATAAAATATTATTTAAAATTATTATTATTCCCCCAAAAGGTCAACAAAAATCATCAAAAAATATCAATTTAATATTTTATAAAATATTACAATGAATAAATTATATAAAATAAAAATATATAAGATAAAATATAAAATAAAATATTCAATATTAAAATATTCAGATAGTAAATATTTCATATTATTTATATTATTCAATATTAATTATATTTAAAATATTCAGTGAAATATAAAGTATTACACAGAAAGGTGCAAAATAATACTAAATACTAAATACTGTTGCACTAAATCTATATTATCAGCAGATATATTGATGTATTATATACAGAAAAGTAATAGTTAAAAAAGTTAATGCTAATGCACAGACTTCTAACTTCATATAATATGAAAATATGCCATCATGATAAAAGATATTATGAAATGTATTGATGATGTTATTTTGAGGAGCTTTGGCCCTTTAGATTAATGTCTGGTTTAAAAGAATTTGAGCAGAACATCTACATTAGGTACTTTCATGTTTGTGTGTGATTGTAGCCTCTCCCTCCTCAACTCTAAATATCATGCACCTGTCTTCCATTATCTAATTACTTCCACTATGTATCGTTTCTTCACTGCAGTGAGCCTCATCCTTACCATAAAGCCTGTCAGATTCCTGTGTTTAAGCATAACATGGCTCCATTGTTAAAGGCAATAGACCTAATGAACAGCCACACACTGAATACTTGCACCAAACTGCAATCCAACGGACATTTGTGCTGAAGAAGTGGCCAGTCTTTGTGTATGTGTATGGGTAGATATTTAGCGTTAGCTCTCCAGTCGAGTTGGGACACAGCCAGGAGAGGGAACAGTGGATCGTGCCAGAGAACAGACAGGCTACACAAATCAGGCACTGGTCCGGCTGAAGCAGCGTCTGTGTGGACAGCTGATTTAATTGAGGGTTGTTTAAGAAGACTGCTTGGCTAATTAGCTTTTTTCCGCCTCATTGCCCAAATGCCAGATGAGTGTGTATGCATGTCATTGTCTTGCTCTGTCTTTATCTTGCCCTTTCCACCTGTACAATTTAAGAACAACACTGTGTAATAATGATACACGAACACAGAAACACCATGCACGTTGTTAATGGCTATATGTGATCATGTAGATTTTGAGCCAAGTGGATTTTAAATGCAATTTCCAAAAAAAACTATTTATAAATATATACTACCAGTTAAAAGTTTGGATATTTTAATGTTGTTGAAAGAAGTATTTTATGCTCAATATTATGATAATATATGATAATGTATCTGTCAATCTATCTGTCTGTCTGTCTTACACAACGAAGTCGCACCTTCTGCAGATCATTTATTTTAAACTGAAGGGCTAAAAGGACATGCTATGAAAATGCTATAGAATGTTGAATATAAACATGAAGCTTGCAAAACAATCTACTCTCTCTCGCTCTCTTTCAGAGCACCCCACCTTTGTCTCCTTCCTTCTTAGACATTCTGTACATACACGCCCAGATACTTATAAACACACACACACACGTTTGTGGTGAAAACCCCTCGTAAACAGTGTAGCTGAAAAGGGTTTAATCCTATCAAACACAGCGGTGATCAGATCAGCTGCTGTTGATACTTCATCTCTGTCATCAACCCAGCACGCACACACACGCACAAAATGAGATTACACAAGCTTGGATCCAGAGAAGAGAATTCCTAATACATTCTCTGTCCTCAGTACATCCACTATCTCTTATCAAAAAGCTCAAATGCAGCAAATACAAAATGCCACGTAAGTGAAACCCATGTGGTAAATTCTACAGTACAAGATAAATATAATAGATAGATAGAGTTATATGGTTGAATCTAACAAAATCATGTCCAGGTCACACAGCAAGGCAAGGTAAGAAAAGATATAGGCTAAAAATATATAATATATAATAGTTCAAAGTTAAACGCCGCCTCTGTCAAAAATGAGATAATGATATTGAGCAAACGTTCTCCACACATAGTATACGTTCATCAAATACTTTCTCTTCAAATCGGTTAAATCCCAACGTCAGCTAGAGAAAACGCTAAATGCCACTTCCCTTTTTTGCGAGTACCAAGTAAACGCAACACTGTTCCTTTTGCTGCTGACAGCAAAAAAACTGACAGAAACAAACATTTTACTGTCTTGTTGTCCAAAGAGGTGGACTTAGAGGTTTTTGCAAAAAAGATATTTGTTAAATATCAATGAATTGACTAAAGTGACATTTCTGAAAATAAGGCATATCAATAACTGACTTATAACCTTTTCATTGCCATTAAAGTGAAATAACTGAACCTAAACATTGGAGCCTGATGAAAAAATGCTCATTAAAAGAGAACATGGCAGATGGACTTAACATGTTTTTGCAATGGAACTCTCTTATATTATTATTAATAATATTATTATTATTATACATTATTTTCAAGCTATATTCTGACCCTTGGAAATTATGTTTTTAAGGGGCGGCTCCTTTAAGGCTTGTCAGTAAACGGCCACTGCTATGATCGGCTAATGACACCGCAAAGGAAACATTTTCAACAAGTGTTTTGAAAACATTATCCAAATAAACCGTCATTTACAGACAAAGCATGGTTTGTGATGCAGCTGCTGTGAGACCAGTTGGCTGTTTCATCTTTCTACAAAATGTTCTTTGCGAACTCTCCATTAGACTGTGCCTCGTTTACAAAACAAAATGCACCGAACAAACGTAATCCTCAGGTGTTCAAGGAATAAATCATCCACTTGTTTTTGACACTGGGATCATTCTAGGGGTCTGTATAAGATGCAAACAAGCTGTTTAAACTGGACACGTTAAAGTGAACGTTCTGTTACTCTTCCATTTGTATTGTTGTCAACAGACTCAAATGCGTGGAGTATGTCAGAAACTGAAAGCGCATCTGTATACTGTATCTATCCAGTGTAGACAGCGTCAATGATTATAATGGGTTCTATTTGCTTTTGAGAAGACACAACGCTCACATCCAGTGTAGGCAAAAGTAAGCCATTAAAGGTGCAGTAGATGATCTGGGTAATGCTAAAGTTAGCCAAATAGCATTAAAAGCAATGGTAGTTTTAATTACGGTAGTTGTGGTGAGAACGCAGCATAAGCTCATGATTTTCATTTGGTAGGAACTGTAAAAGGTGGCTGTTGTTTGTTTGCGGTGCTCTGTGACTGACGTCTAGCTGCATAAACTCTGCACAGCATGAAACGCGAACAGGGTATGTAAAAATATACGCTGCCAGGCAGGTAGGACATCGTATTATTTCATTCGAATATAATAATTGGGTGAACATTTGGTGGTCCTATGCCTTCCACAGATGATATATATATAAAAATGCATTTAGACTGACCAATTTCAACCAACATAACAAAAAAAGTTTCTGTAGAGAATCACCTTAAGCACATTTAAGCTACTGAATGCCAGTGGGAAGGGCCTATGTTGTGATGATGTACAACTATATGTGTACATCGACGTCTTGATCTGGGGGCAGTCATATGCAAATGTTTTTGCCCATGTGACATCACAGATCCCGCAATGTCAAAACAAGCTGTTTTTGGAGCTTGATTAAATAAATGCTTTGTTTATAATAAGGAGGATGTTTTAAGCTATGAAACTTGGAAGAAGTTTTAATGGTACAAAGACATCTTATATGTCAAAAGATCAAGGCAAATTTTATATCATGGCCCCTTTAATGTCAATTAAGCATCTTTAAGTTATCTTTATAGTTATCATCATTGGTGTGAACAGGCCTTGACTCATGCATCATTTTTAAAGAATAATTCAATTTCTAATTTCTTTCTTTTTGGGTGAAATATGACCTAGACATATTCTTGACAGAATATTCTAAACATTCTAAAGAGCTGATATCCAGTGCTGACAATGGTGGTAGACTACTGATAAAGTCAAGCAGGTGTTTAAACTCCTGACTTGTCCACCTTCAGGCCCCGATCAATAAAACAACCGCATCTCCTCCCATTTAATGAGCCAAGAGAAGCATCATAGAACAGATTGGTGAATAAAACAAGTCAGCAGTGGCTAGACTAATGGTTGGCAGGTTAAGAGAAATGTAAGGAAAAGCTTTGTTGTTCACTTTTGTGTTTGTTTGTGCGGTGGTTCAGCACTGAGAGTCAGCTATATTGGTTTCATTAGTGCGGAGTGACCAGAGGCAACCAGTGATGCTCAGTACATACATCACCCAGTCAAACCGTATAAGTGTTACTGCAGCTGTACTGACCAGGACTCACAGAGGACTGAGTGAGCACATTTTACACCAAGAAATGAATTACATTGTGTTAAAAAGAATAATATGTGCTGTTATAAGCAGAAATTACATCTTAATCTCATTTCATTACTCTGGGGTTATTTGGATCACAAGCCTCTGCTATTGATTGTGAAGCCACATGGGAAAACAGACCCATGGCAGCCTGTCACACATTATTAAAGATGCAATCCTTGATCTAAAATATATAAAACAGACCTCCTTAACTCATTTCACAACGTATGAGCATGTGACCAAGCTCAATTAATGTCTGCAAGAAAAAAAAATCTACCAACATTTTTACCATTCAATGAGAGCAGCTGATGACAATGCACGCATTTAAAAGGACATTTGGCTAAATCAGCCATTCTTTCCCCCTTTCCTGATCTCTCTATACATTGAGGGTCCAATTTTGAGTCTACCACCCAAGGAGACTTCTCTGAATACAGATGCTCATGCATATTAATGAGCGAGGACAGCTGGCTTCTTGTCGTTGGTGATCCCGATCACCACTGAAATGTGTGGTCAGTGACTCCACCAACCATCCTCCAACTAAATGATTCAGCGGAGCCTCTGTCATGAATATTGCTGGTACAGTGAACTCCTTAATACACTGCCCGTACCTAAACTGCAGCAGTCAATGCTACTAGATTTTGTGATTCTCAACTATTTCACAACAAAACGTAATTTGCTCTAAACATACTATTTGATAAAAAATATTGTTAAGAGATAATAATACATATATATATAATAATATTTATATTGTTAATAAATGTTTTATGTACATATATATATATATATATATATATTAACAACTATTTATGTTTAGAAATTTGTTTATATAATTCATGTGAGAAATTATGCATACCACGTACCACTAATATAGAAAAAAATACATCTGATATTTTTTTTAAATACTGTAAAGCATCACTAGTAGTTACTTATTACCAATCGTAATGGAATTTTTATGAAAGGGATATAACTTTATAACACATTATATTACTTTTAACAACATCCCAACAACAGTCTTTTTAACTGAAAGATACGTTGATATGACCTGTGATTGTGATTAATTTCCAAACAAACCACACAAAAGTCCAACATTTTCATCTCAGACCTCACCTCAAACTGTTTTACCACATCCTCGAAAGCTTTACTCTGTCTACAGCTCTCCTCCAGCAGTGACATGCTGCGGTCATAGTCTGAGATGTAGGTCGCAAAGGATGAAAACTCAGCCTGGCGCGTTAATATGACATCAACCACTGACGGGCTGTCCTCCCTGAAGATGAATGGGAAACAACGAGAACTTTTCAGAGGGCATCCAAGGACATTTATGATGGCATTATAATGGATTATGCTACTGTAACATGTACTGCTATTAAAGAGATAAGAGATCTAAGTGTGTGTGTGTAAAGTAAGCCTAGAACACATAGTGCAGTGGCGTGCAAAGGTATTCTGAAATGAGGCAAATTCCTCAAGATTTATTTATTTATTTAATGTCAAATGTACTTTTAAGTCCCAATTACACTTAATGTTGTAATATTGTCCTGGTTAAATAAACATTATAATTTTTTAAAAATTTATTTATGTAAAATATATATATATATATATATATATATTAATATATTATTCCAAAATAATAAATATATAAATATAGACAGTAACAATTTAAACAATATATTTTATTTGTGAACTGATGTTCAGCTGTTCTTTTTCATAGTCAACTACAGAAGATACATGAAGGTGTACCTTTACTTTCACAAAGCTGATTGCTCACAAATAAAACCCCACAGTCATCACATTTTATACCATTTCAAGTTTGATTTTGATGTGAGATAAAGCTGTCATAACTAAGTGGGTAAGTTATTTACTTAATTTTTAATTAGTCTTCAATTCAGAATGATTGACGAACCCACATGAAAACAAGAGGATTTGCACTAGGAGGGATTTACACAAACCAATCATATCCAATCATAGCGCAATTGCCTTGTGACTTTCCCCCATTCAATTAAGGCCCCGATATACTTTAAGCTAAGCTGAAGAATGAACTGTAATGACGTCATTTCGAACTAAATCAGGCCAAAACGAAGTTTGTTTTTTGAAGATTGAAACGGGTTGCCAAAGCCAACTTTCCGGAAAAATTTTAAACGGCTGCTAAACAACTCCCATTCGAACTCCCATTGGTCCGTGGTGATTGTGTAATGTGTGTGCAGAGGCTCCGCCTTCTTTCACGGGAAACTCTTCTCTGGTTCGTTTCTTCTGTCAAGTCTGTCGAGGTCAGACGTCCGTGAGTAAAAATGGCGTTGTACTTGACTTCGAGACTTTACTGGGGTGCCGAATTGTAGCGCTTGTGCAAACATATCGCTCTCAACAGTGTGGCCGATGTTGGATGTTCGCAAGTATACCGCTCCTCACGGAATTCAAGCTTCTATTTACCCCTTTTTTTCTATTTCTATTTTACGTAAAGAACGTAAAAAAACTTTGTTGTGAGTATATCGGGGCCTTTACTCACCACCAAACCCACCGCACCCTATAGGGGGTCTGTTAAAACTCAATGAGCTTAGTGGAGGCTTTCCACTGTTTACCAGCTGGTGTTGCTGTTAAATAATGTTACTTAAGAAAAACAAGTGATTTATACACATTTTAATGTCACATTTTGCAATATTTGCGCTGTTTGATTTTTGTAATATCGATTTTTTTGTCATCCAATTTTTTGGAGGCACTGCCTCCCTTGCCTCCTCATAGGAAACGTCCCTGAGCTTGTATTTATTAGCATGTGGCTCAGGTGGGACATGCATACAGTAGATGCAGAGTGTATGCATTAGCACCTTGTAAATTATGTACATGTTATATATAACATAAGTATGGAGTTTGGAGTATAAGTATGGAGGGATGCCAGGCTATAAAATGTGTGCATAAGCATGTGTACATTTTGTGGATATTGAAGTGCATTAATATAGTGTGCATCAGTGTAATATGTTTGAGTATGTGTGTTCTCACCACTGTTTAATGCGGGTATCCAGCTCAGTAAGGATCTCATTGTGCAGATGGTAGGCTTGAGGAAGAGTGCTCAGGATCTCGTCCAGCTTCCCATTTTCTAACAAAGGTTCCTCATCATCTCCTACTCCTGACTCCACTGCTCCCCTGAAGTCCTGGAAGAAAATATCAAATATTCAAATACATTTTTTTAAATAATGTTTTAATAATTATTAAATATTTTGGATCATTTTATGATTTCAGATGCCAGAATCTTCTAGCTAGATGTTCTAGTGACATAACTGATCAGGTTTAAATCCATTCCACAGGATTCTGTATTCACCTTTGCCCCAAAAATCACTGTCTGTATTAATAACAGTTACAAAACAAGCAAAATTCCTGTCACAATTAGCCTCGTACATAGGGATGATGACAGATATTGAAGAACAACAATTGGGATGTTTATTGTAAGAATCAGCAGGACCCCAATCCAGTGCAGGTAAGAACTGATTGGTAATTAACAACAAAGGAGACTTGATAACTGGTGATAACTGGATTTGTCTTACAGATTGCCAAGGCATACACAACCACAAAGAAGCAGACAAGAAGAGGAGATGACTTAGGTGACAAGGAGACGACTTGGATGACTAGGAGATTACTTTGAATGGACTTGGAGCAAGGTAACAGCGTTGGAGAAGATCACAGAAGCTTATAGTAGTATTTTCCCAGGTAAGAGAGTCTGTGTTCTCTCGATGAAGCCAGACAACTAGTGATGGTGTGTGTGTCTGTTTCATAGTGCTTGTGATAAGGGCTGATGAGTGACAGGTGCGCGTGGTTAGGACTCTGGAAACTGTGAAGGCTGAGCATGACTGTATTCCAATTGAGAGGCTGCATCCTTCGAAGGACTCTGATTTCAAAGGCCGCGAAGGTCAGACTGAGTGATGTTAAATGGGACAGTCTAGCCTACAGAGGACTGTTCTTGATGCCTAGCAACTGTGACAGCTACCATTGATGAATGGCAGTAACGTTTATACTGGACTTTTTTGGACTGGCTAATAGTTAGAGAGTCTGACTTGTAACCCGAAGGTTGTGGGATTGAGTCTCAGTACTGGCAGGAAATGTAGGTGAGGGGAGTGAATGAACCGCGCTCTCTTCCACTCTCATTACCCACAACGGGGGTGCCTTTGAGCAAGGTATCTAACCCCCCAATCGCTCCTCTGTGTTCACAGGGTGTGTGTGTGTGTGTGTGTGCACTTGGATGGGTGAAATGCAGAGCACAAATTCCAAGTATGGGACACCATAATTGGCTACACGTCACATCACTTTTAACGTTATATTAATCTGTCTGAAAAAAACAGGGTTCACATTCACAAACTGTCTAAATATGTTGACCACGGTCCATTTCTGCATATAACAAAGAGTATAAACTACATATAATCGCATCTTAGTAAGACATATCGACATTTGAACCAAAGTTTTTTTTTATTTTTAATATTTGTATAATTAGATATTTGAGTAAGCTGAAACCCAGTACGTAGAACAGGAAATGAAGGGTGCATTTGAAGGAGCCTTCGAATTGGCACAGCCTTCATCGCGCCGCAGTGACCCAATCGGCCTTCGAAAGATGCAGCCTCTGAATTAGGCCACAGCCTGAGTGAAGTAGAGCCTGGCATGCTCGTGACAACTATACCAACTCCCTTAGGCTTCCATGTAAATACATCAAATAATCTGTACTTGTTCTCTCCTGCCTCAGAATTGAACTCTGACCACATTCATCCCTCAGGCTTAAGCTACTGGATATCCAGCTTTGACACAATCTTCACCCACAATACCACCCGTCAGGCAACATGTTATTAGTTTCTGCAGAATATATATGTTTTTGCCATAACAGACAGTTAAATTGAGCAGTCATAAGCTGGCCTGTTTGGGAACCACTAGCCTGACGGCTCTGGATCCATAGAGGATTTATTTACTTGACCCATTATACATACAGATGTTATGTACTTTATGAATCGCTAGGAAGGGGTAAAATCTGCTCTCAAATGTCTTCACAAGCAAAGCCATGAGGGAATGTGTGTCCGTTATGAGGAAAGTGATGACATAAAACAAAATCCGTCATACATGCGCACACAGACGTGTAAGCGGTCATGCTGGGAGGCAATACACTGAAATTCCTTTCGGAGCTTTACAAATGAATCAATGTGTATTGATTGCAGCAGTGTCGGGATTTGTCAACGCTCTCATAAATAACTCAGTGATGTTATATAGTCCTCCTAGGTGCCATGAAACTTGTTTCCTCCAATACCATCTCAATAGCTGAAACTCCCAGACAACTTTCCAAATGTTCATTGTAATGAAATTGCTTTGTTTTACAATTGACTACTCAAGACTCATTACACTTTTATTGCTTTCTCACAGTTCAACTACTGTAGAGTCAGATGCATAAACCAAATGCTTTTCATTTCAGGCTAAAAAACATAAAAAATGAAGCAGGCTACAATTACTCAATCGCATGCCTAGAAATCTGCACTACAAATAAAAGCATTAAACTAACCATTAGGGACAGGTTTTGGAAATTCTTTGAATTTTGCTGTTATTCAATATCAAACAATGGAACAATATGTTCTGTCCTGTAGCGTTATGATGGAGGACTCTTTCCCTTTTAGACTACACAAAACTGAGTGAGGGATAGCGAGAGAGAGAGAGAGAGAAATATATAAATAAAAAAGGGGAGAAAGAATGATAGGCAAAGCAACAAAGGAAAATATTTTTACTTAGATGTCGCTCTGTCAACTTTGTCTCAGATGTTTCTCCTAAAATTTGTAATGAGAAATTAAAAATTAAACAAGATAAGAAATGTTGAAATCTCTGCTTCATGGCTTTTAAAGAGAGACCATAACAGATCATAAAGTTAGCATTTTCCATACAATATTAATGAAACAATTTAATGTATTTTGAAATTATTTTAAAATGAACTCAAATGAATTTCTCAACATCTATAAACTAAATTAATATACTTTTTCAGCAAGGATGCTGAATATAGAAAAAAACATTATGCATATATATTGCATTTATATTTATATTGTATATACATATTTATTTATTATTAAGCTATTGTTGCGTTCATGAGAATAATTGTACATTGTTGAATAATGACATTGCCTCCCTGTGTGTGAGAACGGAAGTGATGCGTAAACAAGATGAATGAAGTTCGCTACTCCTGTCTTGTGTGCTTCATTGTTTTCTAACTCCTGACAGATGCCACAGCTATTTTTCTCAGGAGAAAAATTTTAGAAGCAGGAGACTTAAGGAAAAGTCTCCATTTGATCTTACTGCTTATAAAGAGAAACAATTGATAAATTATAGAGATCTCATGCGTCAATGTTCTTTTACAGATGGAATGAATTCGCTTTGTTTGTGCTATTTTGCTTTGTTTCCTCAGCCTCTTCATCTATAGGACCAAACAGTATTGTCCTGTAACTTTAAGAGATGTATGCCGAACCAAAACTGCACAAATCCCCATGCAACAGTGGAGAAGGTAACACCCTCAAAGTCACCGTTGACAGCAGTCAAACACTGATTTAATGATGTCATGGTGGACAGAAAATCAAGGTGACTCAGATCCTCAAACTCATTAGCATTCAGAACAGAACGGAGAGTGATTAATGACATCTTTATCTTTTCCACATACCCACTAATTGTTAAATGCAGTATAAATATTTATAGCACATCAATATCAAACTAAACGTTCTCCCAAACGAGAGCTAGACATGAAATACTACTGCAGCACTTATGTGCCTATTCATTTGGCTTCATTCAAAATCCATCCCGCTTATGCTGCTCAATGCAAATCTATGGCATTATGTACGAATAAGGGAGCTATAATTACACTTCTACTGTAATATAATACACCATATGCATACGAGACACAGGCATGTATATGATTAGCATTCTTTAGTCGTTAATAGGACAGCGATTCTATTGACTATGGCTTATTTTATTCAAATGAGGCAATTAAAATGGTGAATATGAAGTATAGTAATTTACATGAGGTACGCTGTATGAAGAACTTTAGTTGCCGCTGGATTGTGTTAAATTGCTCCTTCAGCCCTGCCTCGACTTGATAATTGGGATACATATTGTATTAATCATGAAAACATAAGCGCTAAATCTGGTTATGAGGTAACAGTCTAGAGGACAATGTTTAAAACAATAGGTTTTCTTCTGGCTAATTCCATCACTCTCACAGAGTCTGCAAGCCATGCACAAACACACAGCCCTAGGGAACCAGGCTAGAAAGACACTTTGGCTGTCAGAAAGGAGGAGCTAATGAAAACAAATGATAACATGAATTGGACACAGTACATCACAGGGCAATATTAACTACAGTGTAAAGAGCCGATACATTCAGACAAACAGTAAAACTTCTACAAGACATCACTGAGATATAGCAAGCAACAACAGATAAAGTCTTAATGAAAACCTTTTCTTTCTTTTCTTAAAATGGGTCATTTCACCCAAAAATGATAATTCTGTATTGTTTTTTAATCCATACAATAAAAGTCAATAGGTTCCAGTGTTGTTTATGAATTCACATTCATTGTATGAACAAAAACAGTTTACACATTTGTCAAAATACTTTTTTGGTAACACTTTATTTTACAGTTCATTTGTTACACGATACATGTAGTTACTATAGTAATTACTATAAACTGTGTTAATTGCATGTAACTAACCTAAACCACATCCTAACCCTAACCATATAGTAAGTACATGTAGTTAATTATTATTACTCAGTACTTAAATGTAAACTACACTGTAACATGAACACCAAAATAAAGTGTAAAAATGTATGATTTATAGTCTGTATGAATTAAATCTGGATTATGGAACGAAATGAGGGTAATGTTGACAGTGATGACTTAACTATCCCTTTAAAACTCAAAAAAGTAAGGAAGTTCAGTAAATTCTCTCACCTTGACAAGTTATTTGGGGCTTATTACCAAAACTGGATTTATAAGTGACGAGGCTCATGAGGAGATACCCAAAACAAAGGCCTGGTGCGTAGGTATTGCGTCACTCACAGGCTGACTTATTCAAGACAAGGTTGTCAAGGGCAGGAAGTCTCAGTTACTGAAACAACACTGATAAAGGTTTGCTAACCCCCCACCCCGAGTGTGTGTGTGTCTTTCAATGTATGTGATATGTGCATGTAGGTGCATTTGCAAGTGGCTGCCAAGACACAAGTAGTGACATCAGAAGCACAGATCTAATTTAGGAGTCTTTCTATGGGACTTCTATGGCAAAACTCAATGAAATAATGCTATGGTAGGGTTATGGTGGTTTCCAGGGTGTTGCTGTCTTGTGCATTGCTTAGTTGCTAAGGTGCTCTGGTCCGAACACCTTAGCAAGAGAAAAGTAAATGCATACCTCTCCTCAACAACATGCATGACTTTAGGTGTCAATCATGTCTGTTGCATTTTAAGTATGAGCAATGGTGATAATGGCGCTCGCCTTAACAATCAACTAATAAGGTTGCACTCTTGAAACAATTTTACTGGTTAAAGCACAAGCCAGTATCATCAAGAGCAAAACAGATGACCTGCATACTGACTGGTAGCAACATAGAGGTTTGGGATTGTTTTTAACATCTCTGTGATGTGTATACATTGCCAGAATTGAGTGACATAGCGTATGTATTTTGTGGCTTTACCCTCAGAGTAAATAAGCCACTAGTAGACAAGTTTGTGTATACATTGGTAAATATAAAACTCTGTTATAAAGCCCTTTGAACACAGAGATTTGTCAGAGTGGAAGAATTTACCATCAATTTTTTTAGGTTTCCACAAACTTGTAGCTGATTGTTTAATTTACACAACTGTTCAAAAGTTTGGGGTCAGTAAGATTTTTTAATATTCTTCTGCTGACCAAGGCAGCATTTATTGGATCAAAAATGCATTAAAAACAGTAAATTGTGAAATACTGTAACAATTTAAAATAATATTAAAAATATTATATATTAATATTCTTGTGGAGACTATGATATATTTTTCTTGGATGAATAAAAAATTCAAAAGTATTTATGTGAAATAGAAATCATTGTAACATTATAAAAGTCTTTACTGTCATTTTGGTCAATTTAATGCATCATTGCTAAATAAAAGTATTCATTTCTGTTAGGAAAAAAAATCTTACTGACAACTTTTTGACAGTATAGTATAAACAAAAATCTCATCTACAACCATTGCAGTTCAACCAGTTATACATTTAAATAAATATATATATATATATATATATATAACAGATTTTCATACCTCTTGAAGAATCTTCAGAGCCTTCACGTGTCTGTAGATAATTGAAAAGAGGTGACATTACATGTATTGTAATATTATTGTAATACAATTGTTTGACTCTTAAAGACAGCACAAAAACACCTGTCCAATTCTGTCAAGCAGATATAACCCTGATTATCCAAGTGAAACCAACATTTACCCAGCCGATTAATGAAATAGTCTTCTTTTGACAGATACATAACAAACACGTTTGAAGGGCTTCTGGGAAAAAGCAGGCTTGCTTAGATATTGGATCACATTTAATAAATCTACACGCTTAATGACTCATTGAGGCGCTGCTGAAATGCAATATCTTAAGGCAGACAGTCCAGTAATAGGCTGTCAGTTTGAGTATCAGAGGAGCTGTTGAGTGAACAAGAATAGACAGTGATAAAGATTTGGAAAGGGCCTGGATAAAGAAGATCCCTAAAGGACATCACATGAGACACAATTGGTCTGTATCTGGAATGTGTTCAAAAACAGACAGAGACAAACACTTACTCTCTTTCTGAGTCCACCAGGTCTTTGGCAACATAGTAGGCTCTGGATCGACCATCAATCTGAGAGTGACAGAAAAGAAAGCCATGAGAGATTAATGAAGAGACCCAGTGTTTAAAGAGTTCAAGTACACAGTGCAGTACACTAGCAGCTTTCAGTTGCAACACTTAGTAAAGAAAATAGATGAATGTTAAATAGATGATATTAATATATAATTGTATTGATAGAAACATATATGGAGATGGAGTGAGAACGGGATGGACGTTCTGATCTAATTTATCATTCAGTCCTGTCAAAAGAAGACTGATTATTTCATTAAAGCACAACGTAAATGAGAAAGCTTTTCTGGACGTGCCGCTTTAAGCGCAGATGCATTATGGATGAGAGGCTGCGTTCATGGCAACCACAAATCCACCATTGATTTGCAAGCTAATCACAGCTGTCTGAACACGAGTGTTACTACTGAATGGACATATTTAGGAGAACATGACTGCGTGACTGGAACACAGCTAGTAAAACTGACGTACTACACACCCATGTTCAGATTTTAATAGTTTTGTCAACGTTTGTGCTAGGGTCATTTTTATGCACGCATAAAAATCCATAATAAAACAAATGGTAATGTGCAGCTGGCTTTCTTCCAGCTTGTTGTTGTGCTGGGATAGGTAACTCCCAGATATTCTTTTCTTTTTTAAGATGAAGAAAACAAGGAAGCAGGCATCACAAGGCCGGGGCCCCGGCTGATATTTCAGTGTCAGAGGGAAGGGGTGGGGTCCGGCTCTCACTGCAGCGCTAAACTGACTGCCAGGAGATGTATGAACCTGGATCTCAGACAATTGCACATGCAGGGAATTCCACTTCAACAGGGAGGGTCCTTGTTTTTAACTTTAGCATGTAAAGCTGTGATTATTTGGTTTATAAGAGGTACTGTCGTAGAAGAGTATATCAAGTCGGAAAGTGTCAGATTTAACTGACAGACATTATTTATGTGTGCTATAACAGGGGTTTATAAAAGTTTTTGATATCAAGGAGACACAAAATTATGATTTAAGCCTTCTTAAATTAAATCCAAAATATAAGCAGCTAAATATGTTAAAGAATAAAGCCACAATTATACTTAAAAAATAGTACGCATGGTATTATAAAAACAACATGTTGCTTGCAATATTAAATCATGTTTTTTTATATTTTCATTGCACTACACATTGTATAAAATTTATTAAGCATAGGAGTCTCGGGGCACCTCATGATTCCATTACGATTCAAAGGATTGCAATGTGATGATAAAACGGTTATCTTTTTTTCTATACCGGCTTTCTTTATTTCTCTCTGTGTGACTACTTGGAACTTTCAAAGTAAAGTATTTCTAATGATTCATAATGAATTTACTTCCAAATGTATTATTTATTACATTAAATATTGTGTATTTACATTTAATTAGGTTTTTAAAATACTGTATTAAGATTAATATTTTTGGAAATAGTCTCTTATGCTCACCAAGGCTGCATTTATTTGGTCTCAAATGTAAAACAGTAAAAACAGCAATATTGTGAAATAAATTGTAATTTATGCTTTTGATGGCAAAACTGAATTATCAGCAGCCATTACTCCAGTCTTCAGTGTCACATGATCAGAAAACATTTTAAAATGCTGATTTGGTGCTCAAGAAGCATTTCTTGTTATTATAAATGCTGAGAACAGTTGTGCTACTCAATATTTTTGTTGAAACTGTGATTCATTTTTACAGGAATCTTTGAACAGCATTTATTTGAAACAGAAACATTTAGTAACAATACAAATGTCTTTAATATCACTTTTGATCAATTTAATGCATTCTTGCTGAGTAAAAGTGTTAAATTCTTAAAGGTGCTATATGTAATTGTTTTCACTGTACTAAAGCATAAACACATACCATTCCATGTTTGCAGAGATTTAGGAAACATGCTAAAGTCAAATACTTGTTTTTCAGAAAAAACAATGTGTTCCGTGTCGGAATGTCTGTTTCTGTTTTGGAATGTGTGACCCCACTCTCTGCCAATTTACACAATAGTATTTTACACCCCAGGTTGCCAGTTGGCGGAAAACACAGCATATTGCAACCATGACTGCCAGCAAACGAACTGGGTCAGAGAATGCAGATTCTACAAAAACAAAAAAGCATCGACATCCATCTAAAAAGCTCTATGACCAGAGGCTATTTCACTTGTTCCTGTTGAGTGTCCTCAATCTGGCAACCCGTATAGCATTGAGTCCAAGAAGGAGGAAGCAGGGCAAAAAACTCTCTCCAATATTTTAAATTTGGACTGCAGTATCCATTTCAACTCCTAGCTGTCAATATTATATACTGCACCTTTAACAAATAAAATCTTTTTTAAAAAACAAACAAACAAAAAACTTTTGAACGGCAGTACCACTACTAGTATGCATTGACAAGCATCTGCAAATTGATAAAATTGTTAGCTGACCTGTCGGTCATGGCAGTGGTCTCCACAACCGTCCTCTTCTTCAGATGTGCGTCCATGATCTTCCTCATTGGACAGAGAGGCAGACACAGGACAAACAGGAAAAGGCTCAGTGTAGGCACTGAGAATAGATGAAAACATGAGAGAGAGAGAAAGTTAATTGATGCACTACACTCATTATGGATTAGTTAGTATATATAGGCTTTTTATACAGTTATTCAAATTTAAATTTAGTTTAAACCAAGTTTTATCTTGGTATATGAGTCTCTGCTCCAGAGTTAATGCACACTGTATAAGCACAGAAACTTTCATGACCTGAGTTTAGTTTTCAGCCTTCGTCCTGGACTAAAAATGTGAAAATTTACATTTAATATCTAATGATACAAAGTCCCTTACCACCACTGTGTCTAACAGAGCCCCGAAGAGCAGCTTAACTGTTACAATCAGCATGCGGCAAACCACAAACTAGCCAATCTCTCTATATCAAAAACAACAGAACAAACCATCTCAAAACAATGTTTTGTATTAGAGGGCACTTTAGTGTCCAGCAGAGCAGAAATTACCCTTTACCAAGGAGAAACAAATTCCCCCTCTTCATTTAAACAAGACCTGGTGAGAATAATTCGTTTTTTCCTCCCCTGCTTCTCCTTACAGTAGTAACACGGATGGCTGGGGCCAGATTGTGAGGACATTTAAGGTTGAGCATGAAGGGCTGGCTTGGTGATCCTGTGGTGAGCACTTAAAACCGAAAAGAAGATACAGCCCTGAGGATATGCAAATATGCACAATGAAGCTGCTTATATACTGTGGAGGACACACATGAGGGAAATTTTGAGTGCATTTGTGTTTACACTTATCTAGAGGCGACAACAAGAACCTCTTCGACTTTTGCATTAATGGTTTTAATAGAATGTTGAATTGAATAAAATTTAAAAGCAGTAAAAGTCAATGTGTGTGCATACTGTTAGTATATAAAAGGTTTAGAGGTGCTCAGCTGGGTGTCATACATTCAAGGACACTATACACTTCTGAAAAGCACACACACACACACAAACACACACACAATGTCTGGAGGTGGAAGTGGAAATTGCTCATTGCTCATAGCCAGCTGAACTGGGCAAGCTAAGGTGACAGTTCATTTGGAGGCCCCAGATGAAGCATATAGGAGCCTTCTGGCAGGACGTCACTACAATCTTCAGTGATCTCACCAGCTGAGAACTCCATTTTCTGTAAAAGCGGCACGAGAGTTAGCATAAGACAAAGCAAGCTGTTTCTTTTATCTGAAACACCTTTCAAATAAATTCAAACTGAAATTGCCCATATGCAGCTCAAAAGCAGAGATATTTTTTATTAACACATCTGGTTTTCAGACAGATATATGTTTTTTGTCTTTTGCATAGGGGATTGTCGCGACACAATACATATTTTCTGTATGCCACTTTGGTGAAAAATAATCAAATAAATACAAAAAAGTAAATAAATATTATAAATAAAATATAAAATACAAACATTTACAAAAAATACTAAGAAAAGCCATTGGAAAATTCTGAAAGTTTGTGTAAAATGTGCAATAATCTTTGTCATCCTACTGTATATAATCTCTCCATCAGCCAAAAGTGACGATTTACACAAACGTCCTGACTCTTCAACATTACCATTTATGAGAAGCAATTATAGAGCAAAGTACTTCTTTAAGCTGTTTGCTTTAAGGTACCCATGAGCTAAATTTACTGCTGAAAATTACAGAGAGAGTGCAATGATTTCCTATAACACACCTATATGTCCTACTGCCTGATGCTTCCCTGAGGCTTGTTATATGTAATTCAATTGATTTAAACTCTTGATAATAAAATATACATTAGAAACCCCAGTGTTTCTCTGTCTGAATCTGTGTAATAGTGCTATTATAGAAGATAAGCATCGCTGAGAAGACTTCATTACCAGACTTCATTTAACAAAACGTATTTGAATGCAGATGAGGGGAAAGTGAAGAACAGTTTGTGCGTTGGTTGAACCGAGAGCTATATTCTTGCTTGGTTTTAGTTGGGTGGTGTTACTATTCAGAACAATAGAAAAAGGGGTCTCCTTTTATTTTGTCCTTTAAACATTGATTTGTTTATTTTGTTATCATTTAATTTATCTTTAATGTTAAGTAATACTTTTAAATTCATCCCATTCAGTTCAAAGGATCTGCTTTCTTACAAATATCAGATTCATTTTTACAGTGTAAATATTATTCAAGTCAAACACTGGCCCCTGCCTTTACTGTAATATTAGAAAAGACATGGAGAAAGCTGGGAACGATGACAACAACAATATCTTTGTGGTAGCCTTGCTTTCCTGACTGCCACACCTCGCCTTGTTGTTCGGGTCGCAGGGGAGTCTGGGAGATCGGTATTGCCTGTCTCCACCCCATCCCACTGACCCTGTCCCCTCGCCCTTGTCCTGCATTTCCTGTAAACAGCGGTGTGGAGGCTCATTGGCTGGGTGCGTCCACTCTTGGGATAACCTGGCAATGACCTGAAAGCCCTGGGCACCAGGCCCAACTCAGTCCGGACCAGACCAGGCCAGGCCAACAAGACCCACACCCAACTTTTGTGAGCACTGAAATGCATAAAGCATTCAGAACGTATATGAGAAGACGTGTCCCCTCTGAATTCTCTGAAGGGATGTTTCAAACTGTCTTTCTATGAATCTCTTTTCCTCTTTTTATGTTTGTTGCTACACTTGCTGTATGTTTGTTGTAATTTTCTTATTCTATAATGTGCATAATAATAATAATAATCATTACATATCAAGAAAATTTCAAAATTAAATTGATAATATAATATAATATAATATATGACCCGTGCTGGCAAAATAAATCGGAATGCGCACGGGTTAATTCCGAACTACAGGCAAAATGTCATTTTTGATTGAATTTGAGGCTTTCACAGAAATGAGTTTATTAAGCCCTCGTCTAGTGATCCAAATCCTTAAAATAGCAATTAAGCATCTAAAAATATCTTTATTTGTACGTTTTCTGAGACGAGTACCTTTCCTTTGACGCCTCAGACAGAATGCGATCTCGATATAACCATATAAACACAATTTCAGTTCTTCAAAAAAATTGAAGAAAAAGTTTTTTTAAAAAGTTGAATATATATTTTTTCAATATATTTTGATGGTTTTGATGAGGTCTGTGCCAATCATGTGTTATTAACAGGGATATTTAGGTATGGTTGCTAGGTGATTTTGTTTTAGAACCTTCAGAAAACTTACTTTACTGACTCTATCAACTTAAACAGGTGTAGCTCAGTCATTTGTTCTCTGATTCCAACAATCTTACATCATTTTGAAGATATTTTTAACTGAGATTGTGAAAATAACAATAACTAATTTTTGAAATTTGCTCATTGCAACTCGTTTTGCCAGCACGGATCACATACAAAAATAGTTCCAATTGCCAGATTCTAATCATATGAATCTGATTATTAAATTCTATATGAATACCTTTCAAAATAATCATTACGAATATGAAATGTCAAATATGTCTATGGTATAGGAGGTTCATTTTCTCACACTACCTACTGTCCTTTGGGACCAGTAAAGAGTACAAAACATTTCTCTGATTGGCTTGGGCATGAAAAATATTCTTTCTTTATGCATCTGCAATCAATCACTGTCCTGTCATTGTATCTCCATCCACCAAAGTGGCAATGTCAATTTTTCTCTGCAGGCATTCAAAATACGACAAACAAAAACAGACAGAACATCAGCAGTGACGAAGGATTCTCTTGGGACACAGAGCGGCTAATGGTGCAGATACATAGACCCATTTGCAAACATGCAATGCTGTTAAGATTGCACAGCAACACAGAGTCAATAATGTCACCCGAAAAAAGGTCCCTGGCTCCCATATCATCTTCTAAATAATGGAGGATGCCCAAAAGTGTGGCACATAAACACTGTGGCCAGGGGTAATATCCAAAAGTAGTGAGTATTCACACCATCCTTTGCAGGCTAGCACTTAAAAATAAGTCAATAACGATTTACTGATAAAAGCTGAAAACACAGCCAAAGTAAAACACCTGCAAATACTTATTCATAGTATGGTTAGGTAATGGATGTCATTGCTATTCACACCAAGCATGAATTTTAATCAAACATTCCTGGTAATTTTCCAAGGAAAAAAAAAAATCCTACTTTATTCTTATTGTGATATTTGTGAGCCACTTGATATTTGCATATGCTTTATTTTAAAGTCACTATGAAATCAAAATGAGCAATTCTTATCTTATTTATTATAAATGGTTTATCCATGCACATCATGTTTTTTAAATTCACGTGTCCTTGTAACTTCCCCTCCCTCTTGCAATATCTTTTCTGTTCTCTGATAGAATCATGAAAAATACCTTTTTTCCAAAAACTGCAGAATGAATGTGAGTGATAAACAATGGAGAGACTAACAACAATACAAGCAATTCTGGACATTTCCCTTGTGTTCCTCTGAAAATCTGATTAAAAAGCTACCCAGAGGCCACTTGAAACAGTAAGGGTCTTTGACTACACAGGAGGTAATCGAGCAGAGGTTTCTAATGATGACTCTAGGGTGGTAAAGTGAGAGAGAGGGTCACACGGTCAAAAGAAGGTCAGAAAGTCATCTGTCTTGAAACCTCTCTAAAAACTCAAAACTCCCCAAAAGCACAATACAAGAAACCCACTTGGGGAATTTGGTTTAATAACACTACATGCTACCAAAATGCTCACCCAGAGAACAGAAAACTCTCCCCTGTTTTCTAATCTATTCCCCTCCACTCAGCTGCATCAAGCTGTGAGAGCATTGCAATAAAGGAGAAAAATAGCCTTAACATTTAATCCCCTTTCTTCCCATACTATTTGTATCATTGAACCATTGCATTGTATTGTTTCTCACACAGATAAGGTACTCCAACAAATGTACCATCAAATCCTGCAAATGAGAAAATCAGATAAGCTACCCTGCAAGCATAGTCCATCTTCTCAGCCAATGAAACTCAATAGCACAGGCTGCTCCACTACCACATGTACAACACAGCACCCACAGCGTAAGTGTTTGGCAAGTCAGTTTGTTTCATTATAAAGTACTTTATACAACAGTTAATGGCTTTCCAGCCAGTTGATCTTACATGGCAAAAGTAAAAACACAACTGGGCCATAATGTGTCTAAAATGTAACTTTTGCATAGTCACGCAGCAATATCACATTAAAGTTAATTAATGTGGTAATGTGGGTGGTTAGTTCACCCAAAAATGAAAATTCTGTCATTTATTACTCATAATCAGATACTCAGATCTTTGTAATGAAGTCTGAGAGCTTTCTGTGCCTCCATAGAGATCTAATGCAGCTACCAGTTTCAAGGTCCAGAAAAGTAGGAATGACAAGATTAAAGTACTCAATATGAGTCCAGTGGTTTAACCTCAATTTTATGTAGAGTCCCAGGTGCTTTGTTTGCACAAAAAAACTCCACAATTTACCACTTTACTTACAAAAATATTGATCTGCAACGAGCGTTCACCAGAGCTTCACAACGCACACGTGTTGTGTTCAGGCTCACGCATCAACACATGGCGAGTGTTCATGAGAGCATCACGATGTATGCGTTTTGTGTTCACAAGAGAGCTGACATTGTTTTGTGGACATGCAAGTGGTAAATTGTTTTTTTTCACAAACAAAGTACTCATGTCACTTCATAAAATTGAGTTAAGCCACTGGAGTCACATGGAGTACTTCAATGATGTCCTTCATAGTACTTCAAAGTTGCGTTGGATCTCTATGGAGGGACAGAAACCTCTCAGGCTGCATCAAAAAGATCTTAATTTGTGTTTCGAAGATGAACAAAGGACTTAGAGATGTGGAACGACACGAGGGTGAGTAATAAATGACAGAATTTTCATTTTTGGGTGAACTAACCCTTTAACAATTGTGTTGTTGGGCTAAATATCGTCAAGCCAAATTTCACAATTGTGAGTGTGATATTGCATAATTACTCATGAACATGGATAACTTTTATGCAACTTCATCTGTATACAAGAAAATTAAAAAAAAATTAAATTTCATGATTCGATTTGATTTCAATTCACAAGCTTGAGATTTGATTAGATTCTGATTCAATTTGATTCATATCAATTATTTTGGATATATATCGGGTACAGTACATGACAAACTAAACTACAGGGAATCATTTGGAACTACATTACTTTACAATTGAAGGTTAAAAAACACTTAAATTACAAGTTTTTACAATAATAATTTTAAAATACTAACTTTACAATTGAATATAAATATTTAAATTGCGGCTGTCACAAATTTGACAGATGTAATATAGTGAATTTATTTAACTAAAGTTCATTTTTCAAGCTGATTAACAAATTTTTGGTCACTCGATGGCTTTTCTGAGGTAAATGTAATATTGTGTGACATATTGTTCACAGATGTTTTATTTACGTCTTCGCTTGATGTGAGCCAGCAACAGTGATCTGTCACGCCACATTAAAGAGCACCAAAATGGTATTGTTTGAATTTTGTAATAAAATGGACAGATTTCTTGATCTGACACTTTTCATATCAAAAGTAATATATTCTGTTCATTCATCAACTAAAAACAGGATACACTAAAAGATTGATTCTTGGGATTTAAGAATCAGTATCGGTTCATAAAACTATGAATAGTTTAAAATCGAGAAATCAATATTTTTACCCAGCTCTAATAATATATGTAGGCTTAATCTATTTCTCAGATATTTCAGTGTAGTCTAGAATATCTGTAATACTTTAAGTCTTGTTTATTCAGCCAGGAAGATTACAAAAAGTGTTCTGATACAGAGAGAGGTGCAACCTGAGCTATCAGAGTGACCAAACACTTGCCTAATTTCCTGTTAACATTGTTTTGGCCAGCACTTCCTCCAGACTTGTGTGATGGTATTGCCATTGTGTTCAGAGGAAGGGGTTCCAGTGTTCAAAATATAAATCTCTAGACAATCTTATGCTACAGTCTGATGATTTAAACCAAAATAAGTATTCCTAATATAGTTCATTTCAGATCTCTTTAATCGTTTCTAGGATTAAAAATTAACATAATGTGGAAAATATTCATTTTTAATTTTATGTAGTTCTATAAAAGACTGACAATACCTTTCAGTGTCTTGCTCTAGAGAGGTGGTCTTGTTTTCTATTCCTGCAAAGCTATTCATGTCCACGTAGCCATCGTTCTCATTGGCAAGTGCTGCTGTCCGATTGTGGTCATCGAAGAAATCTGTAATAGTGACTGCTCTAGTGGGGCGCCCATGTGGAATCTGGATATTCTCATAGTCTGAGCTCATTGCAGGAATGTTTTCATAGTCAGAAGTATCTGCACTTGGGAAGGAGATGGAACGAGGCTTAGTGAGGGGTAGGGGCATGAAGGGGGGCCGAGAACGGTCCTCAAAGGATTCCACTCTGGCTACACCCCTGTTGCTGTAACTCTTGGGTGCACCTTGCCTTCTATGCCTCTCTTTGTAAAGCAGAAAGGTAGTAGGTATTTCTGAGTTGTGTTGTGGCTTTCCCAAGCGGGACTGAAGCTGCGGGGAGCCACTTGTACTTCTTCGATCAAGCTCCAGCACCCGAATGGGCCCATGGTGGCTAGATTCAGATGATGACCTGGAGGAGCGGACACTGCCATCTCCACGGGCTTTGCTTTCTGTTTTTTTCTTAAATTTTAAAGCCAAAAAACGCTTAAATGATGTTGTCTTCTTTTTGGGGTTGTCAGGAGACTCGTGTTGGATAAGAAGGGATGGAGAGCTTTTGGTCACAGGCCTCTTGGTTATGTAAGCTAACTCAAAGGGTGGTGGGATATCGACTAAAGATGTAGGTGTCGACACACCACTGGAGGACTGGTGACTTCTCTGAGAAAAGCTTCCAGAGGAAGTAATGACACAAGGCAAAGAAAGTGTGTCATCTTTTCTTTGTAATCTGCATTCCTCTCTAGGAGATTTTTCACCCTCAAAGTGCCCCGAGAATGGTAAATCTCTGCCCTCAACAGAAAGCGATCGAGGAGAAAGAAGAAAGCGCCTTGGATTCAATGAGGGAATGATTCGGTTGGCCTCTGTTTCATCTGAAAGCTTGGGTTGTGGAAATCCATTCTGGTCCAAGGCCACAGTGTAGTAGTCATGAGATTGGTACTCAGTGCCCGTCTCCTCAGGCACAGTCTCAGGAACATATCCAGGTACTTTCCCAGAGAGCGAGCGAGATCTTGTCACAATGCTCTTCCTGTCCAGAGAAATAAAGTTCTCACCCTCTGAATCGAAGCCAGCCTCCTCATAAATGTGTTCGTCACTTTCTGTGTCCGAGTCCTCAAAGAAAGGCACAATATGGCAGTCCAGCTCTTCAATGTCTTCTTCAAACGCTTCTGTGGTATGGGCAAAAACCAAACGGTTTGTAAGTTCTGGAGTTCTGCCTAAATCTAAGTCAGAAGGAACGGTGATGTTACAAAGTCTGAGACGTGGTTGGCAGCTGTTCCTCTGACTCAAGAGGGCTTGTCCCCGTTTAATTGTTCGTTCTCTTATACTTTTGCACTTGGTTTTTCTCTCCATGTTTACTGGCTCGTCTTCGTCGCCTATTTCGACATAATCTTCAGATGACACACACTCCACCTGCTGATCATCCCCATCATGATCTTCAATATCAGCATAGTCATCTGCTCCTTCATTTTTTGCCATCTCTTGACCCTCAGAAGCAGGTTGAGAGACACCATTTTCTAATTTCGCCTGTTCCTTCTCTAACTCAGCCACATCGTCCGATGATACGTAGTAAGGCTCTTGGTTTGAAGTTCCCTCAGTTGAGTCAGTTGGTTTCTCATTGCTGGATTCTTCATCTGTGCATCTTGCTTCTGGATCAGAGGTGCATGTCAAATCGCTTGGCACAACCTCTATGACAGAGTAGGGCTCAAATGCGTCTTCTGTCTCCTCTGCAAACCTGAAGCGTCCAGATGGGTCTTTGGTTGCACGTTCAGCCTGCCAAGTGCTGTTATCATCCGCTGTGCCAATAATGTCATAAGGATATTCCTCACATAGTGAGGGTTGACTGCAGTTTGTAGCCTTTGAAGAAAGCCCAATCTCATCTTCTTCTGCCTCTTGATGAACGCAGTTTGTGCCTGCTCTATTGTCTTCTTCATTTTGATCATTGGCACGTTGAAAACGGTCTGATGGTGGTTCCTCAATCTCTTCATATGGACTTTGAGATTCATCTACATGCTGATCTTTAGTAGATGTTTCATTCTCAGAACATGCACAGGTGTCCTCAAGTACATTATAAGAATCTTCTCTATTTTCAGCTGGCTTGTTATCATCAGTGTTTTTGCTGTGATCCTCATCTGGTGAATCACAAATTTCATCAACCATTTCCAACAAATTTGAAGAGGCCGCATGCTGTACTTCAGTGGTGTAATCTTTATTTTCATCCTCCCCCATTATCTCATCTGCTGGCATTTGTAATTCTTCCTCTATTTCATTATAACAAGTTGTGTCATGGTTAGTGTCATAGTTTACAGTAAACTCTTTTTCAGATAAGTCGCTCTCCGTGTGATCTTCAGAACAGTTTTCTCTGAATGTATCCGTTTCATCCTGTGTGACACCTGATTCATTGTCCTGCTTCAGCTCCAGTCTATCAGAGGATGTTATGTCCCCATTACCCACAATGCTTTGGCTCAGTTCAGAGGCTAGCCTTGGTTTGGGTGCCACAGGAGGTTTAGGACCTCGGGTGGAAGGACAAGGCCTTGACATCAGGGTGGAGCACACAATTATAGTCAAATGGCTTTGTCTTTGGTAGAGAAGTTTGGAATTGCTTCTAACAATCTGCAAACAGAAAGAGAAAAGAATATTACATTTCAATGTTAAATTGACTGTCTTCCCAATAAAAATAAATAAGACTTTATAAACTGACTGACAACATGTCATTATGATTTCAGCAGCTCCTTTAAAGCATCATATTATAAATTGATTGAGCATACATTGATCTAAATTGACCATTTGATTGATGAACTGCAACATCAGAACTTAAAACATAATGAAGTGATTATATGCTCACTCCATTCATGCTGAACATCAATTTCACAACCATAAAAGTAAAAAGGCCACATAAATAATGTGTTTTAATAACGTCACTACAATTGACTCTGAAGTGCATCTTCTCATAAAGGGTTAACCTGAAGACCATTTTTGGTGAAACACACCCTTCTCTTAACAAAACTCATACCCTCATACTCCTTGTCTTTTCCTGTTATTTGCTACCTGCCTTGACGCACGTCCTATTAAACTCACCGTGCACTTGGTGCTCACCCTGCTAAGATGTTGTTTCCTGACACGACTAATTAACTATTCCAGCAGACTCTCCTGGAAGGACTGCGGACAGGAAGTGCAAAGGGGAAGGACATTAACAGTGAACCCTGTCTCTTCCATGAACCCCCTCCCCATTTTTTCTACAAGAGCGCAGTTTTGCACAACACAAATACACTTCCTTCTCGTCAGTCTTCCCATGATTCACTCTCCAATGATAAATCCCACCCCTGACAACCCCCAGACAGGATTTTTTTTTTTTTTTTTTTTGCTGAAAAGGTCGTTTCAGTGCGTTAAAGAACAATAAAAAGAGAAACATCAACATCCCAACTAAGGTCCCCTTGGCAAAATAACAGGATATGAATTATGCAACAAGAATTCACTTAAAACAAATGGTTAAAAACAATGGGAGGAATAAAGGGAGAAACAAACTCTTCACTGTGTAAAGCCATCAGTACATGATCTCAGATATTGGCTCTGAAGTGTCAACCATTTTTATTTTCTAAATTAGTCCTACCAGCTGAGAGTGAACAGGACAATCTGAATTAACATAATTCAGAAAGACTGAATTAACATAATGCAACTGAATCATAAATTAAATTCTGAGCATTTTTAAATATGAATCATTAAGACTATATATATATATATATATATATATATATATATATACACACACACACATACATATATATATATATACATATAGTCCACAATAGCTAAATATCTATAATTATAAAACATGTCTATAACCATAATACATAATATATATTATTATATATCTGTAACTAAAAAATTGAAATGTCAATATATTTTTGCAACAAGAACTACGGCAGTGCGTAAAATCGTCTGGTAATATAATTTAACACTGTCAAAACAGTGTCATTGTATAGGAAAAAATGAGTTATTCTTCTTGTTATCATAAACTTTTTCCACTATAACGTGCGTTCAAATATTCTCTGCAGTATTGCGGACAGAACTGTCTGATTTTTATTTATTATGCTTATGTTCACACATTCGCAAAACTCATAATTTAACAGTAGGCTGAAAAGTTAACTCAGAACTATTTGGTTTCATACCTGCGTACATTGTCGGATGTCATCCACCGTGGCATCTGAAATATTTCCACATTATTCCTTGATATTCCGCCGAAGCAACAGTATATATCCAGAGGTGCCGTGAACTTACTCCCGGGACATTTGTCATAAAGCCTGAGAAGTAAACAATAAACACTTCATCGCTTATTCGACGGCGTGCCTCCAAAAATATCAGTTTTATTACTGACTGTTGCAGCAGGTCTCTTCAGATCCGCGCGCTTTCCGCCTTAAGGAATGAGAGAGATGCGCGCGCTCTCCTATCTACGCGTGGAGACTGAAGGTGTTTTCCGCGCGCTTCCTGAGGAGGTACAGCGAGTCTCTCTCACGGGAATACAAGGATCGATGACCGAAACCACAGAGAAAAACATCTAAAGCCAATAACCATCAGTGGCGCATGGCACTTTCACGAACAATTGCTCCATTAGGCTACTGTCACGAAATGTAATGTTTCAGTATCCGATTCAGAAGATTTCTGAGAGGATTTCTTGCTCGCAGAGGAAAAAGAACTAACCAAAACAAACTGCGTTTGTAATACACACTGTCATTCTATTTAGTTGTACACCCTAGAAAATGTGGTTTAAATCATGTCAGAATTTTTAACAGTAAAAAAAAAATTTTTTTTAATTGTCCTAGTTAATCGTGTTAAAAAAACAAACAAACAAACAGACTTTTAAATCATTCAATAATTTTTTACAAGACTTTTTCTTGTGATTTGGTTAAAGAAATGTTCCCAACACAGGTTCTAAAAACAGTTTCACTAAATGCTTTCAGTCGCCAGGCTTCCTTTCTGCTCATCTGTTGCCTGATTGGAGGAAAGCAGCTCTTTAAAAACCTCTCTTCATAACAGGAAACTGCTATCCCTCTTTCCTGCACAACAGGCAACGCTTCCTTAGCAACAAATGAACCGGCATGCTGCTGTTAACCCTAATGGGGAATCTCTGCATTCAAGACTATTTTTCCTAATATAACGTCACACTGATAGGAGACCACTAATTCAATGAGTATTTTTAGATGATACAGTTCTTATTATAATCCAAATAGGGGACGCCCAGGGGATGCACCAATTTTTGAGGGCTCAACACCAGGGATAGTCCTAACTCACTTGGAGCCTTATGCAAGATAACACATGAACGAAGAAGAAAAAAACTCACCTTGACAGCCAGTGGTTTGCACAAAGATATGACTTGATTGGACTGAAAAAATTTAGATTTGTGAATGCACAATTTCTGTCAGCTTTTTAGCCAAACACTTTTTTTTACCTAATCATGCAATTTAAAGGGATAGTCCACCCCAAAATGAAAATTTTGTCACTACTTGCTCACCCTCAAGTTGTTCCAAACCTGTATGCATTTCTTTCTTCTGATGAACCCAAAAGAAGTTATTTTAAAGAATTTTGGTAACCAGACAGTTGATGGACCCCATTGACTTCTGAAGTCAAAGGGTGCCCTCAACTGTCTGGTTACCAACATTCTTTAAAATATCCTGTGACGAGCAGGGCCGTGATTGATAATGAGCGTCAGCTGCGTGCTGCACCGGTCTCGTATCTCTCACGTATCTCTCTCCGGAAGCATAAAAGAGGAGCGACGACAGAGAAGGATGAGAGAGGACCAGGCCTGGATTTTATGTTGTGTTTATTATGTTTGTGTGGGCGGCAGTCGCCGTGAGGAATTCGCCATTTTACTTTCGTTTTGTTGTTTATTTTGATATTAAAGTTACATTGAATGTTCGCCTCCTTCTTCCCGTTCTTACGAACTGTCCTCTTTTGTGTTCAACAGAATAGTGAAACTCCTATAGGTTTGGAACAACTTGAGGGTAAGTAAATAATGACAATTTTTTTTTTCATTTTCATTTTTAGGTGAACTATCCCTTTAATGACCAAAAATACAATTTTGTGTGGATGTTGCATTTAAGATTCATGAAATGGGTCTGACTCAAATTTTGAAACAATGAGATCAAATTGCATTTTGTAGAATTGAAAGTCAACTGTGGTCTAATCATAATTCAAAACATAGTCTAAATCTAACTCTGTTAAGTCCTTTTCCATAACTTCTCCTTTACAACAAGATTCCCACTTAGACAAATCTTTGCCATATAGGCTATCTCCACCAAATCAGATATTCTCTGACAGAGCCTTTGCTAAAGCCTAATGAACATAGAATTGTAAGACAAGATAACCCCCAGCTGAGCTGCTGCAGTTCTATGTTCAAGGGCAGACAACAGTCCTGAAACTCAGGAGAGAAAACTGTCAGCCACCTGGGGCTCCATGTTGACAGCTTATATCACAAGCCAAACCCTCAAACATTAGGTGGCAAACTCCATAGGACGTATTACATATAACTCCACAGGACTCATGTATAGTATATCTCTCTCTCTTTCTTTCTCTCTATATCTCTCTGCAAATTGAAGGTCAGATGAATACCACGAACAATAGGATAGCAGTGCAAAGATGTAGGAGTGTAGCACAAGGGAATAAGCCATATGTTCAGCATGTTACACAATTTAAAAAACAACAATGACTATTAATTAATGTCTGTCTTTTGCTGTTCTCTAGAGATTAAGCTGCCTTCTGGAATGGACATCAAATTTCTACAAACAACTTGCATTATGAGCAAGACATTAGTAAACACCATAAAATAATTGTTTTGTGGCCTTGACCCCTCTCAAGACAAATATTTACAACAGCTACAGCGTCACATGAGCTTTCACAGGAAACATTGTTATTCCTGTAAACTGTCTGACAGCTTGAATGACAACATTAAACAGAAATCTCCCTTCTCAAAAACAATGTTCTGAAAATAACCTGATATTTCAGAATGAATTTTCAATATAAATTATTCAAGCTTTATCACGTTAGACTGATACTTTGAAATCTGCTAGTGGTCCGTTCCTAGCTAATGTGCCTCTTCTTTTGTTCTTTTAATGGCAAACCACAGCCAAAGATAGCATACAGCTGGCATTTTGCTGTGCTAATTGTGTCCCTTACTGGAAAGTATACTATGGCACTAAATTTGACCTTTTTTGCGTTTTATCAGACAAATGTGTTTTCGTCTGTGGGGACGGGCACATAGCGGAGTGTGTTTGTAGGCATTGTAATTGAAGGGGTGACTGAAAGAATAGCTCTCAGATAAATAACCCTGCAGATGTGGTCTATATACACAGGATAAAAACATGTTTTTAAACTTTTGTGAACAAATATTTCTGACCGAGCGGATCCGCAGAGCTCTGTGCCCCTCCACCTGGACGGCTGCATTATGGCACATGCCTGGGATAAGAGGAAAAACATGTCAGAAACCAACTTTTTACTCATAAACACACACATGTATTCACAGAACTGACCTAAACAGGAAACTGATTGGGAAAGAGGGTCAATGACTTTTTCCCAGAGCTCATATGAGTCTCTCACCACCCTTCTCATAACACCTGCCTTTAAAAGAACACACTGAATGTTTCTAAATTTTGGCTAGCTGAAAAAAGCAGAGTATTATTGTACTGAAAAGGTACATTCGGACAGTTAAAACTGCAAAATGTTTTCACGGAAGAAGTCTCGCTGATTTGTGTCAAACTCAATGTTAAATAATTACGTTTGTTTTTTCAGTTAACAACATTGAATATTTTCTATTAAAAAATGTAATAGACATTTATAATGTGATGTATTATGTAATATTATCTTGTCGGTAAATGACAAAAAACAACACAATTAATGCTGCAAGGGTGTTTCTAATACAACGGCTGAGGGCAAATTTGACCAACATAATCAATCTATATTTTTCCCTCTTTTTGGAAAGTTGTGGAAACACTCATCACAGTTCTTGGAAATGGAAAAGGAAATACAACAATTATATTTGCTGTTGTCTCCCATTTCACACTATAGTTTGAACTAACTATGACGAACCCCGGAAATGAGAAAAGGGTCAATAATAATAATTTTAATGACTCATTAATATGAGGGTACTCTTTATTCCAACATAAAACAGATTGCTCCACTCCAGTCTGGTATCTCCAGGTGTCAGACAGTCATGTTCCCCAATAGAAGAGAATGTGAAAGAAAAATGCCATCAGCACTCTTAGGAAACTCAAAAGCACAGCTACACAAACACTCTCACCTTCCCCTACTCCCTCGACCAATGACACACTGCCGGAGAAAAACAGGTGAAGCCAGGAGTCAGCACTTCATCAAAAATAGCAAACAAAGACTGCACTCCCTGTGGAGTCCAAGACCTCTCAAGCCAAATCAATACGACACCGCTGGCCATGCAGGGTTATAGACTAGTGCATATGTGTAGTTAAAGATTATAGAGCAACTGTAACGGTCTGTTATGCAGCAGTTTTTAACCTTGTGTTCATTTGCCTTAATAGGGTCAATGTCTTTTTGTATGGATCTATAAATTGATTTTTTTAGAGCATAAAGTAAAAATGTCAGGATGACATAATTGCACTGATATAATAATGAAGAAAAAAAAACACATTAAAGGGTTAATTTCATTTTTAGTACCCAAAAAGAAATTTCTGTCATTAAGTACTCACCCTCATCTCATATCATTCCACACCCGTAAGATCTTTGTTCATCTTCGGAACAAGACGGTTTTCTGATCCCCAAGTTAAAGCAACATAATTACCACATTCAAGGTCCAAAAAAGTAGTAAAGACATCGTTAGGATAGTCAACGTGAATACAATGGTTCAACCTTAAAGTTATAAAGCAACGAGAATACATTGTGCACAAAAACAAAACAAAAATAATGACTTTATTCAACAATTTACCATACCCTTTATTCTCCTACGCAGTGAATGCAGTGCAGCGCTTCCGTGTTTACGTCTGAACTCCAGCTCAGTATTGTTCTCATGAGCAGCACAAAGGTAAAAACGCGAGAGCCGGCCAATAATGAGTCAGCGTTCGGATGTAAACACAGAAGCGCTGAACTGCGTCAACTGCATATGAGACTGACAGGGTAGAGAAGAAATAGTTGAAT
The DNA here is from genome assembly GCA_038088235.1 of Zacco platypus. Taxonomy (NCBI): domain Eukaryota; kingdom Metazoa; phylum Chordata; class Actinopteri; order Cypriniformes; family Xenocyprididae; genus Zacco; species Zacco platypus. The sequence goes on along the minus strand of CM076064.1, from coordinate 13,706,403 downwards.
AAAGTTATTTTTGTTTTGCTTTGCTCACAAAAAGCATTCTCATTGTTTCATAAAATTAAGGTTAAACCACCGTAGACACGTTGACTGTTTTAATGATGTCTTTACTACTTTTTTGAATGTGGTAATTACGTTGCTTTCACTTGGGGATAAGAAAACCTCTTGGATTTCATCAAAAATATCTTAATTTGTGTTCCGAAGAAGAACGAAAGTCTTACGGTGTGGAACAACATGAGGGTGAGTAATAAATGACAGAAATTTCATTTTTGGGTGAACTAACCCTGTAAGGAAATAAATTCTTATTCCCAACTGCCTAAAATCCAGTACTCTAAAACAGTCACGTTACGTTAAATTATGTAAAATTAAGTAAAACTTTAAACTTTAAATATTCAAGATGCAACAAAGTTACTGTGACAGTGACTGATACTCATTTCAAATCTGATGCTGCCATCACATGCTATCGGAATTTTAATAAATACGAGTTTCCAAGTCAGAAACTGGACATGAACGCTCCTCTCAAGTCGTATTACTGGGAAACTTAAAGATTTTCCGAGTTGGGCATGCTATAAACTGGCGAAGGAGAGAACAATTGCCACGGATGTGACTGGTATTTTTTATTAATTTTTTCCGCCACAGCTTTTTGTCATTAAAGAAGTGCATATTTACATGTATGAATAACCGTTTGAAGCATATTGAATGTTTTATACACAGCAAAAAAAGCATGTATTCAGAATCGTCAGCAAACTGACTATCTAGACTTGATGAATTTATGTAGTTGTCGATGATTGGGATGCTTTATTCAAAATTAAATATTTTCAATACTTAATTAGATTTCCCCAAGAAATAGTCTTGAGTAAACCTGGTATCCTGTATTTCTATTCCTTCTGACAACAAAGCACTTGAACACGATGAGCTTGTAATCATGACTTCATGAGTGGGAAGAAATTTCCAATAGCACGTGAAGGCAGAATTATTATCACGGAGGTATATTGCTATTTTCGAATGTTGAGAGGAGAAAAATGGACTTAAGTACCTGCTTGGGGAGCGATAGAGTGATTAGTGAGATTTTTAACAGGTGGCTTATGCTAAGCAGGAGGGCAGGTCTTGATAACAAGTCTCTTGTTTTGCCTCCGTACCCCACTCAGAAAGGCACAATCCTCAGAGCTGCACTGTAATAACATCGATTTACCGTTCATGAATAAAAGTCTCAGGAAGCCTCATAAAAAGACTTGTGGCTTGGCCTTTAAAAGCGCAGCACAATGGGCCAGTCAAACACTAGCCTATAGCCTTTAGCACAATAGATTTATGGACCCCGGAGAGCTTGATTTCTTTTGAAAAATGGTGCAGAGTGCCTGGCTGCCCTTTTCCGTCACATTCATTCTCACATTCTGTTTTGCTTAGTATTCTAATGCAAACACAAACACATGCGCCTTACAGCTGCACACAGAGCAGCATGACAGAGACCCTCATTAGACCACAATGATCCAAGAGCCAGCTTCCCAAGCTCAACCCTTACCAAAGCGAACACAAAACAGATCTCGGGTCAGTGCAAAAGAATAATTTCCAAGCTGATTAGCAAGACCAAAGTGCTGATCTTTTGTTCTGCAGGTCCCAAGGGGAACAATACCTCTGTGAAAAAAAGTCCTCTAGTCTGAATTTACTTTTTCCTGTGACTGTTTTAACATCTTTCAGCCAAATGAGACTGAACGGATGCAGATACTAAGTTTAAAAATATCTATGTTTTCTAACCTCTTTTGGCCTTGGCTGTCAGCCATGTATCTAAACGTCGTAAGCAATGAAGGTGAAATTAGGGAGGCACAATCATTGGCAAACCATGTTTCTCAATAAATACTTAATGTGAATTCATTGATACAAACAAAACTATACAGTTCTGAAGCATCTTGAGATATTCTGCAAAGATTGGACATCCATCAAACATGTTTTTTTTTCTTTGTTGAATTTTTATTAAATGTAATTAACTGAACTTTAACAACAGGTTAAATTATAATCAATTAGCCTACTTTGCATGTAAAGTTTAGTCCAAAGATGAAGAAATGTGTAAAAGTATCAAAATAACACAAGGTTTAATAACTCAGAATCAGGTCATCAAAACAATGAACAAACTCTAGGAAACAGTGCGGCACACAAACAATACCAGACAATGAGGACCTTAAAGCAGAGCATTTATACACAAGATAATAAACTCAAAGACTAACAGGTGAGATGATTGAATCGGTGTCCATAGAAACAGATTAATGGTGGGAAGCAAAGACAAAGGAAACAGGAAACTGACAATAAACAAACTAAAAGTCAATGAAAGTGAAAAATAGTAAACATAATTGACAACATGGGCTTTAGTATGTTAGTCAACACATCAAAATTGTACATCTAGCATGTAAAAATGTTATTAAAATAATGATTTATAGTGTAGTACAAAGTAAAACTTTTAATTGTAATTTCATAAATTTAATAATGCATTCTTACAAAGTGTACTCTCTTTTAGTACAGTCAAGTGACCTTGTATTTTATTAATATTGCATTATCCGCAAGTAGTTTTTTAATATAATTTTAAGATGTGAAGTACACTACAATTGCACATTCAGTACATTAAATTCACTTCTTAGCCTTTGACTTTTACAGATTAGACAGATAAGAACATTTTACCCTGCTCCTATGAAAAAAAAAAACAAGCCTTGATAGACTGCAAAGCTGGTTTTCAGAGTGTTAAGCAACAGATGGGGTATTGTTATGGGCTCGTTTTTTTTTAAACCTTTTTTTTTTCAAAATAAATCCTTTGGAATCAAAATTATTTTGGGGCAAGACAAGGGCAGACAGCGTTACAGCACAGAAAGGCATTATCATCACTGCATTTTGGAAACGAGGTAAGACAGATTCAGATCAATAAGTCACTTTAAAAAAAAACTAGAGATAAACAACCAGACAACCATGCAACAAATTTATTGATGCGCAAATTATCAATACATTCACAACAATGGGCTGCAATTAGTGCCACAATCCAAACGGATTCACACCTAACTCGTCCCCTTTTCTATCCTTTTGTTAAATCAATGCAAAAATCTATCCAGTCCCTTTCTGTAAAACGCAGTTCTGCCATAATCAATCAACTATATTGAAACACAACTGATCTTTCTGAGCTGAGATGATTGGAACCTAATTAAGTCTAAGATACTGAAGGTAAAGTAAGGTGACACTCACCAGTGCTCTGTTGGGATTCCCTCAGGAGACCGTGTCCATTCAATGAGAAGGGATCAAGCTTTGCTGAGGTCATCTTTAAAACCATGCCTGTTTTATACACATTAAACACACACACACATTATTTTCCAGCTTGAACATACAGCCAAGGATGAACAGGCAATGACAGATCATCCTTTATTCACACACTTGCACCACATCAGCAGAAATGTTTTGCTGAATTTCTATTCATGTTTGTGTCTTTTTCAGAACCATTAATAATATAGACATACTGGAGTTGCACAGACTATTTTAATCTTTTACTGTTTCTATAATGCTTTTACACCTTCTTAAAGTACTTCACATCCATTAATATGAGTATCACCTCTTCAGTCACAAGTTTTCATGTCATGGCCATCAAGTATTTATAAAGGTGAAGTCATATTTAATGGCATTCTGCAATTTTTCTTCAGCAAAATCCAGTCATTTTAAAAGGAATCCATGAAATCTGGAATTTTGTGTGAATATTCACCCGGATAGACTTTGCATTCAAGTTCAATTCACTGTGTTGACCCACATAAAGCTTCTTGGTTTAAAAGTGACGTTTGTTTGAGCTGTGCTTTATTTATCTTTTTACACAATTGTCAATAAACCTCTTTTGCCTGCAAAATTTTTGCAGAAATTACTGTACCTTTACATAGTGTTCCCTTTCAAAAGTAAGTAAATAATTTTCATTTTCGGGTATACTAACAACCAAAAAGACTTGCCATCCAAAGTGCTGAAGTGTGATTATATCACCCTATTCCATTCTATGACAAGCTTCTTAACCTAGATCCCAATATTAACGACATTTAGTCACATATGATGGATGCATTGCACCGATGCTCTGCTGCCATGGCAACACAGGTTAAAAGTGAGTTTCTGTCTACTCAGCCTCTACATGTCACCTCTGTGGTGCAATTGTTCATTTGTTTACAAAGCTCAGCAATAGGACAAATCGGCTACAAAGACATAAAGAGAAACTGACATAGAGAAATAAAGATGACATAAAAAGAAACGTCTGTTTTATTATGTTGTTCATCTTGTCAAAATATATCCCACACCTAGGACCCCACACAATAAAGGTAATATTAAAAACTAGTCCACCGTCTCCTTGGCCACCCATAAAAGTATATATGTGCTGTGAGCTTTTGGCAGGAACAGTGGTAGCTGTGGGAGTTTATATGACAGTTCATGGAGTTTGTGTGCATATATACATGCTTAAAAGAGGTTTTGTGCAGCATAACTATTTCAATTTTGTATGTTTGTTTTCATGTGTGTGTGCGCAAGCATTAAGCATTTGTGTGGAGGTGCCAGCTGGGCTCACGACAGGAGCGGACGACTATGTCCCCCTTTCCCTTTAGTTTTCTCTCTCTTTGGTTTATTACTTCATTTATAACCCCTCTACTGCTAATTCATTTATACCCATGGGCGCTCTATGAATATATTTAGACATTATAAAAAAGTGTGGGTAACTCTGCAAGAAGCAGCTTCACAAATTTGATCATGTGTTGATGATTAGATGAGGACTGTCTAAACAAATGGCCCATGGGCTCATGAAGTGCCACCATAAAGCTTAATTGTGACCATGACTGTCTCTGTGAGGGATGGTCTATGTGACATGTGAAGAGGCTTTTTCACCTGCCATGAACTCCTGCTGCATTTACCTGAACTGACCTTGAAATGACCTCGAGAAGAGAAGACAGAAAAAGATATTGTAAACATTTTGTAAACCTCAAAGCAGTAAGATAATACAGTCAGAGTATATCTACACTCTCATATTTAAAAAAATACTTTACAATAAGGTTCGTTAGTTAAACATTAGTTAATGTATTTACTAACATGAACTAACCATGAGCAATACATTTGTTACTGTACTTACTAATCTTTGTTTAAAGTTAGTTAATGAAAATACAGTTGTTCATTGTTCACAGTGCATTAACTAATGTTAACAAGATTTTAATAATGTATTAGTAAATGTTGAAATTAGCATGAACAAAGATTAATAAATGCTGTATAAGTGCAGTTCATTATTAGTTCATGTTAACTAATGTTGTTAACTAATGAACCTTATTGTAAAGTGTTATTTTTTAACAATTTAGGATGCAATGTTACAGCCAAGCCACCATAGGTCATTTTTTAACATTGAAAGAAAGAAAGAAATACTAATGCAATAGAGTAACAATATAATATAATCACATATTGATACTAAGTAGTGTAAGTGGTATCAGTACAATTAAATTGATTTCTGCTTTATTTTGTCAGATATGCTTACTTAACAATAAACAATTCACTTACAAGAAGATTTAAAGCTAATTCAAGCCAAGCATCCAAAAGCCTTTTTCATTATTCATTTATCATTTATCATTATGATAATCCCCCTATAAAATGGATCAATTTCACTTCACTGCAATGCAGGCTTGCCTGATATTTCTTTAGTAAATATGACATTAATATCATGGCAGCCACTAAATATGTTCCATTACAGTGAAACGATGCTCAGTGAACTTGATATTGAGCTGTAAATATCAAACAGTAAAGTTTGGATGATGTTAATGAGTGTACACAAAAACATATTTTGAACATCTATACTGTTTCTATTTATTATGGATAACTTTAAATCTGTGTAATATGGAAGCTACAACACTAAAGATACATAACACATATGATTCATTTTATAACAGTCAAGCATAAATGTATGCTCTTGAGAGCAATCACACACTGTATATTATTAACCACCATCTTATCACCACTAAGGACTCTCATAGCTCTCATAGAATCACATCACGCGTTAATAGTTTTTATATATGAAAGACTATTATTTACCTGCTGTTTATAGCACAATGCACAGGGGAAATGCTGAGCCAGCACTGGGGCTCATTTCATACATTATACGGGGCTACTGAAACAGCCTGAACCCCATTTTTTCCCAACCTAAAACATGTCTGATTTGATTTATGTGGCAGCTTTTACACAGCTTACTCTCAGAGTAACCTCACACAGGGTCTAATCTTGTGTGTGTGTGTGTATGTACTACGGTCATTTTCTAGACAGATTATACAGCTTATCCTGATTGGAAATTATGGAATAATTTCATTACGCAGTAATGTTATACTTACATCAGTACATGCATATTTTGGCAAATCACATAGGCTCTGTGCACACATTTAGTTTTTGGATTGACAACGGCTTTTACTAACCAAAAAATTTATAATTGGGAATAAACAAACTAAAACTGAAATAAAAATGAATCAAACCCACAAAATGACAAAATTAAAAATAAAAAAATACAAAAAAATGAATAAAATTAAATAAAAATAAAAAACCAAAATTAACTAAAACTGAAATAAAAATTAATCGAACCCACAAAATGACAAAATTAAAGATAAAAAAAATACAAAAAAAAGAATGAATAAAATTAAATTAAAAAAAATGAAATCTGAAAATAATTCAACTGAAAATAAAAGCTAATTCAAAATATTAATAAGAATGATAAAAGTATATAAAAAATACTAAAATTACACTGATTACAATGCATGGGGAATGAAAGCACCATAGAGGTGATCCAAATGACGTGTCCTATTTTTTGAAGTTATTTTATTTAACTGTATGGAAATGAGCAATAAGTACGATTCTTCAAAATTTCTTCGTGTTTGAAAGACAGGATGGTGAAGTGAAGACAGAATTTAAGTTTTGGTTGAACTTTAAAAGACTCACTTCATGGTTTGACTTATTTATTTATGAATAAAATATAAAATAAAATTAAAAAATAAAACAAATAAAAAAATATATACTGACAAGAGTATGAAAGCCCATTTCCCATTCTTAGAAAGTCAGAATTCTGACTTTTTTTATATCTCGCATTCTGACTTTATAACTCGCAATTGTGACTTTATATCGCGCAGTTCTAAGAAAAAAAGTCAGAATTGCAGGATAAAAAGTCGCAATAATCTTCTTTTTTTATTTTTCAGAGGCGGAAACGGCCGTTCATACAAAAAGAGGTAATGATAAAAACTAAAAATATATAGTGAGTAAATATAAGAAAGCTCCAAAAAGTACAAGTATCCAACATTGTATAGGTGCAAGAGGAAGTCCCTCCTAAAACTAACCCAACTATATACGAACCTCTTCTCTTCTAATGCTCTCCAAACAGAACTGCTGCTGAATGAATGTATTCATAAAGAGGGGAGAATGCTTTTACCATAACTTAAATGAACTACTCATATTCTAAGGCCCTTTACTTGACAAACTCATCTCGTGTTATTTCTATTTCTTAGAACAGCTTGCGAGCCTGTCCAGACTGGTTAAAACACTGTAGGGGCTCTCACAATATATAACAACAGCATGATTTTATGAGTCTCATAATGTTTTCCCTTTCAATGCTTAAGGGGAGAAGAACCCATAAAAGCACACAAACCACTCTCAGGGCATACTGTCCATTGAGCTGATATTGAACCTCCATTCTCACTCACTTCTAGCTTGTGTTTATGCTGCCACATAAAGCATTGGATTTCAAAGGTTTTTCCTTTTTGACAACATCTCCCACTTCAACGGTGGAAAGGAGAACCACAGCAGTACATCAGCACCCAAATGTATCTTTCATTATACCGCTTCATGATTTCAGGGTCAGGCTTGGGGTCAAAACTGTGTAAATGAAGACAGATCTTCAGATCATGCACTCCAGAATCATGAGTACATATGGAAAAAGGATTTTTTTTTTATGTATCAACAATGTCTCCTCATAACATTGTGGAGTGCACAAAGGGGAATTGAATGGCTTTCTAGCTGTGTCGCAGTATGTGAAGATGTCTCAAACTGATACCACGGTTTTAATTACCTGCTGAATGAAGCATCCGCAGTGAGCTGGAGCTGAGAATGTCTTTACTGTGGGGTTATGATAGCGTATGTCTCAGCTTCCCTCTCTGCTCACACCAATCAACCATGAGCCAGTGTGTCTAAGGATGCTATGAGGTACAAAATTAAGCTGAAGAGACTTACAACCAGAGCAGTACAGTTTATAAAGAATATAATATAATATAATAAACACCAAAAAAGCAAATATAGTTTCTTTGCCAAAATATTTTGATTGAAATATTTTTTTTAATAATTTGTAACAATTTCATACTTTTATTTCATTTACACCATTGAACATTACTTGGTTCGATTTAAAGGACTTTTACATATATATATATATATATATATATATATATATATATATATATATATATTATATTATATATATGTATGTGTATGTGTAAACCTCAAAAAACAGTAATATTTTTAACTGCATAATAACATAATGTTATATATCATTTCATTTTATAAAATATATCATAGCACTAAGAGCAAAAAAATCAATCTTGTTCAAAATCAAATTTGTCATTGCAAGCGTTGACGACTGTGACCAATAGAATTCATCCTCATGAAAGCTAACAAGAAAACAAACATAAAGATGATGAGTGGAACTAATATAATGGCTCCTACAGATCAATCTGCTGTAGACTAACTTCATCTTGATTCTAAGCACACTGTGAATCTTTTACAACCTCAGTGAAAGCCACGAGGAGTCCTCTGCACAGACCCTATGGCCAGCTTCAACTCCCCTCCGATCTTCAAGCAAAAAGCGAAATTCTGAATGATATCAATCCACAATCTGACTTTTGATGCAGCCTGGAACTAAACCACGCCATGTTTATTTGTCTGGCTAGAACAGAACTGAGGCTGGTTTCTTCTAAGGTTTTTATTATTATTTCTGTCAATGTTGGAGTTTGGGTTCCTTGCCATAGTCGCCTTCAGGCGTTGGGGACACTTAGGCCTGGTTTCACAGACAGGGCTTAGATTAAACTAGGACTAGCCTTAGTTCAATTAGGGCATTTAAGTAGCTTTTATAAACGTGCCTTAGAAAAAAAAAACTACATCTTGAGATAAAACAATGACACTGACAACATTTTAAGATATGTTCAGTGCAAGTTGCTTTCAGCTCAAACATGCATTTTAGTCGAGGACAAGGCTTAAACCTTGTTTGTGAAACCGGAAGATAATATTATTGACTTGAATGCTCTGTAATTAATAACTTTACAGTTATTGAACTGAATTGAACGAAATTAACTGATTTCAACTGAATGACTGTTTACTTTTGTCGTTTGATAGCTGCTTTACAGCATCATTTGAAGTTATTTTCCTGTTTACCACTGTAAAACTGCTTTAAAACAACGTGGCGTGCGGTTCCCAAAAGCATCGTTAGCCAACTAACATCGTACGATCTGTTGTTCGACGATTTGGTGTTTCCCGAAACCATAGTTCAAACAAACATTCGCAAACTGCATCGCAACTTGTGTGGTTGGAAGTTGGAACGACAGCTCTCGAGCTGTGGCAAGCCGTTTTAGCTTTTAAACTTTGTTCTGACTATCTATAAATATATTTAAAGATAGTAACAATTGCATTTTGACGAGTGATAATTATAATTCGACTAGTCAGAATGACAATTAGAGATATCTGCAATTATAATTGCACTAGTAAGAAATCCGATTTGAGATATCTGTAATATATATTTAACTAGTCAAAACTCCATTTAAGATATCTGTAATGATGTCATAGATATCTTTAAAAGACGCGTCATTTATCCGCAAAGGTAATTAGAGATATCTGTAATTCGGTTTCGACTAGTCACAATTATATTTTAAGATATCTGAATTGTAATTGCTCCTAGTCGAATCTGCCATGCGTGACGTGAAACTACATTTCCTCAGCACCACCCAGAGGCGCTATCTCGACAACTATATTACCTTAGAAAATGGTTGACAACGCAAAACAAGCCCACGATTTGCAAATAATGCAGTTACTATTCCAGTGTTAATAACATACACAGTTACTTTTACAATAATTTTATTACCTGAAAACCAGGTCAGGCCGTTGAGATTTTTTGGCGCGCAGACAATATGGTTAGAAAAGGCGGGACTTAGCAAAGGGGTGCTTTGAGAACGCAATTAAGATATCTATAAAATAATTTCGACTAGCCAGAATGTTCATTCAAGATATCTACTCTGAAATTCTTCCTAGTCACAAAGCTGAATGCAGATATCTCCAAAGAAAGATCCTCCTAGTCAAAAAACAGACTGAGATATCTATAATTAAGTTGAAGATATCTTTAAATGAGTTTTGACTAGGACAAATTCCAATTCAAGATATCTCTAATTAAGTATTGCCCAGTCAAAAATCCAGTTCAAGATTTCTACAACTGTAATTTGACTAGTAATAAATTACTTAAAGATATCTACATATTTATTTTTGGATATCTTAAAAAACGATGAATTAAAGATATCTCCAATTTGATTATGACTAGACAAAACCCAGTTAGAGATATCTCTAATTATAATTTGCACTAGTGGCAATTAAATTGAAGATATCTCTAATTTAATTGCCACTAGTGCAAATTATAATTTGAGATATCTCTAACTAAGTTTTGTCTAGTCATAATCAAATTGGAGATATCTTTAATTACAATTTCTACTAGTCAAAACTCATTTATAAATATCTGAAAATATTTTATAATTGAAGTCAATGGAAGAATATTACTAGTTATAAAAGCATTGTAGATATCTGTAATGTATATTACGACTAGTCAAATTAACATTGTAGATATCTTCAATGCATGTTATGACTAGTCACAATCACATTGTAGATATCTTAACTGCAATTACGACGAGTCAAAATTGCAGAAGAGATATCTGGAAATGGAATTATGACTAGTCAAAACTGATTTATGACTAGTATGGGAAGGAGTATTTAATGCTAAAACGGCTTGCCATAGTACCTCACACTACTAATCCTATCCATATACACGCAAAAAGTCATTTCAGCGTATAAATAGCAAAAAAAAAAGTAAACTCGTGCTATAGATACGCAGTAGGCCTACTAGGAGATCGTGTTGCACGGAAAGGCACCATTAGTCCTCAGATGCCATGTCTTCTACCTTAGTCATATATCTGATAATATGTAAAAAACGCAAAACGTTTCTTGTCTCGTCACATTCAGTTATAAATCGCACGAATCATATAAATCACATCGTGTTTTCGACGTAAAACAGTGAAAACTGTGGAGAAGTTTGCATCGCTGGATATTACTGTAGGTCGCTGATCATTTCTATCAAAAAACAGTTGTCAAATATGAAATGTTTTGCAACTTAAGTCTAATCACACACTCTTTCACTGTTGAACTAAAGCTTCGCGATGGAATCCGCAGTGGTCTTCTGTGAACAGTAGGCTAAGTCCCGCCTACTTTGATTTGATTGGCCATCTCAGTCATTTGGACATGACGGCACTGGCAGACCAACCTAAAAATGTAACATTTAAAAAAATTTGACATTCTATTAACAAAGGTAAAGTGTAATGGAGTGGCAATTTGTCTATTTCTATCTATTGTCCCCCTCAATGTCTATGGTGGTTATGGTTACAATAAACATGCTGTCTGGGCCTGCAAAGTTGGGAAGACATAAGAGGTTTAAGTGACACAAAGCTAATGGCAGCATGTTTAAATAAATTTCCCACTATTAATGCCACAGATATGCCAAGTAGACCCTCAAACTATTATTGCAAGCAAGAAGTCAGTCAGTAATGAAAATGCATGCCTGTGAACATGTACTACTACAATGACACTGACTTTATGGAGCATTATCACCAGAACCTTAAAGTTGTATGTTTTGCAGATCTGTTGATGTTGTTTGTGGTACATATTTGAAAGGAGGAGAATTACAGGATATTACAGGATTATGGTTGCATGACTGAAATAATATTTCCGCAGCGACATACATTTGAGGAAAGTAAAATATTTGTGTTTTTCGAAGGAAAGATTAGACAAAATTGGGATTTGCACAGACGGATTTGCTCTGATTCAACACTGACCTGTATTTCACCTCGATATAAAAAAAGATTAAAATGTCATGACTGTGTTTTAAGCCACAACCACATGAGTGCTCAGAATTCAACATTTTCTAATTGCTGTGGGTGGCTGCTGGGGATAATGATATAATGATTAAAGTGATTAATGACCATATCTGGCCATCCAGCTTATGATGTTATTCATAGGACAAAGCATCTTTAAGATGTTTTTGCTGAATATTGCATTACCCTTGCAGCCATCAAAAGCCATATAATATGAATTTTTGAGTAGTTTTCTTTTGAATGCTTCTATGTGCATCTGTTCACAACTATATGGCCAATTTTCTTCAGCAAGAAAAATAAATCTGTAAGTAACTCATCATTTATTCATTTGTATTTGAAATGGCAACACCAGCAGTTTAATAAACCGTAAATATGTCTGATATTTAGCATCACTTTTAGTGTAATTTTTTTTTATCTGTTTAAATGTCATAAGTATAACAATGAAAATGCTGTTTACTAAAAAAGCAAGAAGCTCCTTCATGCAGAGGTTAGTTAAATCTAATCAAACATAATCAGATAATAAAAAGCCTTTAGGTTATGCAGTCATAACCTTGACCAGTTGAAACGCATGAATGTGCAAAGATGTTTCGCATTTTCTTGCGGCCCAAAGTTCAAGTTTGATCAACTCTCACCTCTAAATTCTTGTATCAATATAAATAATACAAAGCACAAAGCTGCATGGAATAACATTTTAATGCAACATTATTTATTTAACCTTTTATATATTTTAATAATTGTATTTAAAAATTCTTTTTAATTTGTTAATTTTATGTATTTAATTTTAAATGTATTTAATTTTAGTTTTTGCCATTTTATTTTTATATATTTTAATAATTGTATTAATTATACATTTTTAATTTTGATAATTGTATGTATTTAATTCTAATGTTTATTTAATGTTTATTTGTAGAAAGGTACATAAAAATCACAGAAATCAGAGTTTTGCTACATATTTGCAATATATATATTCATTGTTGTATGCCTGTATATATGTAGCACTGTGGTCCTGTGAGCACAACATTTCGTTCCACTGTATGTCCCCACATGTAGCGGAATGACAATAAAGCTCAACTTGACTTGACTTGATATACAGTGGGGATAACAAGTATTTGATACACTGCTGATTTTGCAGGTTTGCCCGCTTAGAAAGCATGTAGAAGTCTGTAATTTTTATCATAGGTACTCTTCAACTGTGAGTGACAGAATCTAAAACAAAAATCCAGAAAATCACATTGTGTGATTTTTAAATAATTAATTTGCATTTTATTGCATGACATAAGTATTTGATACATCAGCAAAGCAGAACTTAATATTTGGAATCAGAACTTACTACGTTTCCTGTAGTTCTTCACCAGGTTTGCACACACTGCAGCAGGGATTTTGGCCCACTCCTCCATACAGACCTTCTCCAGATCCTTCAGGTTTCGGGGCTGTCGCTGGGCAATACGGACTTTCAGCTCCCTCCAAATATTTTCTATTGGGTTCAGGTCTGGAGACTGGCTAGGCCACTCCAGGACCTTGAGATGCTTCTTACGGAGCCACTCCTTAGTTGCCCTGGCTGTGTGTTTCGGGTCGTTGTCAGGCTGGAAAACCCAGCCACGACCCATCTTCAATGCTCTTACTGAGGGAAGGAGGTTGTTGGCCAAGATACATGGCCCCATCCAATATGGTGCAGTTGTCCTGTCCCCTTGGCAGAAAAGCATCCCCAAAGAATGATGTTTCCACCTCCATGCTTCACGGTTGGGATGGTGTTCTTGGGGTTGTACTCATCCTTCTTCTTCCTCCAAACACAGAGAGTGGAGTTTAGACCAAAACGCTCTATTTTTGTCTCATCAGACCACATGACCTTCTCCCATTCCTCCTCTGGATTATCCAGATGGTCATTGGCAAACTTCAGATGGGCCTAGACATGCGCTGGCTTGAGCAGGGGGACCTTGCGTGCACCGCAGGATTTTAATCCATGACGGCGTAGTGTGTTACTAATGGTTTTCTTTGAGACTGTGGTCCCAGCTCTCTTCAAGTCATTGACCAGGTCCTGCCGTGTAGTTCTGGGCTGATCCCTCACCTTCCTCATGATCATTGATGCCCCACAAGGTGAGATCTTGCATGGTGCCCCAGACCGAGGGAGATTGACCGTCATCTTGAACTTCTTCCATTTTCTAATAATTGCGCAACAGTTGTTGCCTTCTCACCAAGCTGCTCGCCTATTGTCCCGTAGCCCATCCCAGCCTTGTGCAGGTCTACAATTTTATCCCTGATGTCCTTACACAGCTCTCTGGTCTTGGCCATTGTGGAGAGGTTGGAGTGTGTTTGATTGAGTGTGTGGACAGGTGTCTTTTATACAGGTAACGAGTTCAAACAGGTGCAGTTAAAACAGGTAATGAGTGGAGAACAGGAGGGCTTCTTAAAGAAAAACTAACTGGTCTGTGAGAGCTGGAATTCTTACTGGTTGGTAGGTGATCAAATACTTATGTCATGCAATAAAATGCAAATTAATTATTTAAAAATCCTTTTCTGAATTTTTGTTTTAGATTCCGTCACTCACAGTTGAAGAGTACCTAAAAATTACAGACTTCTACATGCTTTGTAAGTGGGCAAACCTGCAAAATCTGCAGTGTATAATTGTTCTCCCTTCTGTATGTATATATATATATATATATAACATATATAATATTTAGTGGCTGAACAAAGTTTAGCACCTTCTTGGTCATTTGCTCAAAGAAAGAAAGAAAGAAAAAAGGAACCAATCTTGTAAGAGTGCAAGATCTAGCAAGCAGTTATGGATTTACACTAACTGTCACCTCTGACAGTGATCTATGATTACAGTCCAATGAGTAATACTTTTAAATATTACAGAGATAACCCCTACTTTACAGCATTCTTTTACAATAGCTACTAACACTTACCATTGCTGTTTTTATAGTTTCATAGAGTGATCATAAAATTGACGGCAGCCACTGAAGTATTCACAACTCGGCACTCAATAGCCACAATAACCCGGACTCATATGATCCTCCTCATCCACGGCTGTGATGATTTAGTGGGTTATGGTGTTCACAGAGAAAGCCAAAGGCTCTTTGTCTCCATCTGTGTTGAACGTCATCAGTCATGACACGGAACAGATAGGAGAGACAGACGAAAGATAACTGGGGTGTCCTGTTATGATGCCTGCAAATGGAGTGTGAAGGCTCCTTTTTGGCTGCATCATTTCATGGCAGGAAACTGTTCTGTGATAAGACACTTGATGCTCTCCAAAGTATTTCTGTCAAATGCATCAAAACACTGGGAACATTAACCAGGTTTCACACCGTTTCTTCCAGGGCCTTTGTGTGTTTTAATCATGCTAGCCAATGCTAACAATCAACATAAAGAGATGTTTGTCCCTGATAAAATAAAATAAAAATAAATAAATAAAATGGAATAAAGTAAAGTAAAGTAAAATACAATACAATACAATGAAATGAATGAAAAAAAAAATAATAATAAATAAATAAAATCTAAAATAAAATACAAAAAATACATTTAAAAAGTAAATAAAAATAAAATAAAATAAAATAAAACAAAGAGGATGAAACTTGCATATTTGCAAAAGGTTTGGTGTTGATCATTTGTGATTGACCCAAAACTGATTTTCCTCAAATGACAGTTGGGAGGGTCTGTTGCACATGTGTCAAACTCCTGGAGGGCCACTGTTCTACAGAGTATAGCTTCACCCAGCTCCAAAACACCTGCCTGGAAGTTTCTAGTAATCCTAAAGACCTTGGGTTGGATTAGGGTTGGAGCTAAACTCTGCTGGACAGTAGCCCTTCAGGAGCAGAGTTTGACACCCCTGGTCTATTGTGAAGTATATTGTCCAAGTAAAATGGCTTCTTGAACAAGAAAAATTTAGGGCTGGACTTGATTTTTTCCATCCAATTGGATGGTTTAGTGGTTTGCTATTGCTGTGATGTCATATGAGTGACAGGTTGTCCCGCCCTCACACCAGTAAATGCATCATCAAAGAAGAGATGTTGCTGCAAGAGGGAGGGGAAGTTATTTTGATTAAAGATTACATGAATAAATCATGTGATTTTAATAATATATGATAAACATACAATATTCCATAAAAAATAAGTGAATTTTAATTTCATAGTGACCTACATTTACATTTAATCATTTGGCAGACGCTTTTATCCAAAGCGACTTACAAGTGACCTACAGATAATGTATTTAAACCTATATTTATGAAACACTAATGAAGATGTTTCTCTCAGTTAATTTTAAAATAAATGTTAATTGCAGTTTGCAAACAGTTTGATCACACTTGAACAGAACGAATGCACATTTGTCAAAACAATATATATATATATTATACAATATAACAATATATATATAATATATATTGTATATATTATATAATATATATATAACAATATATATATATATATATATATATATATATATATATATATATATATATATATATATATTAGAATGTTGTAGAAAAATTCATTTATTTTAATAATTCAACAAAAATTGTGAAACTTGTTCATTAAATAAATTCAATGCACACAGACTGAAGTAGTTTAAGTCTTTGGTTCTTTTAATTGTGATGATTTTAGTTCACATTTAATAAAAACCCACCAATTCACTGTCTCAACCAATTAGAATATGGTGAAAAGCCAATCAGCTGATCAACTCAAAACACCTGCAAAGGTTTCATGAGCCTTCAAAATGGTCTCTCAGATCTATCAGTAAATGAATGAATTGCATATTGGTGAAAAATACCTAAATGGAGCTGGAGTAAAGTTATTGTTGCTTTTTAAACATTAACCGATAAATCATTCACAATAAGACCAACATGCATAAAGAAGGTAAACAGCGTCAATTTTGATTTCATCACAGTAAAATCACAGTCACTTCTGAAGACACCTATTAGTCAATTCCATGTTTGAATTTAAAATGCACATTACGCAGATGTGCAGATTCGGATCACAATAGCCTGTTAAATAATGCACAAAATAAAAACTGACTCAATAATACACGTCTGCATAAATGCTTTCTCTTTTGCCTGAGGTAATATAAAATATAATTTTCCTCAACCCACCCACCTAGTAGCGACGAGCCCTTGGATTTACTCTCTTTATTACGTCTGTGGAGCATTTAATTTCCTGGGCATTTAGGGCTGTTATTGCTACAAGCATAGGCACGTCAGAGTCGGCAATCACTCAGGGCAATGCAGCATGACGGTGACACACGGCAACATCATTCAGTCATGGGAACTCTTCCTCTCGCGCATGTGCATGTGTGCGTGTGCATTAACCCAGCTGCTTATTTTCCCTAAGTACACCAGCTACCATCCATCACTTCATTGATTGGTGTTGAGAAACACCTATGCTTGGGGAAAATGGTCCAAATGAAGTGTGTGCCATGGACAGGATTGATTTTAATCAAAGGTCCTCACAATTGTGCTATAATGAATATGTCATGAGCCACTGAGGAAATCCGGCACACCGGCACTAGATTTGCTTTGAGTTCTCTAGGGGCCTCGCTGATGATCTCTCCTTACTGTGCTAATCATAGTCAGAATAGGTTCCCTATGCCATCTGAGCACTGCAAATCAAACGCATTCCTCGTGTCAATCCACCTCAGCAAGCTGACAGTGTCAGTATTCTAAAAGAATGCTTGTTTCTGGGATGCATATTCATCTCTCAGAGATATTGAAAGACCAGAATGGTTACAAACAACAACACTTTTAAATATATATTATTATTATTTGAAGAGGTTAAACTGCAGTCAGGCTGTTTTGAAATGGTAGTAAGCTAAATTATAGCTACAAATAGAAAGCAGGTAACTACACTGAAGTTTATTTATTTTCATAAATGATGATTCCATAAATGAATAAATAAAAACACGCACTACTATTCAAAAGTTTGTGGTCAGTAAGATTTTTACAAATATTGTGAAAGAAGTCTCTTACACTTACACTCAAGCTTGATCAGTATATTGTGAATTATTATTATGATTTAAAAGAACTGTTTTTTTATTTAATGTATTTTAAAATGTAATTTATTCCTGTGATGCAAAGTTGAATTTCCAGTATCATTACTTCAGTCTTCAGTGTCACGTGATTCTTCAGAAATCATTCTAATATGATGATTTGGTGCTCAAGAAACATTTTTTAATATTATGAAAAATTAATCATTAAAATTAAAGATTGTTCCACAGTTCAAAGTCATTTGAAAAATGTAAAAATCTTTCCTGTCGCTCCTTATCAATTTAATGCATCCTTTCTGAATAAAATAATTGATTGATTTATTTCCAAAAAAAATCTTACTGACCCCAAACTTTTGAATGTTAAGTGTCCACATCATTTACAAAAAACAAAAAGCATAGGTTCTTAATGAATTATGTAAATTGACAGTATTAAACTTGAACAAGTAAATAGATGTATAAAATATTCATATTAAATATTATTAATAAACAATTGTGAAAATACTAAATTCAAAAAAACATCATAATTTAGGTAACCAAGTCAAAAACATAGTAGTATAAATAAATATGAATCAATGTATCATTTTTTAAATAATTTTCCTGAACTGTCCAATTAAATAGAAGGAATCAGACTTTGCATATGTGAGAGAAAAATGATTCCCCAGAATGATGAGAGCATATGAGAGGCAGGAGCATTTAGGTGAGTGTGTTTTGTTGGAAAAAGTTGCTTGTTACTGGAAAAACTATTTAAAAAAAGATGTCAGCAGTGTTTAGCTAGTTATTCTCAACCCCTTCTCTGATCATAGATCTCTGTTCATGCAAGGCTGTTAATGTTTCATTGTGATTAAGCACAATAAATACCTGAAGTGTTTAAAATGAACAATACTAACGACTTTATGTTAATGGCATGACAAATGCTCATAGCTGACTATATTTTTATAATCCATTACCTCTCTATTAACTTTAAGCGATAACACATTAAATATTAAACAGTCATTGCTACTGATGGGAAACACCTCTTTTCATTCTTACGCTGTTATAATTTAATTAAAAATGAAACATAAAATAATGAAATATATCTAAGCAACAGTCATCCACAGACACATCATTAAGCCTCATAAAGGAATGTTTATGAGACATTTGCACAATAAGCTGTTATTCAGTTCAGTACAATACATTAGTTTTAGTGTTAACTTGATAATATTGCTTTGCCAGCGGTAATAAGGTCTGATAAACCTTTTAACAGGCCAATATTAAATCTAACCACAATGCTTGTGTCTTAAAACAAATATATATTGGCATGAAAAATTGAAAGGGCTAGATATCCCCATTTCTATCTGTGGTTCAGAACCCAAAATCAACCCCCCCCCCCCCCCAATGTCCTCATATGTGGGAGGAAGGATATACCCTACTTCCCTGAGCTCCACACCCTAGCATGTGCATCACGCACAGGGAAAGAAGAGGAGAGAATTCAATTTTGGTTTAAAGACTCCCGAAGGATTGAACCTGTGGGTGGGATCCCTCACAACAGCGTGCTGGATCTGTGGAAGTACACTGCATTCCTTTGTGTTAGAGCACAACTCCTGGCATTGAGCTGTATTTGTCAAAATGCTTGTGCTGCATGCATTTCAAACACTTTGATTTAGTCACTTTAAGAAAACACAATGAAGGTTTGAAGCCAAAAGGAAATACTTTGGGTTAGTGAATCTAATTCAGCACAACTGAAAATAACAACTCTTAGAAGACGTTCCTCTCTAATTCCTCAGCGGTTCATCCCAAACATCTTCTGGCTTGCATAGGTGAGGCGGGGAGAGGAAGTTGACCGAGGGAGACGGGAAACAGGAAGTAGAGGCAGGAATAAATGAGAGCTGAAATAGCGAAGGGGGTAATTTCCCTCCTTCAGGGCCTATAGAACTCTCAAAGTTTCATTGCACTGGGATCCTAGAGAGCTAATTGGTAACACTTTATTTTACAGTGTCCATATTGCACATATTGCATGTAGTTACTGTAGTAATAACTATAAATTATGCATAATTACATGCGACTAACCCTATAAGTACATGCAGTTAATTAGTAATAGTCAGTACTTAAATATATAATTACACTGTAAAACGGACACCTTAAAATAAAGTGTAACCCTTTATTTTAATGTGACATAGTGTATTGTGTAATGTGTGTTTACTCAAATAAGCTCTGAGTAATGTTTATTAACTACATGTACTTATAGAGTTGGTTAGGGTTAGGGTTTGGGTTAGTTACTTGTAATTATGCATAATTTACTGTTATTACTATAGTAAGTACATGTAGTAACATGTAAGTACGTCACTACATCACCTTAAAATAAAGTGTTACCAAAAAATTAAAAAGGAAATAAGATAAAGTTTAAAAAAGGAAATAGTCAGACTGTAAGATATTAATTATGAGAAATAAAGTCACAGTTGCAATAAACAAAGTATAGCTACTTTTAAGGACTGCAATGATTAATCGAAATAAACCCAAAACTATGATAACTATGATAATAAAAGCTTGAAAATAAAAGCTTGATATTATATTATTTTTCTATAATACTTTTTTTTTTTTTTTACAATGAAATATTACAATAGTAGACCAAATATTTCTCATTTTATTTAATATTTTTATTTAGTAGTAACAGTAAATATTAACAACAAATAACAATGAAAATTATTATTATTATATATTTAATATTAGGTATTGTTATTGCTATTATTTTACAGTCAAATTGACATATAATCACAAATATTTTGGCCAAATTGTGCAGCCATACAAAAAAGCACAGCAAATTATTTCTGAAAAAGAACATTAGATTTTTTCCCCAAATGTTGCAGCCCTACTACCCTTTCTCTCCGAGATGGAACGAGGCCTCCATATAAAAACAACAACAACAACAACAACACAATAATTATGCCATATCAAAAACTCATGCTATCACACATGACATATCATTAGTAATTTAGATTATCTAATTAGTGTACTTTCGAATCTCATTCTAGGCCTCACCTAGTGTCTCCTGTTCCTCTATTACTTATTCATTCCCCCACCAGCCTGTCGTGTCCCCATCTTAGAGTGGCTCGATGGGACAACCCAGCGGGAAAAACATGAGGCAAGGTCACAGTACACCCTCCACCCCTCCAAGCAGGAAGTGCCGAAGGGCCTGGCCCATCAGAGACAGGAAGCACAAAGTGCAAACCAGCATCCACAACCCACCCCTCCAACCGGGAAGTACACAGAAATCTCAACCTTGCCCGCATGCCAGTAACAGACCTTTAGCTATAAGCTTTTACACATCTTATATCTAGAAGGCCAACTTGGGTAATTTGCCTTAAATTGATCGGCTCTAAAAAAGATGGTTGGTTTGTCTCTAAGCGCAATCAAAAAGTAAAAAGATAAATAGATATGGTACGTCTTCATTAATCCTTTACCTTTGCAAATGTCTTTTAAAAGACATTTTACAATCTAGTTCAGAGGGCCGGATCTAGACATGGGCAGGGGTAGGCTGAGCTCACCCAAACATCTGTCCTGCCCACCCAATCAGACTTTAGGCAAATTCAGCGTCGTTCTTTTATGATTTATGCACCGATTAAAATTAGTTTTAAGTGGGCTGTGTGTTGGAAAGTTTGAGGAAGGGCTGAAATCTGCCCCAACCAATCATAACACCGGAAAATTGCTGTATTTTACATGAAGCGGCTTCAGTCTGTTGCGGAAAAGTAGAGGCTGACAATCACATGAGCAATAAAGGCAAGGGCAGAAATGTTTACGTCCTATAAAGGTGCTAATTATGGGGACATATTCATGAAAATGTTTCTTCATGAACATGTATGTACATATTGACTCATTTCTTTAGCTCTTGTTGATTTTAAAGTGGTTTGTACGGTGGCTGAGAGAGCTCAAAGCGCTACAAATAAGAAAACACATGCAATTAAAAAAAAGCACATGCAAATAAAAAAAACCACATGCAAATAAAAAAAAAAACGTGATCATCAGTTTGACAACACATGTGCTGCAAATCCTCACAACACATGCAAACACAAAAACGCGCTGCATTTACAAAAAGCGCTGCAAATAGCACAAACCACAACGGAAATGTTTCAAGAGGGACCCCAAAAAGTGACGGACCCTACTTGACAACAGCACAAACTAAAAAATATTAAAATATATTATGTAGGCATTAACTCAATGTAATGTGTTTCACTAACAGAAAAGTGTTTTAATATGTGGCATTATTGTTAACTCATTAAACTTTAAGAGATGATAATTGAGCGGATGATTTAAAAATATTCGTTAATCATCTGTAGCAACTAATGTGACGTAATCGTAACGGCCGCCTGAGGCGCTCGACGACCACTTCATCTGTGAGCGTGAGTTTCTAGCAAACTGAAAAACACTTTATTAAAAATAATAAATACATGAAATAATGTACAGTTGTTTATTTTTGTTTGCAGTTTTTATAGTATTTAATGATTGTGAACACTTTGTGCACTCAAATGCCGTACACTATATAGGGATTAGTGAATAAGTGAAGGGTGAGTTGAACTGGTTTTGGACGCACGTCCTAGTAGGGTCCGTCACTTTTTGGGGTCCCTCTTGAAACATTTCCGTTGTGGTTTGTGCTATTTGCAGCGCTTTTTGTAAATGAAGCGCGTTTTTGTAAATGCAGCGCTTTTTTGTGTTTGCATGTGTTGTGAGGATTTGCAGCACATGTGTTGTCAAACTGATGATCACATTTTTTTTTTATTTGCATGTGTTTTCTTATTTGCAGCGCTTTGAGCTCTCTCGGCCACCGTAGTTTTCAATAATATTGACATTACTTGAGCAGTTTAATTAACCTTCAAGTGTCCTTCGTATAGCAGCCCTTAATTGACCCTTCGCAAAGACCCGCCCCCTTTAGTTACTGTTGCTATGACGACAAGCCATGCGCTCTCACGCCACACATCATGTTCTCACAGAGTGAAAAATACATGAGTACTTGTAGTTTTTGACATGAGTAGACACAATTTTCAAGTTCAAGTTCGTTAATATACTAACTGCCCTGACTGCTTTGTCAACAAAATGGCGGGTTCGGGGTTATGATTGGTCAGGTTGCGGGTCAATCAAACCAGTCAATCAAACCAAATTTAGGCACAAAGCTCTGAGGTGTGATCCAAACTTTCTTTAAATAAATGTCATATCACGATAAAATAAAATCGATCAATTTATGCATTTTTGAGTGTGTGTGATTTTTGGGGTAAAAAAATTATTTACCTATAAAAGTACCATATTTTATGTTATATTTAATATTTCTTTTACTTCAGTAAAAAAAAAAAAAATCATTCCAGTAAGTTACCTAAAAATGTGGTGACTTTGGTGACATCTGCTGACATATGATGGTATAAAAATAGCAAAATAGCAAAAATATCAATAGCCACTAATTGGCAGTAGTACTCAATGGCTGCATATAGGCTGAAATCTAAGATTTTATCACAAGTTACAATTGTTGAATGTTTTAAAAACCATTTGTGTTGGGTGAGACTATACAAAGATGTCAAACTACTTACAGACAAAAATGACCATACTATAAGGAAAAGACAAAGTAGGAGACAGCATTAACAAAGTAGAATGTACAAAGCGAACTGTCTGCTTAACCCAGGGCTGCAAAAACTCAGTTCTTGGGGGGCCACAGAACGCTAGAGTTTAGTTGCAACCATGCTCCAACTCATACCTGTAGTTTTCAATGTATACCAGCCTTCGAAAGATGCAGCCTCTGAATTGGGTGGCAGCTATTTTGCCAATAACTAGCTGTGTTTTCATGAAACGAGAGAGTTTAGCTCCATTTTGCCGCAACACACCTGCCTGGAAGTGTAGTAGGCCTCATAAGACCTGGATTTGCTGGTGATTGGCTGTTTAATTGGAGTTGGAGCTAAATTTTGCAGCACAGTGGCGCTTCAGGAGCAGGACTGGATACCCCTGTTATACAAGGTTGCAACTGACAGTTGTTATTAACATTTAAATGGATTTTGTGGATTTAATTTTCCATGGACCCCGTTTGAACCCCTAATTAAATAACAGTACTATTCAACACAACATGAAACCATTGGGATCGCATACCATTGATGCCCATGGTCCCATGCAGACTACACCTGTCTTCAAGCTGAGCTGAAGTAAAGGCCTGGACTAGATGCACAACTGATGGGTGCTAAATGATTACTCTCTAGGCAACATCTGCTTAAAGTAAACACATCCATCAAGTATTAAATAACCTAATATGTGCAGTATGCGCAACAAGGGATAATTCCCATTTTAATACGAGGTGTCAGTAGAGGAGAGGATATTTATCGAGAGGACAGCCATTTATGCGAACACTCTTGGCAGGCCTTTGTTTGTGATATTTTTAGCATGCGATTCAATATACCTTTAGATTACACACACACACACACACTCACTCACACACACACACACACAGAGAGATACTGTACATGGTGTAATGATGTTGTGAGTGGAGCAGATAAATCATGGACGCTTTAATCAAACCACAAGAGAATAATCAATCATTCAGTGCTCTGCCCCTCTTCCTCTCTCTCTCTCTCTCTCTCTCTCTCTCTTTCCCATCTCTCTGGCCTAAACAGCATGCCTGCGGTGTCCATGGGTAATAAAGGTGCCAGATCATTTCAAACTTGCTATCATTATTATTTGTATTGCAGATACTGCAGTGTGCCTATTCTATGGGGATTTGGAGCGCACAAAACAACAATTTAACCATCAAAACACAAATAGATGTAAATCAAAACATTTCTGCATTGAATCAAGGTCAATTTGATTCCAAATTCGTTTCAGTAGTTCACAATGTTGCTTATGAATGCACAAGATTGCAAACACACGTCAAGTGTCCTATTTTGAGGACCGCAAGAATTCAGAAGAGTTCATTTGGGTCAGGAACCCCATTAAACCCACCTGAACTATAAAGAACTACAGTTGTGTTCAAAATTATTCAACCCCCACTGAAATTGATTGTTTTGGCCGGTTTGACATTGATTTTGATCATTCAGTCATCCTGCTTACAATTAAATCAAAGAGGCACGTGTAGGTCAGACAAATATAACATAACATTTATAATGAAATAACCACAAATGTCTTTTCTCTGCTCACATCATTATCAGTTTTATTCAACCCCCAAGTGACATTCAATCTTAATACTTAGTACAACATCCTTTTACAGTTATAACAGCTTTTAAACGTGAAGCATAGCTTGACACAAGTGTCTTGCAGCGAGCTACGGGTATCTTCGCCCATTCATCATGGGCAAAAGCCTCCAGTTCAGTCACATTCTTAGGCTTGCGCACTGCAACTGCTTTCTTTAAGTCCCACCAGAGGTTCTCAATCGGATTTAAGTCTGGTGACTGCGATGGCCATTTCAAAATGTTCCAGCCTTTAATCTGCAACCATGCTCTAGTGGACTTGGAGGTATGCTTGGGATCATTGTCCTGTTGAAAGGTCCAACGTCTCCCAAGCCTCAGGTTTGTGACGGACTGCATCACATTGTCCTCCAATATCTCCTGGTACTGAAGAGAATTCATGGTACCTTGCACACGCTGAAGCTTCCCAGTACCTGCAGAAGCAAAACAGCCCCAAAGCATGATTGACCCCCCGCCATGCTTCACAGTAGGCAAGGTGTTCTTTTCTTCATAGGCCTTGTTCTTCCTCCTCCAAACATAGCGTTGATCCATGGGCCCAAACAGTTCTAATTTTGTTTCATCAGTCCACAGAACACTATCCCAAAACTTCTGTGGTTTGTCCACATGACTTTTGGCATACTGCAGTCGACTCTTCTTATTCTTTGGAGACAGCAAGGGGGTGCGCCTGGGAGTTCTGGCATGGAGGCCTTCATTACGCAGGGTGCGCCGTATTGTCTGAGCAGAAAGTTCAGTACCTACATCTGACAAATCTTTTCTCAGTTCCTCAGCAGTCACACGGGGACTTTTCTCCACTCTACGCTTCAGGTAGCGCACAGCAGTCGAAGTCAGCATCTTCTTTCTGCCACGACCAGGTAGCGTTTCAACAGTGCCCTTTGCCTTGAATTTGCGAATGATGCTTCCTATGGTGTCTCTTGGTATGTTTAACATCTTTGCAATCTTCTTATAGCCATTGCCCTTCCTGTGAAGAGTAATCACCTCTTCTCTTGTCTTCCTGGACCATTCTCTTGACTTCACCATGTTTGTAACCACACCAGTAAATGTCTAGAAGGAGCTGAGTATCACAGTCATTTTAAAGCTGCCTAATTGGTGCTTATTAGGCTTTATTGCTGCTCCCTGACATCCACAGGTGCTTTCAATACCTGATTGAAAACACTTCAATGGACCTCTGTTCTTCAGAGTGGTAGTCTTTAAGGGGTTGAATAATTGTGTCAATGAAGAATTCACAAAAGAAACATTTACTACTGTATTACAAAACCAATTGATGTCATTTTAGTTGCATATGCTTCTTTAAGAAGTCCTTGTAGGATTTCATTCTGAATTCAATTACAAATGTACTCTAAATTCTCTAAAACCATTTACAGCATTGGGGGGGTTGAATAATTTTGAACACAACTGTATGAGAGAATCCTTTTATTAACCTGTTCCACTGCTACTATGGACTAACATTTAAAGTAATAATTTGATTATTGTCATACATGTTTTACATACCCTTCATTTACATCTTTACCCACCCTTACCACCAAACCTGTGCCTAACTTACCCATATCCTACCTCAATAGCAGCAAGTGTTTTGCAATACAATAAATATAGTGTAACTAACATTTTTCCAAGTACATAGTAATTAAAAAGACACCAAATATAGTTTAAACCTACTTTAAACAAACAAACAAAAAAAACACCCCGATTACACCACACTAAGCTAGTTTTCTGGTTTCCCAGCCTGACCAAGCTTTTATAGGAGACCAGTTAAAGGTGCAGTAAGCGATTTCTGTTGAAAGTTGATTGGACTGAGTGCAAAAACACACTTGTAGCCAATCAGCAGTTGGGGCGTGCAAACTCATGATGGCGGAGGAGAGAGAGTGAGCAAGAGGGAAATTTTACGAAAGAATGTAGAAAGACAGATGGCTGAGAGACATTACAAAAGACAAAAGGTCCGGGGAATATCCCTGAAAAAAGAAGAGTTATGATACGGCAAGAGCTTTAATATCAAGCTTACCAGCGCTGGAAAGACCTAAGCTGGAAGGCTTGAAAATGGATGTTGCGTTGTTTCTGTATAATATTGCTTTTGCTGTTTCACAGAATCAACATATGTATTGTTTGCTATAGTAACAGGACAGTTTCGAGTGTCATTGTTTGTCTGGAGCTGCTGGTGACTAACAACAAACTCTTGTAGATACTCTTGTATACTGTATGTTGTTTTTTTTTGTTCTTCCTCGTTCGTTAATCATCTTAGCTTTATTTTTCACAAAGCATTATTTTGCTTCGCTTCAGCTGTGATGAAAAGACATCCACTACTGCACTGCATGTTTGTTTATTTTGAGGACGGAGCAATGAGAAATATCAATGATGTTTCTCAGAAATCGCTTACAGCACCTTTAAGACCTGAAAACTAGCTTAGACCAGTTAAAGCTGGTTTTTATTTTTTTGGTGGTGAAGGTGGGCAGTCGAAAATCATCGACCTTTATTCCCAACACAGGTGTAGCAGCAAATCTAAGGCCAGTAGCATCATTAAGAAGACCAGAAATCATACAAAAACCTCTTCTCACTTCTGCTTTTGGCAAAATGTCACAGCTGTTCCAAACATGGGGGTAAAGCGGCAAGACAAACTATATGAAAAACCCGTGGACACCATCATAAACACAAACACAGTGGCGTTTTCAAAAATATATCATGTCTGGGAACATCCTGCCAGTGTTTGTATCACTAATGCCATTCTGTTGTGTCCCCCTATAGGACCAGTGTAATACAGATGGTAAAAGATGTAAAGGATGTCTCTCTCTATTTCTGTCATGGCACACTTCAATTTTGTTTGATATATTTTGCTGGGTAGAACAATTCACATCGCAGGCACAGATAAAGGTCGCACACTGAGTGTGTGTGCAGCTATCTACTTGTGAGACGAACCACAAAAACTCAACAGAATGATGGAGAGATTCAGTTAAAGGAATATTTTATTCTGGATTCTGTGAGCCTTTTGCTGCTCTTTACACAGTCTGGCTGTGATAAATGATAAGACACCAGGACCGCACTGAAATGACATTGAGGGTATCATTCTGAATGACCTTAAAAAGGGCAGGATTGATAGATATCACAAACCATATATGTGTGCTGCTACCAGCACAAAAAAAAAAAAAAAAAAAAAAATCATGTTACAAGGACATAGTTACATATCAATATCCATAAGCTGGCATTTACAAAAAGACATGTTTGGGAGTTACTGAATTTTCTGAACTCTGCTTCCATAGATTTAATCAAAGATTGTAGATTCTTTTCAAAGTGATAATTAATCCAGTTCGTTGTATCCATATCTTTTCATCAAATTGAGTAACAATTATGGAAACATACACCATCACAATTTCGCCTGCAAATTAAGTTTGTTGGGTGATGGTAATTTCATTTCGTTACTGGGATGGTTGGAGCGAATTCATTCTTTCCCACTGTGAGCATTTACCACCACCTACTGGTGAGCTACTGCAATGACATGGATGGGGCTTTCATTAATCATTAGGAGTGTACGTGAATGAACACAAGGTGGTGAATCTC
This sequence comes from Zacco platypus, assembly GCA_038088235.1. Classification (NCBI taxonomy): domain Eukaryota; kingdom Metazoa; phylum Chordata; class Actinopteri; order Cypriniformes; family Xenocyprididae; genus Zacco; species Zacco platypus. Next base: position 13,677,533 of record CM076064.1, on the reverse strand, counting down.
AACCTAATGAAATAAATTTCAAAGAAACACATACAAACAAATAAATAAATTTTATTTATTTTTTTTATTTAGATTTTTTTATTTTGCATGACCCTTTTGTTCACTGAAAAAAAAATTAACAATTATTCCGAGATAGAAGTAAAAGAACTTATTTTTGTTAAAAAAATGTAGGCCTACTCTCACTCAAATATCCATTGCGCATTGGACGAGGATTATATTACAACTACAAACTACATGGTTTAAATAAAAACTACAAATATGGCGGACGTGCGAAACCGGAGGCAAGTAGAGAGGTTTTGAGTTGAGGGGTTTATTAGAGTGAATAATCAGTACCTAACCTGACGAAAAGATAATTATTCAGTTTTATTCTCACATTTAATCTGAAACAGCATTGTATACTTTTATAAATCTTGGCCTACGTTTGGTCATCAACTTTTATGTAAACACATGAGACTTCTCATGAAAGACCCACCCGTCGACTGAATCAGAAAGAGCACGCCAAGTGTGCTTTCACACACAAGGCATTTTTCTGAAGCTTTCAGTACATGCATACAAATACAATAAGACACCGTAACAAAATTAAGAATAAAGTTTTGTCGGAATAAACATTTACAGCGTCAAAGAGGCAGTTGCAGTGACGGTCAATGAAGGGACAGAAATCTGATTGCAAAAAAGGTCTTCATTTGTGTTCAGATGATGAACGAAAGTCTTACGACACGAGGTGACTAAATGATAAAATCTTCATTTTTGGGTGAACCCTTTTAAGTTTTACTTTAGTTCTCAAGTAAATTTAAACTAGTTAGTGCCTTTAAATATCATGCACACATTGACCATATATTGAAATAATTCTATAAAAAGAGTGATTAGCCAAATAGGATCATGAAATTATGGTTTAAAGAATGGAAGCGGTCTAATTTTCAGTGGCTTGCTAAAGGTAGCAAGATGACAGATAACACTAACATTACCTTTACATTACCAAATACACAAACTTTTAAATTTCATTTTTTATGGAAAATCCTTAGTCTTGAACCAACTACATTCTAACAAATTTGTAAAGAATGTAAATGTGCCCTGTTTGTCATACTTTAGAACATACTTTAGAATAATTTTAGAACCATTTAAAGAGCAAGTTATTTAATCCATACAATTTAACCAATATAAAAGTTAAATTAAGTATAAACCGTGTGTGTCATGCATGTATAAAATGTTCAAAACTATTTAAACTTCTCAAACTTAAAACACATATTTGTTATAATCACAGAGAATTTATTGAACAAATGCAATGAACATCTGGAGTGCCTTCAGGTCAATCATTAACAACAGCCTTCAGACACATTCATGAAATGCTGGTTAAGCTTTTACCATATAAAGACCTTTTGAAGACATTTTTATCCTTTAGACAATTTTAAAGCTATATGGCTTATGACTTCTCTATTTAGAAAAAAAGTAGTTAAAAACATACTTGTATATACACAAACATACATATTTACACGTCTTGTTTTTTCTCTTATCAGTGAAGTTTTCCATAGTTTTCTTTAAAATAACAGTACAGGGAGAGTATGTTGGGCTGACAAAATTATCACATAAGTAGTACATCTGAAGATGTAAACATCAAGGACTTGTAAGTAAAAAGCATAAAATATTCAGCAGGGAAAGTACAAAAGGGACTTTCAAACGCAACATTCAAACCCATGCAAATTTAGAAAGAAAAAAAAAATTGTGTCAGTCAAGATGAGTGACCTTCATGATGGGTTTTCAGATTCTGTAGACTTTGCCCTTGAATTGTCAGATCTTTCTTTTCTTTCATCTTTTTTTTCTTTGCTCCTGCTTCTGTCCCGTCTGTCACGGTCTTTCTCCTTGCCTCTTTCTTTGTCCCGTTCTCTGTCCCGATCTCTTCTGTCACGGTCTTTTCCACGCTCTCGATCACGACTCCTTGAGCGTTCTCTTCTCCTGTCCCTGCTGTCTCGATCTCGGTCACGGTCTCTGTCTCTGTTCTTTGCTCTTTCTCGGTCATGGTCTTTTCGCTCTTGATCTCTCTCCCTGCCACGGTCTCTGTCTCGATCCCGGTCTCTCCTCTTGTCTCCATCTCCATCTCTGTATCGGTCAGACTCTCTGCGATCCCTCTCTCTACTGTGTTCTCTTTCCCTTTCCCTGCTGCGACCCCGCTCCCTATCTCTTTCCCTGCTCCGGTCTCTTTCACGATCCCTTTCTCTGCCTCGGTCATGCTCATGTTCCCTATTCCAGCCCCATGCTCGTCCACCATGACCACCTTCTCTGTCTCTATCTCTCCTTCTATCCTCAGACAAGTCACGCTGCCTCTCTTCAGACAACCTTGAGGGGGCATCTCTGTCACGCGAACCACCATCAAATCGACTCGGACGGTTATGTGGCTCTGCACTATCTCTGTTGGAACTGCTTCGCCGCCTCATTTCAGGGGAGGGACGTCTCCAGTGGTCATCACGGTGGGTGTCTGGGCTGTGTCCACCTGCACGACTCTGTATTGGGATCGGACCTTCAGGTGGTGTTGGAAGCAGAGGTCCGCGAACAGGTCTAACATCACTTGAGCTATCATCATTGTAGTTAAATCGTGTTGGCTGGCCAACAGCTTCCTTATCATAATGTCCTGGTGGTGGACCTCTCGGGCCACCAAATTGCTGAACTGATGATCCCCGGTGCCTTTCAAAGTCTTGAGATGAATTTCCCCGTTGTTCCTCAAATGATCCCCTGTGTTGAGGTGAACCACGGAATTGGTTTGGAGGTGGAAATCGCTGTCCTGACATTTCACCTGTAGGACCAGCAGGTCCTCTTCGTCCATCAAAGTGGTTTGGTGGTGGTCCCCTAAAAGGAGGCCTTTGTGAGGGTACCTGGGACTTCTCCATTCCCTGATGATACGAGTTTCCACCATCTTCAAACTGATCACCAGGTCCTCTTGACATGTTAGATGGAGGTCCATGATCCCCAATGTTATGAAGCGGAGATGGGCCTCTTGGCCCTGGGAAGTGGGATGGTGGTGGAGTTCTATTATCAAAGTGATTTGGAGGGGGACCGGCGAATGGTGGTGGTGGACCCCTAGGTGCAGAGAAGCTAAAAGGGGGTGGAGGCCCATTAAACCTTTGTCCATCAAAGCTGGGAAGGGGTGGCCCAGGTATTGGAGGCCCTGGATGTGGGCCTCTTTGTCCAATATGCTGAGGGGGAATTGAATTCATAGAATTATCAAATATCTGAGGAGGAGGAACTCTCTGACCGATTGGTTGGAATGGAGGTGGTCCTCTTGGTGTAAAATTTGGAGGTGGTGGACCTCTTGGAGCAGCATCAAACTGAGAACTGCTACCCCACTGATTCTGGAAAGGTGGATATGAACCAGGTGGTGGATACTGAGAATGATCATTATCCCCAAGGGGAGGAGGTGGACCTTGCATTGGGGGAATCTGCATTGGTGGTGGTCCTGAGATCGGTGGTGGGAGATGCATGGGCGGTGGAACAGATATTGGTGGTGGGCCTTGCATGGGAGGTGGACCAAGAATAGGTGGAGGCCCAATTGGAGGAGGAAAAGACATTGGAGGTGGAATGTTAGCAGGATTTGTTGTTGGTATGTGCTGCATATGGGAACTGTGAGAATCCATATAAGATGAGTTGTCTTGGATAACATCTTGTAGCACTCCTGAGTGTACGGATGTAGATAAAGTACTGATTGTTGAAATGTTATAATACGTGGTTGCAGTAGTCTCAATAGGCTGCCCAATGGATGAAACTTGGTCAGCTTTCAAAACAGACTGTCCAATGGATGAATCAGCTTTTAAAATGCTGGCAGAATTAGGCCAAACCTCCTCAAAACTTTTAATCTCAGATTCAATGGGATCATCCTTCATTTTGGGTTCTTCTTCAGGTTCTTTTTCCATGTAGCTTTCCACTAACTCTGGGTCAATCTTTTCCCCTAGTAATGGAATAGAAACTTCTGTGCTCTCTAAATCAAGGAAAGGCACCACTTCACTCTTGCTTGTTTCCTCCTCCTCAACTTTCTCCTCAGAATTGGATGCTTCTGGGTGCAGGAAGGCAGGCTGCATGGAATCCAAAGTGGCAGTAACTTGTAATATGGGAATATCTGCAGTTGCAGAAGGTTCCTCTACTGATTTATCTTCAGTAGAGTCCACCTGTGCAGTTTGTGTGTCTGCGACTGTGCAAGCTTGTGTTACTGATGTCTCCATCACTGTAGCTTCTTGTGGAGATGGTTTATCTGTAGTAACAAAAGATTCCTCCTCGGTCTCTGTGGAATCAGAAGTCTGCCTTCTACTTACAGCTGCCTGTCTAGGGTCTCTACTCTGCCTTGGGTCTCTTCTCAGGTTTATAACTGGAGCAACTGTACTCTTTGCCACCAACTCTTCAACCTTTTTACCAAGCTGCAGCAATTGACTGTTAGCTAACAGAGATGTAACAGGCTGAGAAACCAAAGTCTCTGGCATTTGCTGATGAACTGCTTCCTCGTGCTTCTGTTCCTCAATATGTTTGTCTTCAAGCACTTTTTGATGCTCAGTTAATTTTTTAGCACCTGGATCAACTCCAGCATCATTAAAAAGAGAGTCATCCTCAGGGTCATAAGCAACATCATCCATCATAGTGGTGACCTCTGTTTGCTTAATGGCAGCAGATACTTTTGTTGTATTATGGGTATTTTCTGCACCATAACCAACAGCTGGGTCATATTCTTCTTCAGGATCATATGGTCTATCGTCCTGTACTTCTACCTCTCTACCCTTGGTTACTGCAAACTGCTGTACAATTGGATCTAGCATGGGCACAGAGACATCTACAGCACTTTGATCGGAAGGTGATAACGAGACATCAGAATCTTGCTTCTTCTTACCAAAAAGTGTTTTCAGGATAGTTTGAAGTGGAGTGGCTGTTGATGGTGCGGAGACATTGGAGGATGGTGAATTACTGCCTGTGCTAGTGCTGACGCTATGCGCTTTCACAGAGGAGAGTAGGGAAAACACTGAAGCGACAGTACTTGAAGACTCAGAGGCAGTATGGGGTGGAGGGGTGCCTGGGGGTGTTGTGCTTGATGAGCTTATGGCATCCAGACTAGATCGAAGAACTTTCTCCTGTTTTATTTCAGATTTACCAACAGTGGATGGTTTTGGAAGACCCGTCTCATCATCTCTTAGAGTTTTAGAACGTTTCTCCTCATTCTCTAGAGGGGCTCCAGAACGCTTCTTGTCCTTCTGGCAAATCAACAACCCCAGGAGAAGATTGGGGCGAGCTGGTTCCAGACCTGCAAAAAATGATGAAACATTATTTCACAAACAAGTTGTCTATAGATCTATGATTAGGATCTTTAGGATATAACACCTATATAACATTTTTAAATAATGTGTTTTTCTTACCTATTAATATTTAAGAGAGCTTGTTCCACATAATACAAAATACTTCCAACTGGTAACATAAACTGTTAAAATGTACACATACAACACTTATTTTTATGTTGTTGTTTTTTTATATACCAACCAAATCATCCTTGTGATGCATTAAATTAGTAACCAACCGTACCAATTTAATAATGGTAAATTAGATTACCACAAAAAAAAGCTTTGTTAATTTAGCATAAATATTCCCTTACACACCATAAAAGCTCTTAATTCTATAAAATGTATTAATATAGCAGCATTTCATCTATACCAACTGCTCATTTTTCTTCCTCTGGAAAACATATGCCAATAATGGCAACACTAATCATGTAAATTTTATACAATTTGTCTCAGGACAAGAAACCTGCTGGCAAACATAAAGTTATAATCACTCCTTTGGCAGGTCAGACGACTTTCTTGTTTTCCTTAGAAGACCAAATGTTATCCTGAATATAACTTACCAGTTGCCATGATATTACAGCCAGTCCAACAGCAGACACCATAAATGTCAGCACTTTCATTTTGAAGTTTAATTTTTACTGAGGTGGCATAATTTATATACATTTCATTTATAGGTAGTCATTTTGAGCAACTCCATTATTAAACTTGTTTTTACGATGAAATATGAACCTGAAAAAAGGCTAAGACACAAATATCTTAGACATGAAACTTGGATTCATGACATATTTTATTAGAAAGTTATAAAATACATGACAACTTGCAGACAAAATTAAGAACACACAAAATTAAGCACACAACTCAAGTGTATGAGTTACATATTGTAGCCCGTTTGATATGGCCATGGTTTAATTACCATTTTGTAAAATGTGGAACAAGCTTTCTATTTACAGAATAGAGTTAAAATATAGATAGACTGCTTACCTTATGTTAACATAAAAATCTGCTTTTTAAATTAAATGTCTGGGGAAAGAGACTAAAAAGATTTGTTAAAGATTTTAAAATATCCTTGTAGATGCTTACCTGGTCCATCAAATGGCAGAAGCTTTGCAGGAAGTGGGTCTTTTGAGCTCAGAGGGATGAGGTAAAGGTCTTTAATGCGCTTGTTGCTGTTTGCCACAACTCCAAACCGCTTACGGCTACTGAAATAAGAAAACAGAGACACATACGCCACCTCCTCCTCTTCGGTTGCCGGGTGGAAACGAATGAGACTAAGTTCCTGAAAAAAGAAACCTCAGCATTAAAAAACAGAAAATCACTAAAATGCAAATGAATAAAAGTCAAGTGCCATTTAAATTAGGTCAACTTTCTAAGTTCTGAATTTGATTCTAATGCATCTGACATTTGTTTTTTATTTTCATACTTTGGACAGTGAAGTCTTCAACTTTCCCACATAATCCCAAACGGTGTGTGGTGATATTCTACCGCCAATATGAATGGTGTCAGGTAAGTCCTGCAAATAAAATAAATTTAGTCAATAACTCAACTTGAACCCCACAAATTAATAAGACATTTAAGAAATTCTTTGAAAAACAAACCTCCTTAATATGGTCAAATGATCCTGAAACCATATAGGCTTTTGTGACAAACTTGGCAACAGAGTGCATGTTTATGAACCCTTTCCACATCATCTCTTGTCCAGACAAGAACAAAGCGGTTTCACCCTCAGGAGTGGGCTCTGACACACTAATAAAAATACAACAGATTTACAAATATTACTATTTACGAGAATAGTAACAATGTAGAAAGAAAAGCATTTTAAACTAAATGCCATATATACAGGTGCTGGTCATATAATAAGAATATCATCAAAAAGTTGATTTATTTCTCGAATTCCATTCAAAAAGTGAAACGTTTATACTATATTCATTCATTACACATAGACTGATATATTTAAAATGTCTATTTCTTTTCATTTTGATGATTATAACTGACAACTAATGAAAATCCCAAATTCAGTATGTCAGAAAATTAGAATATTGTGAAAAGGTTCAATATTGAAGACACCTGGTGCCACACTCTAATCAGCTAATTAACTCAAAACACCTGCAAAAGGCCATTAAATGGTCTCAGTCTAGTTCTGTAGGCTACACAATCATGGGGAAGACTGCTGACTTGACAGTTGTCCAAAAGACAACCATTGATTCCTTGCACAAGGAGGGCAAGACACAAAAGGTCATTGCAAAAGAGACTGGCTGTTCACAGAGCTCTGTGTCCAAGCACATTAATAGAGGGGCAAAGGGAAGGAAAAGATGTGGTAGGAAAAAAAAGTGTACAAGCAATAGGGATAACCGCACCCTGGAGAGGATTGTGAAACAAAACCCATTTAAAAATGTGGGGGAGATTCACAAAGAGTGGACTGCAGCTGGAGTCAGTGCTTCAAGATCCACTACGCACAGACGTATGCAAGACATGGCTTTCAGCTCTCGCATTCCTTGTGTCAAGCCACTCTTGAACAACAGACAGCGTCAGAAGCGTCTCGCCTGGTCTAAAGACAAAAAGGACTGGACTGCTGCTGAGTGGTCCAAAGTTATGTTCTCTGATGAAAGTGAATTTTGCATTTCCTTTGGAAATCAGGGTCCCAGAGTCTGGAGGAACTGAGGAGAGGCACACAATCCACGTTGCTTGAGGTCCAGTATAAAGTTTCCACAGTCAGTGATGGTTTGGGGTGCCGTGTCATGTGCTGGTGTTGGTCCACTGTGTTTTCTGAGGTCCAAGGTCATCCCAGCCGTATACCAGAAAGTTTTAGAGCACTTCATGCTTCCTGCTGCTGACCAACTTTATGGAGATGCAGATTTCATTTTCCAACAGGACTTGGCACCTGCACACAGTGCCAAAGTAAACAGTACCTGGTTTAAGGACCATGGTATCCCTGTTCTTGATTGGCCAGCAAACTCGCCTGACCTTAACCCCAGAGAAAATCTATGGGGTATTGTGAAGAGAAAGATGTGATATGCCAGACCCAACAATGCAGAAGGGCTGAAGGCCACTATCAGAGCAACCTGGGCTCTCATAACACCTGAGCAGTGCCACAGACTGATCGACTCCATGCCACGCCGCATTGCTGCAGTAATTCAGGCAAAAGGAGCCCCAACTAAGTATTGAGTGCTGTACATGTTCATACTTTTCAGTTGGCCAAGATTTCTACTAATTTTCTACTTCCTTCAAAAAAATCCAGTTATAATCATCAAAATTAAAATAAATAAACATTTGAAATATATCAGTCTGTGTGCAATGAATGAATATAATATACAAGTTTCACTTTTTGAATGGAATTAGTGAAATAAATCAGCTTTTTGATGATATTCTAATTATATGACCAGCACCTGTATATATTCAATATAATTCAATGTTGCACCTGGTAGCACTGGATCCATAATTGCGTAGATCTTGTGAAGAGGCTGGTTTTGGAACCACAGGTCTGGCTAGAGATGCTGGGGCCGGAGGGGGCATAGGCAAAGGACCTTTTGCTTCTACAACCACAGGTTCAACAGAGGCGGGAATATTTGTTGGCATAGCAGGAATATCAGGAACTACGTGAGGCACAGATGACCGGTGGCCTGCAGTACGAGGATCTCTTCGAGTTATTGTAACGGAAGAGACTGCTGGTACAGCAGCAGTGACTGGGGGCTGGACCACAGGAAATGCACTGCTTGAATCCTCCATCTGCGATGTAGAATCAGGTAAAGGCATTTCAACACCAGAAAGAGAGGAACCTTGAGGGAGATCAGCAGGGGATTTGGATGGTCGTGGCTCTGGTTTAGACTTAAAAGATGGCTCTGGCTTTTTAGGCGCAGACATTTTTGTTTTTTTAGATGGTGGTTCATCATCTGCAGACTTCTGGCCTGAAATATAAGAAACATGTAACTTAATTATTAGCTGTTAGAAAGATCATAGGTGTACATACAACCAATAGTCGCCACTTTCCAGGCAGCCCTGAGTGTACGTGACTGTTTTTATTGTGGTAGGATATAGTCCCACCTGTACAGATCTTGCAGTTCAGGTCAAAGAGATGAGCCCTGTGCTCTGCTGTAGTGTCTTTCAGCATACTACTGAAGATATCTGGCATTGAGCTGCCTTTACCAGAAGAGACTGGTGCTTGTTGTGCAGAAGTAGGCCGCATGTCCTCTTGGGAGTCCTGCACAAAATAAGGACAAACATAGAATGAAAGGGTCATTATTATACAAGAACAATATTATACTTTAGGATGCTATTCCCATGCATTTATTCATACATTTTATATGCACGCATGTGAAAGAGGACAAAATAAAGTTGGCAGGTAAGAGAAAAGATTATGCATTCAGCAAGTTGCTTTAGGAAAATGAATTGAGAGCGGGATACGAGAGGTGTGTGAAAGAACAGACAGAAAAGGAAAGCAAGAAAGCCAGCACTTACAGCAGCAGAAGCCAAGTGGGGAGATTGGGAAGTGGCAGGCATACATACATCTCCATCAGACATAGGAGGAGGAGCTTCCTCCATGTCTACATCTGGGGGAACACCCTCCTGTCTGGATCCACTTTTAGGCTGGGATCTCCCACTTATATCCAGACTCTTTTGGAATAAGCACATAAGTTTGAGCAAAGAGTACAAAGAGCATAAGTTTTTATCTGATATCATCCAAACAAATTCTAACTCTTATACCTCAGAGATCTCAGATTTTCTCCAGTCTGACATCTCCTTGGAAAGAAGTTCTTCTGGACTTAGTCTCACCAGCCTGAAAGGACTGATCTCCCCACCAACCACACGATAGAACAGGCCCTGCCACACAAATAAGTAAAATATTACAAATCTCAGCGTTGTTACAACTAACAAAGCTACTAAAATGCATCTGTACATTACAAAAACGACAAAAAAAATTCTCTATTAAACATACAAAAAAAAGTGACAAACCTTGTTTTTGGGGTCCTTCAGGTTAAACATAAGAGATCTGTACTTGTTCTTGTATTTGTTATCAGTGTTCAAATAAAGGTTAAACATTTCCTTCTCAATGCTGACGGACAACTTTCCCACTTCACTCTCAGACATGGAGAGATCATCACTGTCACTGACTCTGTCACACAAAAATGTAAATATGCAAATTATTGGAATGACATTAAAAATTTTAAAAATCATTTAAAAAGGCAAAAATAAATTCAATAAGCTATTCAATATTTTATTTTTTTTGGTTAATTTACAAAATTTACATAATGAGCGAGTACATCATGAATCCATCCTCCAAACCATGTTTTTTCCTTATCCTGAATCACAATGGTACACCTACAAGTGTTTGTGTTTGACTATTTTATACCAAATGGGAAGACACTGTGGAGTAACCCACTACCGGAGTGACCCGTCACATAAATAAACCGAGAGAAATAGCTCCAGCTACAATGTTTTTCCCCAAGATGCATGCAGTTGTTTATTAAAAAACAGAGCACTTAAAGTTACATAGTGTACCTTTAATATTATTGAATCAAAACCAAAATACTCAGTTCATTTGAATGAATTTCTATTTTAATATGTATTTATCATTACCATCAAGTTAGACGGCAGCTATATTCCACAGCTGCTATATTTGCTAATGAGATAAAAAATGATCAGCTTTAAGTAAATGTTATACCTCTGAATCACCTCTCACCTTTTATACAAGATATCAGTCAGTGATCGTCTGATGTTGGATCTCATCTGGTTGTTGGGTGGTGGCTGTGGAGGAGCAGCAGGGGCAGCGGGCTGGGTTGTTTTAGGCAATGGGTGTTGAGTGGATGACACTTGTGAAGGTGGGGTTCTAGTGGTGGGCGAGGGACCAGGCTCAGCAGACTCTTTTTGCCCTGTCTGTGGCTGTTTTTTTGGGATAGTGAAGGTGCTTTTGCCAACGCGAAGGGCTCCAGAGGCATGGTGGCGAGATCCCGGGGGGCCTGAAGGAGACAGAACTGGAATTGGTGGTGGGGGAGGTCCCGGCTTCTTCAATTTGCCCGGTGGTACGGGCTGTTTTCTTAACTCTCTGCCACTGCTCAAAGGTGGTGCATTTGTTTTGCCTTTGGGAAGAGAAGAGTTAGCAGCAGCTGCCTTTGTCCCCTTGGAGCCAGGAGACTTCTTTCCACCTTTGGGAGCAACATTTGAAGCGGGAGGTTTCTTGTCTGTAGAAGCAGTCTCCTTCTCTGGTTTGACTTCTTCATTGCTCTCCTTTTCTTTGTCTTTTTGGGGTGCTGCTGGAGAAAAAAAGAGGAATAAAAGGATTCATAAACAGAAATGGCAAAATTACTCCAAATAGCTCATTTGTTTGAGAAAAAAAATTGTGTGAAATGCTAAATTGTAGTGCCTTGCCTTGAAACTGTAATAACTTTCAAGTTTCTGAATATGAAGACCACCATTACCAGTTCAAGAATTGGTTTAAAGACACGAGGCAAATGTTGAACATGTAAGCTTTATTTTAGAAAATATTCTTTAACAATCATTTTTAAATCAGCTTAAGCACTACCTGGCTCACATAACAGTAAGATGTATTTGTGTACATTTAATTATTTTCTTTAAATAATGTGTTAACCACAATAATCAGTAGATAGCATATTTAATGCATCAACTAACTGGAGCACAGAGCAGCTATTAGTTGGCAAGTAATTTAACATTTTTAATATGCCAGAATTTGAAGCAAAATATGAAGGGTTCACACTACATGCGCCAAATTTAGATTATTTGCTGTTTTGGTTTTCAATATTTTGCCATTATATACATCCCTAACCCAATTTAATATCTTTGGAAAAAATTTATTATATGAATTAATGTTGGAAGTGCTGTCAATGTGCAACAGCATAGCTCACTGAGAATATAAAGCATACAATCCTGATGTAATAAACAGAAAATTTCGTAAGGACTTTACAAAGTATTATTAAACTGCCAGCATTACAGGAAAAGCAGCATGTCAATAAATTTAGATATCCGAGTACATAACCAGTATACAATAACTAAACCATAGTGGACCTCAGCTCACTTGTATTGCAGAAATGGACCCTTATAAAAGCACTTTCAAGTTAAGGTACACAATGTACCACAAAGCAAAATAATCCCATTCATGAGTTGTTCTGATAAGAAATTTCTCCATATCTTGATCAACAATAAAAGCAGAAGACAAACAATCCAAGGTACACTATCACATTCAAAAAACTAAACACCATTTAAAAAAAAAACCTGCTGGGACCAAGACACCAAAATTATTGGCATTAATTTTGATTTTCTAATTCATAATTTGCTGGTATCATACAAATGCCCCACATTAAGCTCAAGGTATCCTTTGTTTTTGCATATGGTAAACTGAAAACTTGCCCTTTCCAGTAATCAATCATTCCTACTAGTGCAGAAAACCAAATTCAATCTCTGCATCAAATCAACTGCATTCAGCTTTCAACAAGTATACGAACTTCAATACTTAATGTTCATATTTAAATATGCAAAAAGAGTATCAGCATAGTTCTACATTCTGTGTATATGTATAAACATAAGCTTGACATTTCCCTGTGTGCTGCAATTATGAGGCATGTGAATTCTGTCGTTGTCTGCTGTGGGGTGATATGGTGTCCTCAGCTGTTCTTCATTATGGTTCCTCATTACTTCAGCTTACTCTCTGGGCTCTTGGACCTTTCTGAAACGCCACAGTTCTTCTCTCAGGACGACTCCAAGGACTGTAGGCTTCTTATTGCAAATCATGCTGTGACATTTAGCGGATAGCTGACAGGCCAAAAGCAGGCAGAGGCCATGCCATCCCATGTTGTCATCCAATAAACAAACTTCTCTCACAATTGAAGCACAGGGGCAGCAGAGTATTATCCGCAATTTCACTTTATTTTGAATGCCACTTTGTCCACTCAAGATTTATAAATGCAGTGCATGCAAGTCAAAGGAATATCAAATTAAAAGCTGTTAGTTAAAAAGTTACATGTTTTCATTAATATGTAACAGAACTGTAGTCAAATGTCCATGTGATCAGAGATGTTCTATTCTTAGTCGGGGAGGAGGGCAGGAGAAAAAGACACCAAAACCTACCTGATCAGGTGTGTGGTCAGTACATCTTTTCGGATGAAGTTATTGCCCCGATGACGGCAGAGATTGGAGATAAATGGCAATGGTATTCCACACATTGAGAAACTCAAAATCACATACACATACATTGTAGATGTCGATCAGAAAGCTTTACAAAAGCATATCATGGCAAGGCACTACAGTTTGGGCTCAGATCCCTAGGATCTACATTTTTAGATCACTCTCTTAGTGCAAGAGTAAAAAGATTTAATAGATTAAGTACCTATATATAGACTGTAAAATACAGTCTTTATGCTCTTAACATCATAAATACTTACCATTTTTTCTTATTTTTAACTTACCTGTTCTGGATCTCTGAATGACCTGATACAAGTATTATCCAAATATTAGCATCTTGCAGTGTTACATAAAAAAAACACTGTCAAAGTTTTTAAGATGTAGCACAGAGTGTCCAGCTTAAATCCAAAATTATAGCTGTGCTAGCATTTTCTGGTGCTAATATCCTTTAAAATGCACGTAATTTAAATGTCCAATTCATACCAAAAGAGCTGCTATTATTAGATCTTTGAATCCCGTAGGCTGCAACAATTACAATCAGTTGTTCTTGACAGTTCAACACCCCCATCATTGGTAGAGACGGGTCAATAAAATGTGGAAAACCCTCAGAGAGATACATACACGCTTTGTTTAACACAGATGCTGATATGGGTGTAGTCTTTTCTGGCGTTACTGCAATGTAATTATGGTCACTGGACCAGGATGACATGGCCGGAGGTGGCGGATGCTCCTCTGCATGCTTGTCTTCATCATCATCATCATCGTCGTCTTCCTCAGTCCCAGTTTCTGACTCCTCCTCCTCAACTTGGTTAGACGACCTCCTTTCCGGTCCAGAACTCCTCTATAGACAACAAAAAGCTTTGTTAAAAAAATAATTTAATATAAAATAATATTATTATTAATTTATTTATATATACACATTCATATATTCTCAATATTATTAATTCTATATGGATATATATATATATATATATATATATATATAAATAAAGATACTGAGGAAAAACATCAGCTGTTTGACACTACAAAATGCATAATACTCTACATTTAATGCAACATCTAGACACTTCAGAGTACAGTTGAAAAAAAAAAAAGCAACCTTTTTTTCTAAAATCTAGATTTAAATGTCCTGGCATTATAGAGAGCAGATACAGAACTTGTGTTCTTGATTTATTGTGCACCTGAATTAGCAACTACTGGATTATCAACTTTTGCAATTACACCTAAACACCAATACAAGTGTATCCTTGTATAACAGTCATTCAGCCATAACCCATAATTTCCTACCATTAAAGTGTTGATAAAATGAATACTGCATGATTATTATTAGGTGCCTACTATTAATACCTTCTGTGGTGATTTATTTGTAGTCTTTTTCTGCGCTTTGGGCTTGCCCCTTTCTTTCTGTTTGGAGTCTTTTCCATCCGTGGTGATCGTCTTCATGGCAGCAGCGGCATGTCTGAGTATGCAGTCGTTCCCACAGTAGACAGACTCAGGGAGAGCATCTCTCTCACAGCCAGGGCCGATACATTTTGGGAGGGAAGATCCCTCAACTGCAGCCACCTGCTGAAAACTCAGGGATGTCAAACCTCTCTGGCTACTACATTACGGCAGCAGATCTACACCGTATGTAGCCTTTTTTTTTTTTTTTTTTAAATAGCAAGCAAAACAGTAGTATCTTTCCACTATTTATCAGTTTTAAAAATAGTAATACGATATTGTCACATGACCACATCAAGTGCCAACCAGTTAAAAATGTCATTGGTTACTGATCATTTTAAACTCAATTTTGTGTAAAAATGTCTTATTCTGTGTCCTGATCAAGTGAGTCAAAAGATGATTTTAGCTAATATCAACTCCAAGGTCATCCATGGCATTACAAATAAAAGGCCATGTCATTGCATTGTAGAATACAGTATCCAAAAACAACAAGCTCTGATGTATACTGCACATGCTGGAAACTCTAGTAGCTCATCTGTGTATTCTACAGACACTATACTGCAGCAATAGTAACAGCAGTGTGCTGAAATGCTAATCCAAACAAAGTCAAGACTGACTCCACAAGGTTCTAAACTGTAGAAAAAAAAAAGATTTTAAATAGATTTTTCAAAATTTGTGTTTCACTAAAAGACAGATCCAGCACAAAAACATTGGAAAAAAAATGAATTTGCAATTTACATATGGCAAAAGAGCAAATATTATGACATCAGATAATTTAGTATCAATTATCAGACTTCTTAAAGTATTTAGTATTTTTGTTTTCAAAATGTATTTTAAGAGGGGCTCATTTGGCAATCTCTTACCATTAGTTTGATCAAAAAAAAAAAATCAATTAGATCCCTTTAAGAGGTGAAATTTAAGTTAATTGGTTATTACTAACCCCTTTATATTAACAGGAAAGGTATTCAGTTGAGAAAAAAAACACCCAATAATGACATGAAACCCAATAAAACATTTTTCATGCTTTGTAACGGCACTAAAATGTGTGGTACTCAGATGTCGTAGCTGCCATCTGATTTCCTTTTGAAGTTTTCCCAACATTAGTTAAATTTTGTGTGGCCAAACCTGGTAATCATAATTATATTGTACAATGAAACATTGAAAAAAAACGCAGAGATATGACAGTTTTAATATTAGCTAAATCCCAAATATTGACATCAAAAAATTAATTGTATTAATCTGAATCAGATATTGATGTTGTAATTTGCAGTAAAGATAAACGTTCAAAAATGCTGAGAAAAACTGTCGAATTTAAAGCATGGAAGCACAGAGCATTGATAAGTGTATCCAGAACCAATAGGATTATTTCTTCAACCCCAATAAATTCAATGTAAACAAAAGTGCAGTATTCAAACTCGTGTTTCACACGGAGACATACCGGCTGGAAAATCTTTATTTTCTTTTTCCCACTAGGATTGGTAGCCTTCTCGATCCTGCCCTTGATACCCAGGTCATCAGAAGCTTTCTCCTCTATGGTGGCTGCAGAAGTGCTAGATGGTGTAGTGAGACCGGTCTCATTTTTACGAAGGCCAGCTACTGGCCGTTTGCCATTCTCTGCAGCTGCTGTGGAAGAACCAGGCTTGGAAATCTGTCCTTTCTGTATGTAGCAGTTTGGACAGACATAGTCCTCTCCGTTTCTCTCCATCAGTCGGCCACGTGCCTCAGAGATGCCAACGCAGTCGCCATGAAACCACTCCTCGCAGCGATCGCAGCAGATCATGAACCTATGCACAAGGATTTAAACAATGACCAAACACCCTCAATAATCATTAAATCCACATAATACAAATTAGGGGTGCTCCGACTGGTTGGCTATTGGCTGATAAACGCTTCTAATGATTGGATCTGCGATTTCTCAATTTGCAGATCTCATAAATCGATCTCATGCTGACAACGCATAAAGACGCGCATCTGCCGTGAAAGGTATGGCATGACATGCAGCAGTGTCGTCTCAATCTAGGTAAAATTATAATGCTGAAGGTGAGGAATACTTCTTATTACTTTATTAAATAACTTCCAAAGCAATTTGAAAACTTACTGTTTGGGAGACTACGTCTCACAGAATGAGTGAATCACCATGCGCTCTCTTTCACTCTCAAAATGTGTAAATGGCTTCACATCACCACATCTCGTCTGCACTATAATATATATATATAAAATGAGCTGCAGTTGACAGAACTGTCACTTACACAATGGAGGCAGTGTTGCATTGTTAAGTTTATAATTTGCATTTCTTTTTAAGTTGCCAGTGTTTACACCACTCAGCATTTGTTTATGCGCACTCAAAGCATCACCAACAGCTCACGAGTAACAAATTGCATTTAAATGGTGAAATACACACAAATGTATATAATTACTTTTGACGAGTATGCACGCAAACAGTCAGTTTTCCCTTACGTGAACAAACAGTTGAGAAAGAAAATGCATGTGTAAGAGTATATTGGATTAGTGCAACTCTTAAAGTGACAGCAGCCTAATAATCCTGCTGTCGTCTCTGATTCTCTATCTTCTGTTGTTTGATTAACATTAATGACACTCACTGCCTTTGAATGAATAACTTCTGTAACTTTAATTGTAAGGATTCTCTATTTAATTTACTCAGGGAAGACCACCAATGTATTTTACATTTGATTCCTTATTCAATTTCTTACCTCTATACTACTGTTACCTACCTGAAAAAAGCCTAAAAGCACGCTTATTTCATTTATTTGTGCTACTGCCCGTAAATTGTTTATTTGTTTTTATTTTATTACTGACCGTTTACTCATCTTTTTTTGTGAATTCATTTTTTGAAATCAAGCTTGTGCTGTGTCAGCTATTGTGCTATTGTACAAAAATGCCCTAATGTAAAAACAAAAATTCACTGCATAATCAAACTTTTCACGTATATAAGAGTCAGAGAGGGGGGATTCTCCCCATTTTCCAAAATGAAATTCAGGCCCTGAATTAATGTCTGTAAAAATCTGGATTGGAGAATCCCTATAAATAATTCTACACGATAAAAAGGCGGCTTCAAATAGATTTGTATCAGCAGATACTGCTTCCTGTGATCGGCTCCAAAATTCCTGATTGGACCACTTTTAAGTTATACTATACACACACATATATTTATTTTCTGTCTTCTGACAGAAAGCAAGCAAAGGACAATCTCTGCTTCAAACAAAACATGCCACTTTTTTTGCCTCTTGCCTGATGAGGACAGTGTACAACATTAATTAAGTGTTAAATTAACAACTAACAATGATTGAGAATGCACCAAAACAGAATTGTGGAACCTGTACCAAAAATCATTGTCAGGATACTCAATTTTACATTTTGACCCCTTCATCTTTGGCTTAAATCCCATTCTGCAATCTGATCAACTCCTTCCTGCTGATAATTTATATAACAACCATAATAAAAATAAGTAAAAACATAATGAAATATAATAAGCAAAGATCATATATCATTGGATATTGTCTGTATACTGGAATGCGTGTCTCACTCATAGATCGAACTATATCTACTATGTGAATACACCCTGAGATGCACAAGTAAATCAAATACGGATGTCATTTTTGTCAAATGCATGTGTTTTATGGGCAATGGCAGTTACTTCCTGATTAGCTATAAGATGTACATGATACCAATAACTTGCACAAGAGTTGCAATAACTCGCAAGTTTTAGCATGCAAAACACTTTCTAGCACTCATATTGATTCCTCCTCGGTCTTAATAAAAGTGTTTAGGCTGAGAAACTCATGATTTAGTTTGAATACTCCACGCAATACAAGCACATACTTACAGGGTACAAGAACAGTTGAGTTTTGTTCCTTTGTGCTCTCAATCTTCTGCTGATGAGACTCATAAGAACTCCTTTTACTTTTAGTAAGTACTTCACTGAACTTAAACTCTATTTTATGTTAAGTGATACATATATATATATATATATATGCACCAATATATATGCATATATACCAATATCATTAAAATTAAAACGGTTATATTTCATTAACTTTAGTCATTTTATAACGCACAATATTTATAATTTGTTTATGTATAAAATATGCATATTTTATCAATTTAATTAACAAAATTATACATGATTAAAAAAATAATTTGTACAAATATTATTAAAATAATTTACATTTCATAAAAACGTTGCTTCAGTCATTTTTTCTCCTGAATCTACATGGATCAGTAATTTAATTCCAGCAAATAAAATATCAGCTATCAACATCTCATGCACCTCCATCAAAGACACATACCTTTTGTTGTGTTTCTGCCTGCAGATGCAGTAAAGTGCATTAGGGTCATAACCATCACTGTCGCACTCACTGGACGACGACTCATCGTCGTCATCATCATCATCATCATCATCGTCGTCATCCTCCTCATCCTCTTTCTTCTCTTTACGGAGCTTCACTCGTATTTTGGGTTTAGTGTCTCTTTTAGAATCTTTACTGACTGCTCTGGTAGGACGTCTATTTACAGAGTCATTTGGGGACACCTCTTTGCTCTTATTACCCTCCTCCACATCTTCCTCTTTTGTCACCACATCCATTACTTGTTCCTTTTTTGCTTCCACATCCTTTCCATCTTCAGCACTGGCCCCGGTCTCAACATGTTCTTCAGTCTCTTTCGTTACTTCGCTTCCAGCCTCCTCTTCATTTTCAGAGCTGCCATCATCACTTACTGAGCCTCCGCCAGCTTTAGGCTTCACTGCCCTCCTCGTCCTTCCCCGGCCCCTTTTCCTTTTCTCTGGTGAGGCTACTTTCTGTTCCTCTGCTTTGGATTCGGCATTTCCGTCAAAGCTGGCTTCGGAAGCCGTTTCGGCATCTGTTGGGGTCTGGGATGGAGGATCCCCTCCCTCAAGTCGTGAGGGACAACTTCTCCTGCCCGTTCCTCTTCCTCGCTTCACAGTGACCAGAAACTCTTCCAGTTTGTCGGTGCGCTTTGCCTGCCTCCCGCTACGACGCACTGGGGCGCCCTTGCCCTCTGGGGTCTCTGCTGCCATTTCTCCAGGTATTTCCCTCTTAGCAATGGTGGTCCGACGAAAGCCCCAAGTCTTCTTAAACTCACGTGAGGGCTTTGTGGATTTGTCAGGATCGTCTACTTTGTCTTCACTAACATCACCTTGGTCTTTTTGATCTTTGACTTCTTCTGAGATCGATGTTGGTTCTGTGTGTGAAACGTAGCAAAATTAGTAGGCAATAAATGTTTAAAAGCTACAAATATGTAATTTGGATCACAAAACTGTGACAACGTGCAACCAAACTGAAATCAATCAAAATGCAGGAGCGTTTTCAGTAAAAACATGTTAAATGATGGTGATATATGACACCACATATCAAAAAAAGCTTTTAGCCATTTAATATTTTCCAGTGCATGCCCAGTATTGATACAGAGGCTCTTAAATCTCAGTGATTACATCCTGTTTCAGTAATTTCCCAATTTGAAACCCTGATTGCAGTAAATCCCACGGCTCTCTTGTACAGGAGTGCATGTGTTGGAGTGGGCCGTGGGTACCTTGTGAGCTGGTATCCACGGGATCCTGGCTGGGCTCAGGCTCAGGGGCTTGAACCAGCTCAGGGCTCACACTCTCCTCCATAGCAGAGAGACACTATTTTTCAAACAGAATATCTATAATTAAGAAAGAACAAAGATTTATTGGAGAGCACAACTCCCAAGTATTACAACTTCCTAAGCGAAAAGTCTTCTCAGCTGAAGCCTTGTGGCAGGTGCCAGTGAGTCTTTCCTTTGGATGTGTCATGCATGCATTTAGTGAATTGTCGACGAGTCCTATAAAAAGGATTTAACATGCTTCAGATGTTTAAAAGTCCTACACTCCTTTCCCCACTTCAAGGATGTGTGAAATATTCTCAAACATTTAGACAACCAGAACAAAACTATGACACTGATAATACTGATGGAAACCATTTCTCCTCTTGTTCATTGCACACTAAGCTCCTCATAACTAAAATTACATGAAACAAATCTTTCTAAATATCTAAATAAATAATATATAAATATATTTGTTGAGTAATTCAGAGAAAGATACCCCCTGAATGTTATTATACAAAATACTCGTAAAAAAAAAAAAAGAGCACATCCAAGCACACAACTTTGCATATATGAATAATACTACTAATAATAATAATCACCATTTCAACATGTAAATTCCAAATTCTACTCAAAGCATTGTTAAGATACAGTAAAAACTAAATAGTTTATGAACTGCATGAATGTTAAAAAAAAAAAAAGGACACTGAACGTATATAAAGACACACTAAAGTTCAAAAGTTTTTTTAATAAAAAAATGAATACTTTGTTCAAAAAAGCAGCTTTGCCATCACAAGAATAAATTACACTTTAAATTATACTAAATTTGAAACAATTAATTTAAAGTGCAATATTTCACAATATTAGTTTTTACTATACGTTTTGCTATAAATGCGGCCTTGGTGAACATAAGACTTCTTTCAATGTCTATACACACACAAACACACGCACACAAACAGCACAAGAATTAGAATCAACTACCTTACCAGTGAAATACTTGTAAAAACATTCCTTAAAATTATTCTTAAAAAATAAGCAAGATCAGTGGGAACATATCTAACTTATAGACAAAGTTTTCACCATAAAATGTTGCGCCATTTTGAGTTTGAATATATTTCTCCCCAAACTTCCATCTGACAAAGACTAAAGACTAATCAATACTCTTCAAGTAGACATACATAGACATGCATACATCAAGTTTGTATTACTACTAAAAAAAAACACTTTTGCATTAAAACATCCATAATTGTGTATTTTAAGTTTCATATACAACAGTGTAATACATGTATTACATTTGGGTATTACTTTAGTAAACTAATTACATAATTGATGCACTGAATTTATAATTTTCACTCGTTTTACATTTTTACACACCAGGAAACAATTCCATATTACTATGCAAAAAAATACTTTATTATCTTGAGTGTCACAACAGCACATCCAACCTTTGATGGACTTTTTTGTATGACGTGATAATTACATCAAATATATCTGGTTTAAGGCTAACAGAACTCAGACTGATGCAGCATATCACAATGAAAAATCATTTTAATGACAAGACCTGCATTAATAACCATTAATAATGGCTGCAATACATATTTAACAATGCAATCTAGAGAAAATGAGGCCTGCTGTAAGAAGACACCTGCATGCTCTAACATGCATTTGGCAATGAAGGCAAATCATATTTGGTTTGCAAGACAATTACTGTCAACCATTCTCATTACGATAAACAGTAACAGTGTGATTTCAGTTGTCAAAAACCATGCAGAGTCTCAAACTAACAGTAGTGAAATGCTGTACCTGTTTGCTATGATGATGGCTGGAACTCTTCTATTTAAGATACAGATCTAAAACCAACACAAAAAGAAGTTAAAAATTAGCAATGAAAGCTCAAGCTCTTCCATTAAGGTTACCTCAATGTGTTAGGTTATCCTTTCAGCACAACTTTTTCTACATATAATCTGTTTATATTTAGCCAATTAAAAGTCCATGAAGTTATACACAAGAAAAATCAAGAGTGAGCACACCAACTATTAACCAA
This sequence comes from Zacco platypus, assembly GCA_038088235.1. NCBI lineage: Eukaryota > Metazoa > Chordata > Actinopteri > Cypriniformes > Xenocyprididae > Zacco > Zacco platypus. Next base: position 13,655,018 of record CM076064.1, on the reverse strand, counting down.
AACTGTTACACAAGATCAACTGAACAAAGACATGCATGTTTGTGTCATAATGCTGCACATCGCTGGGAAAACATTGGATAAATGGCTAAGAATGGCATTAATTGCAAATTATGTCTAAAAATCTATAAAAACCCTACAGTTAATACACTTGCATAAATAACCAGTTTACCTGAATAATATCAGCAAATAGATCTTCTATATGTAATTAAAATGCTATACATTTGAATATTAATTCTTAATAGTTCAAACAACTACCAAAAATATTCAACCACTGCAACAGACATGACCAACTTAAGCAAGTTTAAAACACTTATAATGCATTTCTAATCAACTTTACTCATATTAGTTATAGTAAATTAATGATGCAGTAAACACTGCGTGTGTATATAATATATACACACACACACACACAAACAAGTGCATTAAGGCTTTATGTGCTATCATCCCTCATACGCGACTTACTATGCACCTAATGTGAAATAATTTCAAACATACATGGGCGTAATGTATAAACCTTACGGTTAATTAACCAACAATATTGAGATACTAAGTTGACTACAATATTGAGTACAAAATATAACAAGTCAGGAAATAAATGCACGTTTGTTTTGAAAACGCGTACAATTGTTACATTACAAACGTGCTCAAGGCCTAGTCATCAAACGCGCCTGGAGATTCATGAAATTAACCTTGTCTTGTGTAATTAAAGAGAACGTAATCCACTTTCAGAGAGGGTGTGATACATTTATGAATACATCATTTCTGCATACAACTTTATTTGTTTTAAATTAAATAAAATAACATCCATCGAGGTGCTCAGGAATGGCCGCCCACAGTATTGAGTGTCATAGTAACTCATGTATACGCAAAAAAAAAAAATGTAACGAGCAACTCAGCACAGCTATAACCCCTAAGAGCTTTAAAATACACATTAGCGTAATAAAGAAAATGCGACAAAATGAGATAAAAACAACAGCTTCCAGGAATAAATATTTAGATTTGTTACTTGCCCGTTAGCTTTAGCTACTCGCTAGCGCACGACCTCCATTTCACTGTCTCTCGCACAAGAGATCCTTTTATTCCTGCTATGCTGTTCCTTAGACTTCATAAGAGTCAGTCTATATTGTGTTGAATACAAATTAATATAATTCTGGCTGGGCTGTAATATGGGTGCTAAATCTAACTCATTTCTGCGAATCGGTTCTTTCGAACAGTCTGTTTTTCGTCATCGAGTAACGACGCCATCACGTGGTTCTTACGTCTCGGCGTTCCAATAAAATCGTATGTACGTATATATTGCAGTTTAATACGTTATTGATAAGCATGTTAATTGTAGTTGTATATTATTCAGTGCGTGCCAGTCTCGCGATCATACAGACTTCTTCCTCGAGCCGACTCAAAAAAGGATTCGTTAACGAATGGTATACGTATAGTAAGCGAACTGGTGGGTTTCGGTCACGGAGAGCTGCCACGTGAGAAGCTGTTAACGTCTATGAATAATTTTTTATCGTTTAAAATGTCACAGTAAATTTATAGAGAGTTCATAACACGCCGTATATATTGGAGACAATATTTAAAAAGTTTTAGAAGTATAAATCACAGATACCCTTATCTGCACGGGCTAGCCTTCCATTCCTTTCACTCATGCACAAAAATACATAAACATTCATAAACAAACGTACCTAACATTACGTTAAATTTGACTTAAAAGCGCAAAAGTAAATGTGCAAGTTTATTGTGAAGTAACGTAGAGGAACGAACACACCCACTTTGTCGACAATACAAATCAAAATGTCAATGCATAAAAATTCGCATAAACCAATCACATTTCTTAGAATAATGCAATCGGGTACATAGCAATCTGTAAATAGTTTAGAGAATAACGTAGTCAAACTGTAATAATACATGATTAACGTTACCATTCATAAGACAGACATGGGTTTATACTCACATACCAAAAGCTGTTATTTAATCGAAATACAAAACAGCTGTTTACTAGTCTGTCCCGGGTTGTTTTTACATCTGGAATAATCTTTTCGTATCGTATCAAATAAATACGGAGGCTCGTGGCGCCATTACTGGAGCGCGAGTTTCACTGATGTAAATCTGACAAATTGTCTGCATCTCAGTCTTCATTAAGCATACATGAACAACGGCGTAGCATGCACTAGTGTTCATTGCAGCTGGAAATGCATACTTACTTGTTAGCATTAATGTCGTTCGGCGTACGGTCAATGCAACGGTGTGACCTCCATTTTCTTTTCTTGTTGATGATGGCGGCGAATTTTTGCCTGTAGTGCTCCAGTCCAGATAGGATGAGACGAAGCACATTCAAAGTCGAACTTACAATGTAGGACAGCGACGCAGTGTCGTGGGGGTGAAAATGCATCATCCACAGATATCTGACATGCAGAAGTGCACCCTCTAGTCTGCAGAATCAGAATTGGCTATACAGGTGCTGGTCATATAATTAGAATATCATCAAAAAGTTGATTTATTTCACTAATTCCATTCAAGTGAAACGTTTATATTATATTCATTCATTACACACAGACTGATATATTTCAAATGTTTATTTCTTTTAATTTTGATGATTATAACTGACAACTAAGGAAAATCCCAAATTCAGTATCTCAGAAAATTAGAATATTGTGAAAAGGTTCAATATTGAAGACACCTGGTGCCACACTCTAATCAGCTAATTAACTCAAAACACCTGCAAAGGCCTTTAAATGGTCTCAGTCTAGTTCTGTAGGCTACACAATCATGGGGAAGACTGCTGACTTGACAGTTGTCCAAAAGACAACCATTGATTCCTTGCACAAGGAAGGGCAAGACACAAAAGGTCATTGCAAAAGAGGCTGGTTATTCACAGAGCTCTGCGTCCAAGCACATTAATAGAGAGGCGAAAGGAAGGAAAAGATATGGTAGAAAAAAGTGTACAAGCAATAGGGATAACCGCACCCTGGAGAGGATTGTGAAACAAAACCCATTCAAAAATGTGGGGGAGATTCACAAAGAGTGGACTGCAGCTGGAGTCAGTGCTTCAAGAACCACTACGCACAGATGTATGCAAGACATGGGTTTCAGCTGTCGCATTCCTTGTGTCAAGCCACTCTTGAAAAACAGACAGCGTCAGAAGCGTCTCGCCTGGGCTAAAGACAAAAAGGACTGGACTGCTGCTGAGTGGTCCAAAGTTATGTTCTCTGATGAAATTAAATTTTGCTTTTCCTTTGGAAATCAGAATCCAAGAGTCTGGAGGAAGAGAGGAGAGGCACACAATCCACGTTGCTTGAGGTCCAGTGTAAAGTTTCCACAGTCAGTGATGGTTTGGGGTGCCGTGCCATCTGCTGGTGTTGGTCCACTGTGTTTTCTGAGGTCCAAGGTCAACACAGCTGTATACCAGGAAGTTTTAGAGCACTTCAAGCTTCCTGCTGCTGACCAATTTTATGGAGATGCAGATTTCATTTTCCAACAGGACGTGGCACCTGCACACAGTGCCAAAGCAACCAGTACCTCTTTTAAGGACCATGGTATCCCTGTTCTTAATTGGCCAGCAAACTCGCCTGACCTTAACCCCATAGAAAATCCATGGGGTATTGTGAAGAGGAAGATGCGATATGCAGAAGGGCTGAAGGCCACTATCAGAGCAGCCTGGGCTCTCATAACACCTGAGCAGTGCCACAGACTGATCGACTCCATGCCACGCTGCATTGCTGCAGTAATTCAGGCAAAAGGAGCCCCAACTAAGAATTGAGTGCTGGACATGCTCATACTTTTTGAAATATATCAGTCTGCGTGTAATGAATGAATATAATATACAAGTTTCACTTTTTGAATGGAATTAGTGAAATAAATCAACTTTTTGATGATATTCTAATTATATAACCAGCACCTGTATGCTTGCACGCACAAGGAATTTGTGATAGAAGCTTCCAGTGCACAGTCAGAATGAGACCAATTAAGATATATATATATATATAAAAATATTACACAATAGACAAAAGGCAATGGACAATATATGAAGGCCGAAAGTTTGAGGGAATGTAAATAAGAGGTATGATATTATGATGGGTATTGCACATGTTTTTATTGCACAGTGGGGGAATTTAATGGACCGTCTGAGGTAAGAAACGCTTCTTTTCCCTGTTCAGATGCTCTGTAGTGCTGGCCAGACAGCATCATTTTAGAATTGAAGTGGCTTGGATGTGAGGGGTCGAGAGTGATTTTTACAGCCCTTTTCCTCACTTTGGATGAGTGTAGTTCATGGAGTGTGGGAAGGGGTGTACTGATGATTCTTTCAGCAGTCTGGACTATGCTGAGATCTGAATTGGTAGCATAGCCAAACCAGACAAGAAATGCAGAGGACAGGCCCTATGATTGGTATGTTGAACTTTGTAAGCTGGTGACAGAAGTACAACTTCTGCTGGACTTTTTTCACACTATCTGAGAGATGGTAGTGCCCGAGAACCTGAACGACTTCAACAGTACTGTTTGTGATGGTGATCTTCTTTCTCCTGAAGACCACTATCATCTCCATTGTTATGAGCGTGTTCAGCTCCATGTTGTTATGACCGTACCAGACATCTTACTACTCAACCTCCATTCTATATGCAGACTTTTCACCATCCTGGATGAAGCCGATTACTGTGGTGTTGTGTTGTCTGCAAACTTCAGGAGCGTGACAGAGGGCTCTCTTGACAGAAAACATCTGACTGCATCTTCTTGGGTCAACAGTTGAACCATGCATGCAATGCATCATTTAAAAACTTAGTCACCATGAAATCAAAATTGATCATTCTAATTTTTCTCACCATATTTATTATAAATTATTTCTCCATACTAATCATATGCCTGTATAATCAAAATAACTAGGTTACTTGCTTAAAGGATTAGTTCACTTTCAAATGAAAAATACCCCAAGTTTTACTCACCCTCAAGCCATCATAGGTGTATATGACTTTGTTCTTTCAGTTGAACACAATCAGAAAAATATTTAAAAAATATCCAGACGCATCTGAACTTTATAATGGTAGTAAGCATTTCAAAAAAAGTATGAGCTGAAGAAAGAGTCTCCATCCACATCCATCCATCATAAACATATTCCACATGGCTCCAGGGGGTTAATAAAGGCCTTCTGAAGTGAAGGGATGAATTTTTGTAAAAAAAAAAAAAATCCATATTTAACAAGTTATGAAGTAAAATATCTAGCTTCCGCCAGACCTTATAATTGCATACTGCCATTATGAAGCTCGGATGCGTCAGGATATTTATTAATATTTCTCAGATTGTGTTCATCAGAAAGAAGACAGTCATATACACCTATGATGGCTTGAGGGTGAATAAAGCTTGGGGTAATTTTCATTTGAAAGTAAATTAATCCTTTAACCCCAGTTTTCTGATAACAGAAGTGTGGCATTGCACTGTTGGAGACACCTCGGGCGTGACCAATCCTGGAAGCACCAATTACACCATATTTGATGCAGGAGTCCCACCTCCCTGATATTGCTGCTAGTGGTCCCGACTTCATTCTCAGCATATCTCTTCTCTGTGCAACTGTAAAAATCCCTCCTTGCCGTTGCACAGACAAGAGATATGCTGAGATTATGTGGTGAGATACCTCACTTCTGTTGTAAGGGATTTTTACAGTTAAAGACCAAAAAGACCAGATATGATAAATGAAGACTCAGAGTCAGAGTTTTAAAAAAAATAAATTGAAGAAAATTTTAATGAAGAATAGTTTGCAGTTTCATCAGCAGAAGCAGCTTCAAGTCTCACAAGGAGTTCGTAGGCCGCTCTCTCTCTCTCTTACATTCACATTTCCACAACAATTATACTCTAACAGAGTCCAATAACTATGTCATTACTAATTTCTGATTGGTGAAGAAAACTAGACAAAACTGGTAATTTTCCACACATGGACAGATAGTCAGAAGCACATCTCCTTCCATCATGATGCTGACGATCGGACCCTGAACTTAGGGACAGGATGTCCTGTTAAGTCAGGACAAGGCGTCTGCAGGTCTCATAGTGCCAGTTGTCCACCAGTACCCATAAAGGACCTGTACGGAACACTGAGCACACATACAAATATACACAAGATTCACAGCTTCTTCAAGGCTGACATTGATCTGAGCTCTGCTCTGAAGAGGAAACTTTCCCAAACATACTGATAAGTTGAACTTTTCTCTCAGTGAGGGGTACAGACAATATTCAACATTATTTTCTAGTGTTTGAAAATGAAAAGGAAAATAAATGTTTTAACATGAGTTGAAGTTATTCAAATAATTAATATTTAGAAAGATAAATGTTGATTAAAAACTTTTGTGGATTCCAGAATCCACCCCTTCACAGTTTTCAGAAAACTGGGGTTACTCAAGTAAACTAAAATTTTCTTTCAAACATTCGATAGGTATCTCACTAAGACAACTCCTTTATTGCAGATATGCTGTCCGAAGCAGACATGTCAACCAACTCAGTGATGTATGTAACAAACACAAAGCTTTTAATAATTCTCTGAATAGAATGGTAACAATAAAACAAAACACACCTCATAAATTAGTTTTTTTACAAACAAAAAATGACAAAATGAGCCAGTGATGGTTCTGTGACTCCCAGTCTATAAAACTGGACAAAAGTGCCCATGAGGTACCCATACTTCCAGAAGACTGAGTCCAATGCTATTATAACCTAAAATACTAGCTTCCACTACCAAGTGAGACAGGTGCTGATGTGAAATAGGTTTCACCCTTGTGAGAATCAGCCCATGAAACAAATAACTGATTATTTTTCCTTAGTGACTTCATTCTGTCCACATAGTAGAGCAATGGATTGACTAAGTATAAACAATGAAGCTGCTCTTCTTCCAATGAGGAAAAAGGCAGTGGATGGAAAGCTAGTAGATCCACTTGTTTACAGATGAGAGACTCACTCACTTTAGGCACAAATGCTGGCTTCGTTTTGACTTACTCTTGAGTAATCCATAGTGAACTGCATACAGGAGTTATGAACTTTCAAAGCGTGAAGTTCACAAAGTTGAACTGGTTGAAAGAGCCAATAACAAAGCAGCCTTTAGCGAAAGGAACTTTAAATCTATATCTACAGGCTCAAAAGGGGACTGAGATGCATTAAATACCACAGACAGATCCCACGGCAGAATCAGTGGTTGTGAAACCCTGTTAAAATGCCACGCACCTCTCATAAATATGCATATGAGTGGGTGTTGACCTATCGTATTCCTGTCAATCCCCACATGGCACTCAGAAACTGCAGCAAGATAAACCTTAACAGTTGAAAAGGGTCGGCCCTTATCTAAAAGTTCCTGTAGAAAATATAACACCTCTGCCAAGAGCCACTTTGTCTGGGGCTGGGTGAAAAATCTCCCTGTGAGCTTGTGAGAGGAGGTCCCTGTGCAGCGGGAAAGGCCAGGAATGGTCACACAGGAGCTATCTCCATCAGCTACAATTTCCCGGGCCAGTTCGGGCAATCAGTATGACTGAGTGACAGCATTCTCTTACTCTTTTTAGTGCTGGTACGAGCAGACTCAGTGGAGGAAACACATAAAACACTGCGTTTAACCCATAGGTCTCTCGCCAGAGAGAAAAATAGAGGGCAATGAGTGTTTTCTTGTTAGGCGATGGGATCTACAGCAGCTCAGCTGAACCTTTCCCACAACAGGCTCACTACCTGAGGGTGAAGAGTCCAGCACCACCGTTCAGTACTGAAACTCTCTCAGTCCCAACCGTCCCAGTTGAATTAACTGAGACAGCCGAGGCCATTAGTCTCAGAAGATGTAAAAATAGTCTGAATGGGACCTTTTTCCCTTCTAAATAGCAATAAACTGTCGTGAATTGACCTGATGCACTCCTTCGATAGAGATTCAGGTAGATTATCTCTTGTATGGGCACAAAGCAGCTTTTCATCTTGTTTATTTTGAAACCTAAGTTCTCTAAATGAGACACGAGCACTTTTGTATCTATCTCTGCCTGCTGCCATTGAAGGGTTGGATTTTGGAATCAACTGCCCCTTCAATAGATATTGAGTGATTTATAATCAAGTTATTATCAACATTTATCCCTCTAAATATTAAAATTATTTAGAACGACTTCAACTTATATTAAAGCATTTATTTTCCTTTTCATTGTCAAACACTAGAAAATAATGATGAATATTGTCTGAACCTCTCACTGAGAGAAAAGTTCAACTTATCAGTATGTTTTGGGAAAGTGTCCTGTTCAGAGCAGAGCTCAGATCAACGTCAGCCTTGAAGAAGCTGTAAATCTTGTGTATATTTGTATGTGCACTCAGTGTTCTGTACAGGTCCTTTATGGGTACTGCTGGACAACTGGCACTCTGAGACCTGCAGACGCCTTGTCCTGACCTAGAGGGACATTCTGTGTCTAAATCCAGGGGTAAGGCATCAGAATCTTGATATATGAAGACACGCTCCTGACTATCTGTCCATGTGTGGAAGATTACCAATTTTGTCTAGTTTTCTTAATCTTTTTAACCTAAGTAATGACGTAGTTAGTAGACTCTGTTAGAGTATAATTGTTGAAATGTGAATGTAAATGTGAATGTACGCAGAGCGGCCTCCTGGTGAGACTTGAAGCAGGCTTCTGTTGATGAAACTGCAAACTATTCTTCAGTAAATTTTCTTCGTTTGATTGCACTTCTGACTCCTTGTCTTTCATTCAACATATCGGTCTTAAACTGTTTATCCCCAACACCATGATGGAGCACAGAGGAGCAGATGACACTCTGAGACCCGCTATTCTCAGCTACTCAGAGATGCTTCAAAACATTTGCTGAACACTCTTGGGGCTAATGAGAGACCGGAAGGAAAATCCATAGGCTGTGGCTTGATAGGAAAACCTGAGGAATTTTCTGTGAGCCCAGCAGATGCTTATGTGAAAATATGCTACTGACGTAAGCCAGTCTTTAAGACGAATAAAGTGAAATAACATCACAACATTTATTTCCACCAAGAGGTGCATCAATTTTTGGTCACGATCTTGTATTGACAATGAACACTCGTAAAGTCTACTCCCGCACATCCCAAAGGCTTTCAATGAATTTAAGGTCTGGACTTAAAAGAGGTGCCAATTCATGTATGAAAATGATTCTTCATGCTTCCTCCCAACCATTCTTTCACAATTTGAGCCTAATCTTGACATTGTCATCCTGGAATATGGTCATGATGTGTCTTCCTATATGGCTGCACTCCATCAATTAGGGTTAGGCCAAAAATTAAACTAGAAACATAATAATCACTGCAATAATGATCCAATCATAGACTCTTAAGTATTTGCCTATTTAAATCCAAACAGCGACTTTTTTGGCCAGGCAGTATGTATGCAGTAAACAACTTTTCAGTTTTTTTTGTAATATTGTCACATTAAAACCCTTTTGATGGTCCAAATAAGGTATATATGTGTGACATCCACTTTTTTCTATCGTTAATGTCAATCACTTATCAAAGTATTAGTCCAATGTGAAACATTTACATCAGGAGTTCTCTTTAATTCACTTGCACCATACAAAAACTATTAATTACAATTTAGACCACCAGATCTTTATTTATATACAATATGTAAACATCTATCTGTTCTTCTTGACTGCTTTCCTTTTCTGTACATGTTTTGGAATAACATATTTATGCACTTTTAATAGCATAACATAGAGGAATGTTTCTGTTTGTGGTTCATAGATACAGTATCTTATGGGTTCATAAGAATTTGTTCTTAAAACACTGAGAATACAGCATCAAAATGACTGCTATATGCAAAATTACAACAAACAAAAAACAAGTAGTTTCTTAATCACCTGTGTTGGTGTGAAGTTACAGTCCTGTTAACAAGGATATTAAAACCTAATTTAAATAAAAGTTTTACAATGTTTAATTAGGTATTTTTGAAAGATCAAGGAGGACGCATAAATTACTTGTCTGAAAGTAATTATCATCTTAAAAGGCAAATAATTCTTTGACACCAACAATATAGGCATGACAAAATCTGTCATTCATCACTGGTCTAACACAACCTTGCAACTGTTAAACGTAAATATACCTTTCAACTGTTAAAGATAAAACGTAAATAAAAAGAGAGCCCATGAGATCCTACAGATCCCACAAAATAACATCAACAGGACAGGTGAACGGGGAAAACAAAAAACTGAAGGCATTTAAGATATATTACAAGAAACCAAATAAACAGAGCCTCACATTTATAATGCTCACTCTTATCTAGTGATAATACAGTTTTACAACATGTTTCAACCTTCTCCTTTCCATGGAGACACAAAATCGAACAAGATAAAGTAGTCATCATTTGTGAAAGTGTTTAAACTCGTCATAGTGATGTATGGACAAGATATAATGTAGTCTCTTAGGTTTTATATAACCAAATGTTCTTTTGATAAGTTAGCATAAATAAGATATTCCAATAAATACAGCACAGCGCTCTTCTTAAAAATATTAAAAATAAAAATAACCACATTCTGTGCTTTTTTTTGTGGAAAAAAAAAACATGTCGCTGTAACCATTTTTAAAGTGAATGATTTGACGCATTCTTTTAAGATTATACCTGCAAATCACGTGTTCTGAAATATTATACATATAAATTTGGCAACATTAAAAACGTGAACTCAAAAGTTATCAGAGCCCACATTCCCACAAGATTTGAAAGAAAAAGAAAAACTCGTCATTCTGTTTACAATCAAACTTAACAGAGAATGGGACAACTCAGTCCTACAGCAGGAAATGTTTGGATGGTCTTCGTGTCTTAGTTTTGGAACATTCAGTCATATTCATAACAGAAAAAAAACACAAAAGCACAATCAGGCAAGACAAACGTTAGTTAAAAGAATTTTTGTAGTGAAGAATTTGACAACATCTATGTACAGCTGTACAAACGTAAGTGCTGTTGTAGTGTATGTTTTGTACATGAGCTAGGACACAGTGACATTGTCCTTAGCTTTATCCGCGTCACAGTCTTTGTCTGCTGGTGTAGCAGATACAGTCTCTCTAGGAGAGTTGGGTCCATTGTTCGGCTGCCCAGGAGCTTTGGGAGTAACATCTGTGCTGCCTTCTGACTCTTGTTCTTGCTGTGATGATGTTGCTGGAATTCAAAGTCATTTCATATACTTATTAATAAGACAAGTCATTTTATCCATACTATATATATATATATATATATATATATATATATATATATATATATATATATGTGGATGCTTTAAATTGATCAAAAGTAAAAGTAAAGACATTTACTGTCACAATACATTTTTATTAAATGCTGATATTTTTAAGTTTCTATTCAAAGAATTTGAAAAAACTAAGTATCACAGTTTAAAACTGCTGTATTGATTTCTCATAACTCATGTGTTTTTACTGGGCAAGACGAAGTGAACGGCGGTGCTAATGGACTCTCACAAACGCCCAAGTCGTGCAGCTGTGCAGAAAATACCAACAGCCAAGGTTAAGAATCTCATTGAATAATGCATAAAATTTCGGTTTGTTTTTCACTAATCCCTTTCGTATAGCCCAAGAACACTTGGAATATATGGCACGTGTTGCATGGGATCTTTCTGTGATACTTTTGCGACTTGATGCTGGTCGCTATTCACTGCCATTATATGGATTAGCGCAAGTGGGACATTTTTTAAAAAAATTCTCCTTTTGTGGTCCATAAAAGAAAGAAGGGAATATGGCATTAGGACACCAGCAGGGTTAGTAAATGATGACGTAATTTTCATTTTAGGGTGAACTATCCCTTTAATTCGGTCATAGCAACATGTTTATTAGGCTGCTGTCACTTTAAGACCTGACGCACATGACACGGATCTAACATGCTTCTGATGTTCTCTCAACTCTTTATGGTCATTTAAGACTTTTTAACTCGTTGTGTTTATGATGATACCCGCCAATAAAGGGCATTTTGAAATAATTTTGTGTTTCTGTCCGTTCACGTGTGAAAGAGAACTCAATATTGGCACGCTGTCTGAAGTGTCTGTGTGCGCGTTTCACAGACATCAGAATACATGTTTAGACATAACGGAAACGTGTTTAGAATCCGGCGGAAACGACAGCATGGAATAAAGCCATGCATATCAGCCTCCTACGTTTTTGCCGATGCCTCAAAAGGACACAGTAGTCCAGCGCGGCGGATACACATTGTCATGTTGTAAATAAGACAACATCTGTGTTGCAAATGCCTCTAACCAATGTAGATATTCCACAAAACACAAGAGCATCATGGACACACAAATCGGATCTGAATAGTTGTGATACACAATGTAGATTTAGATCAGATCAATAATTTAGATCAGATTCCAATTGGATTTGGACTGACAGTGTAAATGTAGCCTTAGTTTTGTCATGGCCATGAGAACATTTTTCGAGGTAACAACATCTTTATGAGATCCTATGTTGCAGGAAGGGCAGTTTTCTCGTGCCCACGACTTCTTATGTTGAGGGAATGACATCTAATGCGTAAACAAACCTGCATGACCATAGCAACCTGGGATTATCAGAAATGATTTTAATTTATATTTTATTTTGAATTAAGGATGACAAAAAGTGCAGAGATAAGAAATGATTAACTACATTACTAAGTAGATTATATCATATTGCGTACAATGTTGCCTTTATAGACAGCATTCAAATGAAGCTTGTTACAATCAATAAATGTTAAAAGATTATGTAAGAAAAATAGATATAAAAATAATAAAAATAATATAGACCTACAAGAAAAAAAAAATCCTATTGCACAGCCTCTTAAATCCATTCACTGATTGTCTGTTTTTTATAAAAAATGTATTTTATTATTATTATTATTATTGCATAAACCCCTACAGCCTATTAATTAGCCACCAAAATAAAATGTAATAGCCTATTTAGCATATGATACATTTCCATTAAATGAACTTCCTCTAGGATTTCTGTAAGTGTGCCTACAGAAATGGAGTATATAGAATCAAAGCTTTATTGAGACTGTTGGGTGTTTACAGTATTTACAAAACATACGCTATGTAAGTAGGCGTTTAGCCTAAACAGAATAATGAGATCAAGTGGAAAATAAACTAATCTATATACAAATATATATATATATAAAAAAAATAAGATAGTGTACATATCAGTAATTGGGTTTAAAATGGATTTGTAGCTTAAATATTCTTTTAACAGCCCAATAACAATTATTTGAACTTCATTTGAATGCTGTCAAAGGCACAAGCCTATACTACGTTTGTAACGGAAAACAGGCTCTGATTTATCGTGACATACTGGCGTATCATAAGCCTAAAGAAATACAGTCATAAAGTCAAAAGTTTATTGTCATGATCGGGCATTTACAGTATTTACAAACATAAGTAACAAAATATACAGAACGTTAATTAGGTAAAGAAATACATATAATGAAGGGGAAAATAAAGCAAATACATAACAATGAATAAAAAAATAATCAATAATAATGATAATATATAAATATTAAATAAAGAAACGATTGGCGAATAGATATAAAAGACTGTGGGATCGGATGTATAAAAATGTTTACTTGTAGGCCTATTATTGTAAGTTCTTATTCTTTTAACATTTATTGATAATAACAAACTGTATTCGAATGCTGTCTAGAGCCAGCATCGCACGAAATAACTATAGCTTGTAATAGTAGGTTAATATAATCATTTCTTAATTCTGCACTTTTTTGTCATTCTTAATTGAAAATAAAATATTAAGTTATTAATAATATATTTCTGATAATCCAAGGTTGCTATGGTTGCGTAGATTTGTTTACACATACCTTGTGGAAAAATATGTAGGATCTCGAGGCCACGACATCTTATCACGTTCCCACGAGTTAATATGTCGTGGCCACGGCAACACTAAGTGAACCGAACATATCCCCTCCAGTACGCCAGAGTTCTCTATAATCATATAGCTAATGGATGCCAGGAAAAAAAAATGGATGAACATGTTAATTTTGAGAGCCCTAATTTTAAAAAAAGAACAGTCATTTTAAATTGAAATAATATTTCACAATATTACTGTTTAACTGTATTTTTGATCAAATAAATGCAGGCTTGGTGAGCAGAAGAGACTTCTTTCAAAGCTTTTTAAAAATCTTAATAGTGTGACAGTGTACATTTATCAGGTCATTTATAATATATGACAAACATAAAACAGTTACACTAGTAAATTTTGATGATTTTGTAGTATTTGTTTAGTTCAATAAGTAATGATAATAAAACAGACACATATAAGAAATTAAAGCATTGTATTTCTTCTTTGTATTACCAATGAATGTTTTGTTGGAGTTGTAGTTCTGAGGCTCATACTATGTCTTACCAGACTGTGTGCATGACTTCATGTGCTCAGGCCAGTGTGCTTGTTGGCAGGGATAGTCGCAGTAGCTGGTGTTCCAGCAACAGTAGAAAATGGCCTCTTTTCTACAGTTTGCACACCACTGTTTCTTTTTCGTTTCATCCACGGCCTGCTGTTTCTCCACCTCCATCTGCTTCTTGACCTCTGTCACGATCCGCTCCCGCTCCTGCTCAAGACTCTGCCTCATCTCTGCCATGGTTAGCTCTGAGTACATTAATACCATAAAAATATTACAGATTTTTTAATTTATTGCTATAGGAAGACATAGAAAAATGACATGTGCATGCTTATATAAATAAATAAATTAATTAATAAAAAGCATATAAAAAAATTTATATCTATTTTTCATATTGTACGCTATAATGTAAATTCACTTTTGAATTCAGGCATCACAAATAATTGGCTTTGTTTTTGTTGTTTTATTTTTTAATTTTTATAGAAAATATTAGCAGTATATTGGTTTGATGCCACATGAATATAATTATCAGCTCATCTGATCATTGGTGCATCCCTAAGTTAAATAAAATATTATTATTATTATTATTATTATTATGCCATAGAAAGAGCCAATTTTGTTTTCAAGTGAAACATTTCAGTGAACAGTTCTTAAAAGAAAAAAAATCTAATCTTTTTGCACTATAAAGGAATTTTGTGGAATGGAAAGGTTACATGGTAGACGTTCTTCACTGAACCATAGATGCCAATAAAGAACGTATATTTTTAACAGTAAATGACAAAATTAAATACCTAAATTGTGCTTCATCTCTGATAACTCTTGTTGATGTAGCCACTGCAGTTTTTCAATTTCAATTCGCAACCGTCTAATCTGTAACAGGGTAGAAAGACTGTTTTATTCATATTCCTAAGTTGTTAAATAATTCACGAGTTGTTCTTTGCTCTTCCCCAAATACAAACCTCAGCTATTGTGTTTCCTGAAGTACTCTTGGAAAGGTCATTATATATCTCAGTCATCGTCCCTTTAATTGCATCCATAATCTGTTAATAGTTTAAAAACAATCAGTTAGTCAAACGTATAAATAATTACATTTATGGGCCAATTAAAATGGTTTTTGTCAAAAGAGCCATCATCAATCTCACTTTGTTAGTGTACTTGGCTATGTCTGCTGCTACATCTGCAGATGTGGTGGGGATCTGGAAGTCTCCGGTTGTGGAAGTTGATGATGAAGATGAAGAGCTGACAGTGGCTCCTGCCATCATGGTGGCTGATACAGGTGTGCTGGTCACCAGGGTGACTGCAGAGGTGGAGGTGGTGTGTGGGGAGTCTTTCTGCTGCACTGCTGGATTTAAACATGACAACAAATGTAACACTTTTCATAATAATGAGATATATAAATCATTATTCGCATGAACATTTCTCATGAACCACCCAATAGCCTATATAACATGATGGAGACACTGCTTCCTCTCACATGACTTTTCCCCATTCATTTTTCATTACCCCCACCAAACTTTCTATTCATAAAAATAAGTGATTTAGGCATTTAATGTAATAATTTCTCACCAAGGCTGAATTTATTTGATCAAAATTACAGTAAAAACATGCAAAATAGAAAGTAAAAGAAACAGCATTTAATTGAAACAGAAATATTTTGTAACACTATACATGTCTTCACTGTCACTTTTGATCAGTTTAAAACATCTTGCAGAATAAAAGTATTAATTTATTTTTTTAATTCATTTTTTTTTAAGTGAAAAATTACTTATTGACGTTTTTGTGGTAATGTTTCATGGTTTCCATAAATACAGTGGGTACGGAAAGTATTCAAACCCCCTTAAATTTTTCACTCTTTGTTATATTGCAGCCATTTGCTAAATCATTTAAGTTCATTTTTTTCCTCATTAATGTACACACAGCACCCCATATTGACAGAAAAACACAGAATTAACATTAACACAGATTTATTAAAAAAGAAAAACTGAAATATCACATGGTCCTAAGTATTCAGACCCTTTGCTTAGTATTTAGTAGAAGCACCCTTTTGATCTAATACAGCCATGAGTCTTTTTGGGAAAGATGCAACAAGTTTTTCACACCTGGATTTGGGGATCCTCTGCCATTCCTCCTTGCATATTCTCTCCAGTTCTGTAAGGCTGGATGGTAAACGTTGGTGGACAGCCATTTTTAGGTCTCTCCAGAGATGCTCAATTGGGTTTAAGTCAGGGCTCTGGCTGGGCCATTCAAGAACAGTCACGGAGTTGTTGTGAAGCCACTCTTTTGTTATTTTAGCTGTGTGCTTGAGGTCATTGTCTTGTTGGAAGGTAAACCTTCGGCCCAGTCTGAGGTCCTAAGCACTGTGGAGAAGGTTTTCATCCAGAATATCCCTGTACTTGGCCACATTCATCTTTCCCTCAATTGCAACCAGTCGTCCTGTCCCTGCAACTGAAAAACACCCCCACAGCATGATGCTGCCACCTCCATGCTTCACTGTTGGGACTGTATTGGACAGGTGATGAGCAGTGCCTGGTTTTCTCCACACATACCGCTTAGAATTAAGGCCAAAAAGTTCTATCTTGGTTTCATCAGACCAGATAATCTTATTTCTCACCATCTTGGAGTCCTTCAGGTGTTTTTTAGTAAACTCCACGCGGGCTTTCATGTGTCTTTCACTGAGGAGAGGCTTCCGTCGGGCCACTCTGCCATAAAGCCCCGACTGGTGGAGGGCTGCAGTGACGGTTGACTTTCTACAACTTTCTCCCATCTCCCGACTGCATCTCTGGAGCTCAGCCACAGTGATCTTTGGGTTCTTCTTTACCTCTCTCACCAAGGCTCTTCTCCCCCGATAGCTCAGTTTGGCCGGACGGCCAAAGGGTTCTGGTCGTCCCAAACGTCTTCCATTTAAGGATTCGGGAGGCCACTGTGCTCTTAGGATACTTAAGTGCAGCAGAATTTTTTTTTTGTAACCTTGGCCAGATCTGGGTCTTGCCACAATTCTGTCTCTGAGCTCTTCAGGCAGTTCCTTTGACCTCATGATTCTCATTTGCTCTGACATGCACTGTGAGCTGTAAGGTCTTATATAGACAGGTGTGTGGCTTTCCTAATCAAGTCCAATCAGTATAATCAAACACAGCTGGACTCAAATGAAGGTGTAGAACCATCTCAAGGATGATCAGAAGAAATGGACAGCACCTGAGTTAAATATATGAGTGTCACAGCAAAGGGTCTGAATACTTATGACCATGTGATATTTCAGTTTTTTTTTTTTAATAAATCTGCAAAAATGTCAACAATTCTGTGTTTTTCTGTCAATATGGGGTGCTGTGTGTACATTAATGAGGGAAAAAAATAAACTTAAATGATTTTAGCAAATGGCTGCAATATAACAAATAGTGAAAAATTTAAGGGGGTCTGAATACTTTCCGTACCCACTGTATATTAAGAAGCACAACTGTTTTCAACAAAAACACAAGAGTGATGAGGTGATGAAGACGGGAGTAATGGCTGTTGAAAATTCAGCTTTACCATCACAGGAATAAATAACATTTTGAAATATATCAAAATAGTTATTTAAATTTAGTTTTAGATCGGTAAGATGTTTTAATGTTTTTAAAAGAATTCTCTACTGCTCACCAAGGATTCATTTATTTGATCCAAAATACAGCAAAAACAGTAATATTGTGAAATATTTTTACAATTTAACATAATTTTTTATTTGAATATATTTTAAAATGTAATTTATTCCTGTGTTGGCAAAGTTGAATTTTCAGTGTCATTAACATTTTAAAAATCTTACCAATCTAAAACTTTTGAACAGTACTGTGTATGTATATATATATATATATATATATATATATATATATATATATATATATATATATATATATATATATATGAGACACTTATAGTATGTTAATTCATCATTGAATCTTATTGAACTAAATACCTTTCACAGCCTGTCGTGTTTGGTATCTGGTGCTGGATGAAGGCTGCTGTCCCGTCGAGGATGAGGAGACCTGCGCTTGCTGCTGTGGCTGTTGGCTGTGCTGCACCTGTGTTAACACCTGAGCTTGTGTGGCCGGTTGCGCTTGGCCCTGCTGCTGCCTATGCACCTTCTGCATGTGCCATTTTTGAGAGGACGTCTGAAACTTGGTAGTGGGATTCCACACGACGGCCCGCTGCACCACAGGTACGGTCTCTCTGGGCAGTAAGGGCCGCTGTTTCTTTACTGTGCTTGTGGAGATGGGTGAGGAACTGTTGGTTGTGGAGGGAGTGGTGATGGGGAGGGTGGAGGAGGTCAGAGTGGTGCTGGTCTGAGCTGCTGTGAGGGGTATTATGTTAAGTGGGATGGACATTGGGGACTGAGATGGGTCTTTAATAGCTGGGGAGGAGGAAAGGACTGCTGAGTTCTGAGGCTGGGTGAGAGTGCTTGAAATTGGAGTGGCTTTACCTGAGGTCAAAGAAAAACATGATAGTATGAGAGAGAGTTATTATAGTTTAGGACATCAAAATATATTTATTTATATACTTTTTAAATATTAGTTGCCAATGCAATATTTCTCATCAGAGAATTATATTTTAATGTCCTAAAATAACTGCAACACACACATAACTATGATCAAAATTAAATACAAATTGTTTACAGATACTGATCTAGGTGTTAGAGGCAGAATTCTGCCATCTGCTGGTTAGAGAAAATTCTGCAGAAAATATAGTTTTAGAAAGAAAGTGTAATTATCATCTACATCCAGCACGGCCCATTGAGATCCATTCATTTTTCAGATTGTGGCTAACTGCCCTTATAACAACTTTTGTGCTGTATATTTTGTGGATATATTAAACAGTATAAAATACATTAAATCAATATATCACAGCTATTTAGAGTAATTTATAGTGACAGCAATGATGTAACCTAGTCTTTTCTCAAGCTCTCTTCATGCTGTCAGTCGCATACATGGATATGTGTGACTGCATATTGCCAGTCCCATAGAGGGTTTGTTTAATATAAAAAAAAGCATCTTTTTCTAACAGCTACATATTCTAGGGGTCTGTTTGATTTGGGTGGGAGCTGCCGGACAATAGCTCTCCACGACCGGTGTTGGACATCATGGATATACACTGTCTAAAAAGTTTAACTTCTGTCTTGATGACACTCCACTATAGTATCTGACAAGATGGATCATGTGCTCTTAACTTTCATCACTCTAATTGTAGACATTTCCCAAATTCACTGCTCATTTGCATTAACTTGTTACTGGATACTGCCACATTTTGTATTAAAAATAATTAGATCATGTTGCTTTGTCGCTGCCATTGTTAATGGATTTTGATTATTACTACTATTATTACGGTAACACTTTACAATAAGGTTAATTAGTTAAACATTTGTTAATGTATTAACTAACATGAACTAACCATGAGCAATACATTTGTTACTGTATTTACTAATCTTCGTTTAAGGTTAGTTAATGAAAATACAGTTGTTCATTGTTTGTTCATGTTAGTTCACAGTGCATTAACTAATGTTTTAATAATGTATTAGTAAATGTTGAAATTAATATTAACAAAGGTTAATAAATGCTGTATAAGTGCAGTTCATTATTAGTTCATGTTAACTAATGCTAACTAATGAACTTTATTGTAAAGTATTACCATTATTACTACTAGTCCGTAACTACTATCAATGATGCAGCACAGCCTCTTGTGGTTTATTGCTTAATTGTATATCAATGTATATCAGGTCCCATTGGGTGAAATAATTTCGACAGCACGAAGCCTGGTGTCAATGCTGACCAGCACGAGGATAGTTAATCAGGATACTGCAGCACCACAGGGACAGCAGAGAGAGAGGACCCAACTTGAGAGAAGGCCATAGTCCAACTGCCAGTCAGTGCAACAAGAAATGGCTAGCTGTGAGAATCAATAGAACTGTTGTTTAAAGGCCAATTCACTCTGCACAGACAGCCGCTGACCAATGCAGACACCATATTAGATTATGGCATTTCTCAGATTTTACAGAAACAGACATTGAACACATTCTGTTGACAAAAGACATGTGCAGACCAACACAAACAAACACTTCATATTACTCTTGGTTGCCGTCTGTCTATCCAGTGTGTAGTGGCATTAACCCCCTTAAGTTCTGAGGGTATTTTCAGAGGGTTTTTTTCTCAATAACACATAAAAAGTAAAGACTCGTAACTCCAAAACTATAGCGAGGAGAGTCATGGTATCATTTGAAAGGAAACTTTTTAAATAAAAAATAAATAAATTAAATCTGGTCATTCTCATGCTGAGAAACTGCTGATAAATGACAAAAAATAAATGTTTGCTTGAGGGAAATTTTGCTTACATTTCATATTTGACATGCAATAACTCATGGTCCCCTTAACTCATGGCATAACTGGTCCCCTTTAAAACTAGGTGGTCATACAGTGTATACGTTTGTATACCTTAGACCAGAGGTCTTCAACCTTGCTCCTCTGGACCCACAGCTAATCAAGTTTTTCAGGATTGCTTGAAAATACACTGGCAGGTGACCTGAAGCGGGCTGGAAATAAACTCTGCAGGACAGTGGGTTCCCAGGAGCAGGTTTAAAGATCTCAACCCTAGACTACACTACTGCCAATACAGGAGAATGGGTTTAATACGAAATGCTACTCTGATGCCTTAAATACGGGACAATTCCATATTATATTGAATGGTGGGAAGCCCTATGCTTTATTGACACTGATTCATAAAGGAAATTTAACCTTCAGGTTTGGATGCAGTGGGTTCTTTGAGTGCGGTGACAGCGGCTGAATCTTTCCTATTCCTCTTCCGCTCCTTCCCTGCCTGCTCTTCCCCCAGGTCAATAACCAGCTCCCTCTCAGAATCTGAGTCCATGTCTACATCCACAGATGCCGGCTGCCCGACCTCCTCAGAGCTCTTGGTTTTCTCTCTGGAATCTGAGGATGCTTGAGCTGTTTTCAGTTTCTCAGGAGGTTCTTTGTCTGAGTCCATACCTGGTTTATCTTTAGCTATAGGGTCGGAGGTGCTTTTTTGGCTGGTTTCTCCTTTGGTGGCTGTACTGGCCATAGCAGCAGACTCTGTGCTGCTGTCCTTGTCCTCACCAGCAGCAGCCGATGGTTTTAACTTTTTCTTGGGTGGCTCTTTCTCACTTTTATTATCAGCTGCGTTTTTGTCTTGGCCACTCTTGGATTTCTGTTCATCGTCGCTGCCGTATTCACTGTCGCTGGAGTCAGACTTGTCAGATTCCTCTGAATCGCTGTGCGCTACGCCTTTGTACACATCCTCAGATATTTCATCTATACCTGTGGGACAGATCAAATGTTTAACCTTCAGAAAAGTAATGGCACATTTACTATCAATAATTCTTCATAAATAAAAAGGCTTTGTAAAATAAACGAATGCCAGAATGTAACTGACAGGACTATTTAAAAAAAAAGTCTTTGTTTAACATTTTTGTGACAAAAGTTTCAAATGTTTTCAAATAGTATCTTGATAATTCTAAAAGTTCTCTTCTGAAAACTATGAGATATTCCCAAAGGTGTATTGAGTTTAAGTTAAACTGTATTCTAATTAACAGTGAATAAATATTAGTCAAATAATTTTTTATTTTATTTTTATTTATTTTTTTACAAAATTCTTATAAAATGAATTTTAGCAGAATTCTGGTGTGTGAATGGCACCAATGTGAATAAAGCTGAAAGCAATTGCCACTCCAATTTTACATTCATTTAAAGTGTGAAAATGGCTTTTGGGTATCTGAACTCACCCAGCTGTGCTTTGCAGCTCTCTATGGTCTTGTCCAGGTTGAGTTGGAAACGGCTTTTGATTTGTCTCTTTGGGGAAGTGAGGGAGGGCTGAACCCCCTGCTGCTGTTGCTGCTGGACACTTTCACTCAGCTCCTTCAGGTCCATCTCTGCCTTACTACGATCTGAAAGAGATCATAAGGCTCTCGCTAGACCATTATGAGCATATAAAAGCATATGGGTGGAATTAAGTAATATTTTACTTAAATAAGTAAGTAGTTTTTTTTTCTCTGTAAGGTATATCTTGTAGAAATCATCTCATCACTCTCATCTTCCACCGCTTTTTATATTTATAGCCTTCAATTTGGAGGAGAACATTGGGCAGAATGTTATATAACACAGTTTGCGGTCAGTAATGGTTTTTATTTTATTTAATTTTATTCAGTAGGAGTGCATTAACTTATTCAAAAGTAACAGTAAAGTCAAAAGTCAGTGAAATAAATACAAAATATTTCTTGTATTTCTTCTTTTTTTAAATTCTGTTCTTTTGATTTTTCTATTTATCAAAATATCCTGGAATAAAATATCATGGTTTCCACAAAAATATTAATATTATATCTGTTTTCAACATTGATAATAATAATAATAATAAATGTTTCTTGAGCAGAACATCAGCATTTAAGAGTGATTTCTGAAGGATCATGTGACTCTGAAGGCTGCTGAAAATTCAGCTTTGCCATCACGGGAATAATCAAAGAAATAATCTAGATTAATCAACTGATGGAGGTTTACCAAGGTTAAGGTTGAGGATGCTGCCAGTGGTAGCCTTCTCCTGTTTAACCGGGGTGCTGGGAGCTGCTGAGTGGAAGGGTTTAGGGCTTTCCAAGGTGTTGCCTGTGAGACCTGCTCTAGGAGGGGCAGGTGATGCTGTAAGAGTAGAAATGAGCTTTAATAATACATACTTCTATGTTTAAATACTATTATAACATAATTACATGTATTACTATGTCTAAAACTATAGCAGTGCGTGTTTTTGTCAAGTTGCTTCTGAGCTGTACTATATCTTCAAAGCCCTTTTCAATATATTTGACTTGACATGCCCATATGCAACGCAGCAGTGTGCATGTTTTAATCTTATATATACCAGTGCAATCCAGTGACTCCTCTCCAGTGCTGTAATGGGGCAGGGCCGCTCTAGCATGACCTTTCTCTGCAGTCTCCTGTTCTCCATCAGATCCAGTATGGGCAGAGGAGTTAGTGCTCATTGGTGAACGAGGCATATCAGTCAATGAGATTCGCCTTCCTGTCCCTACGCTCCCACTGGACACCATGCTCTTGCCCACGAGCAACTTAGGAGATGCCGTTACATCAAAGCTGAACTTGATCTTCTCAAGCTTCTCAGGTTTGATGGAGCCAGCGCCAGGATTTCCCGGGTCCACAAGCATCTGGAACTGGTTGTCTGGTGTGTAGGGTGTACGGAATGGGGCGTAATTAAAGACTCCAAATTTTTTGCGGATGTTTTCTACATACACTT
The DNA here is from genome assembly GCA_038088235.1 of Zacco platypus. Classification (NCBI taxonomy): domain Eukaryota; kingdom Metazoa; phylum Chordata; class Actinopteri; order Cypriniformes; family Xenocyprididae; genus Zacco; species Zacco platypus. Next base: position 13,631,394 of record CM076064.1, on the reverse strand, counting down.
CCATCTCCTGCATGGCACTGTTGAAGATGCTCTTGGTCTTTTTCACAGAGAAGGGAATCTCTTTGGACATGAGGTAGCAGTTGTTAATTGGAACCCAGGCCCTGTGTATTAAAACGAATAGTGAATGAAGTTGAAGTCAGAATGAAGTTATGCTTGACCCCAATTGTTCATTATATCTATAAATGATGTGAAATGTCAAATCATTTTTCTGCACAATATCAATCACAGCCAATCAAAACATATTTGTTTAATATACAGATATCAGAAGTGGGATTTTGAAGAAATGCAGGGCTGTAACAACTATCCAATTTATAAAATTGCAACCAAATAAAAAAAAATCCATTTTGAAAGTAGCTTAATTGCATAAAGAAGCTCAGTGATGTCTATTTCTATGAAAAAAACATTGAAAAAAAAAACAAGACACCACAATAAATTTTAACTGTCAATGAAATAATTAAAATGTTGTTTTTGATGAAATATTTGTTGTTAAATAGATTTTGAATTGGTAGTACTTTTAATTAAAATGCACATAATTATGTTTTTAATGAGTACAACTATAACAGTAACTGTAAATGGATGTAAATGCTTCATTTTTTTTTTTTTAAAAAACCTTTTTATTTTTATGCACAAATGGATAGGATAACCTATATTCATACATTTATATTTGACTTTATTGACTTCAATTTGGAGAAGAACATGGGGCAGAATGTGGAACATTTCTTTTAAATATACATTTTTAATCAGATTAATCAATTATTCAGAGAAATAATTGACCTGTAGTTGGGCTGTCAAAATGTGCAATTATGCAACTGAATAGGAGTAAAAACTCAGATTAACATGGAGCAAAATTAAGTTATTGATTCACGTTTTTGCCACACAGTGGATGGTTATGACGTGGTTCAATATTTCCTCACCTGTCGTGCTGCCCAAAGAACCGTGCATCCACTTGTCCATCTTTGTCTCGAAGAGCTTTGGCAGGCCAAAATGGGAATCCCTTCAGCTTGGCCCATACCAGAGGGTGGGGGTTGCTCTGATGCACACACATATTTCATGAACAGATGGGTAACTCACACTGGTTACTATGTGAAGAAGGAATTTCATTTAGTATAGTGTAAAACACTCACACATGGTTCACAAAACCAGTTGTCCCTTTTCTGGCATGCAGAGAGATAGCACTCTGGACAGACCTCGATCTCATTCATCTGAAAGGCAATTCATGTTCAAAAAACTGCCACTGAACAACGCTTATTTTGGCTTATAATTCTTATAATTTACAATACATACTTCGTGCTCGCAAATTTTTACAATAACTTTAGCTGTTGCTGTAAGTTTGTGGTTGCCTAAGAAAAAAAAAACAGATGGAAACACATAAACATTCAGCAGAAACAAATTTAACAATACTGTGTAACTGTTAGCAACCAACCTCCATTATAAATGATACAATTGTGCAAAATCCACTTCACATCAGCCAGGAAAGCCTCAGTGGAGCCGTACATTTTCTTTTTGATATTCTGAATTGGAACAAAAAGTGAACACACTAATGAAACCCCTTCATAATATGCCAGATATTATACATTCCAAAGATTTGAAAATAATGAATCAAATGCCTCACTTTCACCTTTTCTAAAGTGCAGAGATCCATGGGATGAAATATATACTCTGCATAATCAGGATGTTGTTCCAATGAAACTGGCTTCTGAAATGGCTCAGTCTGGGGGAAAAAAGAGACATTTTAGTATTGAAGGTATAGTTCACACAAGAATTAAAATTTACTCATATTCATGTCTTTAGATAACTGAATGACTTTAAATTCCTCCATGAAATATTTAGCAGAATGTCCAAGCTGTTCTTTATACAATGAAAGTGAAAGGTGACCATAAATATTGGACATATTTATGGACATATCTCACTTGTAAGTCGCTTTGGATAAAAGCGTCTGCCAAATGAATAAAATGTAAAATCGACATGATTTGGTTTTTTCAAAATATAAAAATGTGGTCTATTTCTCACAAAAAGCTATCATATCATTTCAAAAGATCTGAGATGTAGTGCATGAATTCTTCAGAAAAAATTTAGCTTGCTCCTTCTTTTGTGATTTTTTTTTTTTGAATAAACTCCTTTTTTGGTGCTTAACAGCCTCAGTTCTCACATTTAGAACAACATCAGGATGAGTAAATGAACCGTCTTGTCGAAATTGCAATAATGCGGTCACTGTCTTTGCATGACTGGTACTGAGCAGAATATCTTTCAATTTTTCACCTCCAACTACAGCATTTAGACTACAGGATACACACAAGATAGTGATGCTATATGACTGATACTACATAAACACTCCAAACATATTGGAGAAGAAGGGGACAAAAAAACTGGGTGGGGAATATAGCTAGGTGATTTCTGCAAGACATTTGTTTTCCCAAATAAAAGTCTTTCTCTGTGAAAAGGTTTGGAGAAGGTGAAAAGACAAATGAGCTTGATCCTGTTAAGAAAGACTGCTCCATGATCTGGGGTGGTTTTCACATTTATTTTTTTGCTTTACTGCTTTTTGTACATTGTAAAATTGCTTGAAATAAATAAATTTAAAAAAAAAGTTAAAACCTCTAAATTGGTTAACTAAGTTATTAATTGTAAATGGTTTAATATTGCATTATCTGCCATTTTACTTCAGAATACTGTAAAATGTATGGTTTTTAAATTAAAAACTATGAATTACCACATAATTTATGGTGAATGACAGTAAAGGGACATGACATGATATATTGCCCTGTTCATTGTCTAGTATATTGGCCATTTATGATAAACTGATTCATTGTGTGGATTTCTATTGTACCACCTATGGTTATCAGTACATTTTAAGGTAAAAAGCATATTTAGATTTTGATTGTTCAAGTAGCTTGGAATATTAACATTATATCTCTTAATGATATAATGCACAGGCATTAAAGTGGTCCTACCTGTCTGACCGTTATCATTTTGTTTATGTAAATGGCGAATTATCTCATTTAACACCAGTAAAGTATGGGGTGCTGCAAGGGTTTGTTTTAGGCCCACAGTTTAAGAGTACCTATGATAAAAATTACAGACTTCTTTGTAAGTGAGCAAACCTGCAAAATCGGCAGTGTATCAAATATAATTGTTCTCCCCACTGTATTGTGAAAGCGCTATACAAATAAATGTGAAATTAATTGAATTGAATTATTGAAATATATGGTTAAATATAAGTTATACCACAGCTTCCAGTTTTTCCCCATAAATTTAACAAGATTGTTTTTTACAGTGCCTTATGGATTAAGCACCAAAACTTTATATGGACAGAACTTTGTCACTTGTGTTGGTCTGCCGTGTAAAAAAAACTATTTTAACCCAACTAAACAACCAACCAAATTGTGCCGTGAAAGCAACACCAAAAAGCACCATTGAGATATTCATGGAGCTTTTCAGGTGTGCTGAATGTGTCTGTGTGTGTTCTATGTGGAAAGGCTTTCATTTGAGACTCATTTCATATGGAAATATGCAATGTTTAAAGTGGGAAAACTGGTTGCAAAATGGATCTAGGCACATCTCTCTAATTTAAACTAAATCCTGGATCTGCTGAAGGCGGACCATCAAAAGTCATGAAACTTACACCTGGCTGCTTCATCTTCTGGAGAGCAAACTTCAACAGGAAAGACAGCTGGTCCAATGTGAGCATCGTCATAGCTTTACTCTGGGTCTCTATGCACTCTGCAACTGTTATTTTCTGTAAAGAAAAGAGAGAAAAGCTTAAAGTCAACATGAAATCAAAATTGACATTCATTATGGAATATTGCAGAATTATTATTATAAATGATTTATCCATGCACATCATTATATTTTTAAAATTCACATGCCCTCTTAATCTTTAATCAAAATAACTTTGCCTCCCTCTTGTAGCACATCTCTTCTCTGATGATGTGTTTATTGGCGTGAGGGCAGGACAACCTGTGACTTACATGAGATCACAGCAATAGCAGACCACAACCATCCAATGATCCAATCAATTCCCGATGGAGAAACTCCAAAAAGTCCCGCCCTACATTTTTTCTTGTTCGAGGAGCCGTTTCACTCAGATGTATGTCATATATATGTAATATTTTATATTATAAATGGACTTGAAAGAAAAATAAAAGTAAAGCAAAAAAATCTTTTAATTTATGAAAAATAAGTGACTATCTGCAGGTTTAAATTCTTTTCAGCTCAAACAGCAGAAAAGCAAATAGCCCTAAGTGACTTTAATCTGCATTGTTAAGACGATTTTATTTATTTATTTATTTTTTTTTGACAAAATGGAGCCGCATAAACCAGTACCTCACATTCAGGGCAGAACCAGTCTCCTTCGGGCTCTGCGGCCAGTTTGAGGCACTTAGCATGGTAGACACGCGGGCAGAGCTCACAGCAGAGCACCTGGCCCTCGCGGTGGCACACCCAGCAGTAGAAGTCATTCCGCCCGTCCTGCGGTACAACATCAACAGGGTCTGTGGTGAGTGCGGGCTGCTTCACATAGTAAAAGGGACCATGTCTTAGTTCTGACTGGAATGCGGGCGAGAGAAACAGAGGGTCGGGGTTTCAAAACACGAGTATTAAAGGTAACAAGACAAAACAAGCAGGCACAACGATTATCAAAAAGGGAGTGGCATGGAAAGACAGAGGAGAGCAAATGTAGACGAATGGCCACTGATATAATGCCATTTCAATCGCTAACACAAAGATAAATGCATCCTTGTTAGAGGCAGAAACAAGCTCAGGTCTAATAATTCATCAGAGCTGCATCAACATGAATTATAGTCTGTCCCTTGATACACATTTCTGCTTAGCTTGCATGACAGCCACCTGCCTTGCATTTTTTTGGCTGAACTCATTATCTGTCTCATAAAACTGAAGATGAGGACCTTAGGTTTGTGAAAATGAATGTCACTGTCGAAACATGTTTGGATCCCCAGCCAAAAACTTAAGTAGCGGTCGACTCAAGAGGGTTTATCAATAGTCGATATCAGGGCTTGACATTAAGGATGGTTTATTTGCATACATTTGCTGTTGAGCAAAACGCTTATGCCGTGAGATGCTGAAAAACAGTGTGATACGCTGAAAAACAGTGTGATGCAATGTGATGCCACATCAGTCAAAAAAAATAAAAAAAAGTTCAACATATACCAACAGTAAACAGATCTAAAACACAGGAATATATTAATATATTGATAAACCTTCTTAATTAATATTCATTTAATTATTTCATTTTGAGGACGTCAGTCATTCATGTCCTTCAGATGTGTCTTTGCCTTTGTATACATAAGTAAATATATTAGTTGTAGTATTTGAATTATAATGGCTTTGTAGAATAATGTAAATATATCATTATTATTTAAATTATAAATATTTAAAAATAAGATTAAACTTGATCTTTTAAATTTCTCTTCTAAATTGTTAAATATGTACTCTGCTTCTGACACTGCTATTTTATGATAAAAAGGAAAAATTACATATTAAATAGAATTATTATTTGATTTTATTTAAATACTTATGTTTTCAAAATGTATTAAATTCTTTATTCAAAATGTAAAACAATTTTACATTCAATAAGTTAAAAAAAGATGAAAAAGCAAGATTCAAGTAGTTAAAATGTATGAGATTCACATTTTAAAAATATAATTTAAATGATCAATATAAAAACATGGTTATTGTGTATTTAAACCATATTTGGTTTATTAGTACTATTAAATAAATATATATTTTTTTTATTTATGCATGACTGATAAATATGCATATATTTAGTTTATTTGTTAAAACGGCTTAATCTAAATGAATGGATATTTTATATGGAATTAAACATAAATCTTAAATATAGGCCTAAATACTTAGTGAGTGATACGATTTTTAAAAACAACTACAATTAAATAAATATTTATTTAACAAATTATTTGCAAACAGCAAACTGCATTATTAATCGTCAAATCTTAAAGTGGCCAAAAGTCTTGCTGTTATATTAAACTAGACAAGTACAGTCTGGTCAATAGTATTCTGATTTTATTATTTGTGAGAGGAAGGCTTGTTTAGAGGGTTCCTAAAACACAGCTTAACAATCAGGTTTAAATTCTTTTCAGCTCAAACAGCAGAAAAGCAAATGGCCCTAAGTGACTATATCATAAAAAGTACATCTATATAAGGATGAAGGTAATGATGAATACCATCAAATCTTGCAGTGTATCACCACGAAGAAGCCACCCAAAAGACAAAAAAAAAACAGACGGACACTGAAATTAGTGAATGACTGACATGCAGGACTGAACAAGGACTGGTATAGGGAGCAAAAGTTGCACCTGATCTTTACTGCTATTAACAGCTCCTGGTTTTTTCTTCTTTTTCACAGGACTGGAGGAGGATTCGGAAGGGGAGTGTCCATTTGAGGAGTGAGGGGGGCTGGAAACCTTGCGCTTAGGGACGGTCCTTTCCGCTGACCCTTGATCAGAGACTGCACAGTAATGGGGCAAATTACTGAAGTAAAACTGTTAAACAGTTAAAACTGTACTAATAAACTAAACCATATTGAAAAACATCAAAACATCAACAAATATGGAGGCTGACAATTTTGCACTGTTTTCACACTTGAATGTGGAAATAAATGTGAGATTCTCATCCCATCGAGGACGATTCTCACCCTTGGATCGTGTTGCGATTTCCATCCCTTCAATTGCATCTGACTCCTTCCCTTCTCCTTCAGCCAAACTGCCACAATGAAAAGAAATGAATGATATTAAATGTCCATTTTTACACCTATACCTGCTGTTCTGTCATAGTGGCACCTGTATTTCTGATATCATTCATTTCTGTCAAAAAAAAAAATACATCGCTTTACTAAAATTACGCCTGAATTCATTTTTCACCTTCAAAAGGAATGTTTTTAGCAATAATGAAGCTAAAAAACATAAAATCTAACCTAACTTCACCATTACTAACTACCAAACACTAAGCAAGCAAATGCCTCCATATAGTATTTCACTAAATTCAGGCTTTATTTCAACAGCTTTGAATGCAGAATAGAAGGAAGTTCACAGTGAATGAGCCCTTTGACGTCAGATTCACAGCAGGGCCTCCTTCGAAGTCAACACAATATGGTTATTCTCCACTGCGAGGGCCCGCTCGCTCCGGACAAATTCAAATGCACACAGCAAAATGCACATTTTAAACATACCTAATACTTATTTTTGAAGAAACTGAACATTAGGAGTAACCATATTAGATGAAACATCATGTGGCAGTCCAAATACAAATGAGCATTTGATATTAGCAAAAACAAATCAGCTGTGGCCTTTCCCGATGGTTTCGTTAACAAGTGGAATGGCATAAAAACATCACATTTTATGTAAAAAGGCAAAGCAGTTTCCTTTCTGGATAATAATAATGTGCTTTTCTCCAATCAAAGGCAGTTCAGTTTAGTTATAACGCTGGCAAAGGTAGCGCCAAGATGGTTTCCTCTCACTGCCAAGAGAGAATTTTCTATTAGAAATCCCAATAAACACACAAACGCCATCTGAATGTGATGTGCACATCAGAGCGATGGTCCATAACTCAGATATAGTGTCGGTTGATGCCAATGCTAAACCTCAATTTAAATTTTGGATGCGGCACGTAGGCTTGAGACCTTCCTTGCGACATAACGTTTTCCATCTCAGCCATTTTGCAGCCTGAATGGTTTTAAAAAGGCCCCTTTTCTCTCCTGATGCCTGGGTCATTATCGCACACGCCCACCATATCTCGGTGATGAACTGAGTAACAGATCACATCCTCCTAGAACAAACCTCAAGATGATCAAAGACAGCAATCACACTGTTATTGATAGCCACCATGTCTATTCTCATGCGTTTGCACTGATGTGGCAGCGATATCTTGCTCTGTCCTGCACCCCCAACCTTCAGAGATGCAGATGGGGAGGGGGTGTGTTGACAGCATGCACAAGGCAAACATCTGTAGAGCATGAGCACTTGCCATCTTGGCCTCCTCACATCCAACCTACATGCACCATCCACTCCCCACCCAGAGCAGAATCCAGTTCCTCTTACACAAGCAAAAACCCGAAAACATGAGTTAAAAATGGCAAAATACAATCACAGATACTCGTATAACCTTAAAATACAAGCTTCCTCCCCCCCAAAAAACACACAATCCCAACAGCATATGATTCTCCATCTAAAAACTGACATATAATAACAGCATACCTTTTTCTTTACAGGCACAGTACACAGATTCTTCAGCCTGAGCCTTTTAAATGTATTTTTTCAGATTTAAAGGCAGTGAGGGATGAGACAAAGATGGGTGCAGAATTTTCCAGAAGGGCCTTGCTCTCCCTGCTGCTCTCAGAGCGATTGTCAATCTTTAACCTCAGCTGTGTGCTGCCGATTGGTTTGAGAGCCACACGGAGGCGCGTGATTGGGCGGCTGGCGCTGTGTGTGCCACACAGGCTCTCCCTGCTCCCCTCTCTCTGCTCTGATACACTGCTGCAATGCAGGGAGGGCTGCTGCTACTGCTGCCATTTACCAGGAAAATACTCATATTCTGCTCTGAAAACTACCGGTGTGAATAAACTCAGGAAGTGTATGTTCGGACAAACATATCTGATGGTTTTATCATCCTCCCCCTCCTGCAGTCACTGCTAAGGGCGACCATTTTGATTACATTCTCTCTCCTTGCCGTGTTAAGTAAGAGCCGGATGGAGATTTGACAAATGAGCGGCTTACAGGAATGCAGTAAGGGCCTTGTAAACACCATGAGACAAAGAAAAGGCTGGAAAATGTAATCGGAGTCATGGTAAATTGCAGGTCTTGGGAATACTCCTTATGTTCACCCATTTAGCTGCTCAAGATTGACTTACAGTCAGTCGCCTGCCAAAATGAGCTCATGTACCAACTAAAAATAATATCAGTTTACATAGTAATGTTGTAATAGGATCAATGACAATATGATGCTCATTTTTCTGTCTGGATCTATTGTTTTTTGCGCATTTTTTTTAACAAATACACATTTAAAATACAGTTTATACATATAATGACCTGAATATAGCTTCTATAAAGAGCATGTTTTTAATTTCTGTATTAAAAATCATTTATTTATTTATTTTTTTTTGGGGGGGGGGGGGGGGCATAAAGTAAAAAATGTCAGGGTGGTACTGTCTTTTTATCATTATGAAGAAAAAAGCTATTATTATTATCATGATCATCTTCATTATTGTTGATTTAGAAAAAACAATACTTATATAAAACTGCTTCACTGCAACATTTAAAAAAGTGTCCAAAAAGTCATGTGGTGTGACCAAAGAAAACAGATGAAGAAAATTCAAACAGGAAGTTATGTCATAGAGAGGACCCCTATGGACCCTTCATGACTGTGTGACAAGGTCAATAAATTTCTTAAATATCAGATAATTTGACCTTTTTATGACAAAACAAGGTTAGTTTAGGTTGTAAAATGTCATGTGGTACAATTTATGAATTAATAATTCATTATATATATATATATACAATGAAACAAGAATGAATAATGAATAACTTTAAAAGTTCTTTTTATGAACAATGTTAATTGTCTTATTTGTCTAATAATAGCGATTTTAAATCTGTTTTCTTATATTTCTGTTGTAATAATCCTCTGCTCTTTTTAACACATAAACTGACCCATCCCCCAAAAATCTCAGCAACAAAAGATAAAATCCCATTTCTAAAAGTACGAGCTCAAAATGATATCAGGAAGTCACCAGTGCACACTGTCAATCAGACAGGTGACGCCGACAGACAATCAGGTTTAACAACTTACGTTAACAGACAAACTGTGAATCGCACAGGTTACTTAGCAGACAATGACTGCTACAGCAGGTTAAAAACAAACTCAATTTGACATTATGGTTGTGGAAAAACACCAGTAGTCCAGAGTCCTCTGCTATGACCTTCTGATCAGACCCTTGCTAAATTAAATACAGCATCCAAATGCTTGCCATCCAAGAGAAATATTTGAAATACTGGATACAAACGTAATATTAATTATGCCACATCAAGAAAAATGCTGATATTCACAAACAGACACAAAAACTTCTTTGTGGTTGCGTAGCCGAAAAAGGAAGTCTGTCTGAAATGGCTGCCAACTCATACCACAACTAAGTTTTGATAAAATGCCTGGCCTGTGCTGACTCTTTACAACCCAAGTAAACAGACAGAAGGCTGTATTTAACTTAGAAAGGCAAAGACAAGCCTAATTCAACATCTATATGCTTCTATTTATAAAAAAGAAAGTGTCTTCTATTTCAGATCCAATACCTCTGTCAGCAAAACCAATCTGCTGTATGCTTTTGCAAATTAGGCCTATATCCTGAGTAAAAATGAACATTCAGCATTATGTCGGCCATTGAAAAGTGTTGCTTTAACTAGCAACCTGAGCCAAAACTGCTGCTCGTTCGTTCTGCCATTCTACATGTGCGCTTCCTCTTACAGTCTGCACTGTCTGCTCCTCAGGGCCTTCCATTTTGAGAGGTCTGGCCTGTGACATAACCTGACACGACTGTGCTCCTCTCCGACTCTAGAGAAACATTGCTAGGAGAGAGACCAGAAGAGGCCATTTTGGTCACAGTGTTAGCACAGGTCAGTCATGCGATCCTGGAGACTAAAACACAGTGTGAGTGTGATTTCTGAGTGGTCTCTGCCTGCCAGGATCCTTTGGAGTTGGGACAGGTTTTTGTCCCCTGTCTCTGAAAATCCAGCATTTCTGCATGACATAATTCAACCATTAGCATTAACAGGTAGTGTAAAAAGCATATAAGCAATGAAAAATCTCTTACCTCTGTGGATGCATGGCTTAAAACACAGTGGGTAATGTCAATGCTTATTAAAACATGGAGGACAGCCCTCCCTCTCTCTCTCTACACAGCAGTCTCGGCTCTCCAAGCGAGCCAAGCCAACATTCTGATAACAGCGATGAAAGCAGTTCCGTGATTGGCTGGTTTTCACAAGCAGAATGAAAGGCAGCAGCTGATTGGCTGACACGTTTCCTGAGTAAATGTCTTTTGTTCGGTACAGACAGGCTGTGGCAGGATTTCGGACTAAAAGAGGAGCTAGGCCTTGATCTCTACAGCTAAAACTGAGTTAAATTACTCAACCTTGCACAGTCAACCTCTTGTTAAAGATGATTTAACACTTAAATAAAACAAATAATTATTAAAAGTTAACAGCAGTGTCACTATACTGTACATGCACAAAGCTTTGAGTCTTGAAATTAAACTCTCCACGGAGAGAAAAATCAAACTTAAATGATGAATAGAGTTCATCCATATTTTTCAGCCTTAATACATATATTTGGATACATGCTAGAGAAAGTTCACTCAGTTTGTTAATTATTCACTAATTCTTACAACATCATTGATTCTACAAAATCATAGAAACCTGGGTGGCTTATCTAATTGTTTCTTGAAGTACTTTACTGTTAAGTGTCATTTTATTCTAAAAAAGTATTTTGTATATGCCTTACAATGATCTAACAGTACAAAATGGAGCATTTTACTGATTTCTGGCTAAATGTGGGGGAGAGTTTTGGTCATTAATCAAACTGTTATGAGAGAGACTTAAAGTCGGCATGAAACGGAAGTTGCTATATTCTTTTCTTCTCCATTGTGATGCATATCTGAGTAAAGACACCTTTTCGAACAAGACAAAAAGTAGGCCGGGACTTGATTTTGTCTATTGGCAATTGATTGGATCATTGGATCGTTGTGATCTCATGTCAGTAACTAGTTGTTTTGCTCTCATGCCGAAAACCACTTCATCAGGAAGTGTCATGTCATTTCAAGAGGAAGGGGAAGTTATTTTGATTAAAGATAACGGAGGCTCAGGAATTTTGTGAAAATTTTGTGAACGGGTAAATCATATCTAATAAATACTACAATATTCCATAAAAAATAAGAATTGACAGTTTTGATTTCATGGGGACTTTAAGGCTGGAATGCATGACAATTTTTACCCAAATTTACATCCTGGAGTAGTTAACGCTAGTTGGAAAAGGTCAGAGCCATTCTGCAGTTTTGAGTAGTCAGATTTCACAGAAAATAGCGTATGGACACACTGATATTTTTAATTTTATACCGATTCCATCCAGTCACATGATATCAAACATGTTTGATATTTTGAGCCGATTATAGACACATTTTGTCTTCATTCGTCTCCTAGCAGCACGACGTATGTTTACATGAAAGTTTGTTGTGTTTGGAAAGTCTAGTAGTGTGTGATCATTAGCCATTTAGTTTATTATGTCCATTTTACACATTCCCAAGTTGGCAAGAATATGATGCCTAGTGTTTTCAAGATTTGAAAAGTTGTGTAGTGTATTTCAGCTTTAACTTAAAGTCAATATACTATGAGCATATGTTTCCGACAGACCTGAGAGGGTGGAGTCTGGCCACAGCTTATCTAAAACCCACTCTAGTTAGACAGGTTCTGAAGCACCTTTGAGTGAGTCATCTACCAGAACACACCCCAAGCTTGTTGTCGCCTCGCAAAAACAGCCTTCTTGTCTCATTATCTAAAAAGAAACATCAAAACACACATTTAATCAAAGGAAACTCATAATTTTATAATCTATAAGCACTAAACATAACTAAATGCTCCATAGCAGGGTTATAGGGTTCATAAATTTGATGTGAGGCATTGTGAAAACAATCGATAACAATATTGTTACATTTTGGGAACAACTTGGGTGAACTATCCCTTTAAATTTTAACATTTGTCCTCTCCAAACTTGAATATTTGGTAACATCTTATACCTTAGGTCTTTCCTGAGAAAGTCTGTGAATTGACAATAGTAGCTTGGTATTTCTATGACAAGTAAATGTGTTACTTATCACATAAAAAGCTAACTCAGTAGTAGTGATCATGAATTTAATCTATCAAGGTCACATATGTCTGGTGGAAAGATATAATCCAAAAAATGGAACCAAATGTTTAATTTTCATTGGTTCAACCCAGGACTATCAAATATTTGTCAAATTTAAAACACAAACAGCCAAATGACGTGTGAGAATGTATGACCAGCACTGAGTCACAAATAGTTTCGCTGCAAATCACAGACAAGATTTTAGAACCAACATACATTACTCGAATACCAGCATTACTCGAAACCACTTAAATAGAATTAAATTGGCCTATTTACCCAATTCTTAAAACGTTCACTGAGGTCACACCGTTCAGCGAGGTCTTTAAGGTCATGTCACAGACTGTCCACTAGAGGACGCTATTCAGCTTTCTGCTCCTCATGTTGTCATCTATGCTGAGGACAGCTGTCTGAGACTCCCTGCTGCATTAATAAATCAAAACACATACTGACACAGACACACTCTCTCACAGCATGGAAGATCTCAAGCCAAAGAAATATTGATGATATGGAGAGTTTTTCCATAGGCATGCTGATTTCATTCAGCTCCATATCTACAGTATCTTCAAATTTTCAGATAGTCAAAGGTTTACTATCTATAAATATATTGTATATGTATATGTATTTTAAAAATACTGACAGCCTGGAAGATCTCCAGAGAGATCTATAAGTAATAAAGCATTTCATTTATCTCTTTTATGAAACACTTGATTGCCTCAAGGAGCCTCAACCCCAGTGAAATAATTTCCTAACCTTGTTTTAAACAGATGTAATTATTGCGCTTTCAATTTCATACTCATTGCTCATTCGTACACTTCTAAAGAGGTGATTTAAGCTAATAAATCTTTAAAGCACTTCATCTGGAGAGGGGATGGGTGAAAGAGAGGTTCATGGCTGCATGTTTGCAGGTAGAGAATCTATAGATGCAGATGATTGGGGGCTAATCTCCTGTCCTTTTAAACTGCTATCTCCTGTCCTTTCAAATGGGACAGACAGAGTGAGGGGGTTGGGGGGTAAACCATCTCACACTCTCGGAAGGGGGAAGTCAGATTGTGCTGTGAATTGGGGGAGGGAACAACAACAGGTCTATGGGCCTCTTTCTGGGTTTCTCAAGAATGTTATTGGGGCACTCTCAGTCTTGTGGTCAATTTTCTGACATTTTTCGTCTCATATAGCGCGTTATAATTCATTAATATTAAAAATATCACTCCGTTTCAAGCTGTTCATTTCCTTGGCGTCAAAGTCGACAAATTAAAAATTGAAAATATGTTTTTAAGTTTTTTTTCAGTGATTCTTCTAGCTAAATTGCTTGATGCTTCAGTTTCACGTCTAAGTTTTTTTGGCCAGATGAGACCAGAGGTTGTATAGCAGGGAACTGTCATGACAGGAAACAGCAAGCAATGAGCTAATTACTACTCTCTCTCTCTCTCTCTCTCTCTCACTCTCTCTCTCTCACTCTCAGTCTGACTCTCTCATTCTCCCCTCCCCCTCCCTCCCACCGTTCCTCCCTCCCCTCTCTTTTTCCTTCCCTCCCTCTTTAGCGCTGTCCAACAGTTGAAATTCTACACTGGTATGCCTCAGAGATCACCATGGAGACGAGTTCATTGCTATCTTCCATGTCTGGTCTTCAGAGGGCAGAGCACTTACAGCCTCTGCAGACCACAAGAACATGAGTGCATCCTAAAACACCCTTTTGACCATTCAGTTCTCTTTACATGAAGATTATATATTTTTTATGATTTGATTATTATGTATATCACAGATCCACATGCCTTCAATAATTTACAGTAAGGCTCAATGTTTGCTGTCATTTATGTACAATTTGTTTTGTAGCCTATCCTCCTGCACATTCAACATAATCACAAATTAACTTTTTTTTTTTTTTTTTAATTAGCCTCCTTGGCAATATTTGCACACTTACAACTTATAAAACACACAATGTCATCCATTTTGATCAAGTATCATCAATATGAAAATGTGAAAAAAGGCTTGATAGAATCAATGCATAGGTCTAATATCATGATATAGCCTATGTTAGTAATGCACAACGCAATTTGCCACCAAAAGTGACAAAAAAATACCAGAATATTTAAATGTGGAGGCAAACATTTCATATAGGCTATACTTTAAATATCCATAATATTTTTAGTCATGTTTGTTGGCAAATTTAACTACTTTATATGATGTGTATTATTCTGCAACGGCAACTTATTTGAAACTTCAAGCAACTGTTCAAGTGCTTGTAGATCATGTGTATTGGCCTACTTTGTGCGTATAATATGTATATTATGTACAAATGAGGACATTGTGTATAAACTGTGTAGACCTATATTGTGTATTATTTGCTATTGTCTTTTACTGTCACTGCAGACTGCAATGTTGGTGGACCACACGAGAGTATTGTACATCTTGTAGTGACAATAAAGTAATTTGATTTGACAGACTATGAATAAAAAGGTGTGCTACGAACAAATAATTCGATCTCTCGCGAAGACAGTGAATTAATCACTCAAATTATGTAAATAAAGGCGTACGTCAGCCTACTCATTAGGGATTCGTGACTGTTATCTCTATGTGGTCCTTGGATGAGCTAAAAATAAATGCACTGTATTTTTTTCTACGATATTGCTACTACTGCCCATCTCTTACTGGATGTCTATTTTTCGATCTGCGGGGGTTCATGTACTTGTAGTTTCTTTCCTCTTTAGCTCTGTGTGGAATGCGCTGAGCACCCGGATGGAAGAACTATGCTACCCAGAACTCCCCGCGCGCATGGTTCAGGCAGGCTTCTTTAAGCTTTGGGAGTGTTTCCCATTTAAACAAACATAGCTAATGCTGAAGATGGCGGATGCGTAGAAGTGGCTTAAAGAAACTGGAGTGTTTCACGGGATACATTTACACCGGTAAGTGAACCGAAACACTTCATCGCGATCGTAAATGGAAACATTTAAGCAATTGTTGTGTTCGTGAAACAATGTTACGTGATGCCGGTTATTCAGAAGTACATTCTTGTCCACGGTGAGGATCTTGCCACCTAGTTATTCTGCCTTTGAGACAATAATCGTAGTAACACAGTGTTGCCAGATACAACATTCTCCAGCATGTTTGTTTACTTTTCATAACACGATCCGTTTGCGGATTTTTCTATTTTTCTGCGACCATAATAACATTTTGCCATTAACAGACGCAGTTTAACACTGTTTCCCTAAGTTAATGAACATTTTGAAGCGGTTTGAATCCAGTCTGAATCTTTTGGGATGAACTACAACTCTAAATAATGAAGTTATTTTTGAATTTACTGTATTATCGCCGTTGTTTGTTTATATAATATTGAGATTAATACAAAAATCAATGGAGTTTTTCCTTGTTTTAAGTCTTTGGTCAGCAGCAAGTTTGTTTACCACCTTGTGGATCACCTGATAGTTTACACGAGCTGAAGTTAGTTTGCTTAAGCATAACATATTCTTAACCCTTTATCTGTCATAAATACGTATTTTTATGAAGTCTTCTAACTTTTTCCATTCTGGTTTTTAATGAAAAACTTCTTGACCTCAAACGATCCGTTCAGATGTATTGTGTGATGTTGTATTATGAGGATGTTTTGTAGCTTTTGCTCTCAGTTCAATATGATGAAGTTCAAATCACCCAAACAACAAGATGGTTTCCTGGTTAATGACACTGAGGGTGGAGATTAAATGATCATAGGTCAGGAATGATCAAATCAAAGCTAGGGATTATTTACAGTGTTTTTATGCTTTTATATTGCTGACAACCAAACTATGCCGTATTAATCAGTTGACAAAAGAGTTAAAGGGTTAATCAAATTAAAACCAGCCGTTGACCACTTTAGTGATGCACAAGTCAGCAGCCGGATAACTCTTACCTTTATTTTTGTATTTTTTGTTGTTGTTGTATTGTGTATTTATGGTGATAAAGTGTGATGTAGATTGTACCGACTGTATTAGATGCTGGAATAATGACTGTGTCTCAAACTCCAGTGATCTCGCCACCCAGACAGCATTGTTGGACATGGTAGGCGCACTTGGAACATGTATATTGTGAACGGAGGAACATGAACGATTCTTATCAGAGTCATCAGACACTATTTTTAACACTCCCATTCTTTGCTCTTGCAATGTTAATTGCAATGATTTAGCCTGAGGTATTCGGTGCACTGCAGCTCTACTGGAAAGTTTGAGGAAGTTCCTCTGTTTTCACAGCTATTCACGTTTTGTAGTAATCCAAATGCAGCAGTTTGTGAGCTAGGGGACTTTGACCACATCCCACCATTTCAAAAATATTCACTGCCCATTTATAGAAACATCACAGAACCATATTTGTAGGACCAACCTTTCCCTGAAATCCACATGCACTCATGTTGACATATATAGATGCTTTGAAATATTCTTTTGGTTGTTATTTGCACAATGAAAGCACAGGTAGATAACATGACTGCACTGTTTAATAACATATTGTTACAACAATTTGCTTTTCAGTGTAATAAGAATCCTTATAACTATGTTATTACATTTTTATTATTCTGTACTATTGCACATCTTCACAGCTTAAAATAGTTTAATACAAGTGTGAGAATTTTTCTAGCATATCTATGGATGTATGAGAACAGAGCATGCGTTATGCACAGCGGTGTATGTTGGTGCTCACACGCTACGGGACCCACGGATGCCCTGACTGCGTGTGGGAAAAGACCCTCTGAACTCTTCCTCACACTGGTCGCAGGCTGAGCCACCCCCCACCCCCTTCCCCCTTTATCTGTTCCTTTCTCTCCAGCTCCCTCTCTCTCACACGCCGAGCGTCAGGCTGCATTAACTATGAATCAATCTTGTGTTGAACGCTTTGACTGCAGATGGGGTTAAGAATTAAAGGATGCATAGATTCTCTGTCCTCGTCCATTTGTTAGCTCTGGCTCTATAACTCATTAACTCGGACACTCTCAGGGGAAGAAAAAAAAAATGCTTGCGCAAAAGTTTTCCCATGATTTTTGAAGGACCATCTGAGTTTTGATTTGAACATCTTATATTTTTGTCTTATTTTAATGTCCATTGTTGTGGTTCAAGGAATAGTTAACCCAACAAAATATAAAATATATATATATTTTTGATTATTTTTAGCATTGTATCTAAATATCTTTTCATTGTAATGAGACTGAATCATAACAACTGGAAGCAAAAGCACCATACAAGTATCATAAAAGTCGACCATGTGACTTATGTGCTTTATTTCATGTCTTCTGAAGCATTGTGTGATGAACAGATCAAAATTTAAGTTATTCATTGATAGACTTGCCACCCAGTGGCAATAAAATGAATAATTGAGTTAGTGTTATTTTACTATTATTTGTATACTAAGGGCTGGGACAGTAAATCATTGAATTGCGAATCGAGAAATGATTCTGGATCGATTTTGAGATTTTCCGAATTCATCGCGATTCTCTCTCAAATCAATTGTGAGCTTAGTATTTAACAGCAGATGGTGCTTTAGAAACAGCCGTGCTCTGCTCTCTTCCAATTCCTTATACACACTAGTACTACTATGTATGTGTATATATATATATATATATATATATGTGTGTGTGTGTGTGTAATGTTAAATTAACTTATTTTTTGTATTTTTAATTTTTTTTTCGTTTTAGGAATGTTACTAAATTATATATTTTTAGTATTTTATTTCAATTTAGCACTTTTATTTTAGTTTGTCATTTTAGTACTTCAACTTATTTTACGTCAGTCAGTTTCCAAAGCAAGACATAGAATTTTCATTTAATTTTTAATCAAATAACTTGAAATAAACGTTCAGTTATGGAAATTAATGTGTTTCAGAGAAGAATGACTTTGGTTGTGGTCTATCAGTCACGCAAAGCTATCATGTGACATATATATATATATATATAAGACATTTGCGTAAGTCTTCCGAAGTCACATGATAATGATACATTCATACATGCATAAAGAAATCACACACACACTTTATATTTATTTGGTACTTTTGGAGGGGCTTGAGATCCCTAGTCCCCTTTCACTTCCATTATTTGGAAAAGATCGTCTAGAATATTCATGCAAAATTCAGCTGTTGTGTTTAACAGAAGTTAGAAATCAAATATGGAAGTTATTTTCATTTTTGAACTATTCTATATTATCTCATCTATTATAGATGTTCCTTTTTGCTCAGATATTTTGTGGCTTTCCTCTTGGATCTCAGGAGGCGGTGACTAGCAAAACAGCAGAATGACTAATGTGCTTCCCGTCACCTTTCTGACACTTATCAGATCGTCCTAACTCATTTTGCATTTTTCAGTCCTCGAGTTGAAACGCTGCCATTCTGTGAGTGTGACATTAGAGTGAAAGAAGGAAAACAGTGTGGTTGTGGGTGACGGTTATTTTCAGAGCAGGGAAATTGGTCCAGTTATATCAAGTATCTGTGTGTTTGTTTCAAATGTAAGATTAATGGTGGGGGGTGTATAGTGTTGCTCCAAGGTGCTTGTGTTGGTGGCAGTGGGTTGAAACAAAAGCTTGATTGTTGCACTAATTGAAATGTGATACCTGTTACTTGCGATGGCTTTTTGCTCTGAGTAGTTAAAGGTGTTGGTGCAGGCGGGTTATTTTAGCCCTGTAAAGTTTTAATACGTGTGACGAGGTTGACTCACATCACAGTGACTCATGTGCAAAATGAATCTGAAAAACGAACCTCTTGGAACATTCAGGATATTAATGATTTACTGCACCTCTACGATCCTCAACGAAAACATTTTCAAATGTAAATTTTCCAGATTTGGAGCTCACGGCGTAATTTACGATGCTAATTTGTAGACCGCTGTGAAGTTTCCATTCTGCTAACTAGAGAAACAAGCAGCAAAGTAAAGTTAGTCCTTCTCAATGCAGTCCAAAGAGAGTAATACATTTAATCCCTTTCTGTCTTCTGTTTACTTGCCTCCTAAACAACATGTGAACTTTCTCCCTTTACTCTTTTAGACGCCGATCAAGAGCTCAACTGTGAAGGTTTGTTTGTCGTAAGTCAAAAATTCTGTGTGAATCATTTGGAAACTTATGAGTCATAATTAAAAGTCTCTGCATGGCATCTACGTGCGAGTGTCGTCGTGCGCGCCGGATACATTTTACAGCTCCCTTCAGTGTCCTATAGCACAAGTCGAATTTAAGAGGAATGTGTAAGTTGCATCCAGCTGTGGCTGCTTGTGTAAAGCTGTGTTGCCATGACGACACTCCTGCACGACTGGCTCAAGGTCGTTCGGGCGGTGACGACGAGCTGGATGTGCCTGGCGACGGCGTGTGCACGATATGCACACATACGCGGAAGGAAGCTCTCTGCAGTACTGTGGGTGTCTGAAAGTGAAACTTGGAAATGCACGCAAACACTTTCTGTGCATAAAGACTTTCTCTTGAGACGATGAAAGGGCTTGAGGAGGGAAATGCAGTGTTCGGTTTTTCATTTACTCATTGCTGTCGTACTTAATTTGTTGCATTTTCCAGCCCAGCTCAGATTTCTCCATGATTCCGTCGTTGTTTTCCTGTTTTGCCGTCAAAAGAGGATAGAAAGAGGGGGGAAAACGGCTAACGAGGTTTAAAGAGTGAAAAGTGCACACTCCTGTTTTATTTTTTTTTTTCCCCTCTCTCTTTTTTGGCTTTCTCACCCTCTGCTGAAGAATGCTCGTAAAACTGGTTCACCTGAATAAGCCCACGGGAGGGTAAGGCTCTGGTCTGGTCTTGTTACCATTGTAAAAAGTTAGCAAGACTTGGTGTGTGTGTTTTGTGTTTAGGGCCCTGTTGTATAATAGTAGAGAAAAGTTTTAAGTCACGAGGTAAATGTTACCAGATGCGTTCTCCAGCAGTTGAGCCTAGAGGAAGGAGAGGGGGGAGAGAGAGAGAGATGGAAAGAGAGAAAGTCAACTTTGGATGAACTTCTCAACTGCTTAGCGGCCACCTTGTTTTCATTTTGCCAGCATCCCCAGCCCCCAATTTGACGAAAGGTTTGTGGAGAGTCAGTCAGAATTCCACACTTACAAAACTCCACTGTATTGCTGGAGTACGAACTACAGCCAAACTACATTAATGTTGAATATTTACTCTACAAATAAAGGATTAGTTTAACGCAGAATGATTATGCTGTCATGGTTTACTCGCCCTCATGTTGTTCCAAACCTGTCACTCTTTTTTATTATTCTGTGGAACACAGAAGATATTTGGAAGAATGTTGAAAGTGCTTTTTCCTGTTCTCAAACTCGTGCATCAAGTTTTCCAGTCCATTTGTTGTCACTTGACCAATCACAATGTGCCAACTCAGAGATTCTTTTAAATTAGTCGATGATTACATTCTTCTGTGGAAAAAAAAAAGACAAACAAAAAAATACATTTTGAAATTTTTTTTTTGGTCAATACAGCAGTGTTGTTTGACTTTCTTTTGTGTTCCACAGAGTCAGTAAATGATGGCAAAATCCAACTATTCCTTTTAAAATGGCTAAATATAGACAGATTTATCAGTCTGTCACTATTCAAAATGTCTTTTTTTATGCTCGCATGAGTTCAATCAGGAACTTTCATTTCTGGGTGAACTGAACCTCCTCCAGGTGAGAGTTTTGTTTCAGTGCATCTGTGGATCAAGTGGACATACAGTCTCATACACAAGTAATTAAAGTGTTCATCCTTTGATGATTGCTACTGACATATGAAAGTGATCTTTAAACGTGAACTGTGCCTTTCCTCTTCTTTCTTCTCTTACATGCCTCCTTTAAAACTCTATGCTCACCCTTTCCTTTGTAGTAACCCCTCCTCATCTCTTGCCCTCTTGCACCCAAGTTTTGTTTTTTTACCTATATGGATGGACTGCGTGATCCATGAGAGTATACAATACCGTTCAAAAGTTTGGGGTTAATAATTTTTAAAGGGGTGATGACATGAGAAATCAAATTTTCCTTGATCTATTGGCATATAAGAGGTCTTTGTATCATTTTTTTTTACTTCCTGCGACTTCCATAACTTAAAACGTCCTCATCATCAATAAAAAAGCATTTATATAATCCAGCTTCATTTGGAACAGAGGTGGCATGTGACATGTGACACAATCATTTGTCTCCGCCCACCGATGTTCAGTTGATGAGCAGCGAGTGGATCTACAGTAGTTGTTTACAGTAAGATTGTGATAATAACAAGATTGCAGTGCCACGCAGACATTGCGTTGTTCCTGGCTGTGGAAAAACATCATCTTTGCATAAGCGGTTGAAGGATACCGATGTCAGAGAAAAATTGATTATTTTTAACATCCTTGTCACGTCAGTGCTGACTTGCGTGTTTTTACCATACATTTTACCAGCGACTGTAAGACTGTGAGAACAAGTCGCAATACGATACTGGCTTTCTTTTGCTCAAAGTTTAGGCTGTAACAACTGTTCTGGAACCAGCAAAGACCTCACAAACTGTAACTAACAGTTAATTTTTAAACCAGTATTGACAGTTAAATTCATAATGAACAATCCAAGTATTTTCACTTCAAAGAACGCTCTCTTTATAACAGAAGCTGTCAATCACGCAGCGGGAGTTGTTTTACTCATGTTTTAGTGACTCTCTTACACTACATAATGAATCTTTTACTGTAATTACATAGTGTTTGCATTGTAAGTTATGGTGAAAGCATTTCGTGGTGTGTGAAATTGCATTGCAATGACGAGATCATTGCATTCACTCGATCAACGGGCTGTCATCTGCTCAATGCTCATCACTGCAACCTTTTATGTGATGGGAATAGATCTAAATATCATGCAATAATCAACACTTTTCACGATTCTTTAATTTCGACAGCTGTAATAGTAAAAATGTAGTAAACATATTCGAGGACATCTAATACTTATTTCATATGCAAAGATGTCAGCCAATCACAGCAGTGGGTGTTTACACTGAAGTCTCACAGCAGACACGCCCCTTCAAACAGAGTGTTCAAATCAGGGTAGAAAATAGCCATATTTCTAAATTATGAAAATTATTTTGTATGTAAAAACCATATTAACATTATAAGTCCACCTCGAGAAACATAAAATAAAAAAAACATCCAGTTCATGTTCCCTTTAAGAATTTGATTCTTGTACTCAACCATAATGCATTGTATATTTTCTGATAATTTAGTCAAACAAAAGGTTAGATCTGTAATGAATTAGTATTGGGTTATAAATAAATATAATATAATTATATTATACATTATAAATATGACTGGATGAGCCATGTTATGGAAGCACGTTATTGCAACACTATTGGAGAAGTAGACTTCTCTTTTTTTTATGTCTACCTTCACACCGTGACGCTTATTTGCATCCAAGTTTGATGCACCCCTCTTTTGCTCAGTGTATTTCCATAGGCTTCAGCTTTCTTTGTTCCTGAGGAGCGTCACAGTGTCCATAATCTCTCTGTCTCAGGACGATAATCTGATGATGTTGAAGAGACAACGCTGAATAGGATTTTAGCATTGCAGTGATTAAATCAAAGGTAGAATACAAGCTTGTGAGGAAAAACAGGTATGCGGTGTCATCGCAGCTTTGCAGCAGAGCAGATGCACCTCATGCGTCTGCCTCGACAAAAAAAGATTGCACCAGGTGGAGAAAGCAACGGTCTGTCCCTTTAATCACCTCATTTATGTTTTAATTAGCCACTGTCGCAGCCGTCGTGTGCTGTCGGGACCGGTCACACACCTGAGACACACGTGCCACTCATCAAAGAGCGTGACAGACAAAACGGACACCACAGTCTGCCTTCTACGGTTGACCAATATGGCTAAAATGCATATTTGCATTGAATATATTGATGATTTAAGAATCGGTATCAGTGTCAGTCTGTATTAGGAATCTGGATTTAGATGTTTGTGCCACGGGATGTAGGAGGGTCTTGTGGCTTTTGGTTTGAAATGCATTTCATTCTACTGGACAGAGTCCAAGACCGTGTGGTAAAGCAGATTACATCCTGGTCTCTCTGCTGTCTGTCTGCCTGTCGCCATGGCTTCACTCGTGTTTGTGGCCTGTTGTCAAGGTGACGAGGCCAGTCGTGGGCGGGGACAGCTCTCCTCGCTGTGGAAAAGATGATGGGCGTCCTCTTCCCTTTAGGAGGTCCATCTATGCAATGCACTATTAATAGAGCAGCTTGTAATTGTTTTGGCCTTTTGTCATAACTAAATATCAATTAAACTTAAATAATGTATACATAGACATGCCAAGGTCCTGCCACTATATATATCATACTATATTGGAGTGTGCTGCTTTACCTTTTACCTTTTATGCAAATGATGATACAAAACCTTGATGTCAAAAACACAGGTTGACACTGTTTGGATGATCTATTGCATTCATTTCACATCTTGACATTTGTCATTTTCTTCAGAGTCATTTCAGTGGGTGGACTAATCCAATCTTTTGTCTTTAGCATGGAATACAGACACTGAAGGTGATGACAAATGATAAACATTTTACAGGAAATGTCCCAACGGAGCTTGTTGTTACTATTGCACAACATTTGATATGAAAGGGAGGTGCCACCATTGACTTTTATGAGATGTTTGTTTCAGAGCCTAGAAGTTAGCGCACATGCTATGACACAATCAACTATGGTATATGGTATATTATATATGCTAATATATGCTGATATATATTTATATTTATATATTTGCTATGACACATATTTATTATATATATATATATATACTAATATTATATATATATACAGTAATATATATATATATATACTAATATATATATATATATATATATATATATATATATATATATATATATATATATATATATATATATATATATTTAACTCGGGTGCTGTCCATTTCTTCTGATCATCCTTGAGATGGTTCTACACCTTCATTTGAGTCCAGCTGTGTTTGATTATACTGATTGGACTTGATTAGGAAAGCCACACCTGTCTATATAAGACCTTACAGCTCACAGTGCATGTCAGAGCAAATGAGAATCATGAGGTCAAAGGAACTGCCTATATAATATAATAATATATGCACACAAACATATACATACATACATACATACATGTATATATGTATATATATGTATATGTTTGTGTGCATATATTATTCGATATATACTATAATGCATGTAAGTGTGTGTATATATATATATATAAATAAAAAGCTTTGTGTTTTGCCTAATTTTGTTTCTGGTCTGTGTACTATCCCTTTAACAGTATTTTGATGCAAAAATCACTCTGATTGATTGATTGAAATGTACCAATATCTGCCCTATGAATTGAATTGATCCACAGTGATTTATTTGTCAGATGCTTAGAAATCAGAGCACGTTAAAAGGCTGATGTGCTTTTTTTGCCTAAGGAAAGTGTCACAATGCTTCCTGACAGTTTGACTCATCACCTGTGCTTGTCTCCAATCAGCATCTGACCAAACAGTGTTCAGGATCAGTGCGTAGTGTCCGATCTTTCACTCAGCACCCAGTCAGACACCATCAGCAGTGGCGAGAGAGCACTGCTGACCCCAGAGCAGGTCAGGGGTTATCTTTAAGAAAAGAATAAGCTAACAAAAGCAACTGGCCTTTAACCCCATTCATTCTGCTCTTTAGAGCGCTGAGAGCTAGCTGCCGTTTTGTTTTAGCAAGTCTGTATGCAGAATTTGCTGTTAGTTAGAAGTTTCCAGGTTTATTTATAAGTTTAGTTTTGATGTAATTCAGGTTTAGAAGGTCACAGCATAACTGTGGTTTTGCACTGATATGTTGGAGAATTTGACCTAGTTGACATTGATGGCTGTGAAAAAGATGCCTGCACCATTTTCGTATGCATTTTGAGAAGTTTTCTGTCATGCACCCGTCTGTTTATTTACTGATTTCCATCTCTCTTTTGACATTGTAAATTAAAGGAAATAACGTTCCCGGTCAAACGTTTTGTGTAGCTTTTACTATTTGACTGGTTTCAGACCTTCCATTGTTTAAAGCTCCAATTCATTTTCAAAAAACTGTGACTTTCCAGTCAGCCAACGGATTTCTGCCAAGGTGACTAAGATTGTAACCTTGAAATATTCAGAGAAGCCTTTTGAACCCGACTGGGCTTCATCGAACGTATTGGCAGTTCAAACTCGATTAGTTGATTTTTATCTTCAATATTGGAGGCACTTTGGAGCGTTCCCCAGCCTTCGGCCTTTCTCTCGTGCTCCCTGGGTGCTCGGCCCATTCGACCTCTCTGTTGTCTCAACGCTCATAAGTCATTTAAACACGCTTTTAATAGTGTTAGCCTACGTCGAGCTGGCGTTTAGCCCGTGTTGGGGCAGCATGTGGTGAGGGAGAGGAAAGAGAACCTGGAGAACAGAAGGGGTCACAGGCTGAGGTCAGCATGGGGCACTTAGCTCCCTTTACTATGAAAACTGCATAATTTGATTTGTGAATGAGGATGATGGAGGAGAAAAAAGCATTCAGTTTATTCTGCAAGAGAACCAGCCAGTTTAAGAAAGAGAAAGTCACAGGCAGGGTCTGTCTTCAGCCAGCCTGGTTTTGTTTCATGACCTTCATTTTACATTGAAATATTCTGTGAAATTTACAGTAAAAAAAACGTATTTCATTAACCGATGTAATGTTAATATACCAACCTATTAAAGTACTAATATCTGTTTTGTACCATTTTAATACACCGACAACCATCAAAAACAGGTGGCGATGAAAGTCACAGGATGAATCAACGCTCATCACAAGTAGCTTTTCCACAAGCTGAGAAGGTAAATGCTAAAATATGAAAGGTGGCATTCGCACAGATACAAAACTGATAAGAAAAACTAAGAAGAAACGGTTATTTCAATGAAAATACATCAGATGTGAAGTGTCACGTAGGGAATTCTGGGAGTGTCAATTTATAATTTTTTTATTGTAAATTATATTACCACTTGTTCTTTTTCCACTTCCAAAACTGTAAATTTGTAAGTATTTTATTGTAAAATGACATTAAATTTAAATCTATTACAGTTATTTAAACGTATATAGTAAGTAATCTCACTGTTAAAGGAATAGTTCACCCAAAAAACACAATTATCCCATGATTTACCCCCAAGCCATCCTAGGTGGATCCTTTTCAGGCAAACACATTCAGAGTTATATTTAAAAATATCCTAGCCCTCCTTTTTTATGAAAAATATCTACATTTTAAAACGTTAACTATAATTACTAGCTTACCGCTGACCGGACACATGACATAATGATGAATAAAGCAGGATAAAGCAAAACAAAACACCTTTCATGCAAATTTTTAAAGAGAAATATCAGAGGATTTCAGTTAAAGAGAGTTTGTTGTCCAGTCTTATTTGTTTAAAATGCGAGAGGCGTCTAAGCTTACGATACTCCTACATCCTGTGTCAAATATCATGTCAGGGGTTACTCTTGTGGCGCAAGTCAATTTATGGATAGGACCGTCTGCCGGAAGCTAGATATTTTAGTGTTCAAATGTTTAAATATTAACCCCCCTGAAGCCATATGGATTATTTTTATAGTGGATGGATGGATATTTTTTGGGCTTCAAAATCACGGCCCCCATTCACTACAATTCTAAAGCTTGGAAGAACCAGGATATTTTTAAATTAATCTCCGATTGTATTTGTCTGAAAGAAGATGGTGATATACACCTAGGTTCGCTTGAGGGTGAGTAAATCATGGGATCATTTTTATTTTTGGGTGAACTATCTCTTTAAATAAATAACAGGTTTTTTACTGTAGCATTTTTACAGTCTTTTACTGTAAAAATGACTATAAATTTATTTTAGTGTGTGGTTATATTGTTGTTTTTGTGTTATTATTTGCTTTAAGCAAGCCATCCATTTAAATTCTCCATTCGATTTGTTCTAGAAAAGACTTGTTTTAATAAACATCAGTAGGAAATAATACATAAAAATAAAAGTGAATTGTGATTTTGAAATGATTGTTCTGTCAACATCTAGATGGGTTCACTTTTAGTAATTTCCTCCTGAAACATGTGTAATATGTAGCCAATATAAATGCCACAAGGAAGTAGATTTCATCTTTAGCAACAGCAAATTCATATTTACAGCATTCCTTTATCTTCAGCATCAGCACTAAAATCTTCGCTTTTGCTCTGCTGACTCGTCCTGCTTTTAACATTGTTTGAAATCCCACGTTCTACCGATTTCAAAACAAATCCGAGCGGTGAGAAAGAAACGGAGTAGTAAAAGAAAGAGTGCAGGGGGGAGAAAGGAGAGCGAAAGAGAGCAGCGATCCTCCTGCCAGTAGAATCCTTTTGTAGAGGTCAGAGTTCAGCTGCTGTGCTGCTATTGGCTGAGGAAAGGTGAAATTAAAACCACTGTAAACTTTTGACCCTGCCGGAGCTGCGCAGGAACGCCCAGGACCAGTTTGGAATGGAGCCTACGCTCTTCCTCTGTTTACTCGGAGAGAGAGAGAGAGAGAGGGAGAGGGAGGGAGAAAGAGCGGAGGCTGGAAAAAGGAATCGACACAGTCACAGTCTGGAATGAATAGTCTGGAAGTTGTTCAACCGCGCAGAGCAGTCAACATGAGTTCAAGAAAAAATAAAAAAAAAAACAGATGGAAAAAAACAAGAAATGCAGTGGGGTTTTAGACTGCACAAGTTTCTCTTTATTTGTTTCTCTTTTCTCCCTTCATTATGGGTTCAGAAATCCATGGATGTTTTTCAGAGTGGAGCTGTGCTCTTTAAATGAGCTTTTTTATGAGGAAAATGAGGCCCACCCTCTGCTTTTTCCATTTGCCCTCAGAGCTCTATGTTTTTATGTGCTTCAAAGAGTGGATGCTACATTAGCTCACTGGGTAAAACTGGACTAGATGACCAGGCACGTTTCCCTTCCACCCCCCGTTCCTCTTTATATGCTACTTTTCCCCCTCACTTTTGCAGTCTCTTTCTTTCCCTCCATGCTTTTTTCTCCCGTCAGGCTGCTGAAAGCCCCTCTGTCATAGATTAATGAATGAATTTGCATAGTATGGACTTTGTGTTCAAATACATTTTTTTTTTTTTACCCTCACGCTTGCTTGTGTTTTCCCTCTCTCTCCTGCGGAGGTGATTGTCAGCGTTTGTTGCATTTTTCCTGAACTCTGCAGTTTTTGCTCCTCATTGTTGGTACGGGGGTGCGTGTGCCAGTTTCTTGAACGAGAGGGAAGGCGAATGTTCAAGTGCTTTCTCTGTCTCCTCCCTAATCTAGTATGTGTAATGTGTGCATGTGTTGGTATTGCACAGCAGGAATGACTTATTATCTGGTGGTCTGTTAGAGTAACACAGTTGGATTAACAGATTTATTGTTATGAATCACAAACTGGGCCTGTGGCGCACAACCATAAGCGACACCACATACACATTAGGGCTGCACAATTAATCGGATTAAAATCGAAATCGCGATATAGCCTGGTGTGATATGGTATTATTAAACCTCAAAAGGCTGTGATTTAATTCAATAAATATAAATGCATAGTGTAATTCACAGTGAAGGAAAGCACTCTGATCTGCCTTTAATCTATTGCTCATTCTTCAAGCACATGTGGCTTGTAATATGATGACTTACTCTTTTATATTTATTTATTTTATATCATATATATATATATATATATATATATATATATATATATATATAAAATTAAATAAATATAAAAGAGTAAGTCATCATATTACAAGCCACATATACACACATACACATATACACACACACACACACAGTGGTTATGGAAAATATTCAGACCCCCCAGATTTATTAAAAAAAGAAAAACTGAAATATCACATGTTCCTAAGTATTCAGACCATTTGCTCAGTATTTAGTAGAAGCACCTTTTTGATCTAATACAGCCATGAGTCTTTTTGGGAAAGATGCAACAAGTTTTTCACACCTGGATTTTTCACACCTGGATCCTCTGCCATTCCTCCTTGCAGATCCTCTCCAGTTCTGTAAGGTTGGATGGTAAACGTTGGTGAACAGCCATTTTTAGGTCTCTCCAGAGATGCTCAATTGGGTTTAAGTCAGGGCTCTGGCTGGCCATTCAAGAACAGTCACAGAGTTGTTGTGAAGCCACTCCTTCGTTATTTTAGCTGTGTGCTTGAGGTCATTGTCTTGTTGGAAGGTAAGCCTTCGGCCCAGTCTGAGGTCCTAAACACTCTGGAGAAGGTTTTTGTCCAGAATATCCCTGTACTTGGCCGCATTCATCTTTCCCTCGATTGCAACCAGTCGTCCTGTCCCTGCAGCTGAAAAACACCCCCACAGCATGATGCTGCCACCTCCATGCTTCACTGTTGGGACTGTATTGGACAGGTGATGAGCAGTGCCTGCTTTTCTCCACACATACCGCTTAGAATTAAGGCCAAAAAGTTCTATCTTGGTCTCATCAGACCAGAGAATCTTATTTCTCACCATCTTGGAGTCCTTCAGGTGTTTTTTAGTAAACTCCATGCGGGCTTTCATGTGTCTTGCACTGAGGAGAGGCTTCCGTCGGGCCACTCTGCCATAAAGCCCCGACTGGTGGGGGGCTGCAGTGATGGTTGACTTTCTACAACTTTCTCCCATCTCCCGACTGCATCTCTGGAGCTCAGCCACAGTGATCTTTTGGTTCTTCTTTACCTCTCTCACCAAGGCTCTTCTCCCCCGATAGCTCAGTTTGGCCGGACGGCCAGCTCTAGGAAGGGTTCTGGTCGTACCAAACATCTTCCATTTAAGGATTATGGAGGCCACTGTGCTCTTAGGAACCTTAAGTGCAGAAGACATTTTTTGTAACCTTGGCCAGATCTGGGCCTTGCCACAATTCTGTCTCTGAGCTCTTCAGGCAGTTTCTTTGACCTCATGATTTTCATTTGCTCTGACATGCACTGTGAGCTGTAAGGTCTTATATAGACAGGTGTGTGGCTTTCCTAATCAAGTCCAATCAATATAATCAAACACAGCTGGACTCACATGAAGGTGTAGAACCATCTCGAGGATGATCAGAAGAAATGGACAGCACCTGAGTTAAATATATGAGTGTCACAGCAAAGGGTCTGAATAATTAGGACCACGTGATATTTCAGTTTTAATTTTTTAATAAATCTGCAAAAATGTCAACAATTCTGTGTTTTTCTGTCAATATGGGGTGCTGTGTGTACATTAATGAGGGAAAAAAGGGAACTTAAATGATTTTAGCAAATGGCAGAAATGTAACAGTGAAACATTTAAGGGTGTCTGAATACTTTGCGTATTCTCAAAAATACTATTAAAACAGTAATATTATTTGTAATATACATCGAAAATGTATAATAATATATATTATTACAATTTAAAGTAAAATGTAAATTAAAATGTTTTATATTTGGATATATATTTTTTTCCCCTGTTTTGCAAAGCTGATTTTTCAGCTTCATTACTCCATTATTCAGAGTCACATGATTCTTCACAAATCATTCTAATATGCTGATTTGCTGGTCAAGAAACATTTTCCCATTATAATCAATGTTGAAAACAGTTGTAGCTTAGTGTTTTTGTAGTGACCGTTATACTTTTTTTTTCAGGACTCATGAGTAGAATGTTTAAAAGCTTTCATCTTTATGTGAGATGAAAGTTTTGTAAAATTGCAAATGTCTTAACTGTCATTTTTAATTTCTGTTTAACCCTCCCCCCATGTTAGAACAGTAATGTATATATTATTTTATTAATTATATACATTTAATAATAATTAGGGCTGTTTAACGATTAATCGTATCCTTGATAAAAGTTTGTTTACATAATATGTGTGTGTACTTTGCATATTTATTTTGTATTTATATACATACACATACAGATATATATTTTAGAAACATTTTCATGTATATATATTTATATGTAATTTAAATTATATATTTAAATAATTATTTAAAAAAACAAATTTGTGTTATGTTTCTTAAATATATTCATATGCATCTACTTATGTATTCCGGATGTGATTAATTGTTTAATAATAATAAAATAATTAAAAAATAAAAATAATAGCAACAATAACAATTATTTTTATTATTAATGTTATTAATATTGTTATTAATCTAAGCCTCCTGTAAATGAGAATTCAAATAGAAACTGCACTTCATTAAGGGAAAAAATAGAATAAAACTTTATTTTTCATTCATCAGGAATTCATTAGACCATGAAAAGTGAACATTCCGTACTAGAATTAATTAGTTTGTGCACACCCTGTTAATCATGGGAAATGTCAGTGTTATGCCCCTTTTATATCCATGCTACGGAGGTATAACATTTTGAATGTTCATTTTGCGCATCATATTGCAGTTGAAATCACAATACTTAACAAAATAATCACATTATGAACTGAAATTGTGCCACTCCCTCTACGTCTATATTAAATAGTTTAATGGAAGTAGTTTAGTGGAAGGAAACTGAGAAAGTATTCAGGTGTGTTCACGAAACACAGACGGTATCATCATTCCAGAATGACTGTGATCATTTTTACTTGATGATTTCATCACCTAGCCACATTTTTCTTGAAGTCATTAGAACTCGAATACCTTTGCAACATTTTTCAGTGCTGGACTGTGAGTGAATCCAGGTTTGGCGGAAGTGAATCAAGTGCCAGTACGCTTGAGCACAGATAATGCAACGAGTGTTACTGCGAAAAGCTTTTGGATGTCTGCACATGTACACACATGCTTGGCACATGTCTGCATGTCTGGGCTGTTCGCTATTGTTCTCTCTCTTGCTTTTTCTCACCCTCGTCCTCCTCCAATCGTAACCCATCTCTATCCCTTGTTCTTGTTCTGTTTTCTTGCTTTTTCTCTCCCTTGCTCCTTTTTTGTTCTACCTCAGCTCATCTTTTGCACTTGCTGTCTCGCTCCTCTCTGCTGCAGTATGGAGCCGTCCTGAGTGGTCATGCGGCGTCTATCACAGAGAAAGAGAGCGGCGACCAGTAACTTGTGCCACCTCATCATCCTCTTGC
Source organism: Zacco platypus (assembly GCA_038088235.1). Lineage (NCBI taxonomy): Eukaryota > Metazoa > Chordata > Actinopteri > Cypriniformes > Xenocyprididae > Zacco > Zacco platypus. The sequence goes on along the minus strand of CM076064.1, from coordinate 13,598,546 downwards.
ACCGTGTCTGAATAGATTTCGCCACAGTTCATTTCCACAGTGTTTTCATCATCGTTTTGAAAAGGCAGAGCGTGTGTGCATGCCGTATTGTCTGTGTTTGTCATTTAGTGAGTGTTTCACTGAGCTCAGATTTCATGCTTTATTTCAGGCTCTGCCAGAATGTGGTGGCTATTCTGGGTCTGAATGGTCCCTGCTTCAGAGTCATTCTTCATACATTCTTGCATCTATTCTGTTTCTTTACATCCATCTGTTTTTAAAGTACATTTCCATTCATACGCACAATATCCATACTGTTAGTATCTATGATGTGTGTTCCCATTGTGACTGCATGCGTCCTAGTCTCAATGAAAACATGACTGGGCAGATATATGTGCAGCCACATGTATAATGCTTTTCGTGACCCTCAAAAAGAAGCTCCAGTTAACAGAAATCATGCAATTTGCAGGTTTATCCCATTTTAAATTATAGGCTGAAGGGTTTAACTGTATGATTAATATTATATTAGGTCTATTATTTAAAATCAATGCATTATTAATATGATATTCAAAAGGAATCATTTCAGCGCATGTATAACTGAAAAAAATACTGTATAATAATAGTTATAGTACTTATTCAAACTGTAACATCAATATATTAGATCTAATATTTCAGGCAGTGCAAAATAAACTGAAGTGGGTCAGATTACAGCTTAATAATAATAATAAGACCTGTTGTTATTAGTATTAGTATACATACTGTAATATTTAATACATACATACTGTCTAATACTTAATATCAAAATAAAATGACGTTTGTATGATATTCTTTAGCTTCAAACTAACTTTAGTTTCACTAACTTTAATGCAAGTGAAACTGAAGTTGATCAAACAAAGAGTGAACTGAGCTCTATAAATGTGCAATTGGCTGAAATACATTAATCATTTATTCAAAAGATTTTTTTTAAATAATTGATTCAAATTAATTAAACTTTTTTATACAGACAGCAATTAAAAACATTTTTGGATTCTAATACCCCAAAAAACACTAAAACTATGTTATATATTTTGTTGACTTGTGTACTTATATTATCCCAAATTGTTTCCAATAATGTTTAAATCCAGAGAAATCAGTCATTTTTAACCATAATTATTTACCCTGCATTACCCTCGTTTTTCAGTTTTTCTTGCGTAGAAACCATCATAGGTGTTTTTAATATATAATGCGTTTTATTAGTCAGGTGAGCAACTGTTTGTACGTTACTCTACAAAGTATATAGCATTTTCTCCACCATACTATATATTTTAAAGTTAATTGCGTGCCATTTAGCAACACAAGTCATCCAGCTTTTGTTCATATGATATTCTTACATCGATCTAGTTTACTGCAATGTGCAACAATGTCTCATACCAGCCACCGAGCGAACGCATAGAGTAATGTTAACATAACGTTACTCTGTGCATTATGATTGTTTTGACCAAGTAAAATAGCCGTGTTACCCCACAATTTTAATTTGTCAAATAAAGTGGCCTGTATGAGTAGTAATTCAGCACTTGCAGCTATTTCAATAGAATGAAATAAAATATTTAATAGTAAAACAAACATAAACAACAAAACGAAAGGAGCAGCAGCGGCCGACTGCGGAATATAAACGTAATTAAAAACGGCAATATAAAATGTACAAGGTTCTCTGCCCCGTTCTGCTTCATAGCACAGTAACGTTAAAACTTTAATACATTCGCTCACCAGTGAAGACAATTTGAGTCCCGTCGGATTGCTTTCTATTGGATGTGGAGGTGAAGGCAACAACTCCCATGATTCCACGCTCATCAAGCTACGGCTTTATTATTGTTTTGAATAAGTGACCTCTAGCTGGAGAAACTTGCATATTGTGTCTTTAACTAGAGGTTCTGATAAAATGTTAATTTCATGTTCATACTTTTTTAAAATTTTTTATTTTGACGTTTGGGTCTGACCATTATGTGAAAAGTGAATGAAAATGAAATAGCATTAACAAACCTATTTTTGGCTTCCTAAATGTCACGTTTCCCAGTGTAACCGGGTATACTGTGAGGAAAAACTGTGTAATGTGCAATTTGCTGTCCTCTGACAGTGGGGTATGTCTTGCATTCCCTTCTCTGTAAGTGGCAGTTTGGTTCAAAACATCAGTTTTATAGAAAATACCAAATGGAGTTTTTATGAGGTATTGAAAATAAGATGATGACATCTTTAATCTTAATGCATGATTGAAGCGTGATTTGTTTGCGTGACTTATCAATGGCTTGATAGACCTTTTATTGCACAGGAACAGATAGTCGCAGGTGTTGCTGACATAATTATAAGTCTGTTTCTTTTCAATAATATATTTCTCCCTTTAACTCGGTGTGAGAGTTTTGAACGGCCCATTGAATTTCACTGCTGATATGTATGGAGAACGGGTTCTGAGGAGCTGAGGTGGACTGTGTATTGTGTGTATGTGGCGACAGGAGGCAGCCCCATCAATAATGCAGGTTCTCTCTGTATGGGGTCAAGGCATGATGGGATATTAAGACGTTACCCTACTGGTCGTCAGGGAAACAGGCAGAGGAGACAGCAGCAATTGGGGAGGGTGGTTGTGGTTTTGTAGCCTATATCTGTCAAATTTGTAGTCTGTAAATCTTTAGTTTTTCATATCTTAATTTTCATTAATAAATTATTCTTTCCCCTCCAGCCAGTGTATTAATATCCATAAAAAATGACAGATGCATTTGTATTTACAAATATTTTACAAATATTTTCAGTTTCTTCACTGCTTCTGCATTCTGCTCCTGCAGAATCGCAAACAAAGATTAAGGTAGTATTAGTTATGGATGGGTGATGTTTTGAATGTCACGCAATAAATGCATGATGATTTGGTTGTCAGTTATATTATAAAGTAATAATTTGAATATTGCAGTGTTTTTTAAGTGCTCCCTGTCTAGGTGATGATGGTTAATAATGTGTCTAGGGCTGTCACAATTACTTGGTTAAATTCAAGTACTCAATTTAAAAAAAAAAGTACCCTTGTCAGTGAACCGGCATAAATCACAAAGTTTGCGATTCTATTAAAGGGTTAGTTCACCCAAAAAAGACATTTTCTGTCATTAAGTACTCACCCTCATGTCATTCCCAACCTGAAAGACATGAAAGACATCCGCGTCATTCATAAGATATTTTTGATGAAATCCAAGAGGTTTTTTCTTATCCCCAATAGAAAGCAACATAATTATCGTCATTCAAGGTCCAGGAAAGTAGTAAAGGCATCGTTAAAATAGTGACTACAGTGGTTCAACCTTAATGTTATGAAGCAACGATAATACTTTTTGTGCACAAAACAAAAATAACGACTTTATCCAACCAATTCTTCTCTTCCTTATCAGACTCGTTCGCAGTTGAACATAGTTCAGCGCTTCCGTGCTTCCGTCCGAACGCCGGCTCAGTATTGGCAGATGCGCGATCACGTGAGCAGCGCAACGTATGCTTGTGATGCTGACGCAGGAGCCGGCCAATACGGAGCCGGCGTTCGGATATAAACACGGAGGCGCTGAACTGCGTTTTTATGTTTGCCATCATTTGGTGTCAAGAAAATATGCCTTTTACTTGTAAAATAATTTTTACTATTTTACTTCTTACATTAAACATTTTTAGGTGTAAATAAATATTGAGATCGAACATTGTTGAAAAAAGTGTTTTTTTATATATATTTTATTCCTTATATTTAGGTATTTCAAAGCAGCTGGTGATAGCTTATATATGCTGAATCGGCTAAATAAATTTTGATTTTATGGGCTTATTAAGGATAAAAAAAAAAAAACAACAACTTCGACAGAGTTGTTGAATATGGCTACTTTAACATAATTTTACAAAATTAAGTTCTTATTCGTTGCAATGTAATAACATCACAACATTTCCATGATAAGGTGCATTAATTTTTGGTCAAGATCTTGTATTGACAATGCAAGAGTTGAGAACTCTGTAAAGTCTACTCCAGCACAACCCAAAGACTTACACTGAGGTTAAGGTCTGGACTCAAAAGTGCCAGTTCATGTGTGAAAATGATTCTTCATGCTCTCTGCAACAATTTTTCACAATTTTAACCCTGATGAATATTGGCATTGTCATCCAGGAATATGGCCATGATGTGTCTTCCTATATGGTTGAAAAGCTGCACACTCCATGTTTTAGGGTTTAAAGAACCGTCTCCGAACATAAAACATGCTAGAAACATAAATATCACTGTAATAATGATCCAGTCATAGATTATTCTTAAATATTTGTCTATTAAAATCCAAACAGTGACTTTTTTCTTTTGGCCGAGCAGTGTATGATAGAGATGATGTGTGGTGGTGAAAGATAAAGTACCCACGGAAAGACACTGACAGACAGATTAGCTTTTGAAGAGACAGAACAGAAGAACCAGTTTAGCCCATGAGGTTGAATATGTAAATATGATTGCAAAGAGCCAGCAGGCTTTTTCCAGGAAGAGGAAGTGGTGACGCAGAACTCGGTGTGTGTGGGAAGGCGCAAACAGGATGCCTGTTTTTGCTGCTTCCTGATTCGGATATTCTCGATAACTTTCCCATTAATATATCCACGTCCAGTCTTTCTGAGAATAATGGCTTTTTGCTTAGAGATGCTCATCTCATGTTTTCTGGAAGAAGCAGTTTCAAGAGCTCAGCTATAACGAGCGGTACTTTTGTAGGTTTTTTATCAGATACTCAGTTCACCTTTTGAACTTCTGAAAGACGTGGAACTGCATCACCGTATAATGGAGTCGTAATGTCCTTAAAACCCATTTGCCATCTTGACCGTTAGATCAGAAACATAAGAGACAGAAGTTGCACTCTTTCTTGTATCCTTGATTCTGCCGTGAGCTTCTACATTCCACATCTCCTGCTTAATTAAAAGCGTATGTGACGTGCTCATCCTTGGACTGAAGTTGTCTCACTCTTGCTCTTTTTCTTTCTCAGTATTTTGCTTTCACTCATTCCTCGCATTCGCATTCACACTCACCCTTGCTCTCTCACGCTCTCTTGAGCAGAATGTTGATGTGGTGTCTGGTTTTGTTGCAGGTGCACTTAGAGTATCAATGAGGATGAAACTGTACATGAAAGGAGAAGTAAAAAAACAGTTGAAATGAGAATTATGTCATTTGCTCTTTCATTCCTGCTGAACAAATCCTGCTAAAATGGGTCTAAGCTGGTTTACTGGTCTCAGTTGGCATCTAATTGGTTTAGACAAGCTGAAAAGTGCCCAAACAGCCAACAGATCAATTTGGACTTGCTTTGTATTGTTTTGTTTTTTTTTGTTTTTTTTCAGTAGGTATGTCATTCCAAATCTGTATGAACTGTAAATGACCTCGGAGTTCTATAATAGAAACAAACTGGGGCTGTTAAGCTCCAAAATAACATAAAAACACCATAAAAGCATCATATAAATAGTCCATGATAGTTCACTCGTTCAAATCTTCTGAACGATAGTTTGAGGAACAGCCCAAATTCTGGTTATTTAATGACAATTTGTCCATGTGTCATTGCGGTCAAATCTACATACATTCAGTTAAAAACAACAACAACAAAAAAACTCGTATTTAATTCCTCAATGTAAATTAGATTGGATTTCAGTGTATATTGTAAATTTAGTAATGGCTAATGATTGATGTGTGGCAAAACATGCAGCTAAGCAACCAACAACCCCTTATCGTTGCATCAATGAATCATCGGTTATATTGGAGTTTCTCCACCACATAAAGATATTAAATGGCTTTAGAAGATTGGAGTGTAGTTCACAAGGTACATTGACCACTTTTGTAATCAATTCAGGGTGCTTTTTTTGTCATTTTTAGAGACTTGACAGCCCTAATACACATTCAGAAGTCATTTGTTACAGTTCGGAATGACATTAAGGTGAGTATATGATGACAGAATTTTCAATTTTGGATGAAATATCTCTTTAATGACTAGATTTGAATGGCGCCCTGACCTTAACAGTCATGAACGGTTATTTGTCTGTCATTTATTTTAATCCACTGCAGAGTTCAAGGAGATATAAAAGATAGAAGATATCTAAAAGTAGAGATGGATTAAGAAAGTAGGAATTTGGACGATGCAAACTCTTCTGCAGCAGTTTTTTCCTGTGTGTTGTAGGTTTGTGACAGCCAGCTGTACGTGTCAGCACAGGCAGTGCAGTATGGGTACAGTTGTGTAATGTCTCACAGTCGGACTCAGGAATGATGAGCTCATACTTAGCGTTTTTAGGTGACAGAGGGCAAAACTCTGGGTGAACTTAAAGGGATAGTTCACCCAGAAATGAAAATTGTCGTCATTTACTCACCCTCATGTCGTTCCAATCCTGTATAACTTACTGTATCAACAGAACAAAAAATTAAGAATATATTTAATATTCTCATCAATTTTTGTTCACCCATTGAAAGGCTAAGAAACCAACATTTTAATGCTTCAAAAAGTACAGAAAGACATCGTAAAAGTAATCTACAAGACTTGGTTATCGTAAACAGAAACTGGCTTGTTTGCCTAAATTAAGTCTGTTCATCACATAAAGCAATTGACCCTTCGATGGCAGTTTGATTGACAGGCGATCTAACCAATCATAATGCTGAAACTGCCATTTTGTCTGACAAAGCAGTCATAGATTTGAAAGATTGGGTATTCACGTCTTTCTGCGCTTGAAACAACATTCCTTCTGATGTTCATTCATGTTTATTTGATGCTATAAATGGTCTTTGCGAAGGGTCAATTGTCTTTTTAGAAGGCTTGGCTTAAACAAGTTGATTCATGTGGATTACTTTTATGATGTCTTTATGAACTTTTTGAAACGTGAAAATGTTGGCTTTAAAGTTGCTATGAAATCTAAAATGGAAAATTCTTTTTTGTGAGGAATATAAAAAAAATCCAATTCCTGCAAAATTGACAAAAGAAGGTCCCACTCTACATTTTTTCTTCTGACATATGTAAATAAATGTTTTTTTTTAAATTATATATATATATATATATTTAAGAAGCTATATTGTGTTCTAAAGATGAAGAAAAGTGTAACGGGTTTGGAACAACATGACAGAATTTTCATTTTTGGGTGGACTATCCCTTTGAGCGAGGGGAAAAGGCTGTTTGCATGTGTGTGTTCAGTGAGGGAAGGGGAAAAGACTGCAAGCCGATGGTCTGTGCTCTGAGATTTCCGCTGAACTCTGGGAGGGGTCAGGCACGGGGCAAGGTCAGGATTCTAAACAAACACACTCGCACACATGCACGCATACAGCAGAGGGTCTATGACCAGTGTGACAGAGACTGATAACAGCAGAAGAAGCCAGAGAGAATGGAAAGAACGGACACGGAAAGATAGCCATGTATGATTACTTTTAACCAACTGGCCTAAAGTTTATTTTTAATGAATGAATGAAGTAATTTCAGCTTCAAGTTCACACACCACAGGTGTAGTTCATCATATTAACTATGGATATGTTCCACATAAAGGTGTGGTCATCGTAGGCTTTGAGTATGCAAAATGTCATTGTAGGCTTTTGAGTATGCAAAATGTCTTCAAACACTGCAATAAATATTAACAGCACTATGGCTTCTGTACATCAGAATTAAAAATACATTTAAAATGATCAAATCTACACAGCCCAGCACAACTACTTTGGATCAATTGACCCTTCGCAAAACCCGGACAACCCATGCGCTGTCACTCCACACATCATGTTCTCACACGTGAAAAATACATCGCGGAGCAAAGAGGACACTGACAATGTGTCGACAGATAAGACAGAGCAGGTTACTTTTGATATGATACAGTTTCATATTTAAAATATTATAATTTTTTTAAGATGTTTAAACAATAAATACCGTATAGCGTCTCTTTAATGTGTCGTGACAGATCGCTGTAGCTCCTTCAAGCGGCTCGTGAACCGATCATCTCTTCATACTAGTTCATTTATAGCATCAAATAAACATGAATGGACATCAGAAGGAATGTTGTTTGAAGCTCGGAAAGACGCAAGTACACACAATTTAAGTTCAAGTTCACCAACGTTAATGTACTATACTCTCCTGACTGCTTTGTCGGATAAAATGGCGGATTTGGGGTTATGATTGGTCAGATCGCCTGTCAATCAAACTGTTTGCGAAGGGTCAATTGGTGCTGAAGGTTTGGGGCGGGACTATTTGTTTTGGCGACCGATGACAGAATGTTCAGGAAATCGGTCATCGTTTTTGAAGTTGGTGACACTAGTGGTGATTCACAAGATCTTTTCAATTTGGGAATTGGACTGCACTGGTTGGCCAGTTTGTTTGTTTTTTGATTCACTAACAAGAACTGGCTCATGAGAGTCATTCTTTTTGAGAATTAGACTACACTGGTCAGGGATTGTTTAAAAAGAACCGGCTCATAAGAGTCAATCCTTTTGGGAATAGGTCTGTTTGATCTTGGAATCGGTATTGGGACTGTTCAAAAGAAGACAACAATTTTAAAATCATTATTTTTGCACAGAAGTCACACTTCACCTTTTAAATAAATGCCTTGATTTGATATTGTGTGTCTAATGCAGTGACATTGATTCATTAACTCTGGACTTGTTTATTAATATTTTGAGGCCACTATGTTTTTGCATACTTCACTTGAAAGGACGACAGGCATGTCAGAAAGGGCAGTGCCAGTAACAACAACAAAATGAAAAAAGTGTCACTTAAGAGGAGGAAGTGTTGTCGTTGTTAAAGTGGGCGGAGCAATGACGGTAAAAGTAGGAAGAAATGGTGCGATTATATCATTATGAGACGTGTGGAGGAAGGACATTATATCAGTGTTTCTGAAATGTGTTTTGGGAGGGGGGCTGGAGAGTGTTTTGTGACCACATTGTCTTTAATTCTGTATTAGTCATTCAGATTCATTAGTCTGCTTTTTAATTAGATCATTTATACATTTCATTTATATGTTGTGCAGCGTACGGCTTCACGGATTGAGATAATTGACCCAGTCGCTGCTACAGAAATACACACACACACACAAACACACTGAGGGTTGATCCATTTCCCCTGGGGCCCCGTTTCACTCCATCATAATCAGTGTCTCTTCTCAGACACACTGTCACACAAACACACACACGCAGCACCGCTGCTGAGGCCTGGAACATTCCGCGCATTCAGCTCTATGTGGGAACACTTAAAAATAAGCCATGCACACACACACACACACACACACACACACACACACACATGCAGTTTTTAAACCATTTGAAAAGAAATGAAGCCTTCAAGTGCATTGTGTAGAAGTGCCAAAGTCAGCTCATTATTTGTTTGTAGTGCACTTGTGGTGAAATAGGAAAACAAAACAATCATTTCTATCATTTTGAGATCATAATATGCCTTTGGATGTGTGTTTTCTGCCCCAAATCAAAACTGTGTGTGTTTCTTAGGTGCTGATATGTTTTAAACATGAGTGGAGTGGGTGAGAACTCACTTGAGCCGCTGTGCTCGGACCGGAAGCGCAAACTCTCCACATGTGACACACCAGGACAAGGGTGAGACTTTTTTTTAAGGGTGAACGGAAACACAAATCAAGCAATGTATTAACTGTGTTTTTTTCTTACAAAAATTGCATTTGGTTTTTTAAAAAATTTTTTACAGATGTGATAAGCGCAGGAGGGAACAGGAGAGCAAGTATATAGAGGAGCTGGCCGAACTGATTTCCGCCAACCTTAGTGACATTGACAGCTTCAATGTCAAACCCGACAAATGTGCCATCCTTAAAGAGACAGTGCGCCAGATACGACAGATTAAAGAGCAAGGTACACATCTGCTCGAACTGCTCTTTTACATATCAGTCTGTGAAAATATTTGCTAAACCCACAGTGTGTGGAAACGGATGAATTTGCATGGTTTTATAAAACGCTGCCACCTGGTGGCAAGTGGAATGTTGTGTTACTGCAGTGTGGGCTCAACATTGAGTGCATCTTTAATGCATTTGCTAGTTTTTAGCTGATAGAAAATAGATTTTTGAAAAAAAAAAAAGTTTCTCTTTAATACTGATCAATCATAACTTTACCTGTGGATGTAAATTAGACTGGATTATCCCAGCAGCAAAACTTAAATCAAATTTGACAATCAATAAATCATTTTATATTAAGAAAAACATAGTGTAAAATAATTAACTTAATTACTATATATATAAGATTGGGGTATATTTTCAACAATGACAGCCCTGTTTTCATCCCTCTCATAATTATGTATTGCATTCAAAACAGTATTCTCCACAAGCCTGTTGCATGAGACAGGCCTATACATGCCTTTTTTTTTTATTTAGGCTATGTAACACGCTGTAAAACTATGAGTAGGCGTTGGTGTTAATTCTTCCTTATTTGACATTCTGTCGGTTAATTGTATCTTACGAGAATGAAACTTACAAATCTACATATTAAAATAAACAGATGTCCTTTTTTAAACTGTTCTCTTACTATAATATTCTATATGTTCTTTTGCATGGTGACACTGAGAGCATAAGAGATTTCTTTCAAGAACCAAATATAATGTTTTCCAAGTCTGCATTTATTGGATCACAAATACAGCAGAAACAGTCATACTGTATTGATGATATTTTTAAAATACATTTTAAAGTGTAATTTATTCCTCAACGAGGTAAAGCTGAATTTTCAGCATTCAGCAATCGGCTACAATGCTGATTAATATTTTTGATGAATAGAATGTCAAAAAAAAAAAAGCATTTATTTGAAATATAAATATTTTGTAATATTATAAATGTTATTACTGTAACTTAATTTAATTAATCTTTGCTAAATAAATGTATTACTGTCTTACCAAAAATTAATTTATAAAGATATAGACTGCCGTTCAAAAGTTGATCGGTTGAACAGTAATCTGTATCTTTACAACTCTGTATTTTTCTAAAATATTTCTAATTTGTGGCTTATAATCGCACGTCACACAGGTAAAAGCTCATGTGGTGATGATGATGTCCAGAAGGCGGATGTCTCCTCTACTGGTCCAGGAGTCATCGACAAGGACCATCTGGGCCCTCTGTTGCTACAGGTTAGATTAGAGACTTTAAGGTCAATGGTCATCTTGAAGAACACTCATATTCATGCTCATTATTCATACTAGCATCCTTACTAATTAAAATTTAATGTCTTTTATGAAGTATCCAAAGGATTTGTAAATTATTAAAACTATTTAAAAGTAATTAAGGCTTATTTTTATGTATGTGTAAACCATATTTTTTTCTTAATGAATAAATAATTTTAATTCTGTATCTTTTTCTCTCATTTAGGCTCTGGATGGGTTTTTGTTTGTGGTGAGTCGTGAAGGCAGCATTGTGTTTGTGTCAGATAATGTGACTCAGTACCTGCAGTATAAACAGGAGGAGCTCATCAACACCAGCATCTATAACATACTCCACGAGGAAGACCGAGAGGAATTGCATAAAAACTTGCCCAAAAGCAATGGTATGAATGCTACTCTATATATCTAAATAGGTTTGTCAAAAGTACCGACTTCCGTACCAATTTTAAAAATGTGACGAAACATTGGCCATTGTGTTCACATGCTCAACGGATATGTCTGTGATTGGCTACAATGATCAACGCTTCAAAAAGAATTTGTAATTAGACACATTTGACACGCTTCACAATTTTTGTATCATTGTAGCCAATCACAGTCGTCTGTTGAGCGTGTGAACACAATAGCCACTTAGAGGTGTTTAAGAATCAACAGCTCTTAAAATTCTATGGGGAAATTGCTGGTATCATCACATTTTTGGTACCGAAGTCTGTCTTTTTGACAGCCCTATATCTAAACGTTTTAAGTGAATGTTGCTCTTTGACTGTTCAAAAAAACATAAGCACACATACATAAGTTCATGATGCCACTTGATTGAAGCAAAACATTTCTGTATGTATGTTAAGGTCCCAACAGTGTGTCATGGGGTGGTGATACTTCCCGTCAGAAGAGTCACACGTTTAACTGCCGCATGCTGGTGAAGTTCGGCCATGGCGCTCCTGGAGGTGAAGAAGGAGCCGGTGGGCCACGCTATGAGACCATGCAATGTTTCGCTCTCACGCAGCCTAAAGCAATGATGGAGGAAGGGGAAGGTCAGTTGTAAATTGATACATTTCAGTGCTTTTATACAGATTGAGGTATGTAAACTTTTTTTTTTTGCAAGTGCAGTTTAAGTATAAATAGTGCTTTCTTTTTTCTGTCTTTCAGACCTGCAGTCATGTATGATTTGTGTAGCACGAAGAGTGACAGCAGTGGAGAGGACGGAACGATTCAGCACTAGACACGAACTATCTGGTAAAATTGACTACTTTGCCATTCAACTCAATTACTTGTGAATTTTTCTTTGATTTTTGATTCTTTCGAAAAGATAATTGAATGATATTAATTGAAATTACTTTAATTAAATACTGTTAATAAAACATGATATAGCAGTGCAGGATATTAAATTTATGTGAGTATTGCAATTATGAGCTGAAATTGATGAATTGGATTAAACTGAACTAGCAGGTTAATAAGCTATTTTAAACACACACACATGATGACATATTTACAATACATATGAATATTGATAAGTAAAAAGGACACTTTAAACAGAATAAAACAAAAAATTTGACTGCAATACAAAGGTAATATTGGATTGGTGGACAGTGAAATGGACAAAACAAGTCACATAGACATACATTTGAGACAAATCTAGTACCAAATCTGAGTGTGTGCGTTTGACCACAGGTAAACTGATCGAGATCGAGCAGCAGAGCCTGTTGCACACCACCATGCGTCCTGGCTGGGAGGATTTAGTGCGAAGGTGTATGCAGATGTTCCTGAATCGCAGCGAGGGTCAGCCCTGGTCTTACAAGAGACACTATCATGACGGTATGTAGTAGTACACCTGCATGGATCTTTTCATTTCTGGTATGAACTATGAACCCTTTTCACATTTCTGGGGTTCTCGGAAGCATCGTAGCTAAGTAAATTTCTATAGTGGTGAATTGAAGTTCAGTTTGGTGTATAAATTATTAAATGATTCCATGTAGTTTGAGAAATGATGTTGAAAGACAAAATAGAAGTGTGAATTCTATAACTTGTTGAAAATATGCTGCTTTTGCGTGAGGCATGAATTTGAAAGATTGAGTGCGTTTGTTCTATTAATGATGTTTTTTTCTTCTTTTCAGCATATACTCATGGCAGAGCAGAGACTCCACCCTATCGGTTCTCTTTGTCAGATGGCACTCCAGTAACGGCACAAACGCGTAGTGAGCTATGCCGACACCCTGTCACCAACGACCCGGTCACATTCCTTTCTACCCATCTTCTGCAGAGGTTTGTACACATTTGCCCAAAGCCAACAGTTACACACATCTCTGATTTTACATGAAAAATACCTCTGTTCTGTCCTTGCCCTCATCCCAATCTCTTTCTCACAGGGAGCAAAATGGATACAGACCCAACCAGGGTGGTGTAATGCGATCAGTTATGGGAAATGCAAATCCGAATGCCCAGATGGCCATGGGCAATACCAGGGGCTACGGCATGAACGAGCAAGGTCACATGGGACCCAGAGGAGGACCTATGTATGGCCCAGCCAATAGGATGAATCAGATGAATCAGATGAACCCGATGCATCAGATGAATCAAATGAACCAGATGAATTCAATGAATCAAATGAATATGAATCAAATGAATTGTATGAATCAAATGAGCACAATGAATCAGATGAATCAAATGAATCAGATGAACTCCATGAATCAGATGAACTCAATGAATCAGATGGGCCATCCTGGCATGAATCAGCACCAACAGGGTCAGTTTCATGGTGGTGGATATGGAATGGGCATGACAAGTCCCTCACAAGGAAGCCCCGGTATGAATCCTGCTCAGCAGAACCTCATGAGTTCACCACGGATAAGAGGGAGCCCTAAAATGGGTGCAAGTCCTTTCTCACCTGGAGGTATGTGTCCTGTTTGTGTGTTTTAGATTACACTGATGGAATATTAGGCCTGACAAATCTAACCGAATTTCATAGAAAGCTCTGCATTCAAACACGTCATTCCAAAAGTTCTACATATCCCAAGCACCTTGTGTATTCTTTTATTAAATATTTTAGCATATAGTGGACAGGGAGTAAGGTGGAAGAGAGATAGAGAGGGGGACGGGATTGGGAAAGATCTGCGAGCTGGGATTCGAACTTGGGTCACCCGATGTGCAACGACACTACATGTTGTGCGCTGCCCACTAGGCTACCGGTGCCAACATATTTTAGCTAATTTGATAATACTTCCACTTGCCAATAAATAGGCATGGTTGTCTATATTTTAAAAAATTGGTATCTTAACGAATTTCATTGTATTTGAATCAATTTTACAGATTTTTCCTTTCAACCATCACAGAAAATATTTGAAAATGTTCTAAATTCCATTACCCTAATAAAATATTGTAGTGGTGTTTTGTCTATTAAGCCCAAAAAATATTTCAGATTTAACACGACTGCTTTGTGTAAGCCAAATACACAGCCTTTCAAAGTATACTCCATTTGATTGTGTGTGTGAACACAGGCACTCAATACATTCAGACTTGAAAGTTTTATCCTTGTTCAGTGTATCTGCGGTATTTCTCTCCAGAAGATATCACGATAAAAATGCCTTTGTACTCGTTTAAACTACAGTTGTGTGCATCTCTTCCTTCACATGAGCGTTCGTCAACATGGCCGTCTATTGTTGTGTCTCCAGTAGTTTGTTTCATTGGTTTCTTTTTTGACTATGTAAAAACAGGCCTGGGCACTGATGCCATCTTGTGGACAAACTAATTAGTGCAATAAAACTTCAATGCATATATGCGAGTGGAGTGTACATTGTACTTGCTGTTAGAAAAATCCCAATGGTTCAGTACTTAATTGCTGCAGTACATGCATACTATGCGGATGATGAAATTAGTATCATGCACACTTGTAAAAACTTTGTGTACTTCAGTTCTGCATTTAAAAACAAGCTCAAGATTTAGCTATAATTTCTTTACTTTGTTGTTGTTACAGGGATGCACTCTCCCATGGGTCCTGTGGGTATGGGCGGCAGTGGTGGATCTTCTGGTCCATCAGTTGGGAACACCTTCTCTAGCAGCTCACTGAATGCCCTCCAGGCCATCAGTGAAGGTGTTGGCTCTTCTCTACCTTCAGCTCTCAACTCACCTGCCCACAAATCCGACAGCTCTCCCAGCATCAACTCGACCCAGTCCAGTCAGCAAGGCCAGGCCGGCAATAACAAACCCAGCGCTGGTGACTCCAAGAGCCCATCAAGTGCTCACAGCACAGGGTTGGATCATCAACTGGCCTCTTCATCAGAAACCACAGATAAGCCGGACAGTCAGTCCAACAAGGATGGTTCCACTGGGGCGGAAGTCAACCGGAGAGTCCCTGACGGAAAGGGCCACAAGAAGTTACTTCAGTTGCTCACATCCCCAACTGAAGAGATTGGGATTGGTACTGCGTCTGGTGGACCCGTCCCAGGTCGTGCCTCCACTCCAATGGGTTCCGACTCAAAGGAGGCAGGAAGTGGAATGATGAGTCCTTCATCGACGGGGGTGTCCTCCTCATCCGGTTCATCATCGGGAAATGGCTTAAATCAGCAAGGCTCGGGAGGAGTGTCGTCCACAGCTTGTCCCAGTGGACATCACGGTTCTCACACATTACAGGAAAAACACAAGATACTCCATAAGCTTCTACAAAATGGAAACACGCCCGATGAGGTGGCTCGCATCACAGCCGAGGCCACTGGAAAGGCCTCTCTTGGTTCGGAGCACCCAGGCGTTGAAGGGAGGAATCTGGATCTCAAACAGGAGCAGCACAGTCCGAAAGAAGGAAAAAAGCCCCAAGCCCTTCTTCACTACCTCCTCAATAAGGATGACTCCAAAGAGCCCAATGCCACAGAGGTCAAGCCAAAGCTGGACGAGCTGGAAGGGAGAGGGGCCACTGGAGGTCAGGGGTCAGGGGTCACAACCTCCAATTCTAACAACCAGGAGGGCAAAGTCAAGATCGAACCACCCGACGAGGTATTCATGGTTGATTTTTGGGGGGGGAGTTACACTTCTCAAGATCACATCAATCCTATATTTGGAAAAAATAATCATGGTTACTAAATGATGTTTTGTTGATATGCAAAACTCTGATCCAATTCAGATTTGTTTGTTATTCTAACATCAATCCTTTTGTTTTGTTTTGTTTTTTCAGCTGGATAACTTGGAGAGTATTCTTGGAGGGCTGAGGAATTCTGATTCTGGAACTGGAGGGATGGAAGGGGGCAATAAGCAAGGCAATGGACCTAACAGCACCGCACATGGTGAGTCACAACACCTCGAGGGCCTCAAAGCCAGGAGGGGATGTTGAAAATGTAATCTGACTAGATGACAACATATAAACTTCAACAGAAAATGAACTGGACAAATATTTTAAAGGTAACTGCAGATGACCATGTAGATTACCAAAAGTGCTGCCCATTGGGTTTGTTCTTAATGCAAATTGTATACATTATTGTGTGTTTCAGACCGGGAAGTTGTTGGTATGGGCTCTGGTCAACGTGTGCCCTTCCAGAGGGCAGTGTCTGTCGATGGTAAACCCTTGAGCGGGCCTGGAATGACGGGTAGGAGGAGCGCCCCTTCCTCTCTTGTCAAACAGGAGCACACTGACAACCAGATGGGCATGGGTGAGTCTCATATTTTCAACTTTACCGCTATAAATGGTACTGCATACATTCATTCTGTAGCTAGATTTTGAACATTCCCACCATGTTGTTCCCAGGAGGTCCAAACAGGCCAATGGGAATGCACAGTCGGCCCCCAATGGCAGGTGCGGGAGATTGGGCAATGTCTGGTTCTGCCGGCAGCCCTGTCGGACACCCTGGCATGGGTCGAGCAGTCATGGACCACAATCCTAAGAGCATGATGGGAGCACCCATGGTTAACAGATCTAACAGCGTTCCTGCAACCAGATCCATGTTGCAGCAGCAGTTGATGGATATGGGTAAGGGCTCTTAATTCGGAATAGCTAAAAACCAGCTGTGTGGTACAAGTAATACATCAAATAAAAACTTTCAAACTGCATGATATTGTTTTTGCAGGGCCTTATGATGTAGGAATGGGTATGAATTCGTTTAGAGGGCAAGCACCTCCACCACAGTCCCCTTCATGGCCAGACAGTGGGATGGGAATGGAGGGACCACAGAATGCAAACAGGTAAATTAAATGATACTACACTAGATCTACAGTTTAAGATCATTTACATGCTGCTTTCAATGATGCCAAATGCTTAAAATTAGTTAGCCTTATTCACTAAAATGGACCATATCCTCGCATCTAATCACATTTCTCCCCAAAGCCCTTCCAAATTGACAAGTTTCATGTTAGCAAACAAAAATTAAATTGATCAAAAGTGACAGTAAAGTAATAATGTTACAAAAGTTTTATTTGAGCAGCAAATCGGCATATTAAAAAGCATTTTTTTATAAATATATTTAAGCACAATTTTGTTAGATTGATTCTTAAACCCAAAAAAGTAATTAATTCAAGATATATTCTCTGAAATCTTATTGTTTCTCTAGTAAATTCATATTATTTTAAGGATGTTAAGATGGTTTTTACACCCAAAAGTCAATAGTGTCCTCTTTTCTCTCTGCTTTTTATATATCAGGCTACCATTTAATAACTCTCTGGATGATCTTCTGGTCCCTCCATCCACCACTGAGGGTCAGAGTGATGAGAGAGCTCTGCTGGACCAGCTGGACTCTCTACTCAACAACACTGACGTCATTGCTCTGGAGGAGATCGACCGTGCCCTTGGCATACCAGATCTCATCAACCAGGTACTCAGCTGGCCTGCTTCATGGAACAGATGTTTTTAGTTTATAAATCGCAATCACCAATGCTTTGGCGATTAGAGATTTTAGAACAACTGTCCAGTCGCATTACCTGAAAACCAACATCTTGTTCTTTTCTCCTTTTTAGGGTCATAGTTCAGACCAGCCCCCTCCGACAGACCCGTTTTCTGGACCTTGTCCGGGGCCTGACTCTTCTATGGGTATGGAGCCCAAGGGCATGTATGGGCAGGGCTACCCGGGCCCCCCATCCATGGGGATGCAGGGTGGATATGGCCCTGGTCCCAACCCCGGTCCAGGCCCTGGTCCCCTGCAGGGGCAGTCTGGACCAGGGTTTAATCCCATGATGAGTCAGATGAGCCAGCAGGGTGGTTTTCCGGGAATGGGTGGTATGGGCGCTATGCATCCTCGTGCTAATATGATGAGAGCTCGAATGAGTACGGCCAAGCCGCTCAGACTACAGCTCCAGCAGAGACTGCAGGGACAGCAGGTGAGCAGCTGCACTCCAGTGGCACTCAACTGACAAATATGAGGAAATGTTATCGATTAACTCTGTTTTACAGCTGATCCATGTTTTAGAAATTAAATGCAGAATATATTTGGCTATATTATTTTGTGCGATGTAGGACTGTGACTTCTAATTAATAATAAATAATGGGGGAAAAATCAATATCGATTAGTCAGATCTTTTTGCTATGACATAAAAAACTGGGAGACCTTTTTATATAAAACATTTACTTGTAATTCTTTTATATTTACTTTGAAAACATAAAATTGATGTAACCACATGTGGAAGAATATTAATGACAAAAATGTCTTTATAAAATTTTAATATATTTATTGGAATTAGCGTATTAACAGGGCTTGCATTCTTGAGGACTGCAGATGAACATTTTTGTAAATTTAAGAAGTGAATATTCCAATTGAAAACATTTTACACACAATAATGTCATTTTAAAAGTTCAGTAATAAATATTTGCAATCCAAAGTTCAGTTCCAAAATATTTTATTTTAAAATATATAATATTTGTTCAGTAATATTTCATTTTACAAATTTAGCTCCATAATTTCATTGGTTCAAATTCAGCCACAATTTCAAGCATATCTGAGAATTACAGCAAAAGCAGTGCTTTTTGTATGTCAGGGGCAATTGACATGAATATACTTCCTGAACTGAATATCCAAAACCGCAAGAGAGTGATTAAATGTTCCTGTTGATGATAAACTTCTGATATTTGTAACACATCTTGTAACATTTGAGTGTTTCTTTGCTGCAGTTTTTGAACCAGAACAGGCAGGGAATGGGGATGAGGCCAGATAACAATCCTGCCGGAAACCCTGGTATGAGACCTAGCATGCAGCCAGGCATGGGTGGACAGGTACTTTTTTCTTCCTTTAATGAAATCTGAAACTTTATATTTATATATGTTGATTTTCTCTCTCTAATATCACCCTTCCTCATCTTTCAGCCCGGTTTTCTGAATGCTCAGATGATGGCCCAGCGCAGCCGAGAAATGCTGAATCTTCAAACAGAGGTATAAACAGACCATTTTCATATGTGTTTGTTTGTCATATATCATACTTGACCCCCAATGACAATTTATGTGGTGTAACTGACGTAAGAAATCATAACCAGTGTCTTAGTTTTTCCCTTTTCAGATTTTACCAGTGTTTTCTTCTTTTCTGCAGATGAGAAGACAAAGGATGATGATGATGATGCAGCAGCAGCAGCAGCAACAACAGCAGCAGGTTGCAGCCGGAGGCTTCAGTCCCCCTCCAAATGTCACAGCTCCCACAGGAATGGACAATCCGATGGGAGGACCGCCAATGAACCAGCCTGGCCAGCAGGCCTTTAACTATGGAGGCAACTATGGTAGGCTAGTTACCATAATGGGATGTCATAGTTTAAAGTCCACATGAAATGGAAGCTGCGATAGTCTTTTCTTCCTTATTGTGACACATATCCTAGTGAATCCAATCTCAAACAAGAAAAAATGGAGGACATGACTTGATTTTCTCCATTGGGAATTGAGTGGATGGCCGTATTGATCGGTATTGCTGCGATCTCATGCGAATGACGGGTTGCCCTGGGCTCATGGGGAGATTGTGTGCAAATTGTGAATGATTCTCTACTGCAGGGAAAGACAATTTATGTCCATATATTTTATAATAGTATCAAAATCTGGAGACAAATTTTCATTGTGACGACTAATGAAAAAGCTAGAAACACTCCTAAAATGCATTATAAAATAACATGGTGGTTAACAGAATTGGAATAGAATGTCGATTAGCAAATTATGCACTTTCTTCTTGCCTTCTTGTAAATATCTCTGTGTTGTCATTGCAGGTATGGGCCAGCAGGGAGACCCTTCATTTGTGGGAACAGGCAACAGCCCGCCTAACAATATGATGTCTGGTCGTATGGGTGGCCCTCAGAATCCCATGATGCAACAGCATCCACAGAGCAATCCCATGTACCAGTCAGCAGAGATGAAAGGCTGGGGACAGGGGCCAATGCCCATGAATAAGTAAGTTATAAACCCTTATGCAGCATAGAAGCTGTGAAAATAGACAATTTTTGCTTTCAGTACTTGGAAAAACTATTTAATAAAAATGACACTTAAAATGCCCATTCACAGAAAGGACGATAACTATTATGATAAAGATTTAGTTTTAAAAATCGTAAAAGAATTGCACAGAGAAACAATGTAATCCCGTTCACTGTGTTTTTTTTTTTTCCAGCTGACGAACAATAAAAACATCTCGACAGCCAATCAAAATCCGTCCTGCTTTTAAGAAGCTTGAACAGTAAAAGCAGCAGACGACATAATTGTAGCGTGCGCTTAGAATAAACAAAATGATATAATTCGCTGGTGTGGATATTATAAAAATAAAAAATATATAGAAATATAGATATAAATATGTCATTTAATTTTTTAAAAATTGCATAATATTTATTAATATATATTATTGTTATTATACATAAATAACCTTTTCTATGTATGTTCTAAAATTCTATTTTACCAGCTATAAATCCTATAAAATATTTTTTTTTTTGGAAAATCTTAGAAATGTGTTGGTCAAAAGCAAGCCAAACTGAAAACTAAAATAAAAATAAATTCAAGCTAAATAGAAATATTAAAAAAAAAAATAATAAATGAAATTGACAGATACCCTTAACAATTTCTAGAACTTTAACTAAAATTAATATTTTAATTTATTTATATTACAATAGTTTATAAATAATTCTAAAATAACACTGGTGTGGACGGTACACAGTGCTAAATAAATCTTTCTCCTGTTTTATGTTTCCCAGTTCATACACTCAGCAGCAGCAATATCCCCAGCAGGGGGCGCCGGGACAGTACGGGGGAATGATGATGAACGGTTCCATGCAGGGGGGTGTAAATGGAAACGGTGCAGGGCAGATGCCCCCAATGCAGGGTCAGATGGGCATGAACGCCATGGCCATGGGACGCATGCCAATGGGACCGGATCAGGTACAGGCAGCGTTGATTCAGTTCCATTCACGTAACTGCATTAAAACACGTCACGTTACTTTTACTTATCTGTGCTTGTACAATGTGTTTTACAGAAGTACTGCTGAGGCGATGAGCCATCTGTCAAAGCTGGAGTCTAACTCGGACTCGCACATCAGTCCAGTGTGGAAATGTCAACATGAAGCTATAAAATACGCCTCGTAGAGGAGAAATCACTGGAACTCTTCAGTGAAAACTTGACTGAGAGAGAGAAAAAGACATCGAAAGGGAATAGGAGAGAAAGAGAGAGACTCAAGCCTTCTCTTTGGGGTTTTTCGGAATATGCCCAGTAGCGAGTGCAGCAGGCTCTCTCTCCTGTCCCACGTGGCTGTACTGCAGTACACAACATAACCACCAGGGGGAACAGAGTAGGAACGGTTGTGGTACAACTTGACAGTGTGGGGAGCACTTTATTTTAAGGCTAGTATGGAAAAGGATAGTTGCAATATATTTCTTGCTTTTCTAGCCTTATAGAACGATTATGTGCATATTGTCTATTTTGAATTTGTTTCGGACAAGCCTCGTTTTAATTAAAAACCGTGGGAATTGTAAGCACCAGAACTTCATCACTTACGCATATCAAAGCAATAATCCTCCTCTCAATCCACCGAAGTGGTGTGTGTCAACAAAAAGCAAATGGTACTGCAGTATTAGACGGGATTTTTTTCTTTTATTTTTGTGTGAATAAGATTGGAATTGTAAATACTGTATGCTACATATGTATCATACATGCTTTTACTACATACTTTTTTTGCACAGAGTTTGGGCCCGTTAGGTCCATCTTATCTATATTTTAGGTCAATACTGCTCTGGGTTTTACATCTATTCTAACTTTTATCAAAGGGAGAAAATATTTTATTTTTATCTTTTCCAGCACAGCCTGTTTTTCGTTTTTTCCAACAATGACCGCCATTATGTTTGGATGGCACCTTTTTTTTTTTAATTGCAGAAATGTTATGCAGTGACGGTTTCATCATTTTATTTTCATTTCCATTTGTTCTTCTGACTGAAAAAAAAAAAAAAAATGGTGCAAGTCTTCAGATGATACGCAAAGATTATGCTTGTTGTTGCTCTTTTAAGCTAGCTTAATAAGGAAAATAACTCACTTTCTCACTGTATCGTACTGTCGGTTCTTCGGAAATCTACCTTTAAGAAACATGCACAATCCAAAGATATTTTTTCAAAGTCTTTTCTTTTTCTGTTTTCTCAAGTTTGATTACAGAAATGTATCCATTTATATATGTTTTTGCGCAAAATGCGCAGAGTAAAAGGTACATATCATATGAACATATTACTACATATTATGATTTTGTACTATATACTGTATACATACAAAACCAAGTATACCTGTTTATTTTTAAGGCCAGTTAATATTTTAGCAGTATTGTCTGTGCTTTTGGAGGGTTTCTCTATCATGCGGTTTATTCGCTTTTCAGTTTAAGTTTTGTAAGATTTTAATGAACTATCTACAGAACTGCCAAGACAAATAGTGACTACACACCTCATTTTAAAACGTTTCTTAAACCACTTTTAAGAGCCTCCCGGATGTGCTTTTTAAAAGTACGAGTAATAAGGAATCCATTCTGACAAAATCGCTCATCGGTGCATCTCTGTTACTGCAGTGATCCTCTGCCGCTTCATTAGTCAAGTCTTTACCATCAGTGACTTCAAATAATACTGATTCCCAGATGCGGGAATGAAATACAATGGGGAAACTAATAATAAGTCAGTCTCTTCAGTCTTTTCAGGAAAGCAACACTATCATTTGTGTTTATTTCGCTAGATTACTGTTGATTGTGACAAAATATATTTTGAAATGATAATTCTGGGAAATTGAGGTTATTCTGGTGTGTTTTCGGAACTGGTTGACAGAGGGGTGAGAACATGGATGATAAGCTCACATTTTACAGGATGTAAATTACATTACACTTAATTATTTTGCTTGATGTTGATATCGTTGTAAATAAAAGTTCTATTTAAATGTGACACGTATGTTCTGCAGTTTGTGTGTGCTTTACTTTTTTTTATTTTGATGACAAATTTGTACCAAGAAGTGAGCTGAATCTCTCAAAAGCTCATTTTGAGGACATCCATCCTCGTTTGTAAAATGGTATAAAATTAAGTTTTTATTTTTTTTAAATTGATAAAATGCAGTAACTTTTCAGTTAGGTTTTGCCATATTGTTTTTAACAGCTAGTTATAAACAATATAAAGTCTATGGAATGTATCCATTAACGTGTGTGTGTGTTTTCCTGGTAAACCCTAGGTTGTGGGGACCACAAAGAGTAATAATAGTCATTTTTAACCTTGTGGGGACATTTTTTGGTCCCCATGAGGAAAACTTTCAAAAAACATAATTTAGGATGATTTATTGGCAATGTAAAAATGCAGAAAGTTTTCTGTGATGGGTAGATTTAGAGTTATGGGATAGAATATACAGTTTCTTGAATAAAAACATTCAGAATAAAAATCATTGTCTATAGAAAGTCCCCATAAAACATGGAAACCCAACGTGAGTGTGGTTCAGGTATTCCCAATATGTTGTAAGGACGGAATTCCATGAATCATCATACCAATTTTTTCTTTTTTCCACTATAAAAATCGTGTGTGCCCTTGTATTCCTTACATTGTGGGGACCAAATGTCCCCACAACGTAAGTACAACCAGTAAATCTTGACCTTTTGTTGGTCCCCACAAGGAAACAAGCTTATAAATCATACATAATTATCTTTTTTGAAAATCTGAAATAGCAGAACACTTTCTGTGATGGGTAGGTTTAGGGGTAGGGGGACAGAATATACAGTTTGTACAGTATAAAAACATTACACCTATGGAATGACCCCACAAAACACAAAATGTGTGTGTGTGTGGTGAAACGTTCAAACAGACTTGAGGACGTTTGAAGTGCTCTTCACTCTGTAATGCTAGTTTAACCTATACACATATCAACAGGTTTTGTTTTTGAGGGTTAATAGTTTAGTAGGTGGAGTTTAGCGAATATATTAATAAATATCAGCAACGCCGAACACAAAAACACTTATAAAAATCCTTATCAATACAGTCAAAAAGAGTGTCCTCGCCATCTAAAACAGCCTTAAAGCACCTACCTCACAGTTCGCGTGGCTTAAAGCGACTAAACAAGGATTTCATTCAACTTTAAATACCTCAAAACGTTTCTGTGATGGTACAGAAAACGTTACTTCAAAACAAAAAGTCTCTGGGATGGAGGAATGTAAAATAAAGTTCACCGTGTCACCGCAGAGGGGCGCTAGAGGCTAAAATGTCCCTCCTCCACTACAAAACGAACTTTCTCTGTCTTATTAACAGACTGTAAGTATGATTCAATGAAAACAATGAGCTAAAAATGGATTTGGCCAACAAATCATCCATTAGTTTTCAGTATGTCTGAGAGAAGTTGCAATAGTGAACTTACATGCTAGGGTAAACGCCCCTTAATTAATTGTTTTAATTTGGAGGAGGAGGAGGAGGGGGGGTACTTTATAACTATAATTAATTTAAATATCTCGCCTGAAAAACACCATGTTCCTTTTGTCTCCCAGTTTCAAAACTCGTGCTGTTAAGCTGAGTTGATGTTCTAGTGGAAAAGTTGGCTGTATAATGTGCGGCGCTATGTTTAAACGCACTAAGTTCTTATTAAAAGAAGCTTTCGTTGTAGTATGTGGGAAACTATACAGAGGGAGTGAGAGTTCCTTGGCCGTGTTCCCGGCCCATCTGCAGCCCGGGCTTGCGGATTACTGTTTGTTAATGTTTCAATCAGCTGTGTGCCGAGGAATGTGGAGCGATTTAACCTGAACTTCCCCAGGTGTGCGGCGGCGCCGCTCAGTCTGCGCCCTCCCCTGCCCTTGGCACAAAGCGATCACACAAACACAATCACACACACTGGCCGCGCCGCACATCGCGAGGCCTGCAGCTGCGCGCATCACACCGCAGGGAAATGAGAAAAACATTGCACCAGGGAGACGGAATAAATCTTATAACGAACTGCCTTTTTCTCGGAAAACACTTAACCCTTCCGACACCCGTTTTTAAACACAGGGATGCGTAAAAATAAGCGCATTTAGAGAGTTTGCAAATATCACTATAGCTAAAAATAACTTTAACAGTGATTAAGCAATATTTACCCAATTAAGCATGGTTTATTATTTATTTTATTTCATTTTTTAAAGGAAAACCTAGTTCCCTCTCTTCCATCTGTGTAACCTATAGACTTTATTTTGCATTTTGTTTATATTCTTTGCTATGGTCTTTCAGATTGGGCCTGTATTTTAAGATGAAATGTTGCTGCATTTGTTTCTTTTTATATTTTCAAACATAACTACACAAAAGTTAACCCACTAAAAATGAAAGTTTAATGGCTGATTTTGTTGTGCATTTTATACACTAAATCAAACACTTTCAGAAGTTCACTTTCAGTTGATTTGATGAAAGTAAATATAATTGTATGACAGAACTTGTGTAACATGAAGAAAACATGGTTAATGTAGGCCCAATGACCTCTAATCTTGTGAAACAAACTCCTTTTAAATGGCAGTAAAACTAAACCATTCCCTCAACCTTTCATTCTCACATACAAAAGTGATGAATCAAGTCCGAAATGTGTCTCATTTTCATGTTTTAATAAAAAAAAACAATATACATTGTAAAAAACACAATAAAGCATTCACATCATGTGTCATTGTAATATACAATACATACTTTCGCTCAGTAATCTGAGAAAACATTTACAACAAAATAGACTTTTTCTAAAGAGTTAAGAAAACATTGGAGAAACTTTGACCGGGAGGGAAATGCGTGAACTATAAGTGAATAATCGCCATGGATTCCACAGCTAACACACATCGGGATGTTCGGGAAGATCTCAGGGAGAACACGTCACATGCTCATGTCCACGGGTCTCGTGCCTCTCTGAGAGCGGAGACTCTCCCAACACAGTTCAAGGCGGTTCTGGTCCATCATCACCTCAGCGCACCTTGTTCTTCGCGATGCTTCGATCAGTTGATGTGAAACCGGGAGCACCCGCTTTAACGGCACATGATTCGGTCATCTGAACAGCCGTTCTGCAGGACAAGAGGGGGAACATCATGAGCGGACTCATTCAGACAGACAGACTTGTTAAGAACAAATCAACAGAAGGTGTTGTCATTTACCTCGACGGAGATGCTGGCGAGCTCCGCGTTCAGCGTCGTGAGGGGAGTGCGAGGAGAGGAGTTCTGGCTCTTCTTGCTCTCCAGCTCGACCTGCAAGTCCCAGATGTAATCAATAACGTGCTGCAGGATCTCCATCTTGCTGGCTTTCTTGTTGGTCGGTAGCGTGGGCACCAGCTCTTTCAGTTTGCTGTAGCAGCTGTTCATGTCCTGGAGAAACATGGTCATCTGCTCGTCCAGCAGCGGGATCTTGCACTTGGAGATGGCCAGGCTCTGGTCGGAGAGGCAGCGGACAACATCTTCGCCTCCAACTTTGCCACTCTTCAGCGCGCAGGTAGGTCCCACAACTTTCATTTTGGCTGTAAAAGTTGACGATGAAGTCAAAGAGATTGAGTTGAAGCGATACGCTCGTACTCCTTTAAGGTCTTGAGTCGTCGAGAGTGCGATGACAGTTCACCACATGCTCGCAGCGCCGAGTTGTTCGGTATATGAAGGGTTTCTGGGCTTGTGGGCGTCACCAAACACTCGTGTTTTCAGGCCTTGGCCAATAGGATTTCACCGGAGTCCCTCGCTGAGCCAATGACTGCGCGGCTCTGTTATCGCAGTTACAATATGCTTGGGGGATGGTGTTACAAATGGAAACAAATGTGTGTCTTCTGCGGATGATCTGTGGATATCCAGCTGTCCGTGCGCTCCACAGGTGAAGCAGACAGATCAAGCGAAGGGTGGGGGTGGTCGAGCATCAACAGGCAACAGTTATTACTTTTAAATGAAACAAGCTTTCTTCGTATGTGGGCTGTTTCAAGAAAAAAAACACTGTAAAATGTTTCATCAGCATGTTTGTTTCCATCCATTTAACTCGTCAGTCATTTCTGCCATTATACAGTGCGCCTTCAACACATGTGCGTGTTCATAAAGTTTCAAACTTGGCTATTATAAGCTACTCACAAACAAACCATTTTATACAAATATATTTTTTTTGGACACTAAAAAGTTTTTATTTTTAAATCTACGACTTTTGCACAGTCACATGTGCAACAAAATGGCTTCATGCATTTGGTCAAGCCACTGATTTTCATAATATTAATAATATTTTAAAACAAATTTGTTTTTGTGAAGGAAAAAAACACATTTATTTATGTTGCTGTTCCAGAATTGCAGACTGTTAAATGGGAGCAGCAGTGAAACTTTACTTTTAGGCCTATTTGTTTTGTGGTTTGTATAAAATCTGATAAAATCGTGATTCAGGACACGATATGGATTTTTATTCATTAGATATTTATTGTGAACTGTTGCCTGTAAGTTTATATGCTAAATTGTTCTTAATACCTTTACATTTAAACTAGATATTTTGATTTCAGTAGTATTTTGTTTTGAATAAAGTAGGCCTCCATTATCCTACAGTAAGTGCATTACTTGTGGATAGTGTTGCTGGGGTTTATCCTATTGTGCAATCAAGTCTCACCACAATCTCATTTTTATTCAAAATCAGTTAATTTTCCACCAATGTATGTCTCATTGTCTTTCTTTGAATGTGTTTCCTCGCGCAAACTTCCAAATTCCTTCATATGTGCGCGTCGCCTTGAGCGCGCACTCACATAACTTTGCATTGCTGTGCTCTGATTCTTCCCCCAGATTGTCCAAACAAACCGAAGCAGACTGCCGGGCGCCAGCGCCGTGACGTCACCCATTCATTCGAGCCTTGACGCCTGTCAGCCTGGCGCCGAGCGGGCGGTCTCTATAGCAACAACAAACAACAGGCTAGCATCCCTCCACTCTCCCCCATTCACCTGCGCGCTGCGGAATCCTGAGAACAAACTGGTCAGCGCTCATTTATCACTTAAAACCTCTGATGCGATTACCGCTCCGCGCACCTGCAAACTGCCATTGTCGTCCTGCGAAAGACTCTTGTAAAGACACAAAAAGTGAGAGACAAAGTGAAAAATAGCCTATTGAGCCAGAGGGAGTTTTTTTTTTTAGATTCTATGGCACCTTTTATTTTATCGCAATTAAAAAAAGTTAATTCTTAATACTCATTATTTATTATTTAGTATTTTTAAAAGTTATTAAAAAAAACATTTTAATGTTAACTTTTTGATGATCATGTTTTACGAATAAAAAGTATTTTATAGCTATGTTTTATTTTATTTCTTTAAAAAATAACGAGTTATGCATTTTTAATCGATTGGAAAAACTTTTATCCACTAAATGCAAGAAGCCATTTTGTTTACATTTGTCAAGGAAATTATAAAACAGAGAGGACCATTTTATTAGCAATTTATGCATTTTTAATAATAGTAATAAGCGAATTAGATTTTAAATAAAACCTAAACGTGCATGAATACGTGCACGTTGTTTTTACCGATAGCTCGTGCACATAGCAGTACATCCTGCAGGAGTTCGAGGGACTGGAGCGTTTCTGGCTCGGTCACAGCTGAGCGGGGTTGAGGGGAGGCGGAGGAGGAGCTGAACAATGGGAGTGCAGTATCGGGACTGTGAGAGAGAATCTCGGCTGGAGCCGACGAGTCTGGAGCGCCCCTCCACTCGCTCATCCCGCTTTTGTTCAGCTGCGCAAGCTATCAGCACTTCCTACCGACTCCAACAATAAGCCCTCACAGCTGGGCTCTCCAAAGCCTGTTTACTGCACATCAAGGCAAAGAGAGGCAAAGAGTGTAACATCCCCCTTACACACACTCACACACCCTTATGAACTCTTGGTAAAATATAAAACGTATTCCTAGAAGTGGAGAAAGGAAGTTCAAAGAAAAAGTTATACAAATTATATATGCTTTATTGCTCGATTCCCTCATGTGCTGGAAACTGGACAGCAATCACTTCTTTTTATTTGTTCAGTAAAACATATATAATCTGCATCACATGTGCCTATAGTTTTAAAAAACTATAGTATATAATATATATTAAATTCATTCACCCAAATAGCCTATATTAATATGCTAAATACATTTTTATTTATTCATTCCTTCGTTCATTTAGTGTGAATAATTTCTTGTTTTAAATGTGCAATATATACATGCATTTAAATAATTTAGATAAGCAGTTCTTGTCCACCCTGATCTTATCCATGACTAAGATTTCTCACAATATGTCATGCAGCAGAAAAAGCTGGTGCGGGATCAGTGTGAATACTCTTCTTCTTGAAGCATCTGCATGTATCTTTGACTTTTCCCTCTTGTGGGAATAGTGGCCTCAGATAATTGTCCTCAAGAGAATCACATCCTGTCAGAAGTCATGTGATCGCTGTCTGACAAGGCTGCAGTGTTCTGTGCTGTGTCATCAGCTGGCTATGAAGTCTTTAATTCACAACATCACAGCTACACAAAGCAGTAGACACAGAAAGGAAGTGCTTAATGCAAAGTGCAATAAGACAATACAGTTCCCCAAGAACAGACATAAAATGACCTAATTAGCTTGTATGAGTCATCTGACATTAAGTCAACGTGAACGGCTTTTCGCAACAGGTTTGATTTCCGTAATATGACGTGTTTCTGAAACAGGACAATGAGGGGAAAAAATCTAGGGTGGGAATTGATTTTATCCATTGGGAATTGAGTGGATGGTGGCCATTAAATACCAGAATGAAGCCAAAATAAATGTAAGTTTGCTTAATAACTATTTGGATATTGGTTAACATATTCCAACAGCTGCCGAGGCCTAAGTGGAAAAGTCATGACATTTTAGTTTAGTTATTTTTTTTCCAAACCATTTTTATCTATTAAGGTATACAAGTTAATGCGTTTCCTGGGAGTCGAACCTATAACCATTGGTGTTGGTACCGCCATCCCCTACTGTTTGAGTTTCAGATTTGGATCATTTTGTTTAATTTTTGTCCTTTGACTTTCATTTCAGCCATTTCTTTCATACAATCTATATGCCTACATTCGTTTTGATAATCCATTTCACTAGGATATATACGTCAAAATTAGGAAGAAAAGATCTGTTACTACTTTCGTTCCATCACAACTTTAATCAAAATCCATTGGTAGCTGAATGTACTCTTGAAGTTGCAATACCATCAGATATACTCTGATTGACCTCATAATAATACACCAACGCTCTTGGCATGTACCACTCCTTATAGATTCTGTGGCAGCATCTTGTGAACGTCGATCTCCACTCTCCCCACACACTTTCACACTCCACACTCTCCGCCTGGCTCCCACACACACTATCAAAGTGCCTTAATGGCTCCTAATTAGCTCCCCATCTGCTGGTGACAGAGCACCGGTGGCATGCTGAAGCCCCATTCAAAGAGTGGCCATTGTGTCCCAGGATCGTTTCCACTCCATTGGAGATTGCCTGGAGAGGACTTGGACCTCTGGGAAGGGATGGGACAGGAGAGCCAGGGTTACGGAGAGGGAGGAGAGAAGCTCTGGACTCCGGGAGGCGCACGGGACAGAACGGGGGAGGAGGCCGATACACAATGGGCGACAGTGTTGCGGCTTGTTGCAAATCTAATAACGTCGGAGCTCTTTCTGTCCCCTAGATGCCCCCCGCCACCCCCCGCGCACACAAACACATTTTGTTTTCCTCCTCCTTTTTTTCTCATGCTCATTGGCGACAGCTCTGCTTCTTCGAGTTAATCTGTGACTGTGTCATCTTCTGGGAACAGACGTTTGTTTTGTGCTGTTAGTGGGGTAATAAATGCAACCAGACAGCACCATATTAACATCCTCGAAAAGCGACATAAGGCAGAGGTCCTGAAAGGAACCGACAGTGGTAACGTCCGGTCTGCATGGCGTAAACAAAGCTTATACAAAGTGGAAACTAAAAGCGTCACATTTAGCGTTCATGGGCCGAATCCAGTCATTTCAATGGGAATCCACGTGATCAGGAATTTCGATTGAGGGTGAAATATATCCCCACGCAGATTTCGCAACAAGTTTTTCCCCGCGATGGCCAACAGAGAACTGATTGGTTTGAAAGTCACGTCTGTTTGAGCTGTGCTTCAAACTTCGCTACACTATAGACGACAGACAATGGACAATTTTGCTTGTGAAATTTCATCGAAAATTTACTAATGTGACTGCACATTTAGGGTACGTTTACACGACAACAATGTACTAAAAACGGGAACGTTTTTCTTTGTACAGATGACAACGTTATCAAAAAGATCCCTGTTCACACGGATCCGTGAAAATGACTAAAAACATTGTATTATGCATGCCAGGCCAGTAGTGGGCGATATCACTTTGTAAAGAAAGTCACTGTGTTTGTGTAGTTTACACGGAGATGATAATGGAATCATTTTCAAAAACTTTCACTCTGAAACCCACTTTCAAAAGTTTCCGTTTTCACGTCCCCAAAATGCCGTTGTCGTGTAAATGAACGGCCAAAACGCATAAAAAGTTTTCCGTTTTTAGTTGAAAACGGTGTCTTGTAAACAGCCCCTTAGGCATCGTTTTCAACATGATTATTTAATGTGCATTTAAAGGGCTAAAATTGCTCCAGGTGGATAGAAGTTGATCGTTAAAGATGCTTAGATGACTCTTGTCCCACCTCAAAACAAGAGAAGCTGAATGATGTTCTCGCCTTAACCTCATTTACATCACATTGCCATTGTATGGACAGATCCAGAGGATGTGTGTGTGTGTGTGTGTTTATGGGAGACCAGCTGCTCACAGCTGGGGTATAATGGCCAAGTTTTGGAGGGAAGACCCTTACTACCGGGCAGCTGTCACCACCAGCAGGGGAGAGGGACAGAGGCCATTTAGCCAGAGACCCTCTGGAGAGCTTCTGCTCATTCTATTCTAAACCCAGATCTCCCTGTGTGTCAGGTGCTGTGCTATTTCCGATATTCTACAGAGCTGTCAAAAAAGTTGCCGTCAGCAACTATTCGTGGTCTCACTGCTTGTTGAAACTTGTTGCTTATGGTATGGTTGGGTTGTATCTAATAGATCTTTGTGTGCTCAAGTCACCTGACTTCCTCCACATACCTATATGTGCTAAAATACCACCAAACCCATCTGGATACTGGCTGGAAGTACGGCCTAAAGATGGGTGTGATGATGGTGGCAGCTGTGCTTCCCTCACAAAGCCCTATTCAGAGAAAATGGGACAATACCAAGGCCTAGTTACTCTCTCCTCTTCAGTTCCACACTAAGATTAATTCCTCAAATCCGTTTTCCCAGTGGCAGTCTCAAAGAATGGGAAGCCCTCCTGTTTGTCAAAGCGTATTGTGCCAGTCGCCTGAGAATGAAACCCGTTGATGGTTCTGATAAATGGCCGCCGGCGTTGACACTGAACAGACCTTTCCAGCTCTTTTGTTTTCAGTATTGCATCTATGTAATCTGGATTATTTTGGATTGTAAGATCGTCCCCCTCTGGGTGGTATGACACCCTCAAGATACTTTGATTTGACTTGTATGGCTATTAAAGGAATATTCTGGGCACTTGAGGCATATGTTGATTACCACTAAAGTGGATTTCGACCTGCACTTACAATAAAAGTGAATGTTAAAGGGATAGTTCACCCAAAAATGGACTTCAATTGTATTTTTTTGTCAATGAGGTTCATCGACTATTTGGTTAGCCATATTCTTCAAAATATCTTCTTGAGAAATCAATTCATACAGGTTTTGAACAACTTGAGGGTGACTAAATAATGACAGAATTTTTATTTTTGGGTGAATTATCCCTTTAAATCACTGTTTCAATAGCAAAGCAAAAATATGTAAACAAAATGCGTTATAGAATTTTATAATAACATAAAATTATGTCATAAGGCCTAAACCCCTAAAATGACCATAAAAATTCTGAAAACAAAAACTCAGACACATTTCTGCTCTAAAATTGGCCCCATTCATGTTCATTTTAAGTGCCTCATATAAAGAAAACATCAGACGAGTGCAAATTATTTTTTGCAGTAATAAACATTATGCCACAAATAAGCTTGTCAATTAAGCTTAACCTGTATTAAACCCAGGATATTCCAGGATGATTGTTTTTGAATTTGCCCAAGTGGTTATTTTGGTAATCATCATGTTTTGTTCTTGCATATAAAGCTGAGTTGCACAACTATGGTGAAGACGTCATACTTTCAGAAATGTTTGCGACCGCTTCACAAGCCTCGGGATCAACAGGTGCGAGAAATGGCAGAAGGCAATGAGGCAACCGAGTCTGCAGGCAAGAATTGTTTGGTTTTGACTCATTGGTTTCATTCCTTTATTAGAGTGTAAATAGGTTTGAAATCACATCAGAAAGAAGTAACCAGAAACTCACATGTATCAGGTGCTGCTGTGAGGCTGTTTGTCCACAGAGCCGAGGCAGTTAGCCACACCCTAAAATACACACACTCACGCTGTGTTTCTCACACACACACATACACCCTCCACACAGGTGTTTAGCCTGCAGCTTTAATACAAGTGAAGCTCATCAGCCATTTTGCCTGTGTTTAAAAGTGTACAGTCACTGCCTAAAGCTGCCTGGATCACTTCAGCTGCCCATCTGCCATATGGCAGGGCTGAGCTGTTAAATATAATGCAGCTAAATTTCAACCAATCACCTGTTTTATGTAGGTACTATATGTAAATTCAGCCAGTTCCCAGAAGAGTAGAACAATCTGTCAGTCAGTTGCATGTGAAGATCAAGATACTACAAGATAAAAGTATTTGGACATTTGAGCCACACATGCCTATGGCTAAGAAAACAGAAAAGTTCTGGAAAAAAAGTCTAAAATAATTTGTTTCCAGTTGCATCTTGTTTTGAATTAGTGCTGCCAAATTGATTAATCGCATCTAACTAAAGTTTGTAAACGTGTGTGTGCATGTTTGTGTATATATATATATATATATATATATATATATATATATATATATAATATATTTACAAACTTTTATATTAGATGCGATTATTCGTGATTCATTGATTTGACAGCACTATTTTGAATATTTTTGTTTTTATTAATTGTTTTAAATAATTTTCTTGTACACTTTAGGTGTGAAAAGGTTTATTTTTCTGTAATCAGAAATAATAGTATAGTATATATATATATATATATATATATATATATATATACTTTGATACTTTAGTGGTAATCAACAAATGCCTCACGTGCCCAGAATATTCCATTAATGGCCATACAAGTCAAAAGTATCTATATAAATAATTAAATGATATATAATAATGTTTTGAGCTCAAAATCCCTGCATTTTAATTGCGTTTTATATGTATATTAAATTGACATTTTGGCTCAAGTGTTTATTATTTTTTTTATTTGCCCCTTTTATGTTACTTTCTTTTTCAAACAAACAAACAAACAA
The DNA here is from genome assembly GCA_038088235.1 of Zacco platypus. Classification (NCBI taxonomy): domain Eukaryota; kingdom Metazoa; phylum Chordata; class Actinopteri; order Cypriniformes; family Xenocyprididae; genus Zacco; species Zacco platypus. The sequence continues at coordinate 13,563,688 of CM076064.1, read as the reverse complement.
ACAAATAAATACTTTATCTTGAAATCATTTTTGTAAAGTTCTCAGCACTTGTTGATGTCATAGCAACAAGTGGAGTTTTTGAGTCCATAGGAATGACTATGGGAATGAATGAGGCTACAATCTGGATGCAAAGGATGCATCCCATCTCCCCTGGGCATTCTCACGGTAGAAGAATGTGTCCACTGCACAAACACACACGCACACACACACACACATACAGTGAGGCTATCTCTTTTCCCACAGCCAGGCCCGAGCAACGCCATACACTTGGACACACACACACACACACATGTATCAGGCCTGACTTGGATCCAATTGTGTGAAACAAGCAGCAGAAGGTGCCCCAGTTCTTTTACATTCTTCTTCTTTCTTCGCATTGTTTCGGGGGGTTACAGTAACAAAGGGAGAACGGGTGAACATTGTGTGTGTGGTATGTTCACACCATCGTCCTCTAGTGTCTCTACGTCTGTGAGCGTTCATCTGTGAGCATAGACTCTAAATTACTCTCGTGTGTATGTGTGTGTCAGCGGTGCTGCTGAGGGGGGCATCTGGAGAAAGTTGAATGAAGAGAAGGAGACACTCATGAACAGAATTAGCAGAGCACATTCCTCTGCTTTCTCCCGCTCTCTTTATTCTTTCTTGCCGTCCCCCCCACCTCTTCATGAGAAAATCAAACAGGTGGTTTGGCCCTGTTGGAGGGGCTGCGTCTTGTGGAGTTGGGCTGTCCCGCAGCCTGTTGGAGGCACTGAAAGGCAGCGTCTCCTCTCAGCTCCAGCTTGAGTCCAGTGTCCAGTTAAAGAGAGCCACTCTCATTACCATCTCAATTCTGGGAACGGGCTAGAGACCTCAGCTGCACCCTAACAGGCAGCCCATATGGTGCTTGCTTGGCAACCAGGCAGGAGGGGACTGCCGTACCCCCCCCAAAACACATTCTCTCACACACACATACATATATTCACATACAAAAAGGACACATGAAGACCTAATTGACACATCTTACCTATATACAAACACACTCAATCTCACAAACATGTAAGACACAAAAACATATTGTGCTTTCATCTTAATACACATATAACACATGTTGCACTATCTTTTAGAGTAGGCATCAAAGCGAAATAGACAGTTAAAGAAAGCCTGGGGCTCCCGCGCACACCTCCTGGGGGAGCTGGACCACACAACGCCTGTATGGAAGGACGCTTGGCTTCGTACACCCTTATACTGGGTTTTTGGAGGCCATTTCACCATAAATGGCTTCAGTGGTTACAGACCCCACAGGTCAAAATTAACATGCACTTGGTTTGCATTAGTGGTTTATGACAAGGAGAGAAATTTAATTTTATTTTTATTTCATCGTTATTTATTGTCATAATTTATCATTTGCAATACATTAGATATATTTTTTGAAATATCATGTACTTTTAATACTTATTTTTTACTTAATATAACTATAAAATATTTACTATAACATTTACTACATTTTATTTTGTAATTATATATTAGTTATTATATATTAAATAATACAATAAATATTGAAAATAATTATATAAATTTTATGTCATTATCAATTAATTATACTGATTATTCATTATATTATAAAAATTGTATTCATATAATTAACAAATATATATTCAGTGGGGGTGTATCGATATTCAAACCGTCATTGTCATAATTTATAATATATTAGATATATTTTATTTCTTTTAATACTTCATTTTTAATTAATATAAATACAGTAAATAAATACTATAATTTACTATAATATATTTGTAAATATATATATATATATATATATATATATATATATATATATATATATATATATTTACTGCTTCATCCATTGATTTTAAGTGATATTTTATTCATTATTTGTATTAACAGACAGTTGACCTCACCACCTGCAAGACCTTTCATAAATATGTCAGGAAGAACAAAAGAAGTCAATGTGCAGGGTGTTTCTCTGGTTCAAACCATCAGAGAGACCGAAGCTGTGAGGCATTTCCTTCCTGAACAGAGGAATGTGCTGGATCAGAGCCTAATAGTTTCAGGAAACGAAAGGTGCATGTGTTTATGTGCCGTTCACATTGTCCTCTGCCACTGCCAGTCCTCAGGTTGGCAAGTCATATCATGTTCACACATTATCAGTTTCATCTATGATAATGTCCCCAATGACGAAATGTCAGTGTAAGCCATGTATGTGCCTCTTTGTGATTGCACATGCTCAGTCCGCCCCTCTCTACGAAGCTGCAGCTGTGCAGTCACATACGCAACATGATTTCACAACATCCTCCTTCTGCCTTCACTGGAAATATCCTCTTTTACTCCCCCTCCCTTCCTCCCTCATTCCCTTTCTCTGCCTATGTAAGTATCTTTAATGAAATGCCCTGACAGCCAAGCAGGTGCGAGACTTAGTCATCCTCTCTGCCCTACCCATACTTGAGTATGTGTGGGTGACTCAACGCAACTCCTTATTAAGCGAGCCTATGTGATGTTAAGTTACACCACAGCGCTAGTCACAGGTACATGTTGTAATCAACAATTTAGCCAACAATTTAGCTGCTCCCTAAAAGCCCAGCTGTCTCAGTGTTTACTAAAAGCATCACTCACACATGCAGACGCCAAGCACCATGACTCTGGAGTTTCCAGGATTTCATATGTGTGTGTGTTCTGGCAGATGGGCCTATGCAGCGGTTCTGACTCTTTGTACAGCTGGCAGTAGTTTCTGTTTCTAGAGACGAGAGCAGGCTGAGTGTCACATCACTCACAGTGTTCACTCACTACTGTTTATCATACACTCACAGTGATAATCAGCCTGCTTATTGACACCTTCACAAGTTTACCTAGCGATCAAAATGAGGACGTGCCATCGTTTTTCTGTTTTAAATGAGCATTCCTGTAGCTTGGTCAGTAGAGCATGGTGTGATTTTGATTTTAAGCAACGGAACAATGAACAATATGTTGTTATCAAGTATATAACAGTTACTTTTAGTCCTCAGATTTGGGATTTTTCACTGTTTCTATCAATACATTTGTAAGCAGGTTTTTTTTTTTTTAAAGTTTATGTGTTTACTCTTACCTTATGATCGCTCAAAGAAATAATGTTTTCATTTGGAAACCCATAGCAGAACTAGAGCGGTGTGATTACAGAATGTGTTCATTTTGGTGACAAACGAAGCTCGATACTTTACCTTTTTATGGAACTATTTATCTATCTTACTATTAATCATAACATCACAAACTTTGATTTGAAGCAAAAAGTTTGCAAAAATCACACAAAAATACAAAGGTACAAGGCTATACTTGTTGGAGTGAGGGAAAGAACTACAATCCCATGAAGCACTTTTAATAACATAATTTAGTTAAAATTAATGGCAAAATTTTAAAAAATAATATATATATACTTATATATATACACATGCATAAATAATATATTTTAAGTTTTTTGGAAAAATATTTGTATATATATTTAAGTATTTACATGCTTCATGGGAGTGGGCGGAGCTAAAGAGATTGTTTTGACTGTGATTGGTGAAATTTTCTGTAGCATCATGGGTAATGTAGCTTTTCACCATGAATTCCACTGTTTGACACAATAAGAAAAAAGTTAGTAAAAATAAGTTGAAATAATGCGGGCTGACGGCATCAACAGAAGCAAATACCATTGATTATCGACCTCGTATCGCTCATCTATCTTTAAAGGTTTATATGGAGAAAATGAATGGAGTTTTTACTTTTGGAACGCAATTATTGCACTCAAAAGTACAAAATAAAATTTCTAATTATTACACCATTTTAACATTATTAATAAATACATAGGCCATACTACAGGTCACACAAAATAATATTTAAACTCACATTTGATGCATTTAACATTACATAAAGCACATAATCAGTTCCTGAAATTATCATTGTCATACTTTGCATGTTGTTGTTTTATAAATTCTATATTCCAACTCTAAACAAAAAGATAAAAAATATAAATGTAAATCATTATTGATTATAATAAAAAAAACAAAAATATTATTTAGACTAAATATTTATAACTATGAGGGCATCCCCAAAGAATTAGATGTTTCAAGGACAGTTTTGTCTCCAAAGCATACATACTCGCACTCACACTCACACACCCTGATAGATAATCCTTTAAACGTTGTATTTTGTCATTATGAACTATGTGTTTCATATTTCCCATTATGATCTGGATAGCTCTCTGTTTTTCAGTAGAACCATATGTCTGTAATTCAACATCTCTGTGTTCAATATGGCATCTAAACTTATATATTTACTCTGGCTGATGTGCGCTATAAGATGGATGGAGTTTTAGTATGAGACAGAAATCGGTGTGGTCATTTTTATCATGATTTACACACATGCACACTCAAACACACACACAAACACACACACACACACACACACACAGACTTGAAGGTCTCCACATCTGTCACCAGTTAAGGCACACACTGTTTCCATATACATGATGAATTCATCTTGAATCTGAAGGATACATTTAGGGCTGCTATAACAGCGCGAGTCACGGTAAAGATAATTGCCATGTGATTAACAATAAATATTGTTTAGCGTTAAGAGTCTATATTTAAAGAAGCTTCCAAAAAGAAATCATATGCACTTTCTTGTTTTGAGAGGGAAACAGATGGAGGATCTTTGGAAACACACAACAATAAAAGCCTGAAAGACAGGAAAAAAGAGAGTGAAGGATCAGAGCTGAATGAGAAGAAGTGAATGAATAAGTGAAAGAAAGTGAGAGAGGAATGGGAGATTGTCTTTCTGGAAGGTCTCCTCTCAGATGTGGGGTCTTCTTCACATGCTAATAGGATGTTTCTTTAGCCCTGACCCTGTTAGCATAACAATGCTGAGAAAGTGAAGGAGCTAAACTTCAGCTTTCTTTGGGAACTAAACCCCGGGCTTTCTTCTGCAGAAAAACACTCTTCTTCTATTGTGAGGGCAATGAAAGTGGTTCGGTGCAGCTGTGTGAGGTGATCAAAGCTTCTGCTCAAAATGAGTTTGAAATGACCAAAATTTGAGACAGAAAATCAGTGACATTCCTGGAATTCTGTTAGACGTAATACAATGAGGAGCAAAAGGAATCCATGTTTCTACCAACAAATATGTGCACCCTCTTGAAATGCAACACAATGTGATATATTATCGTACGTGGTGATAAAAATGTGCTGAATTATGTCTGCGTTGTTTCTGTGGGTCCTGTGTTATGTCTGTCCAGATGCTAAGCTAATGCCAGTCAGACACAGTAATGTAACTGTCTGTCTTTCTTGAGCGTGTCCTTGTGGCATCGCTTTGTTTTTCATTTGCTATCAGACTTGAGTTTGCTATCTTAATAAAATGAAAAGGTCACATGAAATGTGGCGCCTTTGATCTAATAATAAGGCATTACTGAGAAACTGTGATGTTCACGCTTCCTGCAAACTCTGTCTGACGAAATTGAACTTTCTAAGTTCATGTAAACCCAATGATCTTGTATGCTAAAACTGGTTAACAAAGGAAGTCTTGCTAGTTTACATAGTTGGAGATATCAACATTCCATGCTATATATAACCACTGGCCACTTTATTAGGTACACCTTGCTAGTTCCGGTTTGGACCCCCTTTTTCCTTCAGAACTGCCTTGTTTTTTTGTTTTTTTTTGTGGCATAGATTCAACAAGGTTCCAGAAGAGATTCCTCAGAGATTTTGGTCCATATTGACATATTGTCATGCATATTGACATCCATGATGCAAATCTCCTGTTCCAGCACATCACAAAGGTGCTCTAGTGGATTGAGATCTGGTGACTGTGAGGCCATTTGAGAGGCCATCAAATGAGTTTGAGATGATTTAAGCATTGTGACATGGCGTGTTATCCTGCTGGAAGTAGCCATCAGAAGATACACTGTGGTCATAAAGGGATGGACATGGTCAACAGCTGTGCTCAGGAAGGCTGTGGCATTTAAACAATGCTCAGTTGGTACTAAAAGTGTGTCAAAAATACATTCCCCACACCAACACCAGTCTGAACTGGTGGTAAATCTAGGATGGATCCATGCATTCATGTTGTTTACACAAAATTCTGACCCTACCATCTGAATGTCACGGCAGAAACATCAGACCAGGCAACATTTTGCCAATCTTTTTGTCCAATTTTGGTGAGTCCGTGAATTGTAGCTTCAGTTTCCTGCTCTTAGCTGACATGAGTGGCACCAAGAGTGATCTTCTACTCCTGAAGCCCATCTGCTTCAAGGTTTGATGTATTGTGCTTTCAGAGATGCTCTTCTGCAGAACTCAGTTGTAACCAGGGGTTATTTGAGTTACTGTTGCCTTTTTATCATCTCGATCCATTCTTCTCTGACCTCTGGCATCAACAAGGCATTTTCAGCCATAGAACTGCTGCTCAATGGATATTTTCTCTTTTCCAGACCATTCTGTGTAAACCCTAGAGATAGTTATGCATGAAAATCCCAAAAGATCAGCAGCTTCTGAAATACTCAGCCCGTCTGCCACAAACAACCATGCCACGTTCAAAGCCACTTAAATCACCTTTCTTCCCCATTCTGATGCTCATTTTGAACTTCTAAACAACTGATCATCCTGACCATGTCTACTTTGAGTTGCTGCCATGTAATTGTCTGATTATTTGTGATATTGTGCAGTTGAACAGGTGTACCTAATAAAGTGGCCAGTGAGTGTGTGTATATATATATATATATATATATATATGTGTGTGTGTGTGTATTTGTGTGTGTGTGTATGCACATAAATGCATACAAATGCATATAAATATATACTAAAACTTTGGCTTTTCTTTGACTTTGCCCGAGATTCGAAGTCCTGGGGTTCAAGGGCCGGAGTTACGAGTGCTAATGACCCATTAGCAACCTGATGCATCCCTAAAGAAAGGAAGCAATGCCTCACAATGCCCTTTACAGTAGGTGAAAAGTTTTAGTGGTTAAACTTGCTGGTGCCACTTAGAATGTGTGATAATTGCAAAAGGCTATTGTCTCCAGACCTCTTTCCTTTCCAACGAGGGTCGCGAGCCATTAGCAGTACGAGGTACACTTAGCACCTCTGCTTCTGAATGAGGAAGCTGATGCCCAAATTAGGACGAGTATGCAGGCTTTGCGGCCATGTTTGTGGTCACAACCCTTAACACACAATGACGCTGCCACTGTATTCATGTCAGCTGCCTCTACACAAATTAGCACCTACTTATCTGAGGTGATACATCTTATTTTAATGCAAAACAGCTATTTCCTTATTCTCTGTATGCTAAGTGTTCAAAACAGGCACGGTTAGCCTTTCAATGTTTTAAGCACATGCTCTGAACGCCGCTACGGCCCGTGACATAAACTTTAAAGACTTTTTTTATGAACCTGAGGGGAGTGTAAAAGAGTCGCTCACTAGCATGTGTTTTAAGACATTGTAAATATGCACCAGGCCGTGTCTTTGGCTTAATTAGTTCACAAATATATATTTTTATCACCATTGTTTTCTTACTGACACATTAAACTATACAACAGTGATGAAAATAACACTAATAAGACAAAAACTGAAATGTGTCCACACTGTAGATGAGAAACATGCTTATTTTGTATGCTAACACAACGACAGACCGATGGCTGTGTTCTGTCACACATCTGTTCTTCACTGGTGAGACTAGTACCATGGCGACAGGAGGCTGCCCGACTGGTGCCAGTGTATTTTTACGAGGCGGCAAATAATAACTCACAGCTGGCAGTGTGGGAACAGCTGCCGCTAACATCACTACGCCCAGCATCTTTCTCTCTCGCTCTTTTCCTCCCTCGCTTTAGGGCCCAGACTTACTGGAGCCGAAGCTCCACAGCCCACTTCCTCTCTCCAGACTTCACTTCCTGTCATTTGATGGGGCTTCCTGTCACGCCTCTATGATCAGGCCTTGAGAAAGCTCTTCTCAGAGAGTAGCTTCCTGTTTCAAAGACAGCTGTAGAGATAGTTCCTGCTTTTGGCCTCACTCAGGGAATTCTCTCCCTGTGTCGCACACAAACACACTCACACATGTGATCTTCTCTCACCCCGTTTGTACTGCTGATTTTTCCATTTCCCTTAGCTAAGCAGGTGACTGCCGTTTGCTGATGCGATCAGGAATCGTTTTAGTGTCATCAGTTCGCCCATGTAATGTCAGCCTTTGGGCAAACGAACAGACGGATCCATCTGCAAAGCACTGTAAGTGGAAAAACACTTCCAAAGTGAAACAACACTGTCTCACACGTCTCTCACTCCATTTGCCTATTCCTGACGCATTTTGTTGCACGTTTGTCTGCAGAAACTCAGGCCACATCCACACTTTTTTTTCCTCGTTCAACCATAAACACAGCGTCTTCTCAAGAAATTGACACAAAATCACTGGAACCAACTAAAAACAATGTAGTACACATGCCAGACCAGTATGTGGCGCTGTAATTCTGCCAAAGAGATACACTAAAAATGGAGGAGAAGAATTGCAGCATGTGCATAAACCTTGCGAAATATAAGTATTGGCTGTACATACGAAAACGCAAGGGTGTCGTTTTCAGATTTTTCCACTGTAGGGCCCGGTTTCAAAAAATAGCAGTTTCCGGCTCCCAAAACGCCTGATCCGTCTGGACGAAACGATACGATACAAAATGTTTACGTATACAACTACCGGTGTCTGCATATGGATGGGCTCGCAAACAGACTAGCACGACAATTAACTGCAAATCTGTTGATTTATTGATTAAATAAATTAGTAGAACATTAATATTCCTTCATTTGTTTCCACTCTCCTCTAAATATGTGCAAACTGAGGGCCATAAAACAAAAAAAGTGTGAACGCACACTTGCACAAACACAAACCAGGCACATCATGACATCAACCATGATATCATAATGTCAAACAACACCAATTCTCATGTGACCGACCAAGAGAGATCATGAGAAAAATGGAACAAGCCTAACAACAAAAAGTAAATGCATGCTATACATTAAGTTGTAAGTTTAAATGTCATAATAATAAAACAAGAGATACACTTAATTGATATTTAGGGACACTTCATGCAGGCCTACAAAATGAGTAAAATCTACAACATAAATACACTATTGACTTTTTAATATTTTTGAAAAAAGTTTGTTATGTTTAGCAAGCCTGCATTTAATTGTATAGTAAGAACAGTAATAGTGTGAAAGATTATTGCAAATTTAAAACAGCTGTTTTCTATTTTCATACATTTTCAAATGTAATTTATTCCTGCAATGGCAAAGCTGAATTTTCAGCATCATTACTCCAGTCTTCAGTGTCACATGATCCTTCAGATATCATTCTAATTTGCTGATTTACTTTTCAAGAAACATTTCTTATTATTACTGATGCTGAAAACAGTTGTGCTGCTTAATATTTTTGTGCAAAACATACATTTTTTCCAGGATTCTTTGAAGAATAAAAAGTACCAAATATCTTTTGCAACAATATAAATGTTTTTAATGTCACGTTTGATCGTGATTAATGTGATTTTTTTTTTTTTTTTTGCTGACCCCAAAGTTTTAAACAGTAGTGTAAGTTCATCCATCTTGGCAGAAAAAGCAGCATAATCCAGTGCTGGATAGCCTTGGAATGTTGTAGGTGGGGAGGCCTTTGGGTTTTCTGGTGATAGGCGCGGATTGGTACATTACGTAAATGGTGTTCAGACACCCAAATGTGGAGGGAATCTGCTGGGATGGAGGATCTAACGTTGCTGGCATTAGTTATAGACCAGTGTATTGCTATAGCATCTGTAGAAACAAAGCTACAGAAAAAAACGTCTCTTCTATTAAGAGAGCGTGTATAACAGTTACAGTTTTAAGTATTAAGTATATTTTTCCACCTGATCTCTTCCTTATTGACTATTCAACTTCCTAAACATGTGTTGTCCTTCTGTCCATCTACTGTGCCCATCTGGAGTGTGTGTGTGTTTGTGTGAGAGGGAAGCAGTGGGGTGCTTGGGCCAGGACAGGTTGGAGACGCAGCATGTGTCCTCTAAGAGGGATACAAACAGGCTGGTTTAAACCCAGCAGGTCGGGCATATGGGCCAGTTAGAAGAACCATTTGGCTCTGGCATGATTCTAATTCCAGCAACTTTAATAGGATACATTATAACATATTACATACACACTCTAGCTTTGTGTTCGCTGCCTCACTGCTTACTGCCTATAGTAACAGCATCATGAATCCTCTCAAGTGACTAATTGGAAAAGCTCTACATAGGCATAAGCTCAAATAGATTAGACTCACAACTGATTAGAAAAGACCAGCTAAGCTACTCTATATTTAAAATAAAATACCCATTTCACGCAAATAGGTAAAATAATCAATTTTTAAATACATCAAAATGTTTCTTTTTTAAATAAACTAAATAATAAAATTGTATTATTTAATAATATAAAATATTATATATATATTATACTGTAAAAAAAAAAAAATCCCCAAAAATTAGCAGAACATTATCCAGTAATTTTACAGACATTTCCATTAACCCTAAAACACAATGCAGTGAAGCTGAAAATTCAAAATGCAAGAAAAACACCTGTAAAATATAAATATGGAAAATTCAGTCAAATTAATACAGTACATTCTGCACTATTTTTACAGTGTATATTAAATTCTATACCATAATAACATGACAGAATTTCATGATGAGATTGTTATAATTTTATATTACTAACGAAAATGTACATTTTTATCCTCTTGATAGAGAAGACCAGCCTTGTCTGGGAATAGACTGCAATTCTGGTCAAACTAGTACTAATAGAAGCACTAGCTCATGTTAAAGCAACTAAACTGCACAGACTTGATCTTCAACTTTTGGTTTTGTACACAAAAAAAAGGGCGATTTCATTGTTAATTCGTAAAATATGTCTATAAAAATGTTAAATTATAGCAATTCAGACTCATAAAAGTTACAAAGCTACAATAAACCTCCCCTGGGGGCTTGTTTTGATTTACAGAACAGAACTTCTCTGTAAACTTTATTCAAACTCATGATCTAAAAATAAAACATGCGAAGCAGTGAAAAGTTTGAAAAAACTGACTTATTACATTTGTCTAATATAATAAAACTCTGAAATGACAACAACAAAAAATTCTTTTCAATATCATTGGCTGGAATTGCTTATGCTTCTCCATTGTGAATCACTTTGGATAAAAGCATCTGCTAAATGCATAAATGTAAACGCGTAGAATAATTTAAAATGAAAAAAATTAGAAAATGTTTAAAGCAACAGTTTATGAAGAAGAAATACATTATTACATCTGAATCCAGATATATAGTACAGTCGCTTTCCTCATTCCTTTGCTTTCTTTTTCTGTCTTCCCTCTGCCTCCCACCCTCCCTTATTCTTTCCCCTCTCTCTCTCTCTCTCTCTCTTTTTGGGAAGCATGCCTTCCCCAGCTGTGTGTTCAGCCCCCACAGTGAGGGCTCAGGGCAGGCCAGGCTCACAGCTGGCCAGACATTGTGGAGCCAGTCGACAGGCGCATGGAGGGCCGCCCGCCCCGGCCTCTTCCTTTGCAAACATGCCCAGGTGTGGGGCCTGATGGCTGGGCCTCTGATGTGTGTGTGTGTGTGTGTGTGTGTGATGGGGGGGTCAGAGCAGGAGGAGGCATAAAGGGTGGGTATTCCCACTGAAGCTGTGTCAACACTGAATGCAGGGGAGTGTTTGTGGCATGGGGGGTGGGGAGGGGGCCGTTCGAAGCGATTACTGGCTCATTGTAACCACATTGTAGGGAAATTGCTCATATTTTGCCAAGGAGCCAGGCTGGCGCACAGGCAGATGCTTAGAGCGCGGTGAAGGGCTTTCGTTTAAGATGCATGCAGGCACAGCAGTTGTTTAAGTCAACAATGCATTCTCGACACATGCATACATGCATGCTTCTCCGTGACCGCATATGGGAATTGTATACTTCACATGTCTGCTAAATTACAGCAGATGTATGATGTTTTGCACTCGTAGACGGACGGTCCAAGCTGTTAATCTATGATCTCATCCTAAGGCACGGTTTGTTAGAGATGAGGCCAAGGGCTGGACAAAAGGTGCTTGAATGAGATAACATCCAATAAGCCTTTGAACATCTTTATCTGTGGCCCAGACACACACACACACACACACACACGCACACACACACACACACTAATGAGGTGTTTCTGGCTCTGTCTTGTGTTGGATTCCCCTTAAGTCTCACTGTCTCTGCTCCATCTCAGTCACAGTGTTTCAGTCCCCCTAGTGGAGAAAAATGGAGTCCCGACTTCATGATTCCTGCACATCTGTATCCAGGCTTGTCCCAGAAGAGTGACAAAAAGATCCAGCGTGGTCATGAACGTATAAAATGTGCGAAAGCGTAATGATTTCTTCAAGCTGTGCGTGACACCCAGGAGACTAATTCGTTTAGTTTTCTCTTCATTTTATGAATCATAACAACACTTCGAAATACACACAGCTCACCATTAACAGGGACACAAAACCGTTTTTGGCATACCATAATTCATTTGTTAATTTCTCTTAAAAAGTAACCTGATACAATTATAATAGCAAATGGTTTTACCATGTTACATTGATGTATAGTGTAGCAGTGAATGTTTACTGTGTTGATATAGCATATATTACCCTTACTAAAATATTTTGTGGTAATATCATGGTGCAGTGATGGTGTGGTATCATGTGGCAACACTATAGGACTTTGAAAATATACTTTGAAATATACTATGGTGTTGAAATTCAAGTACCATCAAAAAAATACCATTGTATTACCAAGGTACATGTCTCAAGATATTTCCATTGTACATTCTTCACAAACTATCTTGATATAATGTCCAAAAACACGGTAATACTACGCAGGCCTGTACCCAGTCGATCTTCACATAAAATTTTCAAAACAGTTGATAATTATGTGTAGTATTTACAAACCTGAGTATTCAGTTACATTCACATTACCATAGTACTTTAAAGTATTTAGTATTTAATATACCATGATATGGTAATACCATGGTAGAGATGGTGTCACATGGTATTACTATGGCATTTAATGGTACTAAAATTCAAGTATCATGGTATTTTCATGGTACTCCGGAGAGAATAAAGTGAAATTTTTTTTTTTTTTTAATGTATAGTGATATAAGACCCATGGTACATACCTAAGAAACTATGGTATTACCTTGATATTGGTCTACCCCCCCCCCCCCAAAACAAAAAAACAAAAACAAAAAAAAACATGGTATATACCCAGTCAAACCTCGCTCCAAATATTTAAAATTGTAGTGGATACATTTTTTCTTATTTAGTTACATTCACAATACCATTTTGTATGTTCTATTGTTCACTGCAATCCATACTGAAACAGGTGAGCAGAGAAAGAGTTGAAGCATACCTCATAATTCAAACATTACCCTCAATAATGGGGTGAGAATTGTTCTGTGTGAGGTTACTTGGCCTCTGAAACACCCAAGAGATGTCAAAATCTCTACAGCATTTGTGTGCGTTTGAGAATAGACAGCAAGGCAAAGTGTGTATGAGCTTGTGCTTGTTACAGTGTGTGTTTACTGCATATTTGTTCTCTCTTGTGTACATGTGCTCCGTATTGTATCGGGGGAATGAATTGTTGCTCACCTGTTCACACACACTAACAAAAGCCAGGCAGCGGAAGCAGCTGTTTCACAACTGTATTGGTACAATACTTGGGTCACATACTCCTGTTTGCTCAGTACATATTCTCACCCTGGTCAGCTCAAACAGATCTCATGTCCAACTCATGTCCCACAGTTTAAACAGCTGAATATTTCCTCCAGCCCTGTTTACCAAACGAATATTGAGCGCTAAATTTCCTTGTGCTTCAAGTGTATGTACTCGCTGTATCCTGCCAAATCGAACACAGCTAGAGAATCTTTATAAGAAAAATAAGAGACGATATTAAATAATATCATCTCATACCAAGCTTTAATATCTTTCAAACACATTTTAAATCCTTCATGTTTAGTGATTTGAAAAAAAATAAAAAAATAAAAATATAAAAAAATAAATAGGAAAATGAGAAAATTAACCCTAAGCTTACAGTGAATGATGGATCGGGGTCATATCTCACAACCAGAATATCATAGAGATAGCAATCATCTCAACCCCATAGAAACTGCATAGCAACATACTAAAAACCACATAGTAACACCCTGGCAACTATCCATGACAAACTAGAATCATTGAGGAGGGTTTAACAGCTGGAACACTTTTGCCTTTTATTTTACCACACAAAAACTAGTAATTAAAAAATTACTATTAAAGTAATTTGTTGATGTGATAATTATTTTATGTGCCTATTAAAGAAAGTATGATCAATAATATCTATAAATAGTTCATATTTTCCTCAGTTCGTTCATAAAGACAAGAAGTAATTTTGTTCCAGTAGTACTCATGTCAGGTACAGTTGAAACATTCGTCTTAAATACTCTAAACTGACCTAACCAACTAATTTTAAATGCGAACATTTCTCAAAATATATATTATTCTACAAAAATAATTTGATTTCAGTGGCTTCATTTTATTCCTGTTCTTTTATTATATACAACTGATAATTTGCTATCTAAATAACATCTAAGAGTTAAATCAGTAAATCACTGAACAATTCAAATGAACAGTTTACATTAGGAACAGTTCAGCTCTAAAACGTTGAACAACAGTTTTAAATTACAAAAATATTAAATGTTTAAAAACCAACTCATTTTACAACTGTGAAAACAAAACAAATAACATTCACTCAGTCAGTAAGGGAATAAATCGTTCCTCAATGTGGTGTCAGATGCAGCTGTTCATCCCAAATGTCTAGGCTTTGACAGCGTCCCAGACAGGTGAATGTCATTTCACCAAGTACAACATGTTCCTGGATCGACATCTTTGTTGACCCTGGAACAACAATCCAAACAACCAATCAGGTTTGAGGGACAAGTTCACAGTTTATGCCAAGTTTAGACTTACAACCAGGGTAATGTGCTTCTACATCAGTGTTATTCACCTATCATTTTCCTCTGAATTTAGGGATAAGTTATGGGTAGGGTTAGGTTTAAGATAGGGTTAGGACTACATTTTCAGACAGAAATGTTGTTCCAGGATCAACAAAATATGTTGATCCAGGAACATGTCTTACTTGCTAAAATCACGGTGACTGTCTGGGACAAAAAGATTGTACAGCATTACTGATACTCTGTTTCATCCGTACCAGTTAGACACGATGGAACAAAAGTCCTGTCAGAAAATTTAATCCTAACCATATCCCTACCCCTAAACCTAACCCTACTCATAAGTTATCCCTAAAATCCGAGGGAAATGATAGGTGAATGGCATAAACAGTAAACTTGTCGCTCAAATCTGATTGGTTGATTGGAATATTGTTCCAGCAGCAACAAAATATGTTGAACCCTGGAATATGACATACTTAGCAAATTCACATTGACCGTCCAGGACAATGGGATTCTGCAGCAGGGAATATTGTTTTATCCATACCCGCTGACCACCCGGCACATTCTGTCCTAACAATATCCCCATTCCCTACCTCTAAACCTACCCCCACCCATAAGTTATCCCTAAAATCCAAGGGAAATGATAGGTGAATGACGAGTCCCTCAAATCAAATTGGTTGATTGGAATGTTGTTCCAGGATCAACAAAACATTGATCCAGGAACATGTTGCACTCAGTGAAATCATCACCCCGCACATTTCTCTAAATTGCACAGTAACACTGAAAGAAACCATGTTATGAAGTATGGCCATTTTTAGAGGTCAGACTAAAGGTCATAAACATCAAAGTTCAAAGTTGATACTGTATCATCTGTTTAACCCCAACCGCCAATTTTTCAGAGTTAGACGTGTTCCTGGGTCAACATATTTTGTTGATCCTGGAACAAAATTTCCATCCAAAAATTTAATCCTAACCATATCCCTACCCCTGAATCTAAGCATGCATGAACAATTCCTAAAATCCGAGGGAAATGATAGGTGAATGACACAAACTGTAAACTTGTCCCTCTTATCTGATTGGTTGACTGAAATGTTGTTCCAGGATCAACAAAACATTGATCCAGGAACACGTTGCACTCAGTGAAACCATCACCCCGCACATTTCTCTAAATTGCACAGTAACACTGAAAGAAACCATGTTATGAAGTATGGCCATTTTTAGAGGTCAGACTAAAGGTCATAAACATCAAAGTTCAATTTTACGGTCATAAAAGGACAAGAAGCTCTTCAATATTAAAAAAAGAGTGGTGAAGTAAAAAGCTTACCCCTAAAAATAGACTTTGTTCGATTTATCTTCAGATTAGAAGATAAATTTTCCTCAGTTGAAGAGGACACTACTATGCATGTATGGAATAAAAATTACAGGCAAGTCATGCGTTTCAACTGTCCCTCGGCTCCGACTGTACATGGTCTACCCAATCAGTGAACACCACTCATATTTTTTTTAATATAATTCCAAATCTGTTATTGTTCAGATTTCCACAGGTCATTTAGTTTCTGTTTGAGGAAGGCAGCGTGAACTTGTCAAGTTGACAAATGACTGTCCATATACGCATGCAAATACACAGAGTCTTGAGGCAAAACTGTAACAGATACTCAAGTCTTTGCAGTACAAAACAAATGAGACACTGGCGCGTGTTCAAGCGCCCATCGCATGTTGTGCATGCTACTGCGATCTCTAGAAATGATACGCCTGTTGTTCTTTTGCAGTCATGATTGGTAGTGCTGTAACTGTGATGACATGTGCTGCTGATATTTACTGAAGACCTCAGGGGCCGCCGCGCACATCTGGAGTCTAGACTCAGCGGCTCTACAGGCCTGAGACTCCCTCACTCTCTTCCTCTCTCTCGCCGCTGTCCACTGTTTGCATAGCTGCTTGCGTTTAATTTAAATTAAAGTTACCCCCCTTCAAGTGGTTAATTGATTCTAGCGATGAGGGACAAAGTAACTGGAGCCGATTGTCCTCAAAACACACCGAGAGAAATATTATTACGAAGACTTACGCAAACATCTGTGTTTGTGAGAGAGAAACAATGATTATCGCTGGACTGAATTGTTGGACTGAGAGGAGCCATATATTTTACTTAATGCATCCATGTGTTTACAAAAACACTCACACAAAGGCTCTTGTTAGCTGCAGAGTAATGATGAATGCTGTGTCATTGTGGGTACATGTGTTTGAAGAGGTCTGTTTTACCTGTTAATCTCTTTATCCCCTTCCACCCGCTCTATAGCTCATACACCGAGAGCTCGAAAACTTGACAGTAGTTTATTTTACAGATGCTCTCTGGCTTCTTCTGTCCTCCTTTTGAATTTGTGTTGAACAGCTGAAATCCTCATGCTCATATAGCACCAGTAAAGGATATAATGGGGTGAAGCTTTTTATCCAAAACATATTCAAACTGCAAAAATGTCTTTCTTAACTAAATCTCATTTTCCACTAAAAATATCTAATCCTTTCTTAACATAAAATTGCATATAAATTGAGACTTTTTATTCATCTTTCTTTAATTTGTTATATGAACTCAATTTATATATACAAATTGAGTATATATACATATATATATGTATATATATATATATAAACACACATATATATGTGTGTGTACATATGTATATATATGTGTGTGTACATATATACACATACATACACTGATCAATTTTATGCATCCTTGCTGAAAAGTATTAATTTGTTTAAAAAACATACATATACATATATATATACACACACACATATATATATATATATATATATATATATATATATATATATATACATATATTTATTTATTTATATATATATATATGTGTGTGTGTGTGTGTGTGTAAAATAAGAAATATTTAAAAGTATAAAGTTGAAAAATAAAGTATTTTGAAAAAATATCTAGGATTCTTTTAGGATGATTTTTAAGTAAACTTTTAGTGAATTTGCTGTTTGTATATAATAAAAGTGCATACCTTTGCAGAAAAAAAAAAAAAAAACTTGTACTAGTTTTTACTTGGGTTTATTTTTCCAAATTGCCTTCACAGAGAGGTAGTTCTGCATTCAGAATGATGGAAAATCTAGTTGAAATGATCTTTGTGTGTTAGAGAGAGAGAGAGAGAGAGAGAGAGAGAGAGAGAGAGAGAGAGAGAGAGAGAGAGAGAGAGAGAGAGAGAGAGAGAGAGAGAGAGAGAGAGAGAGAGAGAGAGAGAGAGAGAGAGAGAGAGAGAGAGAGAGAGAGAGAGAGAGAGAGAGAGAGAGAGAGAGAGAGAGAGAGAGAGAGAGAGAGAGAGAGAGAGGTATAAATGAACCCCTGATTTACAGCTCATCTTTAGGTACAGCCCCTCCTTGTTCCATGTTCACCCCTTCTCTCCTTTCTCTGCCCATAATAATGGACACGGTGTTTTTACGAGAGTACCAGACCAAACCCTATTCACACTGCAGCACTGAATCGGCACTAAATGGCTCCGTTCAGCTCACTGCTATTAAACAGCTCATAAAAACCGGCCACACAACCGCTCGAGTCACAGAGATGCAACTACACGGCTCCTGATCCCAGCGTGATGCGGTTTGAGACAGCTGGCTTTGCCTATTTGCCATCTAATGCATGATTATTAGGTATCTAAAATGACCCGAATTAACCATAACCAAATCATAATTACGTTTGGGTATTAGAATCCGTCACATGAACGAAACAGCCTGCGCACTGATAATAAAAGATGCAGGACTTCAAAGCTTATTACATGACTCTGTAACAAATGAATAAATGCAATACTAATTTGATTTTCAGTTATGTGATTATATAAGAAAGACATACAAGATCCATTAAACTAACCCAGTGTGAGACAAAGGTCAGGTAAAAAAAGATTTTTACCATTCAGAATCAAGTAGAGTCCTGCAATAACAATAATTATTAGCAACTTCTTTGAGGGTCGTGGCAATTCAGGTTCTTTCCCACCCTGCTTGCTTTCCCTTTCTTTGCTTTTTCTTTCTGTCTGACGCACTGTGAGTGAAGGATATCGAATTCCCCTGAAAGCTCTCGGACAGGTGAGCGCTGCTTTGGGTGACCTCCATCTCTCACATTACGGTGCTAAACTGCAACTCCCTGCTGTTCTCGATTACATGCGCACACACTCACACAGGTGTTATCCTTACACATCATTCAGTTTTTGTTGTCACCGAGTATCATACATCACTAAGGCCAAGAGTATTAAATTACAGTGCATTACATATGTATGACTGACATGATCATACAAAAGTGTTTTATCTGATCAAATACACACACACATACATGCACACACACATATATGTATACACACACACACATTCATACATACATATACATATAAAATATAAATATATATATATATATATATATGTATATATAAAAATATATATATAAATATTTATATTTATATATTTATTATATATTTATATATCTCATGCTCACTTCTCACCAAGGTAACATTTAATTGATAAAAAATACACTAAAAACAGTAACACTCTGAAATATTACAATTTTAAAATAACTGTTTTCTATTTTAATATATTTTGAAATGTATTTTATTAACGTTATGCAAAGGTCATTAGTCCAGTCTTCAGTGTCACATGATCCTTCAGAAATAATTCTATGTTGATTTGCTGCTCAAAAACATTTCTTATTTTTTGTGGAATTTCTTAATTTTTTTTAGGCTTATTTGATGAATAGAAAGTTTGAAAGAACACCATGTAATCAATTATGCATACGATAAAAGTATTAAGTTCTTTAAAAAAAAATCAGTTGAATGATACTGTATGTAATCTTAACATTTTGAGCACTTTTGTAAACTTAAAGACCTCATGTTGCCAATATTTTGATCAATAATATTAAATATTTTCACTGACAATATCTTCACTCCACATGCTTTAGTAGTAATTTGATGCTAGCTTCATTGTGAGCCAATGTAAAGAGGTATTGCTATAATAATATTATTTTTATATCACATTAATCTAAAGGACACATTGAGCAAAACCAGTCCTGTTGGGATCTCGGTGGGGAGTTAAAGTACAAAAAGATTCTACCGTGCTTCTCAAGGAACCGGTACCTGTCTGCAACAACCACAAATTTGAAAGACAACAGCAACTTTACAAAGTGATGGAAAAACAAATCAGAAGGAAAGCAGAGAAAGAGTAAAGGGGCGGGGGAAATAAATAACAGAAAGTTGATCTATGTAATCATCCATAGGACAACCGTGCTATTGTGGTCAGGCTGGAACACTTGAGCTGAGGTGAAACCTCAAAAAGTTTTCATGGGCTTTTTAAACATGCTCTTATGAAGCACCTGCACTTTTCAGCTCTCGCTGATGCATGAAATGATACTGACACGTTCATTTTAAAAAGTGTCAAACGATTTGTTGCGCCACATTCAAAACACAATACGTTTAGCATCCAAGCAGGCAAACAAGAGGAAGAGTAGAATAAGCAGTGTAAACATGGCAGTTTGGATATTTCTTCCTTCACCTGCAGTGACTCAGAAGTTAATACATCTCTTGTGGTTCTCCTCTATCTCCATCAGGGTTATGTAACACCAAGAGGGCAGTGTGTGTGTGTGTGTGTGTGTGTTCCAGGTGCAGCCATTCATTTCTGTCAGTCACACTATTGTGATATCGATGAAGAGGAAGTGCAATGGCCAGGCTGGATATCACTGGCAAATGTTATTTAGGACAGACACTTTACAAGAAATATTGGAGTACAATGGAACAACATTCCATCACAAGAATTGTGATGATAAAAATAATGGTTTATAATGCAGAAGTTCCGGTCCTGCCTTCTGATTGGTCAATACAGCTTTTCAGCAGTTCATATCGCTAAGCAACCTGCATAGCGATCGTTATTCTTGTTGTGCAGCAAAACCCGTGTCATAGGATTAACTTATAGCATAATTTATAATCATTTTCTTTATAAAATAACGTTTTGACGTAAATTTGTGTACTTAATATGTTAAGTACCAAATAAGGTATTTGAGGTTGTGCTTTATAAGCAAAGCATTTGCAGGCCGCAACCACTTTAGACAAAATTCACAGCACAGTTTCTAGTATCTCACTGCTTAAAGATAATGTAACCAAACCTTATCTGTTTTTCATCAAGAAGTAACTTCATAGCTGGTCTGCCGCTACAAAGTAGTGTTTTGGCGCCATCTGGTGGCTATAATGCCACTGTAACGGACACGCGCACGCACGCGCACGCGCACACACACACTCTCGAAAGTAGAATAAGACTTGCTCATTAACAGAAGTCTGACATAACAGGAGCTGTTTATTTGTATGTATTTAACAGCATGTATAATTTATAACAGTTGAAAGTCACAGCAGTCACGACTCAACGGCAATGCATGCTTGGGTACCTTAACTGCACTTGATTGAAGTGAAAACTGCTAGTTTTATACAGCAGGGTTAAACAAACAAAAACAAGTACTTAAGGTGTTTTTGTTCTGGACACAGATCATGGGTATATTGACATGAAATGTGAAGTTGTGATATGCTATACCCCATTATAAACTACTGAACACAATTCTCCAGCGTTTTGCTAATTTATTTGTAATTATTTTGCATGCAGCGTTTATAACCTTATTTCAGACTACATGGAATTACTTTTAAAAATTAATTTCAAATGATGTAGTGAGGCAAAAATGTGATTAAACATGTAAAAAAAAAAAAAGAAAAGTAATAGAGTTACATGGCATTTTTCGCTTAAACATTCCACCATGAAAAGTCAACAGGCATGTTATGCATTAACTATTTTATGTCACTGGTTGATAACATGCTGATGAGAATAGTGCAGCTCCTCACCCGGAAATATAAACTGACTTACTAAGCCAGTAATTCCAGTTTTAACAAACGCATTGCCAGAGAAAACATTCTTATCTTAAAGAGCACATACTACATTCAAAACTTTAATAAAAACAACATTTGCTAGCACCGTCAACGGTGACCTGACCTATAAAATATACTTATTTACATTCTGCATCCTACAAATCCATGTCATTTTGACAATGCGACACAAATACATTTCTATAAAAATATCACATGAGTTAACTTTGTACAATTCCCACATAAATATCATTCTTAAAATGTGCAAGACAAAAGAATCTTTCATTGTACTTTCATTGCCTCGAAGCCACAAACTGGTCTAATACGCAAAACTTTCCTCCATCTGCATCAAATATCTATTCCATTAATTCCCTGAATTAGGCTTTTCTTCTGTCTGATGACTGACTAGCATATATGAAGATGTTGTAATAGTTATGATTGTGAAAATACTTCATTGCAACAACATTGTGTTGCAACAAAGACTCCGTATAAAGGTTATCATCATTTGCACAACCCATGTTGTGTTCAAGTTCTATCAGAGAACATTCAGCTCCTTTGTTCAATCTTCAATAAGGCATCATCACTTTAAATAAATATTCTTGGATGGTCATATATATATATATATATATATATATATATATATATATATATAAAAACATAATATATAATATAAACACTTACAGATCGTGACGATAGATGATGAAATGATGAATTCATTGTAGTCACAGCAGTGGTGATTTGTCATGCAGGGGGTGGATGGGAAATGTAGTCCCAAGACTGATAAAGCAAGCAGGAAGTTGGGAATGGGAAAATCTAAAAGCAAAGTTTCAGTGTCATGCAGGATTTTATAAATTCTCCCATCTCACTCAGAAGCGGAAACAGTCATTAACTTCGTCTGGGCAGTCAAAGTTGATTCCTTCACACAAGGAGTCCTCAAAAAAAAAAAAAAAGAGATCGAGATAAAGTTTTACTTCAGTATAAGAAGAACTATCTTTAAGTATAAAAGTCTATATAATATTGCCATTGCCTTCAGAAAGTATATAGGCCCTTTACATTTTCAATTTAAAACACAATTTAAACTACTATTTTTTTTATTTTTTTTTTTTAATAAAAAAATAAAAAAGAATTTACTTTAGGCATGACCTTCCTTGAAATTTAAGTGATCACTTTATAAAGGCACAGTATAAAACTACCAAGGTGGACTACCTTGGCTAAACAACTCAATATTCTTCTCCTGGATCTATATGCTTGCAGTATATTAATGGCAATTTTCCTTCATGTAATAACTTATCAAATCATTTGATAAGGTAAACAGGATTTTCTACAAAGATATAATGTCACAACACAGGACAACTGGAAAAACCTGATTCTGCTGCGTTCTGAACATTTGCATAATTCTTCACATAACTCTTCACAATTAAGAAACCACAAACACACAAAATAACATGATTATGACCGAATATTCCAATATAAATGCAGGTTATAAGAAAGCTGGCAGAAGAGACAACAAAGACATACAAATTGACATACAATCAAAAAACGCAAGGTTTGTGACATCACACACATATACCGAAAACAACTTTTTAAAAATGCTATGGGGTAAAAAAAAAAAAATTCAGACTCATGGGATTAAATATACTCACAGATGACTGCCAACCATACGAGACTGTGAGAACAGAGAGAAAAGGATGAAGGGGAAAGAGGACAAGGGAGACAAATATGGAGAAGACAACTGAGGCGCAAGGATAAATTTGCTCGTTCAGAGTAAAACATGGACAAGGAATATTGATTACTGAAGCACAACATCAGTTTGAAGAGACAGTTCACCCAAAAGTGAAAAATCAGTCATTTACTCATCCTCATCTCATTCCAAACCCATAAGACTTTGATTCTTCTGCAGGACATGAAATACATCCATACAATGAAGGCTAATGGTGATCAGGGTTGGAATCGTATCTGTTTTACTAAGGACGGTAATTTCATAAGCAAACAGAATTTGAGAATTAAGATAGGAAGTTTCTGAAATACAGACCCAATCTTCCCCTCCCTGAAAATCTTTTGCGCAATTTGAATATGCTTACTGTATGCATTAAAAATTAATATTACTCAAGTCATTTTTGGTCATCATTCACTTTCATTGTGTGGAAAAGAGCAGCTAAGGAAGAAAGAAAGTCATACAAGTTCGGAACAACATTTATATGAGTAAATGATGACAATTTTCATTTTTGGGAGAACTATTTCTGTAAGAACATTAAATAAACTGAATAGATTGATTTTCTAATGGAGAAATTATTTATAGAAAGAATCAAGAAGAAAAAGGATTAGATTTGCATGTTGTTGCTATAAAGCGAAGTAGGATAATGCCAATTAGAACTGTTAGAGCCAATTAGAGCTGGTAAGTTATGAATATTGTATGGTCTGTGGCATGTACCCATACAGCAAAACAAAAAAGAAGCTCAAGCTGAACAAAGAGTTAAAGTATGTATGCATGTCTGTAGGCTTAGTTCACCCAAAAATTATCCCATGATTTACTCACCCTCAAGCCATACAAGGTGTATATGACTATTTTCTTTCAGATGAACACAATCAGAGTTATATTTAAAAATATTCCTGCTCTTCCAAGCTTTATAATGGTAGTGAATGACGCTCATGATTTTGAAGCCCAAAAAACTGCATCCATCCATCATACAAGTAATCCAGGCTGTTAATACAGGCCTTCTGAAGTGAAGTGATGGGCTTTTGTGAGAAAAATATCCATATTTAAAACTTCACAAACTAAAATAACAAGCTTCCGGCAGACGGCCATACGCACACTGCGCAAGTCGACTTGCGCCACAAGAGTAACCCCTGACGCAATGAATGTCGTAGGATATAGGAGTATCATAAGCTTAGACTGCTCTGATGGTTGAAAGAAATAGAGCTGGGCAACAAACTCAAGCTCCTCTTCTCTTATACCGAAATCCTCCAACATTTCTCTTTAAAAATTCTTGTTTTAGACTTCCAATTCGTGACTGGTGTTTTGTTTTGCTCTATCCTCTGCGCTTCCGCGTTTGTCATTGCATCATGCGTCGGGTCAGAGGTTGCTCTTCCGCAGCAAAGCTAGTTTGCCAGAAGCTTTAAAGTTTTAAATATGGATATTTTTCTTACAAAAACATATCGCTTTGCTTCAGAAGGCCTTTATTAACCCCCTGGACCTGTAAGGATTACTTTTATGATGAATGGATGCACTTTTTTGGGCTTCAAAATCGTGAGCGCCTTTCACTACCCTGATAAAGCTTGGAAGAGCCAGGATATTTTTAAATATAACTCTGATAGTGTTCATCTGAAAGAAGATAAAAATATACACCTAGGATGGCTTGAGGGTGAGTAAAACGTGAGGCTAATTTCCATTTTTG
The DNA here is from genome assembly GCA_038088235.1 of Zacco platypus. Classification (NCBI taxonomy): domain Eukaryota; kingdom Metazoa; phylum Chordata; class Actinopteri; order Cypriniformes; family Xenocyprididae; genus Zacco; species Zacco platypus. The sequence continues at coordinate 13,538,429 of CM076064.1, read as the reverse complement.
GGTGAACTATTCCTTTAAGAACATGCAATTACATTAAAAACAAAGAATAAAATAAGAGACGACAAACTGAAATTATTTCATGCGGTTAGCACAATCACTACTGGGTGTGACATTCACAGGTGATTCAGAACACCAGGGTGAGGGTGGGCTAGTGTCAGAACATCACTATAGAGTCCATTTAATATTACAGGGCTTTAGATTCTGACACTAACTTGGCTTTGCTGAAGCAGCAGCGCCCCGCCTGGCGTGTCAGGGAAGTGCAGGGCGGTGGGGGAGGGGGTGAGGGGGAGCCAGGACCGGTTGCCAGCGCTGTAGAGGCGGGGCCGCTTAACCTGGTCATAACTGGAAAGTGGCGTGTAACTATTCCGCCTTAGCAGCAGAGGGGCAGAGTCTCGTCTGACTTTCCCCTGGTATGAGATGAAAGAGACTCGGTGGGTTAAAAAGAGAGACCGCCTATTTAGCTCATCTTTAAAGACCTTTAGCACACATCTCAACAACGAACAAGACACTTCAATCTTCAGTCTCCACAAAACAATTAAGTCACATGTAAGCTGAAAGTACTCCCAAAAATAATCCATATATGCAGACTAAACAGGATGATAAATTACTCCAGGTTAACATTATAAAACATCAAATGTGTCTACAGTGATGAAGAACACATCACTAAAGCACAATGTCGTTCGATGGAGCGATCAACACACTGATGAGCATAACTCACAACACAAACCCACAGTTACAGTACAACCACAGGCTGCTGGGACATCAGAACTTTGATAAACACACAAAACTGTATATCACAACTATACAAATATTACTGTAAATCAACAATATATAGATGGGGAGGTTGAACCTCACTCTGATGAGGTGAATGAGCACAAGAGGAGGAAGATTTTTAATCAAACCATTTGACTGACAGTTTGATTAAACAACGGAGAACATAGCTTAAAGAATGTTATGGGTTAACAAGTTACCAGAGACATTCATTTTGACCTGACACTCAAAAGTTAATTACATTTACAGTGATGCACTTAGCATCAGTGATATAGTAACAGGATATTTAATATGTCATAGTAATGTGACAGTTTAATATGACATAATATTTATATAGTATCATAGTATTTATTATTATTTTGAATAAGATTTGATTTTCATCGTTTTATTAATTAGCTAATATTTGTATTCTAATAATTTGTTTATTTCAGTTTTAGTTATTTTTAGATTTTTATTTTAGTTAGTAGCCAGGGCAACATTTCTCATTTTCATTTTTTCATCTCTCTTATACTTTTTGTTTCATGTGATATTTTGCTGCGGCACCCGGGGAGAGATTTGGGGTTAGGTGCTGTGCTCAAGGGCACTTCAGTCATTTCCTGCCAGTATTAAGAAACGAACCCACAATCTTCGGGCTACATGACTGGTGTTACTTGTTGTTAGGAACATGTATCAAGATAAACTAGATTTTATACAAACATGTTGTTTGAGCTGCAGTAGGGGTGGGACTATTGTTCCGGGTGGATTAATTTATGGTTACACATTAGTCTGTATAATAGATGCAAACAGTCGCTTTCTGGTATCCCTGCATACTGAATGTTAAAGTTAATGTGTTACCAGTTTTATAGTTGACATATTGAAGTAAGCAATTTAACATTGATCCCACTGCAACGTTTTTTTTTGTTTGTTTGAAATAAATCAAAATAATTTCCTGTTGTAATTCACAGCACATCACAGATGCTGTGGATAGAATTTAAGTTGTATTAACCCAGAAAATTGCTTTAACCAAGGTTCTCCAAGATAAACAACAAGCATCACAGACGGCAGACATGCAGAGATTAAATTGTGATTCCCAATCAAAACAAAGCCTTCAAGATATCAAAAGCTGTACCGTAAGAAACATAGCATGCTTGTTGTGAAGTTTCAAAAACATTACAGAAGAAACATCCAAATCTAAGAGATAAATGTGGCACCAATGATTATAAAATAAATATTTAATATCCTCCATTAATATTTCATACTGCAAGAGAGAACATCACTGAGACAGATGTGGACTCACCAGTGGTCGGTCCCGATGTGTATTCACTGCCTCCACATTCAGATAAAACATTTCCACTTTGCAACCTAAAACATCATCCAAAATGGTCTGTGAGCAGAATATCCATATGTATGCTTCCAAAAGTGAGGAAACAGCTGTCCAACCTACCATAGGCAACAGGAGTGAGCCTCATGACAGTGTGAAGGGGACATTTCAAATAGGGCAGATCATCTGAGACAAGACAAAAATAGGTTTCTTTGACCGTCTAAAACATTTCTGTGTTGTGTTGATCACACAGTTTTTGCACATTCTGCTCAGTTATCTAGCTGGCTGATATATATAAGGTCTTGTTGAAATTGTGGTTTAATAAAAATGACAAAACTCTACTCGATCGATCGATCTATCGATTATATATATAATTATATAGTTTATATAACAAGCCAGCTTATAGTTTACATACATGAAGCTGCATATATATATAAAAAATTGCAAAGATTAGGCAGTTATGTATGTTTCAACATTCTTTTCAAAATGCAAATGCATCTTGCCTGCACTCTTGTCCAAGAAATAAGCTAGTAGGCAGCGCATAACTGCCTGATGGCAGACGACTAGGACATTGCCTTGTCTCTCAAGCTCCATAATCACAGGTTCCAGTCGCTGAACCAGGTCCATATACGACTAAAGGAAAAGACAGCCTTTTGAAATAGTCAGACACAAGAACCCAGATATCAAGATAAACCAACAAACCTACAGAACTACAGAGAGTGAGAAGAGACACTCTGAAGAACTGTAACAAAGTGAGACGTTCATAACATGCTGTACCTCGCCTCCTGGATATCTGTAGTGGTACTTGTCCTGATCCCTTAAAGCAAACTCTTCTGGGAATGTGTTCTGGATCATTTCGTAGGTCATCTCTTCACATACACCCTGTTTCAGAGCAATAATCGCTGGTGAATGAACATACGATACATATAAACAGCATTTAATGCAACCTGGTCATACTAACGGCGTCAATCTCGTTGAGGATTTTCCACTGTTCATAGGGAACTCCCAGCTCTTCAGCCGTCTGGATGGTTCTCCTTAACTGACTGGTCCAAACCTTCAAATCAGACAGTTTATGCTCCTCGATGAACCCACGGAGGGCACTCGCAAACTACACACAAAGGAGAGAGAAAGTCAAGCATCTTCTAATGAATAACCACTATAAAGGCAGCAATGAATGAGTTCAGACCTGTCTCCCCCGAGGGGAGAGTTCAGCGTCTCCTCCGATGCGGCCCTGGACGTTGTGCTCGCTTTCTCCGTGCCTGCAGAGGTAGATGGAGTGCGAGTGTACGTGGATGTTCATTAGATAGTAGACAATCTTGCTCTGGATGTAGTCTTGAACACGGTTTACCAGGAACCGACGGCCCACGTTCATCACTTTGATGAAGGACAGGTCTCTGGGGGGGGAAAAAGTGAACGCTATGATCTGGAAAAAACAATCTTAAAATTTAAAGTGCTTTTATTTATTTATTTTTATTTATTTAATATTCATATTACGTTTTTGTGTAGTGTGTAATACAGCTGTTTGTGTAAAAGGTTCCAACGGATGTGGACTCAGGCTTGAATTGATACGGTAAAACCGACACCATTGTTAGTGTTTGTATTACTGTGCATACAAGTGCTGAGCAAGCCTCCAGAACTGAAATTCAGATATGGTAACGGCTGTTTTGCTGTTTCACACGCGCTGTGAACTGCTCTGACTGGACAGATGGCTCTCAAAAAGAAGAAGTTTAGAGAGACCGAATCCCTTATTGAACAAATTTTAGACACTGTAAGAAATGAGGTGATGCTGCAATGTATATTATGAGAAAACTAAAGTATTTTTTGACTTTGAATGCATGTAAACCTATTGTAGGAGACCTCTAAAACAAAATTATGAACCTTTAAAATAGCATATTAGGGGCACTTTAAAGCAAAAATAGAATTATTCCAAAGAAAATGTATGTACATTCACATATGCCATTACGCGTCTATTTACAAAATATTCTTACTTGTCATATTCGTCAGGATCTAGTGGTTGGTAAGTGACTTTATAACATTCGATGCGTTTCAGGAAATCATCCATGACTCTCTCTCTGTGTCTTTCTGGATAATCTGGACTTGAAACCTTGACTTCCTGAACATACAACAGGAACATAAGAGACAACCGTTGACAAGATAATGAACAACAATAATACTGCTATGTTGCTGTACTCATTTTAATGAAATGCAAACCAAACATCACAACATACCAGGATGTTAGCAGCAATAACTTCTGGATCGTCACATACTGACTCCACAAAAAACACCTGCAAAAGGTAAACACACAGAAATAGGAAAATCACACACATCAGTTCCACACAAAGATAACTCATCTTATGAATGTTTAAATTGCACATTTGGCTACCTTGAATGCATTCTCCTGTGCAAAATTTAATATGAGATCTCGTCTCTCCCGGGTTGTGTTTGTGGCATCAAATACCTTAAAAGAAAAAAAAAACTGATGAAATGTCACATGATTATCTATATATTAATCATATACAGTATATATAAAAATTATAATCTTATCAATATTCTTAAACTTCTTAAACACTCTTGTGAAGAGAGAAAAAGGTAAAACCTTACAGCTATTTGTCCACCTTCCTCATTAAAGTAGATCTTGACATCTTGAAGGGCCACCAGGGCACACTGTCTATTTGGGGTGCAAATATAGCCATTATGATCTCTTAAAAATAGAAAAACGCAACAGTTCTCATAAAAACCACAAGCCGCCCTTCAGGAAATGTGTTGAAATATCTTTTAGTCCTTCTGCCATCATATTACTCTAACTGGCTTACTTTAGTCACATTAGTTTCTCGGTTTACTGAAAACATATACATTATTATTATATATACACTATTAACACTAAAAATCTCCTGAACTTTTCTACACAGGACATTGTATGAAAGTAATCTTCTCTTTTCATGTTCCACAAAAGTCATTCAGGTTTGAAACAACATGAGGGTGAATAAACAATGACAGAACTTTCATTTTTTTTGGTGAACCCTTACAGTAAATCACACACAAAAGATATAACCCTACTTCCGTATCTTCATGGCTTCCTCATTGTCATGTCTGAAGAAATCATATGACTTGTATGCTTTAACTGCTTCCCTCCGGTACACACCAAGGTTAAACACTGCACAATAAACCAATAAACAAGAAATGATGGTTAATCTCTACATCGTCACATTCTTGATTAGTTTTTGCACTGTAACTGTAATGCATCATGGTTACATCACTCTGTATTTAAAGATGGAACAGTTAAATTCAAAACCTCTGACTTCAGTTAAGGTCATGTTGGTCATGATGCACTCAATAAAGATTGAGTTGAAAGAGGACATATTATGCCCATTTTACAAAGTCTTGATTTTTTTTTGTTTTTGGTCTACTAGAATAGGTCTTTATGACATATATTTAAAAAAATATATATATTTTTGCCGTACCTCTTTTCCAAGTCTTCATTAACACTGTTTATTTCCTGTGTCTATGAAGTCCCTCCAACCAAAAAGCACAATATGCTCTGATCGGTCAGTTGGACAAGTTTGTTGTGATTGGTCAGAGTGTTTCGGAAATGCAAACACAATCGCAAGTTTCAGCTTCTCATGTGTAAGCGCTAACACACTACTAAGCCAACTCAACCAGGCCCTTTTTAGTGTATGCCTTGGGTTCGAATTGTTTAAATGAGGGATATTCTGATGTGTACGTTCCCAGAAGAAAACTCAAGACTACAATCAAAGCGTTTCAGGGAGGTCAGTATCAGTGCTTACTGATCTAGAGAATAACTCCCTTTGCAGTGTCTTTGTGCTGTGCAACTTTACAGATCTTTCAACATTACACACTAAAGAACATTGAAAATGTAAAAAAAAAAAAAAAAAATATTAGGTCCTCTTTAAATGTGTTGGTTGCCAATGCAAGTTCAAATTTAACCTCTTGAAAGACTATTGATAGAAATGATCAGCTGAGCACTAAATGGAGCATTTAAAATCGGAGACAGATGATATTTATAGTGTGACATTTGATATGTTGCACCTGTCTAAATCCAGCCGTCCACTCACCCTTTGTGGGAACTCCTATCCAGTTGAGGTAGCGTGTGAGTTTCTTCGACATGTATGTCTTGCCTCTGGCTGGGAGGCCGATCATGACAATTAATGTGGGGGAGTTGGTCATGTAAGATGCCCATGCTGTGGTCAGACAAAAAACAAAAAACAGACAGTGTCAACAGCACATCATAGGCAGGAGGAAGTTACCGTCTCCAGTACTAACAATTATAATCTGCCAAATATAAAAGACTAAAATTTCACATACCAACACCAACAGCATCTGCACCAAAAATTACATAAAATCAAACAACACAATTACTTTATGCCTGATGCATGTAAGAATGTATGAGTTTGTTTTCACTTTTATGGTTTATAGTACTTTCCATTACTACAATACAAAATAGAACCTGAAACTCTTGGCCCTAAATTTGAAATTTTTAAAGTTGTCTCTTATGGTCACCAAGGCTGCTTTTTTATTATTAAAATACAGTAAAAACAGTAATATTGTAAAATAATATTATAATATTTTATAATAGCTATTTTCTATTTTAATATGCACTACCCCAAAAAAAAGTCGCTGTTTGGATTTAAATAAGCAAATGCTTTAGAGTCTATGATTGGATCATTATTGCAGTGATTATTTTGATTCTAGCATGTTATATGGTTGGTTCTTCCAACCCTAATTGATGCAGTGTGTAGCTTTTCATTTCTTAAACAACCATATAGGAAAACAAGATCTTGAGCAAAAATTTATGCACCTCTTGATGGAAATAAATTCTGTGATGTTATTTCCATCAAGAGGTGCATCAATTTTTGCTCAAGATCTTGTATTGGCAATACAAGAGGTGAACACTCTGTAAAGTCTACTCCAGCACATCCCAAAGACTTTTGATGAATTTAAAGTTAACCTATTACGCAAAATCTACTTTTACATGGTGTTTGGACATAAATGAAAAACAAGACCACCCTACAATGATAAAAACCCAACCAACTCCAACCAACGCAAATCATTTTACTCTAGATTGCTTTGTGAACGAGGGGCAATACAAGGCAGGTATTGATAAAAAGTTGGTACTCAAGGATGGATCTGTACCAATTGTACGTGATCCAGCTTCACCTCCAAAAGTGTCACACGGTTTATGATTTTTGAGCAAATCGCCATTTTAATAGATGTGCCTGTTAACCAGTTCCACAACAAATGCGGCTAAAGCTATTGTTGACTTGGAGACCAGATGTCTGTTGTATATTTTAAACCTTGTTTATATACTATATAACCACAGGTTGGCCCACAGGCCAGCACATTTATCCACTAACCATTCAGAAACATCCATTGCATTCTAAAAGTTGTAACTTCTTTCAGAGTCTCTCCATCAGTGTCCGACTCCGGTTTGAACAACTGACTGACAATCGGCATTTTGGCTGCTTAAGATTCTCCAGTTTTGTTGTTGTTGAGTATCCAAAGTGTGAGCTGTCAAAGCTCCGCCCTCTTCTGGAAAACGGGTTGGGAGCAGCAGCTCATTGGCATTTAAAGGGACACACAAAAATGATGTGTTTTTGCTCACACCCAAATATGGGCAAATTTGACAAGCTATTATAAATGATCTGTGGAGTATTTTAAACTGAAACTTCAAAGACACACTCAAGGTTTGGACTCAGAGGTGCTAATTCAAGTGTGAAATTCTTTCACAAATTTAGCCTGCTGAACCTTGATATTGTCAGAAATATAACAATGTTTGGGAATTGTCCAGGAATATGGCTATGATGCGTCTTCCTAAGCTACACACTTCATCAATTAGGGTTAGAAGGACTGTTTCCAAACATATATGATGCTAGAAACATAATAATCACTGCAATAATGATCTAATAATAGACTCTTAGGCATTTGTCTATTTAAATTCGAACAGCAACTCTTTTTTTTTTTGCCCGGGCAGTGTATTTTAAATGTAATTTATTCCTGTGATGGCAAAGCTGAATTTTCTGCAGCCATTACTCCAGTCTTCAGTGTCACATGATCCTTCAGAAATTATTTTAATATGCTGATTTGGTGCTCAAGAAACATTTTTTTAATGTTGAAAATTGTGTTGCTTAATATTTTTGTAGAAAATTTAATCTTTCAGAATTATTTGGTGAATAGAAAATTGCAAAAGAACAGCAATTTGAAATAGAAATGTCTTTACTGTCACATCTGACCAATTTTAACGTGTCCTTTTTTAATAATATAGAGCATTACATTTCTTTCTAGACTATTATTAACCAGAAATGTTTTTATTCTTAGTTATTCTGCCAAAATCAATGTATGTTTTTTTCTTCTTCAAAGGATAAAATTAAATCTCTGGATTTTCAGTTATTATTAAAATGTCAGCTGTAAAGAAAACATTACCTCAGCAATTTGATAATGACTGGGGAAAAAAACCCTAAACAATTATGCCTCCATCCTGATCTGCAATTTGAAACCAGCATACAGACAATGCATGTCTAAATAAAGGGAAGGACAGCAGGTTTATTTCTAATCTAGACTGACAGTGAACTTCTGTTTAACAGCCTCAGTGACAGCTGACACTGTAAGAGGGGCAACTGTGATATGATTCAGGCCGCTGTTAAAATTCACTCGGCGAGGGACAAAACTGTAATGTGGGAAATATTCTCAAAAGCTGAAAAGTAGCTCTCAAACCCCACTAAAACCCACAAAAATAGACCAGCCTAACCAGCTGACCACCTGGTTTAAACTGGGATTCAGAACATCTTGTGGAACGTGAAAGCATGTCGTATACTTACAGCATTTCTTCTCTTGGCCTCTGAGCTCTGATTTCTTCGCTTCAGCAGAACTGGTTGGACCAGCCTCCTGCTGCAGCCATGCAGACATACTGAATCTGACAGACTTAATCACTTGCTTACTCTTCCTGCTGTAAAAACACAGTGCACCTGCAGAGAGAGGGGGGAAACTGCGAAATAAACACATTATACGCAACCTACGTTATTGGACACGACATAATGGGTTTATTAAAATGGAAACTAATTAAAACTAATAAAATGTAAGACATTTCTCCTATACAATTACACTCTACTCAGTGACATGCATCTTTTATTTTGCCTCATCATTTTCATCCGCAGCGCAGTAACAACAAATGTCGCGCTACGTCATAACAGAGAAGAGGATGCTGAGGACACCATGCTACGTCATAACCGTAAACAGACGGTTTGAATCACTGATGGTCTAATCCACACGTCTATTACACATTAGAATCAGTACATTAAACAAACACATTAAAGCACTGTGACTATTAACGAGATACGTAAAACGTGAGACCTTACTGCTTCCTAATCGTCACCCCTTAAACCTCAGGGGTCCGTGTTTTATCCTGTATGCGCCGGTCCGACCGGCAGGTTCAACGTCTTTGCATGGAGTGTCGTTGCCTCAGCCGGTTTTGCACTTGATAACCTTCCATGGCAACCAGTGCCAAGCGCGTGAGTGAAGGTGTGTCTCCACGTCACGGTTTACTTACCGTAATACCTGCAAAAACGACAGAGCGTCCGTCTATGTGAACTGAGGTTCAGTTGACTTTACAGCGTGCTAGTCACTGATGGTGATTTTGATTCTTCTCGGTGATTCGACTCTTTTGAATCACCCATTTGTTCATTGCTGAACTAATTTGTTCAGTGGCAATTTCTTCATACTTTAATAGTTAAAACGTTAAAGTCATAAGTGGCTTATACAAAGATATAGAAAAAGACACCCTGAATAAATATAAATAATAAAAAAGTTTAAATAACGCCCATTCGTAATTTACATACTCATAATACATATAGCTTTTATGTTGGGTTCATTTAAAAGATTCGTTCACAATACAGAATATATCACGCTGGCTAATGAATGCAGTGTAAAAAGTACAGCAGTAAAATCACCGAATCCACACTTTTCCGTTTAAAATAATTAAATGAAAATAAATAAATAAAACATTATTTTTGGGGGAGTCCAGACCACATTGTAATTCAATGGTATAAAAGTTTTATATGTGCCCCCCGAAACTGAAATATTTGTTTAAGGATTGATGATTACTGATTCTGAGAGAAAGGGTTGTTTATTTTAATACAATGCCAGTAAAAAGTGCTCCCTCCAAGAGCTTCAGTGTGCAAGTTTTTCAGTACCCTTTTCTAAAAACACTCAAGACTTTCATTTAATTGTCCATTCAGCAGTCGACAAAGCAATGTCTCATAAATAGCTAATCTAAAAGTACTGTTATATGCAATTATTCACAAGGCACATAGTGGTTCTGATTTAAGTGGTTGCTTCCAGACCAGGTAATACACTTGCAGTGGATACATTTATGAGAAACAGCGAGCACTGGTTGGAAGTTACAATCAGCAAGTGAAAGCCCACTGCAGTCTGGTTTGTGCTTAATGATTCTACAATTCAAATATGAGGAAAACTCAACAACACAGTTGAGTTGAACACAAGTTTGCTCAGTCAGGCCAAAAGCACAGAGTAGCCTATGGAGGAAAAGTCATTAATAATTTTGGTCAGTAGATTTGCACAGTTTTTAATAGATAACTTGGTCATCTAGTAGGTTGTGCACAAGCACACTTAAGAGTCTCTCTGGCCCCAGTGTTAAGACGCTGGCAGTGTAAAGGCATCACATCAAGGTTTAATCTTCCAGAGCTGTTTAAAAAAAAACAAAAAAAAACATGGCGGGCATTGTTAAACCTGTTAGTTAAAGATTGCTTGAATATTTTGTACAGCTCAAACACTGGTATGATAAAAGTCAAAAACTATAAAGAGTTAGCAACTCCCACTGTCCTGATAACAGGAAGTAGTACAATTGCATTTATGACTTTAGTCATAAAAAAACAGATCATCAAGCTTAATAATTCCAGACATCTGCACTTCAGTGGGACAATAAAACAGACCCAGGAAACAGGTGCAGATAACCACTATACTAAGAGTGCAAATGTTCCCCTTACCCGGATGTTGAACCCTAGTAAATCGCTGACGGCAGCTGAGATGGCTGACAGGATGACCACTCTTGTGATATTGTAGATAAGCGGATTCACTGTTAGACCCAGCAGACGAAATGGAGTGTCCAATTCCTGAGAGCAGCAAATGATTGTCAATGCAAGGCAAAGCGTGTTTTATTGTTCTCAATAAATGATGCTTTTCTAATGGTCTTACTTTTAATAATTTCGTGGCAAGCCTCAGTACGTTGTTCACTATGTTCAGCTGGTCCTTTTTGTTTGGTTTCTTCTCCATCTTAAGATACAAGTTTATCTGAAGCAGAAAGTGTAACGGCAAACACACAGCTCAGCTGTAAGCAATGCTGCGTAGTGCGTACATGTGAATGGTTCACTTGTTTCTGAACAATACTGCCTCTTTGTTCTATGCGGCTGAGATATTTATCTCACCTGTTCAGTCAGAAGCACAGAAGCGTTGCTATATTTTCGGTTGGTCTCTGCTCCGAGGGTAGCGAGGCGTAGGAGGAAAACCATCAGAGCAGCACACCAGACCATCAGCTCCCAGTTGGTCTCGGAGTCCAGAAATGTGTGATGACTGTGCAAAAGCTGAAACACAACAAGCGTTATCTTCCCATTTCCTTCACAATATTAAACAGTCACATATTCAAAGTGTGAAAAGATTTAACAAGCACAGTGATATGATACTTAAGATGACTTTATAGCACACACAATTAGTTTGGACCCCTTATACTTACTACTGTTCTTACTAAATCCAAATGACAAAAAATATATGAGACAACCTGAGTGACAGTGTTATTTTAGTATTATTTATATATTATTAGTATGGCATATATAAATATTTTGAAGCTTTTATTTATTTATTTTCAATTTTATTTTATTTTAAGTTTTTATTATTTTAAAATAATTTTCGAAAACTATATCGTAGTATTCGATTTCGGACACAGCGCAGGTGTGAATGCCTTCCTAAATGCTTCCTAAATCACTCAAACCATTTCAGGAAGTGGTCTGAGACCTAATCCAGACGAAACTGGACAAGTGTAAATGCACCTGATTGTTGAAACTACATATGTAAATTTTACTCCTCCCAAAATGTTAAAAAATAAACATGTGAGAGCGTTATAAGCTATAGGACATGTTACAGCCAGATATAACAGCGATAATGCAGATGAGTATCTCTTCAGCAAGTCGATGCGCAAACTGCCGCAAATGAAACTGAAAGAAAGTCGCAGACGGTCAACACACAATCATCTTCATTAAAATTAGTGAGACTAAATGATCTTACCAGTGCTGATGGCGCTCTCTCTCCTATTGCGGTCTTTGATCTTGAATTTCGCTGATGATAAATAAAATGCAGCTCATATCTGTTGCTTTAGTTGATGTGAACTCCGTTATATTTGCATATAGTGCGGAAATTGAAGATCTGATTTATTTTCATTTTGCGGAGACGCATTTGTAGGGCCAAGTGTAAATGGATCCATTTTAACAAATCAAATATCTGATCAGTAGAAACACATGAAGTGATCAGGTGCAAATAGGACCAAAGAAATTTAGAATACAATACAGGGCTCGACAACAAGGACTGCATGATGGCCAAGGAAAGTTTATCATGCATATACACGTGTTTTGCCAATTTAAACAAAGGAATCTTAAATTAAATTTAAGCTCAAGAATATACGAAAGAGAACTCAATTCTCCGTTTTCTGTGCAAAGTCCGCACACAGAAAGCCCCCTATCACAGCATAAGAGTGCTGAACTGAGATCTCTTTCGCGTCCTATCATGCTTGAAAAGATAAACGCACAAAAAATATGTCAAACTGCCCATTTTAGTGAGTATTCATTTAAACAGTCGGTTATTTCTTAAGTGAAAGTAAACAGCTGGGAGAAAATTGTATTTGGATCCGTGCATTAGTTCTTAAAGTGACAGTAGCTTAAACCTGCTGCTTTACTGTCAATTTAAACTGAAAAATATAAATAGAAAATTACTGACTGCTCTTGACTGAGTAACTTTAGTAGCTTTAATAAGGGTTTATACAAGGAAGACTATGCACTGTTATTTTACATTTAATTATTTTATTCAATTTCTGGTTTTTACGCGAATACTACTGACCAACTTATGTTGTGTTCGGGTCATTTTGACCCAGGGAGGATTTTCTTTTCCCTGAAAATGTTAATGTTATCTCACTGGACTAAAACTTACTGACTTTTCTCACACAGTATATAACTATGTCCCAAATTATTGGGGATTTTTTTCCCAACCTTGTTACACTTGTGTTGTTCCTAGTCAAAAAATGACCGGCCTACAAAAAAATAGCTTATAATCTGTTGGTACACTATATTATCACCAAATATTGTATTCAATCTTTTTTTCTTTGTTTTTTTTTTTTTCAATAAGCAAAACTTGAAATGACTCAGAAATTTACAGCGGAGAAAGTACTGTGCGCAATCAAATATTCGTGTCACTGTCACTTGATGGGGGATCTGGTGAAGAAACTAGCAGCGATCAAAATATTAATTTTGAAGATGTTGAAAACAATAGTTTTGAGAATATGGTTGAGATCGCGAATACGAGCCAGATGCTGAGTATACTAGAGAAATGAACTCTGAAAATGTCAGTCATGATGGTAAAAGGCATCTGCTCAAACTGAACTCTTTCAAGTTCCAAAAGGTAACAAAATATGCTTTATTTATTCCTTTATAAATGTTGATAAAATATCATACGTTTTTTATTGCGGCAGTTAGAGAGCCATCTATGTTGGATATAGATCCAGGTCACTAAAGACCCGAAATGTAATAATGATTGGCGAAACATTTATGCATTTAACGGTTGAGGTGCAGAAGGATCAGAATTAGATTATTTTGGAAGGCAAACCTTAAAGAGATATGTCTAAAGTAGAACAACAGCTGACCTGGGCACAGATGATGAAGGCAATAGACAAAGCCAGGAGGAAAATCGACGATACAATGACATCAACAGAGCGCTGAGGGCCACGTCTCTGATAAACAAAACAAAGAAATGATTAAACTGATCTTCACATAAAATTAAGCAAGTCAATATATATATAATAGGAAAATAATTGTTAATGTCAGAATATGGTACTGATATATTGTACATCCCTACATGTAAACTGTAGTAGGAAGAGGATACCTTCAGGAATGATCGAAGTGAAAGCCACATCTTGATATTCTGTACTTTCTTTAGCCGAAAATGAGGAATCTCAGATTTTTTGGCTTTGCGTGCAGATGTGAGATGGCTGAAAAGTTTTGCAAATAAAAGGCGCTGTGGATGACATCACATTTGTTGAGAACAAAAATTCTGTCTGGGTTTATACAGATTTTATGCCACTAAGACTCAGCAACCCTTTACAATAAAGTTCAATTTGTTAACATTAGTTAATGCTTGTTAGTTCATAATACATTAGTTAATGCTAATTTATTATAACTTGAAATGTAAAAAAGATACATTAGAATATAGAACTGAACATAATGTAACATGGCAAATGGTTAAACATTAATAATATTCCAGAGCGCAACATACAAATTGAACATAATTTTCATCTTCACCTGTTTATATGTCCTCTCCGCCACACACATCATGAAGAAGAAGAGTCCAGAGAGGAAAACTCTTTCCACTGTAGTGATGACAAAGAACGCATAAGACAAGGCAGAAGGCGGCCCGATGGCCACTGCTGGAAGTTGCTCGAGGGAAACAGAATTGAGATTGGCAACGTCCAGTTTCTGTGCCAGTCGGAAGCAGTAGGGCAGCAGAGCCAGCGAGGCCGTGACCAAGCTGCCGAAGATCAGATAACCCATCCCTTGCTCAACCACCTTCACCTGTAAACACAAATCATTCAGCATAAGATAACAGCAACAACACTGACCTGCTACTTCAGATCAGCTCATTCTGAAGTGCAAATACAAATGCAAATCTCTAACAGTCAGTGTTAAAAGGCTTACATGGATGTGTTTACATCGAATTTGAATAAAATGTACTTTTAGAGAGAATGTCAACGGTTGTCTTTCCTTTCCAGGCAATTTAACCTACTAAAGCAGAAATAAACAAGGCAGAGGGGTAAAAAAGGACTTTACTTGTGTGAGAATGATACCACTGATCTCCAGCACGGACATGTCAGCTTTCTTACACTCTCCTTGCTCCCAGATTATGGCACTGACGCGGTCTTTGGAGGGATGACAAGCCTGCAGCCATGAAAATTGGTGCTAAAGGGAGATTCAATTAAGAACAAAATGAATAATTCAGTAAGAGTCCTTTCTATGCCACTTATATGCTGTTTGATGAGGTTGTTAACCTAGTAAAGAAATAAATGTCAATTCTGATTTACACACTATAAATAGATATTCCAGGGTATTTTAGGATATTTATTTTTTCTAAATATAAGTAATTGTGACATTTTTGGTTAAAGGTAGTCAAGGTAGTGCAACTGTCCTGATATCATAATCAATTAAAAAAAGTTATCAAAATGACATTCTTGAAAAGAAGAATAACATGATCTATTATTTTTTCACTGTGTATTAAAATAAAAAACAGTCATCCAGTGCAACCAACATGCAGAAAAAAAAAGATAAGGAAATGACATACAGAAAAGCCCTGCACAGTCACATCCTAAAGTTCAAAGTTTCTTCAAATATCATATAATTTGACCTTTTTGTGACAAGGCAAGGTTAGTTCAGGTTATAAAATGCCATGTGGTGTGAAAAAAAGTTTTACCCTGAAAAATATTTTTTAATTTTTATCCTTGGATTAATATTATCCTAGATTAACTTAATACAGGATAATGTTAAACTTAATCATGGCTGTCAGATTTACAAATTTCACACTGCACATTAATAAACCTTGGGTTAACATCATTATTTGCATATTCATGAGGTTAATAAGATGGATAAGAACAGAACGAAAGCAGCGCACAGCCTGTGCTCAAAAGTGCTTGCTATCTATGGAAATTAAATGTCATTGTGGTTCGACACTTTAATCATTGCCTTCAGACAGACACTAAAATTAAAGATGCATGAAAGTATCTATACAAACTGTGCACAGCACATGAATACTTAATTAGGTAATTATTATTTAATTTGTGATTGGTTGCCTGTCTAAACAGTTTACATGTCCATTCTAAAGGGATGGTCACACTACACTTTTTGTTCCATTTACTTTCACTCATGCAACTGTGGGAGACAGGAAACACAAAGCTCATGTGAAGAATTTCCACATTTTCGGTGTGTTCCAAAGTTCAAGTTTGAGTATTACATGAAGACATCTGATCAACAGAAGATTGATAAGCCATGGCTTGACCTCTTGGCTGAATTCAAAGAAGGCACATATTTGCAGGTAAAGTGGATTAGATTGTGTATTTTTACTTTTTGGTTTCATTAATGTGTAATTTATTTTATAAAAACAAAAGAGAAAACGCTGCAGAGTGTAGCTAGAATTTCGATAGTTCACCCAAAAACAAAAATTCTCTCATAATTTACTCACCCTCATGCCATCTCCAATGTGTATGACTTTCTTTCTTCAGACAATCACAAAACAAAGATTTATAGAAAAATAATTCATTTCTACGAGTCGATATAATGCTGTTGAAAGGGTTTGATTGACACTTGAAAAACCACACACAGAGATTGTGACGATAATCCATACAACCCCAGTGGATGGCTCAACGTCTTCTGAAGCAAAGTGATAGGTGTGTGTGTAAGAAAAATACTAATATTTTTAACTTTTTAAACAATAAATCATTGTTTCCAATCTGCTGTCATACGAGCAATCACGAGAGGACACATGACACAAGGTGGTGGTCCTCAGCGTTACTTCTCGTGCAAACTTTGCAGTGTGAAATTATAACCGCAAAACAGTTCACACTGCGCTAGAGGGGTTAAAACTCTTATGAGGGGTTAAAAAGATTTTGTGAGTGCAGTGTGAAAAGTCAGATTAAATTTATTATGGTAAAACAGCAGCCCACCTGCGGTAAGGCCTCATCCTCATCACTAGTCAGAGTGATGTTGGGCAGAGGGAGGGAGTGGCTATGACTGTGAGGCTCCTCCTCCCCACTGTCACTGGTTCCTGTAGAGGCGGAGTCAGAATCATGAAGAAGCTCCTCCCATAACATATCATCTGTGTCAGAGGCTGGACGCGAGCCCTCTGAAGGCCGCAGAAGCTCGACATCACGTGGAAGAGCTGGGGTATCTGTCTGCATCCCATTACGGTCTCCCTGTATAGCACAATGGTAATGAATATTTGGAAATATTTTACAGCCCATTGCTGTTCGTTTTATTCAGATACTCACCTTAGTCTGTGGTGTCGAATTGTTCTTGGGGACTTTGTGAAGTCTATTCCTGAGTGCTCTGGCATATTTTGGAGGTGCTGATGAGAAGAGTCTCTCTCTTTGCAGCTCTGCTTCATCTGCCTCCTCTTCCTCACTGGAGAGATCTTCAGAAGCCCCATACGGAGGCCTCCTCAGGGAGTTCTGCAAAGCCCACAGGATCTCAATGAACACAAAGAGTTCATGACTCTTCAAAAAGTTCAGTTCTAAGGAAAGTGTTTTACCACTCTCTTCTCTGATCTGTAGAGCCGGTTATCTTCAAGTTTCCGGGGTTTGAGTTCTACCATCCCTCCCCCTCTGGTGCCCTCATCTTCAGACCTCTTTGCTTTTCTACTCTTCCTCTGTCTATGAATAAACACCAAAATTTATTGAAAATGTGACAGAAATGGAATTAGTTCAAAAGAATGCAGCACTGACCAAACAGAAGCCAGGACCTATCCATTTTATAATATTTATTAGTAATATAATGTATCAAATTTGGTGCCTGTTTTGACACTAGGGTCAGTGATATCAGAGCAAGTTTTAGATAAATTACTTTATTATAAAATAAATTAAAATGCAATCCATACATACAATGACTTGAAAATGTCTTTTATTATGTGCATGTTTTTAGTTTTTAAAACAAAATTAATTTTTATATTTTTAGGGGGGCATAAAGTAAAAATGTCCGGGTTGAACAACTGTCCTGATATCATAAAAGAAAAAAGCTGAAATTCTTAAAAACAAAAATTGAAAAGTAGTTTAGTGTAAGGTTAGATTTTCATTTTTAAGGCTGTTTCACTGTTTATTTATAATCAAAATAATAACAACTTTGTCAAGCCAAAGTCATGTAGTTCAACAAACATGCAGAAACAAAGAAAAAACAGGATATGATGACATAGAGAGGAACCCTGCAGATATTCAGGGTCTTATTGATAATTTATATGAATAATTTGTTAAAGTCGATAATTTAACCTTTTTTATGACATGGCTAGGTTAGTTCAAGTTGTAGAATTTCAATTGGTGCAACTCTAAAAAAAAACCTATTCCTATTTATTAATCATTTTTGACTTTTATAAAATAAATCTTTTTACCTTATAATAAATATTTAAAACTTTAAAATATTTAAAAAAAAATAAAGATCTTAAGCTGTAAGAAAAACAAGTTATTGCTTTTTACTTTATTATAGAACCACAACATTTTTAGAGTAATTAAATAAAAACTTTACATGAAAATGGTATAAAGTTTTCCAAAACCACATGACATCCACATGAATACAAAGAGTACATTTCTAAGAACTTGGCACGTGTTTAAACTAGATTTTTCCTTCTCTTTATTGTGGACACTCTTATTTGTCATTGACCCACTAGTGTCAGCTGAACACTAGCACTGCTGATTAAACTGCCAGCCTTGCGGAACATTAGATGTATTGGTCATTTGATGAGAGAAAAACGACAACACTTGGTCCTTTATGGCTCTGAGACTGTCTCACACAAATCTGACACAGCAGTAGCTTAACCTTTTCCTGCGAACAGGGCTGGCTGTCCGGCTGGGGATAGGGCTGTTGTCCGGGCTTCTGGAGGATTCTGTAGATACTATTTGGCAGTGTACTGTACCCAACAACAGCATGAGACACAATGGACCCACAACTTCACTGGCACAGGCTGCTGGTACCTCAAAATACAACACAGCTCCTGCCACTGCAATGAACACAACTCCATCAGATCATGATACCATATGGTGGATTTCAAGTTTAATTCATTACCAATTGACTTTGATATCGCATTGATATGTATTACATTGCATTATATGTGTAACGTAATCTGAAATATTCAAGGAATGAAACTAGGTTACAATGCTTGAATGAATGCATATCTTATGTCCATGCGACTGTTTTGCTGAAAAGAAGAAAAACTGCATACCTTGAAGGAAATACAGAACCAAGATGAGGGTGGAGATGCATTTAGAAGTAACTTGAATCCACCACTGAAAGAAGAAAGGAAAGAAGAGGACCCTGACCAAGCCTTTACGAGTCAGAGCGGTCCAAGGGCTCTCTGGTTTGGCCTTACTAAACGTGGAACCTGCAGTTGTAAAGACACTGGTTCAAAAAGTGCATCATACTGTAAAAACGGTATAGAAAAAGAACCCAATAATGTTAAAGTAAAGCCCGATTAATTATTTACCTGTTAGTTGTTTTAATCTATAAAGACATTTTTTAAACATTCAAAAGTTTGCAGTTGGTAAGATTTTTAATGTTATTGAAAGACGTGACTGCGTTTATTTGATCAAAAATACAGTAATATTGTTAAATATTCTTACTGTTTAAAATAGCTGTTTTCTATTTGAATATATTTTAAAATGTAAAGTTGAATTTTCAGCATCATTACTCCAGTCTTCAGTGTCACATGATCCTTCAGAAATCATTCTAATATGCCGATTTGGTGCACAAGAAATATTTATTATTATTATTATTATTATTAATGTTGAAAAATGTTGTGCTGCTTTATTTTTTGGAAACCATACATTTTTTTCAAGACTCTTTGAAGTTGAAAAAAAACTTCAAGAAAAAGTTCAATTTATTTGAAATAGAAATCTTTTGTAACATTAAAAATGTCTGATAAATTTAATGTTCACTTTTTAAATAAAATTGTTCATTTAATTTCCAAAAAATTCTTACTGCCCCCAAACTTTAAAAGGTTAGTGTATTTTTTCAGTAAATTAATGTAAGTAATACCTCTGACATTACATTTGAATTTACATTATATAAGTTAATTATCATATCTGGTTATAAACTGTAAAACATACAGGTATGAAAATGTCATCATGTAATGCTTGAAACAATGTCACTTTTTTACAGTGAATTTCAGGAAACTTTCTCTGCCATTTTTACTGTACATTTTTACAGCACAGTATGGGATATGATCTGACAGCATATAACAATTATAGATACGCAATAGATTCAGATACTAAACTTGATGGTAACTCGCCTCTCACTAGGTCGACATCAATGAGGTCTGGCTTGATATGGCCAGTCTTCTTAGGTTTGCTTCCAAAGCCCTGTTTAAAAAGGAACAGAGTTTCAACAGAGTCTGATTGCATCCATTTTACACAATATACAGAAACCACATCTTTTTCGCAAACACAGTCACATTACCTTGAGCTCATTCTGTTCCAGTGATTTTTCCCAAATCTGCTGATCATATGCTCCAATCTTTGACACAAGATCATTAGAGAACTTTTAACACCTTTCAAACCACAATCTGCATTTACTGTAAGACAGATGCAGAATGACTCACCTTTTTCTGATACCATGCTATTCCTGCCATGTTTGAAATACATTAGGTCAGGTCATCTCAGGCAGTAGATGTCAATCACAGAATATTTCATTCCTCGAAAGACTCCTACACAAAAGTTATGTCATTGCTTTCAGTAAAACGAAGACGCCTCCTCGCAGTTGAAGGTACAAACATAGGAAGCAACTCGTCCAAAGCAAATAATGAGAGCGGCTCTGTTTCAAAACCTAGTGAGCTGCCTACCTAGACTGCATTGATATATCTCTACGGGGAAAGTTGCTGGTTTTTAATTCTAGGAAAATTATACATTAAACTTACCTGGAGCCCAATAAACGATATCTGGTGGTAATTCCTCAGCAGTGCGTGTTGTGTCCTGTCAACATTTTCAGATGTTTATGTTGGAGATGAAACAAACCTCGCCCCCTACTACAGCAAAACTCTCTGACGCTACATCATAAACATGTCTTTAAAACGTAAAAACAGCCGTCTAAAGTTGTGAGCTAGCTATATTTTCTTTTAAACCACCGTGGCAACAATTCGGTTAAATCTCATCGACGATAGAAAGATCTTCTTGTAAAAGAGAAGTGATTGTTAAAGTTCCCACTCTCATCAGCTCTTGAAAGTGTGTGAAGCATGCGACAACAAAACGGCACATCGAATGTAAATGCGGAACTATATTTTGTACAAACTAAACTTTAGTAATTAGTGTAAAATAAAATAATTAAATATATAAAAATAATTATCAGTGAACATTCTTTAGTTTAGTTTGAAGGTTTAATGTTCATTAAATTCATACAATATGATGAAAAGTGTGTTGTAGTTAATTAGTAGGCTATGCATGAATTGTTCTTTTGAGTCGAATCTTTACGATGAATCAGTCGGTCCGAGCGGTCATCGAGTCAACATTGAACCATTATCACATTTACAAAAAAATAATTTTAAACTTTTTTTTTTTTTTTCAAAAGTGCTATTGATTTCTTTGTGTGGTTCTTTAAAAAATCATTTTGCAACCTTACAAATTTAAAGTTCCCATGAAGTCATAATTGAAGTTATTTCACTTTAAATACAGGTGCTGGTCATATAATTAGAATATCATCAAAAAGTTGATTTATTTCACTAATTCCATTCAAAAAGTGAAACTTGTATATTATATTCATTACACACAGACTGATATTTCAAATGTTTATTTCTTTTAATTTTGATGATTATAACTGACAACTAAGGAAAATCCCAAATTCAGTATCTCAGAAAATTAGAATATTACTTAAGACCAATACAAAGAAAGGATTTTTAGAGATCTTGGCCAACTGAAAAGTATGAGCATGTACAGCACTCAATACTTAGTTGGGGCTCCTTTTGCCTGAATTACTGCAGCAAAGCGGCGTGGCATGGAGCCTGATCATCTCCATAAAGTTGGTCAGCAGCAGGAAGCATGAAGTGCTCTAAAACTTCCTGGTATACAGCTGCGTTGACCTTGGACCTCAGAAAACACAGTGGACCAACACCAGCAGATGACATGGCACCCCAAACCATCACTGACTGTGGAAACTTTACACTGAACCTCGAGCAACGTGGATTGTGTTCCTCTCCTCTCTTCCTCCAGACTCTGGGACCCTGATTTCCAAAGGAAAAGCAAAATTCACTTTCATCAGAGAACATAACTTTGGACCACTCAGCAGCAGTCCAGTCCTTTTTGTCTTTAGCCCAGGTGAGATGCTTCTGACGCTGTCTGTTTTTCAAGAGTGGCTTGACACAAGGAATGCGATAGCTGAAACCCATGTCTTGCATACGTCTGTGCGTAGTGGTTCTTGAAGCACTGACTCCAGCTGCAGTCCATTCTTTGTGAATCTCCCCCAAATTTTTGAATGGGTTTTGTTTCACAATCCTCTCCAGGGTGCGGTTATCCCTATTGCTTTTACACTTTTTTTCTACCACATCTTTTTCTTCCCTTCGCCTCTCTACACAGAGCTCTGTGAACAACCAGCCTCTTTTGCAATGACCTTTTGTGTCTTGCCCTTCCTTGTGCAAGGTGTCAATGGTCATCTTTTGGACAACTGTCAAGTCAGCAGTCTTCCCCATGATTGTGTGCCAACAGAACTAGACTGAGAGACAATTTAAAGGCCTTTGCAGGTGTTTTGAGTTAATTAGCTGATTAGAGTGTGGCACCAGGTGTCTTCAATATTGAACCTTTTCACAATATTCTAATTTTCTGACATACTGAATTTGGGATTTTCCTTAGTTGTCAGTTATAATCATCAAAATGAAAAGAAATAAACATTTTAAATATATCACTCTGTGTATAATGAATGAATATAATATACAAGTTTCACTTTTTGAATGGAATTGAGTGAAATAAATCAACTTTTTTATGATATTCTAATTATATGACCAGCACCTGTATGTTAACCTTACTGTTATCTGTAAGCTAGTGTACTCCAAAACAATGACAAAATTCTCCTTTAGAAGGTATAAGCATTCAAAACTTGTCTCTTACTTCTGCCAAAATGGATTTTTTGATCACTCTGCACTTCAGCTTCTCATTAGATTTTCTGTCCAATCTTTAAAACACTTAACAAAATCTACCCAGGTAAAACATTCTTGTCAAAATTCATGGACACTGATAGCAAATGCAATTTTTGTACCTTTCACGAGAAAGACTTGGCTCATTTTTTTTAACAGCTGGTTTATATTTAAAATATTGGTCTTTTCTATTAGCCCCAGAGATGTTGATTATAAATTATCTCTAAAAGATGTTATATGTTCTGACAAACACAGAGGCAAAATGTCTTAATAAGTTGTGAACGTCTACATTTTGCATGGTAAATATTATATCCACAAACAAAAATATTCAAAATGCATACATAAGCGTTAATGAATTTTATAGAGAAGTGATTTTAATATATTTATTGCCTATAAGTGTATTTAGTTAAAACAATAAACTACTGAAATAAATTACTGTTTTATTATTGTTTTCATGCAACAGGCTATATATTTTGTAGAGTATTTATTCCATTTGATTTTAAAATATACAAACATTTCAAAGCGTTAGCCTACATGTGTAAAAATAAACAACAAAAACATGTTCAAAGAACTAGATGCCAGCATAGAAAGTCTGCAGAAGACCCTGAGAAGTTAATTTAAACAAATAATTCAGTATTTCAATGTGTGCTCTTTCTTCTTTGGTCGTAAGCCTACATTGCAGCTAGAGTTCATCTTGTATAAACCGCCACCGCGAATTGCACGGTCAATCTCGCCGCCACTATATTTCGTGGTTCTCGTATACACTGGCTATTACGGTAAGACCGACAGAGAACTTGAAATGAAAACAAGTGATCTTCCGGCGAAGGCGATTTCACAATTAATTTATTCAGTCAGTCTGTCTAAATGTAAATAAATATTTCACAGGCCAATTTCACCTCAAAATGATAGTACACCTCATAGTCTGACACTGCCTGCTGCTGAATTCCAAAATAAAAGCCCATGTCCATACATTCAGAAAGTGAGAAAAAGAAAATCGTGCTTTCCACAATCCAGTTTCACTTCATATTGAGTGTACACCTTCGCACAGTGTTAACTACGCTGTTTTAGGACGGCCTGATGTGGAATTACAAAATAAGAGCCCCCAAAGCTCTTACATAGTGTTAAAGTAGCCTATTTTGGTAACTTTTAACCACTAACGTTCATAATAATTTTGAATATACAAAATAATAATAATAATAATAAAAATAATAATAACGACATGCAAATGGAAATTCTCGTTAGATGTCTGTAAAATAACTAAATGCCTTGTCAGTATCACAAATGACCGATTAGTCTATCGTGATCAGCGCTGAGAAAAGTAACAGTACCACTGCCTCAAGAACGTAGAATCACAAGAATGTACTGCCAGATTTTCACCATTAGATGTCAGCATTTTAATTATATTAGATTAGCCTACATCACAATAGATTACTGAGAATATCGATTTGTCTTTGTCTATTTACATCTGAGATTAAAAAGAGTTGATCATTTTCAGAGCTGTTGCACTTTTTAAACTTGAATCTGGCTATGATTTCTATATTGTCACTATTCAAGCAAAAATGACCCCCTTATTTCTATAATTGAATTCATATGCTTGCTCCTCTCTGACAAAATAAAATCATTTTATTAATCTAATGCAATCTTTCTTTTGACCCTATTTAAAGCATAAATCGTAAGATGGGTGTTGACTTTTATTTGAGTCTTATTTGTTCACTGAAAATAAATAAGAGTCATATGTCTGTGAACAAAACAAACAGGGTTCACCAGCTTTGTCACTCTGATCTTGAACTTATTGGATAAAAAATGACTGCAGCTAACAATAATTTTATGATAATTTTCATACTTACTGCTTGCAGCGAGTTCTGCGTTGCTGTCATGACTGTCTTCAGAACTTTCGCTATAAATATACAACTAATACACCCACACCCGTTCAGATGGGTTATGTCACTTTACTTGAACAATGCTTTGAATAGTTTCACAGCCACATATAATGAAGGACATGCAGAGTAATCACAGTAATCAGCACAAGTACTAGTTTGACACCATAATGTCACCATATGAACAAAAAGAAATTACATGAAGCAGTCATGACAGTGACAAATTGCTTGCAGTGATTATTTTCTGGACCATACTGCAAATCTCCAGTGGCTAAAAGCCCAATGTTTAAGGATTAGCCAAATGGACAAAATACATCAACAGAAATGGCTTTCACTTACCAAATCATGATTAATATGAAGTACATAAAGAATGTCTGTATAATCATAGAGCCGTATACATGGATCTGTACATTCTTTAGAAAGTACTTTGTACATTCAGATGTTTTTATCAACAAAAAAAAAATCAATTGTATTTATTAAGTTAATATATTAGTTTTTAATCCTTAATTAGTTTAAATTGTACAATATTTGAGTTTCTTTTAATCATTGATTTCCACAATATCATAATCACACCTTCTTTAAATATAATATTATAAATATTTTACTGTTTTTATTATATTTTATTGTGTTTTATTAAGAATTATTTTATTTATAAATATATATTTAATTTTTTTATTTATTAGAAGTTGCATTAATGCATGTAGTAATAGTAGTCAATTTATTAGTATTTTATTATTTTTTATTATAAATATAATATTTTTATTACAATATTTTCAATAGTAGTTTTATTTTTTAATTAAATGTATAATTTGTTATTTTCATTTATTAGCAGTAGTATTAATACTTGTAGTTATAGTAGTATGCCATTTAAAAGTTGACCCACCTCAATATGAAAGATCATAACTGAAAAGTTAGATTTAAAAAAAAAAAAAAATCAGTCTCTATTTATTATGCAGCCTTAAGAACTTAATGGGTTAGTTAACCCCAAAATTAAAATTCTGTCATTTATTAATCGCCCTCATGTCATTCTACACCCGTAAGACCTTCGTTCATCTTCAGAACACAAATCAAGATATTTTTGATGAAATCTAATGGCTCATTGAGGCCTCTATTGGCAGCAAGGTTATGAACACTTTCAGATGCCCAGAAGTGTACTAAAATACATTTAAAACAGTTCATGTGAGTACAGTGGTTTAACCTTAATATTATAAAACGACGACAATACTTTTTGTGCACCAAAAAAAAAAGACTTTTCAACAATGTCTTGTGACGGCCGATTTCAAAACACTGCTCCAAAGCTTTACACATCTTTTGTTTCGAATCAGTGGTTCGGATTGCCAAAGTCATGTGATTTCAGTAAACGAGGATTCGTTACATCATAAGTGTTTCGCAATTTCAATAGTTCATGTGACTTTGGCAGTTTGATACACAAACTCACCCACTGATTCAAAACAAAAGATTCGTAAAGCTTCGAAACTAGATATTGGCCATAGATATTGTTGAAAAGTCGTTATTTTGTTTTGTTTTCTGTGCACAAAATGTATTTTTGTCGCTTTATAATATTAAGGTTAAACCACTGTACTCACATGAACTGTTTAAAATATATTTTAATACACTTCTGGGCATCTGAAAGTGTTAATTATCTTGCTGCCAATAGAGGCCTCACTGAGCCATCAGATTTCATCAAAAATATCTTGATTTGTGTTCTGAAGATGAACGAAGGTCTTACGGGTGTAGAACGACATGAGGGCGAGTAATTAATGACAGAATTTTCATTTTTGAGTTAACTAACCCTTTAATGACATGCCGTTCTTCCGTCTGTGTAATTTGAATACAGTAATGGAAGTTTTACCATTAATTTACAACAGAAGTTCAAGTAGGAAATCTCAGATTGTTTACATGTGTTTTCTCATTTGAATGCACTAATGGTTTCTTGCCTTCAGTATGTCCATAGATCACCTGCTATTTTGTCCAGGAGTAATTACCCAGTGCTCCATGGGAGCGTACGTGAGAGCTGTGTATACTGCTTATAGATTTCATTTTGTGAGATTTCTCTCTGATTTCCCTTACCTCAGTAAGAGGTTCTTATTGACTGGCATTATATGAAATGTCTAGGTCGATTTTTCAGTCCACAAATACTGGGACCTGGGGAACTTCATCTGTCCTGTGAGACCCATCTTAATGAGACTCATATGCAAGCCAGATCTCACCTCCAGCGGTTGGAGAAGATAGATGATTTCACTGTATTTCCTAGTTGTCATGTATATCTGTCCAGTGCTTTTAGAACTCATCATCAAAAGGGATTTTTATTATTCATGGCATGGTGAAGTAAGAGGTGGGAATAGCCATTTTTAAACTCTTTGTTTTTCTTACATTAATTAAACATGGCTGTCAGTTGTGGGTCGACCGCAGTTCTGGTCATCTCATCAGTATGTTACATACACACCTAAGCCTTCTTTCATCTCAGTCCAAGCCAAAGAAACAGAGTAACCAAAAAATATTGAGAATGGAGACTGGAGTTTTCATTTAATAGAAATAATGATGTGATTTGTTTTCATGCTTTTACAAATTTGACAAGCCGGCTATAAGTATTTATTTAGTGCATTTCACCTCCCTAATATTAGTATTTTCTACATCTGCTTCTCAGGCACAGCTGACGTTACGTGCCTTGGGCACATACATACACACACACACACATATTCACAGATGATACAGCGAAGACGACGTATTCTGCCACCCTTTGCTTTCTTTCTCTCCCTCACATGATCCAACTCAGAAGAAGCACAGCATGTTTTGTGCTGACAACACCCTGGCCTCACGATTTACTAGCTGCTCGCTGACATGGATCACTTTGTTTCCTGAGATTTAAATGCTATGTGTGTATATGTGTATATGCGCAAAATAAATTGAAATGCTTGATAAAATACCCTGACGTGAAAAACTCAACCATGCTGAATAAAAAGATACACTTTATGTTATGAGATTAAAGTCACAATGAAATCAAAATGGACAATTCTTGTTTTATTTTATAACGGAATATTGCAGTATTATAAATAATTAACCTGTGCACATTATTATTATTTTATTTATTTATTTATTTTAAAGATTTATTTTTTGGTGTTTTTGCCTTTATTATGATAGGACAGTAAGCAAGCGAAGTAGGAGAGAGAGAGGGGGAGGGAGAGAGAGAGAGAGAGAGAGAGAGAGAGAGAGAGAGAGAGAGAGAGAGAGAGAGAGAAAGAGAGAGAAAGAGAGAGAGAGAGGATCGGTCTGCGTACCCGAGCTCAGGTCGCCCGAAGCACAAAGCCACTATATGTATGAGGCTATCGACAACAACATTATTATTCTTTAAGTCATGCACCATTGTAATTTTTAATTAAAATAACTTTCCTGAATATATATATATATATATATATATATATATATATATATATATATATATAGAAACTCAATTATGTCATTTGCAGTGCTTCATGGGAGTGGCCCTGACCAATCATAACCCCAATTCCGCCATTTTGTCTGACAAAGCAGTCTGGGGAGTTAGTAGATTAACGTTGGTGAACTTCATAAACTTGTGAGTGTTATCACATTAAACTTGTAAAAATTGTGTGTACTCGTGTCTTTCCGCGCTTGAAACAACATTCATTCTGATGTCCATTCATGTTTATTTGATGCTACACATGAAGAGATGATCGGTTCACGAGCCGCTTGAAGGAGCTACAGCGATCTGTCACGACACATTAAAGAGACGCTATACAGTATTTATTGTTTAAACTTCTTAAATAAATTACTATATTTTAAATATGAAACTGTATCATATCAAAAGTAACCTGCTCTGTCTTGTCTGTCGACGTGTTGTCAGTGTCCTCTTTACTCCGCGATGTATTTTTCACTTCGTGAGAACTTGATGTGTGGCGTGAGAGCGCATGACTTGTCGGACATAGCAACTAACTAAAGGGTCTTTGCGAAGGGTCAATTGAGAGAGCTCCTCTCAATGGTCATTGAGACTCTCTGATTGGTGTATTTTTCTGTGCAGCATCATGGGTAATGTAGTTTTTCACCATTAATTCATCCGCTAAACAAAATTATTTAAAAAAAATAAGATTAAATAATGTGGGCTGATGGATTAACAACCTCGCAGCTCACAGTAGACCTGTCTTTAAAGGTTTATCATTCAAAATCAGTTTCCCTGTGGAGAAAATTTTTAGTTTTTACTTCCAGAACCTGACTGTTGTGAAGTTTTTGTGCCACTAGTGGCATCAAATGGAATTGCAACTGTTTTAATATTAAAATAGCATTCACAACCATATTTATGTTTTCTTAACAATCTAGTATTTTTTATATAATATTATAAGATAGTCAATACAAGAAAAGGTATACAGGATTACCGCACTTAATTGTTAACTATAAAAAGCATTAAAAAGCTTATTTTGCTTTCATGTTGAATTTAACTGCCCGTTAGGATTTTTCTTTATAAGTAAAATAACATATATTCAGTTCCATATGTAACATTTCCATAATTATTATGCAAATGAATGGCATACATGTACATTTAATCTGTGTATGCATATTTACAGCCTATATTTCACTTTGTACTCCTCAAATCATTTGACAGTATGAGCAGAAACTGTCCAACTGAGATGTAATTGAATGTGCCATGTTAAGCCTGAGGTAGAGAGAAAATGTTATGTAGCAAAGCAGAGCAAGAGCAAGGCTCTAGAGGGACTTCAACAATATTTTCCTTGTGTGTATATAGCCACATTCCAGTAAGGCATGCATCTTCTGAAAGTTATTTTGGAAAGGTGCTGTTTTGAATTATTCTGGTCTTGCATTGCCTGAAACTTTATACATTTTGAATTGAACTATATACTCGTAGGCACGGTTACAATTAGCTACATGGCCCTTTTATCCTGGCATATATGCTCGATACATGCTCACTTTTCTTATTTTCATCTGGATTTCAGCCAACACTGCATTATAGCGCAGCACACATAAAGAAATGTAAAGACTTTCTGCCACACAGAGCCTCAAAGTACACTTTAACACATGCAAGAGACATTAGCATAAATTAGAGTGCTAGCGTTAGCTGGCTAATCCTTTATCCCGAATTAGCACTTATAATGGCTCTGTCTCTGTTGTACAGGAAGACCTAATAAATGTGGGCCAGCAATTAGAGGTTATCTCCAAAAGTTACGTAAAAAGTTTATAGCTTATTCCCTTGAGGAAATCCGGACATTTAATGGGTTATGAACAGAGCACCTAGTTCTTTTCATCTTAATTTTCACGGTACTGTATGTGGTAGGCCCTATGTTATATTATATTATTTTAAAAAGTACTGCTAAAAAGTACTTATAATAAAGAGAAAATAAACAAATAAACAACAACAAAAACTTTTATCTTTTGGGAAATAACGACACTGTTTGTAAAAAAAAAGAAAAAAAAAAAAAGTTACTGTCTTTGAAAGCCTGGAATACCGTGTGCATATTTCTCAGATATCTTTCCTTCACTCAATTATTTATAAAAGCTATCAAGCATACTGTCCTGTTTACATTCCAGTTCAACCCACTTTGACCTTTAGTTGCTATAAACAGTATGTCAGGAACAATATCATCATTTCAAATGATAAAATCCAGATACAGAATCAATGAGCATGAGAGGAAACCCTCGGTGCATACAGTGCAATATTAAGGGAGAGCCTTTACATTACAAACTGAATGTACACCAGGGCCACCCTTAGAAGATTATAGTCTACCCTGAACAATTTACTATTTTGTTTTAACCAAATCACCATTGGTATTTAATGTAATATGAAGTATCTGCCACTAGGGGCAGCAGTGTGGTGAGTGAGTGATCTGGCCCTTGATCAGAGTTACTTTTTCAATCTTAGGTTTTTTTTCCACAAATGTGTTTCATTATAGACACATTTACTTCAGTGCGGTCTGTATATATTATAAGTGTGTGCAGTGTAGAAGAACCTCTTAAAATCTCTCATACCCCTTTATAAGGTTGCAAAATTACAAAGTCTCTTCTTGCATAATCACATTCAGCATAATGTGTCTAACTCACGGGCCAGTCAAGGTTATGTACTGACTGTAATTCACTTACCCACTCATGCTCCAAAAAAAGGAGTAAAGGATCAAAAATGCAGTGTAATTTGTACGTAATGTTGTTATTGAAACTGATCACACCAGAATGGAGCTCATCCTTCCACATCACTTTCAAAGCAGTCCTGCCGTCTCAGAGGAAGCTGACACTGGAACCATATAAAGAGATACTGGGGCCAAGCAGCATGGTATATTTTGGAGCTGTTCCAGGTTCTACAGGAGCTTGCTGGTTACATAGACACCCACACATAGACTACACACATAAAAAAGCAGGAGGTGCTCTTATAAAGCTACAGTTCACTGAATCTGTACAAGAAGCCCCACAAAGTGGATGGTGAGGAGCAAAAGCCAAAGATGAATATACATACACCTATAGGGACAGTTCACTCAAAAATAGTGCCCAATGCTGTTGGTTTTTGTGTGGATATTATTTGTTTGTGAATGTAAAAAGGTCATTATGTTATTATCTCCCAAATGATAGAACCGAACGAATCTGACGAGTTGTCAGTAACAAATTTGTTTAATGCCAGCCTATGGTCTTCATTGGCTGCCTACAAACGACGTCTACTTTGACCCGCCCTCAAACACTGTAGTTGTAGCTAAGGCCTGGAAGACTAGGTCATGTTGTTGACATGTCGAGAGAACACTGTTTTCTGTGCTGCGAAAGCAAATCCATTCTGAATGTGGGACTCGGGCTCGAATTGATACGGTAAAACTTATACCTTCGTTACTGTTTGTTTAATTGTGTGTGAAAGTTCTAAGGGACTGAAAATTCAGATATGTAATGGATGTTTTGTTTCTGACACACACTGAAAGCGATAGACCAATCACAACAGACTGGGCCGTCTGACCAATCAGAGAAGAGTAGGCTCTTGGAAAGGCGGGGTTTAGAGAGGCAGAATTATCAAACCATTTCAAACTGCAAGAAAAGAGATGATGCTGCAATTTATGTTATTGGAAAATTAAAGTGTTTTTTTTTTTACCTTGAATGCATGTAAACCTATTGTAGGAGACCAACAAAACCAACCTTTAAAAAAGCATAATAGGGGCACTTTAAATTCTGTCAACATTTACATGCACAAGAACAAATTTCACCTGTTAATTTAATTTGTCATTGATATTGATGACAAACAGTACAAAGCAAAACATCAAAATGGGAGCATGAATAAATGAATACTTAAATAACAAAAACCCTGAATTGATTATCAAAGAAAAATGGTGAATAGAGAATGTCACATGACTGAGTTATACACAAAGCCACAGTAACTCACACACAAAATATTTTCTTATTATCTGTGCACATAAACACATTCTTAGGGTCAAAAGACTAAGCAAGGTCACAAAGTTCCCACCCTGGCATTTACCATTCCTCTTCACACAGTCAAACAACATCAAACATAGACAAAGGACAGCAGTTCAGTTAAAACAGAACAAAAAGCCTTTTATTCATCTTGTATGTCTGCTAAAGCCTATCAAGGCTGATTCCAATATCCATCCATGCTTTGAGTAACTGTTTGTTTAGAATACAGTGAACATCACTGTGAAGGGACCATTTGGGTTTAATAGAGAAGTTTCGCATGCTCCTCGTTACATCTAGCAACCAAAGAATTCCAATAAGGTTTTTTAAAACGGCGTTTTGATAATGACTTTCAAAGAAGAATACATTTTACAGTGAAGCATTTCAAGCTAATCCAAAAATCAAACTGGACTTAAAAAAACTGGTTCTTTTAATCCACCCACTGAAGAGTTTTAAGGGATCGAATTCTGACCAAAGGATGTTTGAAGGGTTTTATAGTACTTTCCAGCAATTGGATAGCACTCAGAGTGCATTCATGTTAAGCTAATGAACAGGATTGCAGCCATCAGAAATAGAAAGACAAAGGATAAGACAGAGCAAAGAAAGACAGATCTGTGCATCTAGTCAGCGGATTATGCAGCAAGAGTGAGGCTGACATTACTGAATTAATGCATTTACTTTATAGACTGTAGTATCACTTTAATGTTCCCTTATTTATATTATTTAAATTCACCATATTACATTTCATGGAAAATAAGCTATTTACTTATTTTTCTCATCTTGTGTTCAGGCCTTCAAGATACAATACTGAGATATACACGTATGGAATAATAACTGACAATAATCATTGTTGCCTGTTTCCAGTAAAAGTGAATTACGAAATCTTGTTAAAAAATACTTTATTTATACTCACCTGCAGTCGTTTTTTTTTTGTGCTGGCTGATCCTGTTGATATAGTGGTGTGGATTCAGCATTATTCAACACAATACCAGTGTCATTGTGTTTGTTTATAAGCAGTCAGCCATTATTAATTTATTTAGTGAGCAAAAGTATCCAATAAAAAGGTAGATACTTCAAGATAAAGCAACTATATTCATCAGTTTGTGTGATCTCAACATGAGTTGACCCTCTCCGTGTAAAATAAAACCATTTAGACCAATGATACGACAAGATTCTGTCGTTAGTTTAGTTTGTACACAATTTATAAAAAGTGCAATTCATCAATATA
This sequence comes from Zacco platypus, assembly GCA_038088235.1. NCBI lineage: Eukaryota > Metazoa > Chordata > Actinopteri > Cypriniformes > Xenocyprididae > Zacco > Zacco platypus. The sequence goes on along the minus strand of CM076064.1, from coordinate 13,504,705 downwards.
GGGGTTAAAACTTTGTAATGAGAAAACAAATCAGTCAGCGTTCCTTAAATAGTATCAAACTTCTCCAAAGAGGCGTAATCATGGTCTTGATTTCAGCATGAGCTAAAAGCTTGAATCAAGCAAGATAAAACAGCTTGTCCAGCCATACTTTGGTCAAAAAATGTGTATTTATTTATTTCCTTGTATATTATATATGAGAGATTTATATATGAGAGTCACGGGAAAAGGAGATTATACAAAATCTGTATGTCTCAGTTTTATATTTGTTTTCCCTCTTTATCTCTCTCTCTGCAAAAAGAGGTCAATAGGTCATATGGTATTATAGATCAGGACATAATGCTCACAATGCCAAAAACTTAAGCAATGAGCAGCACTGAATTAGTGAACATCATGGCATGTGCCATAAAATGTGTATAAACTATATGCAAGTTTTATCTTGTGATCTGTGTAAAGCTTAAAGGTATCGCTCTCCCAAAAAGGAAAATCACTTATCAAGCAAACACAGTTGAGCTTCTGTTTACCATATTTGATGTACTCTATCTATGTGCATCTATCTATCTCTATCTATACTCTTTCTATGTATCTATGTGTCTATGTGTCTATGTGTCTATGTCTCTATGTATCTATCTATCTATCTATCTATCTATCTATCTAAAGTTTTAATTAGCTTGAACTTTCAATAGATGGACAAAAATTGTTAGAAAATATTTAAAATATCTTCATTAGTAAAGTGACCAAGCAGATCTTACCCCCCATTGACTACCATAGTAAGAAAAAAAATACTATGGTAGTCAGTGGGGGGCAGCAGAACAAAGAAATTTATACAGGTTTGAAACAACTTGAGGGGGAGAAAATAATGAAAAAAAAAATCATTTTTAGGTGAACTATCCCTTTAAATGAACATGAAAGTTCATTCCTTGTTTTCACTGAACATGAAAGTAAAAGAGACAAGTTTATTGAAAAGCCAGTAAAAGAGAATTATTGCGCTCATGAGTGGGTTGCAGAATGAAAATGCTTGTAACTTTTCATGCTGCGAATTACACAGAAATTAAGCTGAATAGTCTTTTTTTCTGAGAGTACAATGACCTTCATCAGTGTCATCTTCCAGTCAGGCAAGATTTCATCTCATACATTTATATGATCAGACACAATATAGCCATATATCCATTAGATTTTGATAGCAATGCTTGCCACTAACCATTTACAACAATCAATTACAATCAATATTAATAAATATAGTCATGAGTATGGTTTTATAAGTGAAATACAATAACAGACTAAAAAGAATAAACATGCAGAAACCTATTTTGAAAGTTCATCAGAGTCTATTAAAATACAATGAGATTGTATTCAGGTGATAAACGTGATTCTCATGTCTTAATCGATGGGGGTTGGGAGAAAAAATATAGATAGTTCGCCCACTGCAATAGGGTCTGCTTGTGGGAAGAGACGGAAAGGCAGATGCAATCAAATGAAAAAGGAGAATCAAGGGTCAAAGTCACTGTGCCACTCTGACTTAAATGACATGTGCTGGCAGGGAGGTTTGTGGTAGAAGGCCAGCGGTGAGAAAGTCCTGCCCTCTCTCAGGTCATGAAGGATTTGACTGGCAAAATGAGAGAGACGTTGCTAAGCAGCACACTCAAATATAACTTCCACATCAGGTGAATGCCATAAACCTCACTTCCTTTCAGAATCAGGAAGTCTCAATATGGCATTTCAAGCAAATTGAGGTTTAGGTCTCAGCTGGTGCAGGCCAGCAACATCAATGAAAGGGACATCAGGTTTTAGCCAAATATTTGGAGCCAAACAACATTTAGTAACCACTTCAACTTTGCTCATGATTATTTCAGGAGTGAAATCGGGTTAGACATGTTACATCATCATTCAAAGATCCCAGATGCAGCAGGCATGAACGCAGTGTGCGTCTGATAGCTCCGCTGATGATTGGAAGAGAAGTTGCACGGTTTAAGCTTAAAAGCACTCTGTTTCCTGTCCCATCCAGGCCAATGGTTGGCGCCTCCAGGGAGAAGGAGTACTTTGAATGTTATTTTTAGGATCAGAGAGCTCATTTGCTTTTCCCAAGGTGAACATCGAAGCCCATCTGATCCCAACGACGGCCCTTCACGTGTCAGGCTGTAACACGCTGTCAGACAAACACATGCAGGAAAAATATACTGACTACTGACATATGAGAAAGGGACAGAGGTGAAGACAATACAGAGTATAGTTGAAAAGGGACTTTTATTTGTAGAAACATACATTTATAAAAAGTTATAGAATGTTTCATCACGATAATAATAACATTAACAATGATAATCAAGTTGATAATTTTGGTACAGGCCAATGTGACTGGATGATAACTTTTTCATATCTGACACAAACACCCACACTGCAACCTTGCAGATATACTGATGCCAATCCGATACCAGTAAAGTTTTTTCTTTGTTCAGTGTCGAATATGTATACCTCATTAACTTGCTATCTGCTTCATTATAACGAGAGCAAAAACAAATACATATATAAAATTAATTCAATTATAACATTTATAATATATATTATGAACGATGGCTATAAGAAAAATCAAAACTATCAAAAATGATAGTTTTGTAAAAATAACTGCTAATACTGCTACATCGAAAATCGAATTACTATTTACGTTACAAAAGTGTCAAGGTTCTTAAAATTATTATAGTTAGGCCTGCATAAATATGCAGACACTATAATCAGTGTTTTGGAAAACATGGCACAAAATTCTTTTGGGACAACAGACATGATAGGCAGGCTGAACCTGATAAACGGATTCATATGGGATGAACCTTATGCTAGGCTAAATCTCTGGGCAAACCGACAAAACTGGTCATACAAGAATACTTCCTGTTTTTGTATACATGAAGCAATCCTTAAACATAACAAAGACAAAACTACGTTTGAAAATCTTTCATGATTTATGGCTAAGGCCCACCATTTTGATTCTGGAGATGTTATCAATCCATCTCATTACAATTAACTAGTTTTAGATGCTGATTATTGCCTTGAATACAGTCCAGGTGCGAATATTTATACACGTTTATCCTTGAATTAATTTATTGCGGCACTTGGGCGATTTATAATGTGAGAGACATTTAATCAAGAGTTCCCAGAAATCGCCTTAGGTTCGTAAATATGACTCCTTCTTAGACGGGCTTTAGGACCTGGTGACAGGCGCAGAGAGGATTCCCTCTAAGAGTCCGAAGGGAAATATTGCGCATGCGCGCACGTTACGTTCGCTCCATCCCTAGTCTCGAGCAGGCAGAACAGGATGAAATGTATCAAAACAGACGTCAACGCTGTACCTGTTTAAAGGAGCCGTGAACCAGGAGGAAACGCTCACCAACACAGTCTGTGCGCCAAGGAAAACTGAGGAAATTGTACTTAGAAGTGTTTTAGAACTATTTTGAAAACAGCTTAAGACTTAAAGAAGTGTAGTTAAAGAGGTTTATGAAATTAAAACACAAGCAGAGGAGCGCAACCAAGAGGATTAAATGGCAAAGATGTTAAGAAGATGAGGAAAACAATACAGGCTAATTAGGGAAGCGGTCTGATTGGGAATTTCATTTACTGAACAGCCGGACAATGGCTCGATTTTGTTTTTTCTTTCTTTTTTGGGCTAAGAAGAAGCTGCATTCATGACCGAACGGACGGAAAAGAAACTTTACCGCGTGTGCGTGGGATATTTCATTCTATGAAACTATTTCGTTTGCTCGTCTGTCAGCGGAACCACCTGTTTCTTGACGGATTTTATTGATTCATCATGTCCAAAGTGGTACAGAAAAAGAATCACTGGACCACCAAAGTTAACGAGTGCACGGTCTCTAAGGACGCGCGTGGCGAGCTGAACGTGCAGCTGCTTGGCGGTGCGGAGAACGGTGAGTTCGCCTATATCGGACACGTTATCGGGAATGCCGTACAGTACAGAAATGGGAAAGTGTCCGAGGGGGAATTAGTGCTGGAAGTGGAGACGCTTTCTGTCTCTGGATTGCCGCTATATGATGTGCTGACAGTGATCAAGAACTGCAAAGGACCTATTAGATTGAAAACTGTGAGGCAAGGTAAGTGCTGTGATCCCACTTTTTCACTCCATGTGTTGTATTTCCTGTAAACAAATCAAGGAATTATTGTCCAATAACCAATACGCAATTTTTAATTGTTTATTTCTTTTTTGAAATCCTTACACTGCAGCAATAATAACAACATAATATAATGTGATACACATTTTATTTTTTATTTAGCATAAATATTTATTAATTTATTTGCAGTAGTATGGTCGTTGCTAAAATTCACTGACCAAGACCACATTTTTATGGGTCGATTCAAAGGAACTTGGCTGTACCTCCCTAAGGAAAGCCCTGAGCATCAGCAGCAGTAATAGTAGAAGTGTTTTTTTACATTTAGCCATTACATTTATGTATTTTGCTTAATTTTTGCACATTTATTTTTGTCTTTGTTTTAATAATTAATAATTCCTTACATTACATAAAGAATGTTTTCAGCTTCATGTAATGTGTTTCTCACTTGAGAATGAACAAATCTCTATTCTTAAGCATTTTGAAACATTTTCCCCATATTTACGTTGGAATAAGTATAACTTGACTGTTTATTTCACAGAAGGTCAAACCCTTTGTAGATGCACTTTGAAACGTTTAAAGCCCAACTCGCTAAATAAAATCACACATGAGACCGTTTTCACATTTCTAAGGCCATACGTTATTACTTTCACTTTTATCCTTTATGAGGAGTTGATGAGTGAGCCGTAATTCCCAGGTAAAGTCACTACAGACTGTCCATTGTGCTGAAGCTGTGGTGACTCCCCACAGGGCTCTGCCTCATCACATGGTTTGAGTTATGCTGCACTCTATGCTTCTGCCTATTTCACCAAATGACTTCAGACAATATCAGGAAACCAGCCAATCAACTCGGACTGCATTCCCAGAGCACCACTGGGCCCAGCTCCAGCTCTCTCTCTCTCTCTCTCTCTCTCTCTCTCTCATACACTCCTCATATACATTCTGGTGTTGAGTTTCACTGTTTATAATCTATCATGCTGTCTGGGAATTCTTTGTTGTAACCAGCCTTAATTATGAAAATGTTTTTGGCAACAAATGCCATCTGTGTTTCTGTGAGTTTGTGAACAAAAATACTTCATTTTTTTTTTGTCTCAACAAGCTGATGATCTCAAACTCTCCCATTCTTCAGACTTGTAGGATGAATAATTGATATGAAATGCATTAAGCTGAGCTTGTAGTGCTTTTTTGCGTGTGGATCAAGACTCTGTATGCTCTTGTTCTTACAATCACCTGTGGGTCTTCACAGCAGTCACATGGCCTTGTTCATTTGTGCGGGCAATTATTATATATGCTGTTTAATCATGAGCACACAGTTCATCCATAACCTTCGGCACAGTTAATGCAGCTCACAACAAATTCACTCATTAATCTTCATTGATTTTTACATTTAGACTCTCAGTCCTGTGGTGACCTCACTAACAGTATGTGCCCTGGCAGCTCTCTCTGGTGGTAATATGTAATAGGAATACCTTTCAACGCCGTTGTATTGATTGATGGAATAATCCTTTTCAGCTGAGAAAACAGTGTTATTGGTAATGTCAGCGAAGTTGAGCCGAAAGTTACATGAGATGGCAGTTATGGAAGTCTTCAAGTGAGGAAAACGTAAAAAGGTTCATGGGTCAATCAATTTATCAATTTGTCAATCAATCCTATTTATTAATTTACTCAAATATATTAAAATGGAATGACTTGGATAGATCTTTTCTGTGACAAGCATGGATTTCTGAATTAAAATATTTGAAACGTTTTTTTCCGCTATTAAAGTTATGTCGTGTGACCAACATAGAGAGAGAAAAAAAAATAGGAAATGGAATCACAGCGAGGACCCCGGCAGATCATTTGACAATTTTATGTCGAGGCAAGGCTAGTTCAAGGTTGTAAAATATCATGTGGTTTGACTCCCCAGAAACAACATAATGCCATATTTGTGTAATCATGTGTTCAAGTTATAAGCAAAATTATAACTTTTTGATTATTATACCACATGATGATTTTTTTTTTTTTGAAACTGAAAATGGTATTGAAGTTTTTCAGGCCATACGAAGCCAACAAATAGTACATTTTTTAAAGTACCCATGTAGTCAAACATTTTATCCCTTAAAACTCATCTTTGATCACCAAAATAACATATTTAAATGTTTTTTTCCTTGAAAAAAATTTCTTCATGCCTTAAAGGGTTAGTTCACACAAAAATGAAATTTATGCCATTAATTACTCACCCATGTCATCCCAAACCCGTAAGACCTTCGTTTTACCATGCTTACTTCGTTTTCTGATCTGATCCGCACATAGACATGCACATTTTGAGGTCTAGAAAGATATTAAAGACATCGATAATAGTTAATATTAGTTAATAGTTAACGTGACTACTGTGGTTCAATCTTATTATCATGAAACGAAGAGAATACTTTCTGGGCACAAAAACAAAACAAAAATAACGACTTTATTCATCAAATGTGAACAGCATCTGCCAATACTGAGCCGGCGTTTGGACACAGAACCTGGATGCTCTGCAACGAAAATAGCGTAGCAGTATGACAGAACAGACAAATTTGTTGATTAAAGTCATTTTTGCTTTGCTTTCGCACATAAAAAGTATTCTCATCGCTTTATGGTATTAAGGTTGAACGATTGTAGTCACGTTGACCATTTTCTCAATGTCTTTAATACCTTTCTGGACCTCAAAAGGTGCCTATGTGTGGATCAGACCCTCGGACTTCATCAAAAATATCTTAATTTGTGTTCCGAAGACAAACAAAGGTCTTACGGGTTTGGTTCACTGCAGTTTTAAGAAGATAATACTCAGCATTGGTGTTGACTTATGAATTTGCATGTTTTTTGCATATGTTCTTTCTTAAAGCACAGTAAAAACGCCACATAGACATATAAGAAACATTAAAAACTTAAAGTCCCTCTGTGGTGAAAATCAAGAATTTGGCACATGTGTTTTTAACAATATTTTCAAAAGATTTTCCCTTTCTTTTTTGTGGATACTCTTACATGCCATTGACTGTCATTTTCAAGTTTTTGTTGGGCTGCAAATTAGTGCATAAAATGTCCATCCAGACTCCAGACAGGCTGTTGACTTATCATGATGCATGTCACAGTAGGACAATTTATCCCGTATCAGATTTCTCCCATGTCTGTGCTCATTCATTGTAAACAAATGCTGATCCTAGATCAGTTTCCCACTCTGAGCTCCTTTCTGAAGGGGTGGAATGACACACTGCTCTACATCCCTCTGTCTGGGAGCTTCTGTGTGGGATTTGACATCGGGCTGGATTAGGCTATGCCTGAGGAGAAAATGCATGTGTGTGTGTATTTAGCATGTTCACAGCCTCAGTTTGCACAGGGATCATGCTAATCTACCCCGAACCATTAGAGAAGGGACTGTGAAATGCCATTAAGCCAGCGGTCAGAGGTTATCATGAAGATATTTACTATCTGGATCACATCAGGCTGTTGCCGCCTTACGTTCTGCATCCATGTTTATTGTTTACACAGTCCTGCTGCATTTCACGTATATCAAACATAATTCCCTTTCATATATACATATATTGTAGGTTTTTATATGGCTGGCTGATAGATTTACGGCAGTGTAAATTAGCTGAAGGGAGGGGTGGAGGCCTCAGTGGGTAAATTTCATGTGGAAGTGTTTATTTCCTTTTCCCGAGTTCAGTTTAAACATCTGTGTTCTTCAGGAGAAAGAGAGGAACCCACTCTGCTTCCTATCACAGTCTGTGAGCCGGAACAACTTAAAACAATAATGAAAGCTACCCATTCTTTCAGTGCTTCAAAAAAGGAAGGAACAATAAAGGAGTGAATGAATAACCAAATGATCTCAACCGCACGTTTGTGTATCCACCAATGATTATGCAACAGCATTTTGTGTACATTACTATTAAGGCAGGGATGTCCCATCCTGTTCTTGGAGAGTTCCTGCAAAGTTCTGCTCCAACCTTGATCAAACACAACCAAACCAGCTGACTTGTTTCCTTGCTGCCTTATAGGCAATGAATCTTTAAGCAGCATTTACATGAATGTACGTCACGATTTCGGACGGACTTCTGAGTATGTTGTCAAAATTACCAACCACGATACCAAGTCGATACTGAAATTTTAAAATTATGGCACTTTGAGCGCTGTTCAGTGGATTTGTAAACGCCTTACAGATACGTCTGTGATTGGCTACAATGATCAACACACGGGAGCTTTTGAATTTGAAAGCGTTTTGAAAGGGTGAATCTGTCTAAGCGCTTGGTGAAGAGCGCCATTGATGTCTATTTACAAGGTGTTTTTGAAGCCATGATCATTGTATCCAGTGTAATTTCTTGCTAGAAATGACATCAGAACTGAAAAACGTCGGTCAAAAATACACACAAACTGACCAGAAACCACAACTTTCAGATGCCATCCTTCTTTTTCTAGCTTTGTGATATCAGTGAAGAATACATCTCTGTGCTGCCGTCAAAAATCAGTCAGATGAAGGTATCTCAGGAGACAGGAAGTAAAGCTAACAATGGATTCGGACATGCCCTGATGCCTTCCTACCTTGGAATGTGTCCTCCAGAGGCGGCATTTTTAAGTTTTTGGATGAAGCCAAGATATTCAGGAGCACTTGGTACTTACAGATCGGTGTGTTTGATCAGGGTTGGATCTGTACTCTTCAGGTAGGTCTCCAGGAACAGGATTCTGCATCCCTGTATTAAAGTGTAAGCACGTGATGCTTTCATTATCATTTCATTATAGGTCTATGAGACTTTTTATGGTCGTTTAGTATGACTTTTAGTACAATCAGTTCTAGGGGGGCCTTTAGAGAGGGCTGCAGGATGATTTAAAAGTATTTGTACTAATACATTTTTTTCAAATAATCTAATCTAAATTAAAATACTAACATGATTTCACTTAATAACTATTGTTATTAAGTCCTTGAAACATCTGTACTTTCAAAATGAGTACATCAATACTCCTGCTTTCTGTTATAAAAATAGTTTTACAAGCAGCTTTGTCATAATTAAAGCAGAAATATTGCATTGGACAATGGGGGACCTTCGAGTCAAAAAGGTTGAGAAGCATTGATTTGGCCAAAGCAACTTATTAGCAGCTGTGAATCAGCTGCTAACTGTAGAGTTGTGTCTTTATATATTATTTGGAGGTAGAGAGAGGTCCAGCTCTTCTGATAAAGTTCAGATTGTGCCACTATTGAGCAACCGTGAATTTGAACTCCACGTACACCATGCTTAGATACGAAAGGTCTGATTTTCTTGCTGTTGTGGAGCACAAATCTGTATGACACAAATCTTATAAGTTCATTGACCTGGATGTCAATAACATTGACAAGCCTAGCTGAATGTTAAAACATGCTAAACAAAAATCTTTATCAACAGGGGCTCAGCCTTCTGCTCACTCAGTCATGGACATTTTTAATAATATAAGTGGTAAGTAAGGGGAATTGGCTACACAAAAGCCCCCCCCCCCCATGCTATGTGTATCCAATGGCTAATGGGTTCTTGTGACTGACCTGTGGAGGATGCCGTAAATAATTTCTAATTTGCAGATCAAACTGGATTTTACTGTATCAATATCAGAGAGGATTATTTACAAGCGGACACATACTCATGTGAGGTGGCTGTTTATCTGAGATCTCCCCTCCCCTACTAGACTCATGAAGCTATGTTGCTTTCTTCCTGCTGACCCACGTTGTGTGATGCATGAGATGAAGCAAAATGTCTTAATTGTGTAATTGTGACTTTTTAATTATGACATTATATAATGTAATTCTGACAGTTTCATACAATTCCAACTTTATATTGCACAATTCCAACTTTTCTTATAATTGCACTTGATATCATTGGAACTTTTTTTTTTGTTTTTTTTTAGAATTGTGAGTTTATATTTCATAATATGAAAACATTTTACAACATGATTTCTAAGACATCTCAGAATATGGCTTTTTATCTCATAATTGTGACTCTTTATTTCTGTAATTATGGTGTGGTTTTTCGTAGTTTCAATTATGACTTATCTCACAATTACAGCTTTGTCTCATAATTGTGACTTGATGGTATTAAGATGCGTACTGGTCGATCAGATCACAAGTGGTCGACACTAAATACAGGTGTAAACGGGTTGTTTAGTGGCAGTGGTTCAGTGGTTCATGTGGGTTGTCTACTAACTGGAAGGTTGGTGGTTCAATCCCTGGTTCCACCTGACCAAGTGTCGAGGTGTCCATGAGCAAGACACCTAACCCCAGCTGCTCCCGACGAGCTGGATGGCGCCTTGTATGGCTGACGTCGCCGTCGGTGTATGAATGTGTGTGTGAATGGGTGAATGTGAGGCAAAAATTGTAAAGCGCTTTGGTGGCCATAGGTCTGTGAAAGCGCTATATAAATGCAGTCCATTTACCATTTACCATTTACCATTTTGAGCTTGTCCACTTTTGATCACTTTCACTGGAAGTTGAAAACACATTGCTTTTGTAGTGCAAACGCTCATGTGGTCGAATGTGTTCAAACAGCCGCAAAAGACCACCTGTTCTCCACCTACTGACCTAATGCATAAACATTATGGGAAGTGCGAGCTAGGATATAAACTTTCTCGGCTGAAGACCCAGGTTTGGTTTGAAGACGAAAAATGTACCAAGCACAATGTTCTCTCACCATTCTCACCATTTCACAGCGCTCGCCGTGGTATTGCGGCTATTAGAAACGAAAGCTGATGCCCTCCGTATTTTTCTGTCATCTCAGGGAGCATTCATATGTAAATTGTGTGTGCTTGCGTGAGTCCATTCGATCGAAAGATCTGAAAAAACCCAAACATTTCCCTGCCCATACACCCTCTTTTCGAAGAAATCAGGACAGAAGTGGTTGAAAGTGGACAAAAGGGCAGATTAAAACACCAAGTGGAAACGGGTATGTGTCTCCCTCGTCCACTTGTGATCCAATCGACCAAAACGCATCTTCAGGCCTATATCTCAGTCATGATTTTGTACCTCACGATTACAGCTTTATTTCTTATTTTAAACTTTTTAATCGCACAATGAACGGTTTTATTCTGTCGTTTCTTTCCTGTTGTAAGTGTATGTGACTGTTGGAGGTTAGTGATTACTTCCATTCATCTGAAGCCCTGGTTACCAAAGAGATGAGCAAACATTCAGCTGAATGTCAGATACTCGGGGCTGGTGTGTGCTCACTGATGTGTCAACAGCTTACCTGTCTCAATAGAGGTTTCTGGGGAAGGCTTGGGGTGGCTCTTAGATAAAACTCTTTGGTCTTTGTTTTGCCTGTCTGTTTTCTCAAGATATCACATTTAAACACTCAATCATACATACTGAGTAAGAACCTGTGAAATCTGATATTTCTTTTCTCTCATTCTTATGTTATCTGGTCTCTTTCTCTATGTTCTGCTGTTGTTTTTTCTTCCAGCTTAATCTGAGCTTAAATAGTACTTTTTTGTTTATTGTTAAAATGATTGTTGCAGTCCTTTTTTGTAAAGCTTTTCTCATCTTTTATTCAGTGATGCTGTCCCACATGTTTCGCAGCATCACAGCATGTAAGCTTGGTTAGAAAAAGTTTTTTTTTTGGTCCAGTTTTACATTAGTAAGGCACTTAATAGTCAGTCTATCTCTTTTCGGCCAGTAAAGATCAACTAATCACACGAGAACTGAAAGAAAGTGAAAGATGTGATTTCTGAATCAGCAGATGCTTTAAAAGACAAACAAGCTCGTGGTGAGTGATGGCTGTTAGAACATCGCGCTTTTGCCGGATGGCTGAATAAATCAGCATCTGTCAGTTGTGAATCTGTGAATCAGTTTCAAAAGATTTGTTTGGGTTTCATCAGTTTAAATGAGGCAGATTTATAGCTGAAATCTGGCCCATCTTGCAGTCATTATGACAAATGAAACTCCTGTTTAAGGATGGGAATTGTAAGAATTTAATGATTCTGTTTTGATGAATGAATGATTCTTATCCAATATAGAGGAGAAAGAATACAATGTTTGGAAAACAGTTTTTCATTGCATTCATAACATGTTGATTCCTAACCCTGCTCTGGAATCACAAACTACAGACTTGGACATTGATGAAAGTTGGAAAAAACCTGGAGATGATCTTCTTTAGATAATATTATTCCAAGTGACATCTGTGAGAGACTAAGGTTAGCACAGAAAAACATGATTTGATAGTTTCTCCTGCAGGGAGAAACGTTGCAGAAACATACTTGCGCACATCAGATGTCCTGATCACCCATGCATAGCCACAGCTTTGCAGTCATTGCCCTCTTTTCTCGATTATTTTCAGAGCAGTCTCTCACACAAGCACTAAATTGAACTTAACCTCAGGATAATCCTGCCCTGGTACGAATCGTCAGTGGTTCCCTATATTCCAGAAGTCCCCTCATATATGAATACTCAGCCACTTCATTTTCTTTGTCTGGCTTTAATGTAAAGTTTATTTTAGTGAATTATTTCTTAGAAACTACCATTGCTGGGACTATTGGGATAGTCCAAAATGCTATTGCTTTGACATTTACAGTAAGTATTCCTGCAGTGCACATAGCATAGAAGCCATATTGGCTACTGAAACTATGTTAGATTTGATTGTCCGAACTTTGTTGGGGAAGAAATGTTTAGACCGGATCTCTCCTAAGTAAATCAAATACCCCTGTTATATTCGGTTGGATTATGCTTCATCATCCCAGGGTCTCTGGAGAGGTTGCTGTGTGTCCAGCATGATGCGTTTTTCCAGCACGGTTCCGTTCAGCCGAAGCCCAGGGGTCTGAATACACAGATCTCATTAAGGAAGAGGCCTTTTCTTTCTCTGCCTCTTCTCGTACGGCCTTATTACTGAAAGAGAGACGGCAAAAAAAAGAGTGTGGGGTGTCTCGCAGAGAGTTCGGAGGGGGTCAGACTAGTTCAAGAGGATTTAGACAGGCTTTTATTGTCAACAATAGCAGACAGACAACACACTGCCACCCTGGTGTCCGATATGGTCGGCGGCTGCCCATTGATACTCCTTTGGTGCCTTCTTTTTCTTCTTTTTTGTGCTTTTCTTGTTGCTTTTCATGTAAGAGAGACTTGCATGAGCTAATCACTTTGCTCCTACTCTTTTCAAGTACGTTTTATTCCAAAATGTATTATTCCAGAGATTTAAAATGTAAATTAATGCAACCTACATGTATGCACTAAAGGGTTAGTTCACCCAAAAATGAAAATTGTCCCATAATTTACTCACCCTCACCCTCAGCCATTCTAGATGTATCTGTCTTTCTTCTTTTAGTTAAACACTATCATATTAAAGAATATTCTGGCTCTTCCAAGCTTTATAATGGGAGTAAATAGTAACTGAGAAGCCCAAAAAAGCAAATCCGTCCATCATAAAAGTATTCCATACGGCTCCAAAGGGTTAATAAAGGCCTTCTGAAGCGAAGCGATGCTTTTGTGTAAGATGAATATATCCATATTTATAACTTTGTAAACTAGAATCACTGGTTTCTGTACACGAGTTGATTCTGGCGGAAGAGTGAACTTTGACCTGACGCAAGATGTATTGACTAACGCAGAAGCCAGAGAAGCAAAACAAAACAATCTTCATGAATTAGAAGTCTAAAATTAGAATTTTTAATGAGAAATGTCAGAGGAGCTTGACTTTGTTGCTCAGCCCTATTTGTTTGAAGCGCAAGAAGCGTTTACTCTCACCTAAGCTTACGCTACTCCTACATCTACTCCTACGTCATACGTAGGAACTCGACTCTCATGAACGCACTGACAGACATTACCGGAAGCTATTGATTATAGTCTATAAAGTCATAATTATTTTTAATTATGGGGTATTTTTCTTATAAAAAATTCATCGGTTCACTTCAGAAGGCCTTTATTAACCCCCTGGAGCCGTATGGAATATTTCTATGATGGATGGATGTGCTTTTTTGGGCTTCAAAATCTAGGTTACTATTCACTCCCATTATAAAGCTTTGAAGAGCCAGAATATTTTTTTAATATAACTCTGATTTGTGTTGGACTGAAAGAGGAAAGTCATACACACCTTGGATGGCTTTAAGGTGAGTAAATTATGGGATAATTTTCATTTTTGGGAGAACCAACCCTTTAAGTTTTGTTCCCTGATTTTCTGTAGACTGTCCCAAAATTATCAAAATATCTCCTCAGGGCTCATCAGAATAGTGTCTTGTTACAAATGAATGTTATGGATTTCAAAATCTTCCTTTAGCTTTGTACAATCAGTACACTCTTCTCTAAATTAGGAACTGCTGTGTCTGGCTGTGTTGTTATCGTTAACTAAAATTACAAAAACTTGCTTGAAAAGCAATTTGTTTCTGAGACGGAGACTAATGTTTCAACAGGAGGTACTTAAACACCCACCCAACCACATACAAACCCACCCGTGGAAGGATGCACCCCAATTTCGGAAGAGAAAACAGATCAAGCAATTAAATGTAATAACCATGTGTTAGTATTTACAGAAGGAAGTCAGAATCTCTCCCACAACAAACCCTCCCGGAACACTCCGCCTCCGATATAAATAACTTTTTCTGCACATTTCAGTTATTAAATCAAAGAGATCCAGCTGCGATCGCTTCTTTTCCCGCTTGTCAGTTATTCTGTTTTTAATTCATTTCTCACACAGTAACACTCCGTTCTTGCTTTCCAAACAAATCAGATCTTCAGTTGGAATTGCGAAAGCCTCCATCTGCAAAATAACCAGCGTGATTCGAAACACTTGTGGTGCCGAATATAATGACTGGAGCGTGTCGATGTCTAAACCATCCTAATGCCTTTTGTTAGCATGTTTATGGTGGGACGGAGGAGGGGGAGGGGTGTGTTTGACAGTAAGCAGCTGTGGAGGTGAGGCTGCCATATGTTTACAGTAGGATTTATCCTGACAGCGAGGGCCACTGTACGCAGCATCTGCTGTATGAGGGACGTGTGTGATCTTGTACTAATTTATTATGTTGGATTCTGTGCTGTTTTTTTCTGTTTGTGTCATTCATTGCAGTGTGTGAGTGTGAGATAGAGTCGTACCTCTCATCAACACCTTTTTAATTGCTTTCTTTCACTGTTCATCTTCATTAATTAGTCTTTACATGCTGTTCCGTTGAGTCTCTGGCTGTCTCTCTCGCCATGGTAACTAAAGTCATGGTGTTGTGATTTGAGTGGCGTTTATGTGACCGCGTGAGCACAGTGCTGTCCCAGTTGACAGGGTCAGAGACACACACACACACACACACACGCACACATTGTCTGTTGA
Organism: Zacco platypus; assembly: GCA_038088235.1. NCBI lineage: Eukaryota > Metazoa > Chordata > Actinopteri > Cypriniformes > Xenocyprididae > Zacco > Zacco platypus. The sequence goes on along the minus strand of CM076064.1, from coordinate 13,489,341 downwards.
GATCCATCATATTCTGCCTGCAGTAAGTCAACAGGGTAATTTCTCTCTCTCTTCTTTGCCATCTACTCACACACTCAATGGTTCAATCTGTCATGTCTTATCTGTGTTAATTTAATTTTAATTTTATTTTAAGCCTTGGCTTAAAATTGAGTAATTTTATACTACAGTGACAGGGTATATCATGATGCAGTTGTTTATAATTTAAGTAACCATAAAACTAACCATTTTGGATAATCTGGTGAATTAAATATTTTATTTTATTTTTTTATTTTGGACCTTAATAGATGCAGACTAAAAGATGAGATTATTTAAAAAAAAAAAAAAAATAAACACGCTTGGCAAGGTAACATTTTTTTTAAACAAAGAATCAAAATGCTAATACTAATGTGATAAAATTGATAATTCTGATGAAAAATTCTGATTGGATACATAAATGTGGCTATCAGAACCAACACAAACTAAAAGCATTTTTGCGATATTGGCACTCCCACTTCTACTCTGGTGAAATAAATATATTTTTATTTTTATTTTTATTTTATTTTATTTTATTTTATCTTATTTTATCTCATCTTATTTTATCTTATTTTATTTTATCTTATCTTATTTTATCTGATTTTGTTTTTTATTTTGTTTTTTATTTTATTTTATGTTTTGTTTTGATTTGTTTTGTTTTGTTTTTATGATCACTTAGGAGGAATTATTTAGGCCGCTCGGTCTAACTAGGTTAACGTTATTCCAAGCAGCCATGTAAAGTGGACAAAGTTAGGCTACTGCATGTTTTAAATAAGTCATGTTTGAGGTCACACATCTCCTTTTTGTGATCATTCTTTACCCTCTTTCAATGTTCCAACAGTTTGGATTTTCAGCCCGACATATCGCATGGGCTGACCAGGTTAATGATCTGCCACGGCGGGATGTTTTTTTTTTTCTGCGACTAACCGATGGATTAAAATTTAGTCAACCAAGCCTCTTCTCGTCGTCTATGAGTGGGCAGCCCAAGATAAAACTGATAATTCTGACATTAAAATTCTGATTGTATATATAAATGCAGCAATTTGCTAACTAAAAGACAAACTAACAACATCTTTTCAATATAAACTATAAAGGAAAATTGCTACAAATATCGTTGTACCACCCAGTCCTACTGCGTTCTCACTTCTATGTCCATCTCGCTTTCTCAAACTTCATGGCAGAAAAGCGTGAAGATGAGGGTGGTGCATTTAACGTTTGATGCTATTCTTAACCCTTTAATATAGCAGCGTCAGTTTAAATTAGGCTGTACAGTACTGATTTACTGGCATGGCCTGTAATTGCACCAACAGCTTTAAAGGAGGCCATTCCTGGAGTCTGGTAGCCATTTTTTTTCATCTGCACCTCTCTTGCTCTCTCTGTGGATGGTTGGGCGGGAATAATTTATGCTAAGCTAAAGGGCTAAAGGGCTTGCCTTGCGGTGCAGTTGGTGTTTCTTTCTGTCTGTTTTTCATTTAGGAAGGTTTTTTTCCCTCTGTAGCGGCATGCTTTAGACCTCTTCTCCTTCATTACAGAGGGAATGAAAACAAAGTTGTCTTCAGCACCTCTGAGAGGAAGGGAGGAAGAGGCATGACGAACCAATTCTCTCCATCTGTCGCTTTTTTGTGGTGGAAAAAATAGTTCAGACTTTGAAGTATTTTCTGCTTAGGTCATTGACAAAGACGGAGACAAATTGGGATTCTTGGGAGTCACTGGGATTAGAGAGGAGTATTTGAGTGTTTTTTTGTGGTTCTTTCTCACATTTGCACATTTCTCAGATTCTTTAGAGGTCATTCTCAAAACAGGCTGACTTTTTGACTTGTAAAAGGTGTATTTAGAGTGTTTTCAAAATATATATATTTTTTAACAGCCAATATTTGACCATTTTACAAATTATTCAGTAAAGTGCTTCTTCCTAGTTGATCCAGTTAACAAATCCGATTGATTCAGTTTTGGTCTGTTTCTCACACAAAGCTTTCGAATGACTTCAGAAGACTTGAAATGTATAGTTTTATAGACTTTAATAACGTTTTTTTTTGTCCATTTTGGAGATTCACAGAGGTGATTGTTATGAACTGTATTGTATGTCAATGTAAGGGAAAAAACGACATGAGCGAGAAATTACAGAATATTCATTTTTGAGTGAACTATATCTTTCGTTTCATGAAGGCTGCTGCTTATTTTATACCCCCTCTAAGCATGTTTTGTTTGGAGAAGTTTACATTGACCTCATCTCATCAGTGCATCATACACATGCAGACTCTTTCCTATATTACCTAATTGAATAAGTCCTGTTGCCAGGTATTGCAATTAGATCTCTCTGTGGAGTGCATTGTCCTCGTTTAAAAAGTGCAGACTGCAGCATCTCTCCTCCACTCTTTCTTTTCAGCTCTCTTTTCTCTGTCCCCATTGCATTTGTTCCTTTTTTCCCCACTTTCATTTAACTTTATCCATCCTTTCCCTCTTGCACACTGGCATCCTATTTTTAGTTAGTCAGTAAACATCCAGTTTGACGCATTACCTCTTCTGCTCAGTACATTAATGAAGGCCTCTGTTGTAGCCTAGTGGTTAGCACACGTGCTCCAGTGACATTGAGCCTTGGTGCGCATATGGGAAATTTAGATTTAAGTCCAGCCTGCATTGTGTTCCAATCTTGTTCTCTGTTGTAGCCTAGTGGTTAGCACATGCACTCCAGTCACCGTCAGTGTTCGTTTATTATACTATTATAGTATTCAGTAATATTTTGAATTAGTTTTATTTTTTCATTTTCAAGTTGAAATAATTTTTACATCAAATTAAATGAAATGAAAGAAATGTTGCTTTGGCAACCTGCTGAAGTTTAAGTTTATTTCAATTACACTTTATTTTATTTCATATAATGAAAGTTTTTTTTTTTTTTAGTTTTATTTAACTATAATAATCCTGGCCATGTTGAGCTTTGGTGCTCATATGAGAAATTCTGGTTCTAGTCCAGCCTGTGTTGTGTCCATATCCCATTCAGTTTCCCCTATAATTTTTATTTTTTAAATGTGAGTTATTAATTTATTTATCAGTTCTCTTATGCTTTTTATTCAGTTGATTTTATTTATTGTTCTGTAATGTTGTTCTGCAATTTATACACAAGTGCTGATAAATAAATAAAAATAGGCCCCTTTTGATATGCAAAAATGTAAAAGTCTATATTTAGAACATAATGAATAGGGCCTAATGTAGAGGCTTTTAGATATTTAAAGGGCTCTAACTATAACGTTGGTGTTGTAAGTTAATTTGTTAGTACTTTGCTGAAATACACCCTGAGTAAAGTTCAAGAGCTGAGGTGGGGAAAATATTTGGCATAAGATGCATTCAATTTAATAGTGTTTGCTGACTCAGATACTGCAGCGTTTGTGAAACACAGATGCCGGGAAAGTTTTAAGTCCAACCAGAGACAACATGATGAGCACTTTCTGCTGTGTAGCCCTGACCAATGTCACTTCCTCAGTATCATTTCCTGATTCCTTTACTTCCTACACCACCAGTCCTTTCCTCCACACTTTTTGCTGTGCGTGTCCTAGACTTTAGGTTGCTGGGAAAGTGTAGTTTCTTTCTTTGAGTGAATATGTGATTCTGAGGAGGGTCAGGAGGAAGTTTGATTTCTTAAAACAAATAAATGAGAAATGAGTGACTAAAATATCCACAGTGCCAGAAACCTCACATGACACCTGTTTGCTTAACACACAGTGGAAGAGCTCTAGAATGTTCCGCTGGATGTTTATATGTCTCCATGCCCTCTGTTTGCGCTAAGTGATCTGGAACGTTAGGAATCCCGTCTGACCGGTCTCTTCTGACGTTATCTCTGGTTTTCTGTAGCTTTGTCTCTTGTGCGTAATAGTTCACATATCTTATCTTGTGCTGGAAGCTGCGCTCTACAAAATGCCTTTGAAAGAATATATCAGTGAATTCCAATGGCTCAGCATTGAATCTGAAGCACCAAATGAAGGCAATGGGGAATAGATTATGGTGTTGCTCTGGCGCTGACCTGCACTACTGTACATTTAATCCTATACTAGAGATTACAAAACCGCTCTACTAGCAAACCGTGGACTGACTATATATGTAACACACCTGCTCTCTGGGCGGGACCTGTCAGACAGGTTGGGGTGAAACTGACACACATCTTCATTCCGCCTGTTAACAGGTGCAGGTAGATTCAGGAAGAGAACCCTTTTTGTTTAATTGTCGTAATGACACCTTCAAGTCAACACATACATTGCTGCGCAATCATTACACCATTTCTAGATGTTCTATGTGGGTTAGATGACTGTGTCAGATTGGATGCCATGAAATGATACCTTAAAATTAAATTAATTTAATTTAAATAATTTATTTAATTTTAATAATTTAATTTAATTTTAATTTTAATGATTTCATTTTTAGTTTTCTTGTAATAATAGATTAATTTATATTTAATTGTAATAATTTAATGTCAATTAATTGTAATAATTTCATTTCATTTCAATAATTTAATTTAAAGATAAAATTCAAGTAACACTAAGATCATTTGAAGATTTAAAATAACTAAAAACACTAAATGTGGCTGAATGTAACTTAACTGAATAAAGTCATCTTCTTGATGTTGCTATTATTATTAAAACCGCCATAAAACATGACCATGCGGCCAAAGAAATTTTGTTTATTTTTACACTAGTTTGCATTTGAAGATCTTTTCTTAAAAAACTCTTAATCCTCCATTTTTAATTCCCTAAATGATCATTTGACTTGAAAAGTGTGACTGAAAGGTACACCAGACGTATCACATTTATGTTTTTTAAGTCTCCTCAGTCCTCATAATAGGGTCAAGCATAGTTAAAATCACTGAAATATCAATGAGAGCTTTTGCTAATACTCTAATGGGGGAGAAGTTCTGGGCATTAGCATATTGACAGTGCATGATTTCCTGCAGAAAATAAATGAGATTTTTTTTTTCCTTAATAATTCCTCCTAAGTGATCATATAAGAAAGGAACATCTCTGCTTTTAGAATCCAGAAGGTTCTGAATTGTAAAAGACAACAGCACCACCGTTACATCAGCACACATTTTCTTTGTAAACCCACTCGAGCGGAGGCTCATATATTGATGTGAGGAGTGGACAGTCAAATCACATGATTTGAGGCTTTATGGCCCACCAGAGGGTCCTAATGGACTCAAACACTGATTGATATCAAACAGTGTTGCCTTTAGTAAGCCTTGGCTTCTCATGTTGTGTCTAATAACATGGAATACAATGCACAATTGTAATTATATAAATAAATATAAATATTTTTGTTTTGAAACCAAAAATAATGGGCATTCATTTTTGCAAAGAATCTGTGGCGATGGAAAGAACAGAGATAGCTAGATGTGCAGTGTGACACCGCTGGAGGCGGCTTCCATTTTGTGCACCAACCGCCGCTGTGAATCCAGTGGTGGACTGTAGACATCCAAACAGTGATGTCATGCCTTTCAAACACAAACAGCTCTATTGTAAAACAGAGCTGAGAAAATTATATTATGTTGAACTTCCTTTCTCATGCCTGCACCATAAATCTGTGGTGCTTTTAATTGGGAGTTTTGCTTCGCAAGTCCCATGCAAGAAGGTTTTTAATGTTTATTTTGCGTGAGACGGTTTTGTGGGGTTACATTTCATTTAAATAAAGCTCTAGCATCCAAACACGCAAAATGCTTTTGCTACTATAATAAGGTATGAGGCCGTTGTTGGCATGACTGTTTTGACCTTTAGATGTTGTTGTAGTATTTACTCGGTGCAGATGACTCTAGGGTGGATTCCAGTAGGTCAGTGTAACGAAGGCAGCAGCAACACTCGTTTGAACCGGAGGAGGCCGGTCAGCCGCCTGCTGTGTGTTTCACCTCTCTGATACAGCAGCAGGATGTGTGCAGTAAGCCTTTTCATCCCTTCGCTGGGCTCGTCTGTCTGTCGGCCGCCCGCTCTGTCGGCTCTGTGGAGCATGAATCAAATGTGTGCAGTGCTCATAGTGTGTTGTGAGCAGCGCAGGGCGGCTTTTCCCTGGAATACCAGAGGCAGAAATGTTTAGTTTACCTGTCCCACTGTGGTTTCCTTCCCCAAATGTCTGTGTTTATTGACCCGAGCTAATTTAGAGCTGTTCTGTGCTTCACTAGAGCTGTGCTTGTTTTCATATGGTGACTTTGTAACAGGAACGCGACTCTTTTCCAGCCTCTGTCTGTAATGAGTCACATGCTGCTGTCTGCCTGGAGATACCCATGTGTCCATCTCCTTATTACAGAGGCTTTCTTTCTTTCTTTTCACTCTTTCTTTCTTTCATTCTTTCTTTTGCTCTTTCTTTCTTTTGCTCTTTCTTTCCTTCTTTCTTTTGCTCTTCACTCTTTCACTCTTTCTTTCTTTCTTTCTTTCTTTCTTTCTTTCTTTCTTTCTTTCTTTCTTTCACTCTTTCTTTCGCTCTCTTTTGCTCTTTCTTTCGCTCTTTCACTCCTTTCTTTCTTTCACTCTTTCTTTCTTTCTTTCTTTCTTTCACTCTTTCTTTCTTTATTTTCACTCTTTCTTTCTTTTGCTCTTCACTCTTTCACTCTTTCTTTCTTTCTTTAATTTCACTCTTTCTTTCTTTCGCTCTTTTGCTCTTTCACTCTTTCTTTCGCTCTTTCTTTCACACTTTCACCCTTTCTTTCTTTCACTCGTTCTTTCTTTCGCTCTTTCTTTTGCTCTTTCTTTTGCTCTTTCTTTCACTCTTTCTTTCGCACTTTCACACTTTTTCTTTCTTTCTTTCTCTATCTTTCTTTCTTCTCTTTGCACTTCCTTTTGCACTTTCACACTTTTCTTTCTTTCGCTCTTTCTTTCGTACTTTCTTTCTCTCCTTTCTTTCTTTTGTTCTTTCATTCTTGTACGCTTTCTTTTGCATGCTTTTTTCTGTCACACACGCTTTTTCTTTCGCACTTTCATTCACTTTCTTTTCAGAGTTTCTTTTTTCGCACTTGTTTTTCTCACCCTTTGTGCGGTCTTTCTTTCTTGCTTAAATTTTTAGTGGATAATTTTTCGTGTTTTGTGTGTTCTTTCACTTTTTTTCGCTCTTTCCTTCCTTTATTTTGCTTGGTCTTTCCCTCTTTAGCTTTCTTTTCCTCTCTCTTTCATTCTTTCTCATTCTTTTTCATTCTTTTAGTTTCCTTTGGCTGTCCTTTTCTTTTCTTTCCTTACTCTTGTTGTTTAGTTTTCTTTCTTTTCCACTTTACTTTTCTTTTACTATTTCTTTTCTTGCATATTTGTCTCTATCTTTTGCTTTTTTTGTGCCTTTTTAGGCCCCTTCACATCAAGGGCGATAACTACAAAGATAACTGTAACTGTATTGGCATCCACACCAGCTGACGATATTGTTTTTATTCTAAACATGCGCTGCCATTTTATCGTCTGCCACTTTAAATGCTCAAGCTCTGATTAGCTGATTAGCTGCTGTTCTCTTATATTTAGAACGATTTTTAGAACTATGCGTTTATTGTTATCGTTATATCGTTTTCATAGTTATTGACCTTGATGTGAACAGGCCTCAACTAATTCTTTTGATGTTTCTCAGTATCTTTCTCTAGCTCTTTCTTAAGCATATTTGTTTTCTTGTGCTTTTTTCATTCTTTTTCTTTCACCCATTCTTTCGTTCTTTGCTCTTGTCACTCATGTATTTTTAAGTGTGTGCTGTGGTGTACAGTAACAGTAGAGTGACTCTTTGTTTTTACTATCAAGCATATGTCATAGAGCTTATTGGAAATGGATACTTTATGAGCGAGTAGGGGATGGCATCACGATTGCTCTTTGTGGTGTGTAATGTAATTGACGTGTGTGCATGAAATGCAGAGTGTGTGTGTTTGTGTAAAATGGGAGTGGGAGAGATCATTAAGCTGTCAGGCCCTTGAGCAGAAGGCTGTAGATATTGCCACTATAATTCACTGGGGTTGTGGATTGGTCTACTCTGTAGGTTCCCAGTGGGAAAGCCCCTTAAAGCAGTATGCAGGCTTTAGTTTAAGTGTATACCAGCGTATGGGTGTGTATGGTAAGAGGTTGTGAGATTTCTACTTTCTGTTCAACAGAAAACTCATTCATTGCTGTTTTTTTCCCCTCACTGCTGACATATCACATGCTATCCTCTTTCGAGTGTGTTTGGGTGTTTCATCATGGTTGTTGTGTCTGTTAAGCGAGTGTATTCTCCTGCTGGTGTGTTTGGGTGTTTTGTCACGTTGTGCGTGTGTATGAGAGCGTCTGCTGTTGTCGGTGTGCGTGCTGTGTGATTGATGCGCTGCATCCTCAGTAGTGTCTTCAGAAGCTATTTGTCTATGTAATCTTCTCCTCCTGCTGTTTCTCCCTCTCTCTCAGAGACCCAAATAACACTCAGCATCAGCATAAGAGTGCATCATGCTTTGAGACTGACTTACCACAACAGTGCTGTACAGCAGTTTATTGTAGTTTCTGAGAGGGTGTTGGCTAATCACGACTCTGTTGTTTGGGTGTTTTCTGATCACCACAGGATGTTAATTTTAAAAATATACTCTCAGATTTTAACTAGTTTCAGACCTTTGGATCCTGCTACCTGCTGCTTATGGTTTAGTGTGGAATATAATGAGAGAAAAAAACATATATATAAAGGTCGGTATTTCAGAGGTTATCTTCCTTTACACTCACTGTTTCTGAATTTTTCTGTCTTTCTCACACTCTTTGTTTTTATGCGTAAGTCTCTAACGTTAATGTTTTATTTATTAAAATAATCATATGTGAGGACAAATCTTTTTTTCCTCTTTTTTTTTAGTAGCGTACACATTAATTTACGTGGTTCTTCAACTTTATCTGTTGTTTCTTAAAGCTGAAGTGTGTTAATATATCAGTCCACAAGTAAATATTGATTTCTCAGAAAAGTCTAAACAGTGTGTCTCAAAATAAAGCTCTATTTTTTTGAACATCCTAACGATCCCAACACAGCATTATCGGAGGAACCAACGGTTTGAGTTTGGGGTGGGGCTATCTGTTTTTCAACCAATGGCAAAAAAATTGCCTTTTTTCCCCTTTTATTGTGATAGGACAGGAAGTGAAGTGGGAGATAGAGAAGGTAACAGGATTGGGAAAGGTCCGCTGGCCAGATTTTGAACTCTAGTTGCCCGAAATGCAATATGTCGGCACGCTGCCCACGAGGCTTTCGTTGTCGATAAGTGTTTGAGAATTTTTTTTATTTACTTTTTTCTTACTTTTACTATGCTGCAAGTACACAGTAAGAAAAAAAGTTTACTAGCAGAAAATTACCAGTACCTTTTTTTTTTTTTTTTTCAATTTTATGGACATTTCCCTCAGCCCTCAATCACAACACAATAAAATGCGTAAATCAAATTACACAGAAAAAAGTTTCATATTAACACAGTACATTGGCAGTATTTTTACAGACCTTTTTGTCTTTTTATGTACTTTTGTTTTCTTGTCTTGTTCTGTCTCTGTTTTTCTTTCTTTCTCTCAACTGGCCAGTCCAAGAACACATCGGGATTTGAAAAGCAGGACAAAGTGAATCTTTGAGGATATAATTTTAGAATGTAGGCTGTAAACAACTAATTAGTGGGCACAAACTGGCATCAGAACCTGCCTGTGCCAGATGGGCATATACACCCCTGCAGTCGGGACGGTGTGCTTGAGCCGGCCACCACCCACTAGGGGATTCTTACATGCACACCTGTGCTTCCAACAGCAGTGCTGGGTTCATTGGATCATTTCAGTGTTTTTCTTTTTGTTTTGTTTTTTATATAATAATTTAAGCTCCACTTAGTCAAAAATGAAGGCAATATGATATAACAAAGTTTCTGAATGGGTAATCTGATGTAAAAAAAAAAAGTGTCTGATTAATTGCTTGTCTTCCAAGTCATACAGGTTTGGAACAACATTAGAGTGAGTAAATGATGACACATCTCCCCCCCTCCCTTTCTTTTAAGCCACCCCTCTAAATTTGTTTGTAATGGATATTTCTCTCACCTAATCTGCCATTTTGGATTTTGGTTTCATTGAGCTTGTTGCAGTGCATTCTGTTGCCACTGGACTTTTCTTTGATCATCTGTGTATTATCTCTATTATCTTCCCACTTGATGGAAAAAGAATGAGAAAAGTTAGACTTGGAGAGTGAAAGATGTTGCTAAAGGTATGTCAGTGTGTTTTCAGAGCCAGTGATCCTCTAGCTGATCTCCTATAGTCTAAGCAGACAGTATTGACATCGTCTTCTGTTCACAAATGTCATGAGCTTGGGCCTTTTAAATCAAACTGGCTGTGAAGGAATACCAAATTGCATGCTTGAGTATTAATGTGTTGTTATTATTATTAATTAATTATGTTAATTAACTATAAATGTTTGTCTGTAATGTTAAGAGTCAAGGCTATGGTTTTAAAACATTTTCACGCTGTGTCCTAACTATATAGATTACGGTTGAAAAGTTTCGGGTCAGTAAATTTTTTTTTTTTTTAATATTTTTTGAAAGAAGTCTTTTATACTCACCAAGGCTGCATTTATTTGATTAAAAAATACAGTAAAACAGTAATATTTTATCTTACTGATCCCAAACTTTTGAACAGTAGTGCATGATCATTATGAAGTTATAAATCATACTTCTTTCCTCTGTTTACTATGCATTCTGATTGGTTGTGATTTTGTTGCTTCCCACAGTATTTTGCTTTCAGTATGTTGCATCATAAAAGTTAAGAGAAAGTGTTATACCTACTCAGTGTAATCTTGCTTTTCTCTCAGTCCTTTTAAGTTTTATGCAGATTCAGTCCAGAATCTCCCTTTCAAATGCATAGAAAAGAGGGAGTGTGGGAACTGAAGGGAATGAATACAGGTCAACTGATAGATTACCTGTGACACTATCTCTTTCCTCACACACTGCGCTTCTCTTCCTACTGTCAATTCTGCTGACCAGGCGAGGCAGATATTTCCCTTTACGATTTGCAAGATATTTTCCTTTCTTTACCACCGCTCCTTGTTATTAAGAGTGTAATATCTGGCTTTTAGTGGACTAAAAGCTTTACCTTTTTCAGGGAATGGGTTTAACTTCCATTTATGGGAAGTTATGGCTTTGTAGGTATTTCATGTCTGTGGTAATGTATATCCTACGTTTATGTAGCTTGGAAACCTCTTAGTAAGAGTTTAGGGGGAAGTCCTTTTCAAACCGTAAGCCAAATAAGAGCTTGATACTGGTTACAGTTTAGTTTCAGACTAGTTTAGTGTTATGAAATCCCTTTTTTTTTTTTGATTTATTTTTGGTGGTTTTGTCTCTTTTATGAGCTAAGTTTTCCAATTAGAAAAAAAGGAAAAAAGTTAAAAGGAAAGGTGCTTTACAGGTAGAGGTTGATAAATAAGATGTCTTGACGAATCATGCACAATGTTGATTTTAAAATCCTAAGCAGGAATGAATAATGATGAAGAATGAGTTGGCAAATCCGGTTTGGGCAGCGACTAAACCCTAAAAGTTGTTTGCGAGCTTTGATGTGGTGCTACAGTTTAAGTGAGTAGAAGGAAAGAGAAAAGTGAAAGAATGCCACACAAGTTGATGAACCTGCTACAGGGGAATGCGTGTGTGGTCTGATGTCATGTTTCACAAATTCAGTCTGTCAGTTTCTGGCCCATCTGACTTCTCCTCTACAGCCGGTTTCTGTCTTCGCTCCAGTTTCCACAGTTACGATACATCATTCTTCAAATTCAACTGACTCTTATTGTTACATCACTGCAGTTCTGTCCTATTAATAACTCTGTCCTGTTTTATTTTCATGTTCTTTGAAATATTCCAACGTGGTTCAGCACTTGTTCTTTTGTTCATATTTTCTTTGTGGTTCATGGTCGGGCAGAAACGCTTGTGTACAAACAATCCTTACAAAATAACTAAAACCACTCAGACCGCTGGAGTTCGGTGAACATTTTTTGTATTTATGTTGCGCTGACATTTTGGAGGGGTGATGACATAACCCCGGGCTTACTTATTATCTGTGTGTGTGTGTGTGTGTGTGCGGTACAGGAAATGTGAAGTGAATCAGAGCTTGTTCTTCACCGGTTTTGTCTCTCTTTGTCAAAAGACGATATAAAATAACTCAAACAGCTCTGACGCTCAAAAATGACACCAGTAAAAGCATATGGTGTTTATTATCAGTACGGTATGTTGTGTGGACAGATGTACGTAAAGCTTATGCAAAGTAGGATTCATAGTTCAAAGTTAGCTTGAGGATAGTGGACGGAGCTGACAAGCTTCATTATTGTGCTTTGCTTTGGCTCTGCCTGGATTTGGGGGTTTAAGTCAGAATTCATAATCGTGTCGTTGTCCATGTGCTGTAGCTGGTGGTAAACACAAAACATATTTGTAATGGCTTTTGAAGGGTCACATAAAGGATGTCCTGAAGGCAAGGAAAAAATTCTTTCTTGAACTGTAGGGTGTAACATGATGGATGAACCATATCTGCCTCCCATGTATTATTATAATTAGGATGGTAAAAATAGAAAAAATGCTGATTGTAGATTTGTAGCCTTGCACATCATACTGTTTAAACACTGACTACATTTATACCTGCACCAATAATGTGATTATTTCCAATAATCACAGAAAGATGTTTAAATTACACAAGCAAACCTCTTTATTTACATGCAATTTTCATTATTCTGATTATTCACTAAGAATTATGGTCATTACGCACATACCCCAGTGCACAGTACATACATTAAGTGTGTTACTGGCCATTGTTTTAATGTACTTTCGTCAAAAGCGTTTCTATGCACAGATTGGACTTTTTTGGTGATGTGCCTCAAAATGTCTTCATTTCGGTCCTCTGTATATTACAATATATTCATGTCGACATGAACTCGGTTTCAACAGCACCTAAAAAATGTGATCCATTCTTTACCACTGTGTTTATGAACCTGCGCATAACAACGTCTTCTGTGTCGCAAGCACATGCACACTTTGTTCGGAATGGAAGAGATGCGATTACAGTGTTTACGTGCCAGTTTATTGCGATTAAAATCGCCATATGCCACATTTTATTATGGTTGCTGCGACTATGAGCTTAATTGCATTAATTTGATCAAAGTATTGTGTTTACATGAGGTCAAGTTTAATTTTAATATTGCCTAAATCTTATATTATTATAGTGGCATTATGAGGGAATATGTAAACAAAGACATTTTGTCATCATTGGATGTGACATTGCAGAGGTATAAAATCAATAGTGAACATCAACACTCTTTTTATATATCAATTCATATATTGAGATATGAACCGATAAAACCTTTTATTTGAATGAATTACTTGATATTGATAAAATTAATCACATATATATATATATATATATATATACACTAGTAGTTGCTGATGTAAAGATATTTCAAAGACATGACATTATTGTGACAGACAAGTAAAGCATTGCTTAGAAAAAGTGCTTTAGAAGTCCATATATTGTTTATTGTTTATCTTTGAAAGTAAGCATACCAGTCCTCAGCAGTTCATTTTACATTTCGGTTTGTCATTCTGTCTGTCATTTTGTCAAAATTCCTCATTAGTGAATTTACATACGGGTTAAGGGGCATGATTAATTATGTAAATTTTTATTGCATATTTTTATATAATAATTAATCACAGTAGATTAAAATGTTAAATTGGCACCCCTAATTAAAATAGTTATTAATATTAATGTTGTATTTGCATATTTCAAGGCTTTGACATTTCATGATATTTGCAACAAAATATGCTCCTAATAAAGATAGTCGGTGAACTTTTTATTCTCATTTGAATGACAATTCGGATGGAAAGTGTTACTCTGGCATTATAACGTTGCAGAGAAGAGTTTGGAGTGAGCCATATACAGATTTTGAAAAGAAATATTTTTTTACGCTTATGCTTACCAAGCCTGCATTTGTTTAATACAGTAAAAACAACAATGTTGTCAAATTTTCTATTGTTTCCAGTCTTCAGTGTCACTGATCCTTCAAAAATCATTTTAATATTTTGATTTCTCTTATTCTATTTTTATCTGTGTTGAGAAAAGGTCTGCTGTTTAATATTTCTGTAGAAACAGTGATCCGTTTTTTTCAAGATTACATTTTTTTTCAACAAAGCATGAAACATTTATAACTCTTTTAGACTGGCAACATGTATCCTATTTTGGCCTCTGAATCGTAACGCATTGTGGGATCCTTAGTAATTCTTAGCCCTTTTAAATAAATGTGTAGCAATATAAATTTCTTGCCCCAAAGAGGTGTAGATGAGGCTAAATGGCTTGTCCCAGCTGAGCTTGTGGAGAAAGATGATGAAGCATCTCTGAATGGTTTATTTGTGGGTTGTTAAAATGATGAACATCCATTTCCTTTAGTGGTATAAATGATTGTAAGGTTCAGGTAGTGGTGTTCTCTGATTGGCTATTTGTGTGAGTTAGAGAGATGAGGGGGTGGGGCAGTGCGCTCATTTCTCTAAATCCTCCTGGGGTTTTCAGTCAGACCAGCGCCCTGTCCTGTAGCCCCGCCCCCAGAAGTCTGCTGTCGTTATGATACACTTCACAGGGACTGGAATTAATGTTAATGATCTTAAAGGTGTCAAGGCACTTAATTGATCACCATGGGAACATTTGTGTTTCTGGCAGTTTGTATCAGCACATGCAAGGTACAGACAAAGGATATCTGTGAATTTTGATGTCACGGCGCATTGTGAGCACAACAAATCAATTTGCACTCAGATCCCCTCTGTCATCTCTGAGGGACGGAGGCTTGATGTGGGCAAAGTTATTTGCATTTTGTAATGGTTCTGGAAACCCCAAAAAGCAATTAGTGATAAATTTAGTCTGCAAATGTCAGGCCAACTAACAGACCAACCCTGAACAAACAGCGTCAGCCATCCTGGATGTTACATTGGCAATTAATAGGACATTTTTAGCATTAGGTGCATGTCTTTAGGGTGGATTGTAGACATCTGTCCAAAAGTAAGTCATTACGGTTGAAATCAGTAATATGCATGTAATGAGTGCTGTGCACTTAATTGCGGAAGGTTAAATGTGCTCATCTATCTTTAACAGCTTTTCACTGAAATTGTATAATGTAGTTGTTATAGTTGAGACAGTGCAAATAACAGCATTTTTCTAACCAGATTTAAGCATTTAAAACCCAACTTTTTTACCTCTTGTCCAATGATGCTCTTTGTTTGTGTCCTGTGGTGTGATTCAGTTTTAAATCAGGTTGTTTATCCAGAAGTTTCAGACTCTTCCAGGAAATGGTGCTGCATCTGAGGACAATTTGAATAGTTAGCTAAATGATTTGTTTGCTAAGCTGTTTGAATTTTTCACTTATAGCCGAGAACTTCACAGAGATCTTTCCATTTATTTACAGCCTGGTACACATTGCACGATTTTGGGCTGTCGTGGCGATTTCTGTGGTTGTGGCTCCTAAACCATGGTCCTAAGTTGTACAATTGGCAGAAGTTCAAAGATGGCCGTTGTCACGATCTTACGACCAAAGATAGACTGCAATAATCTTCTGACAGTGTCAGAAATTTAGCGTGATCATCTCATAGTGTTTGCTGCTACGACCTACGCCTACCGACTAGCCAATAAAAATGCAACGTGCAATGACGTATTGATCAATGTGACATGGCGCTAAAACTTAAAACTACTTATCTCAAGCTCCGTTTGCAAAATTGGCATGCCAAGTCGGCCACTTTTCCCTAGCTATGACCGTATCCATTTGCTTCCTCCTATTTTTTTTCAGGTCACATAAAAACCAAAGTATTTGTTTACCACTAGCTCATGCCGATAACGTTTTATTCTTCAATAATAACTTGCGTCGTAGCCTACGATTCAATAGGTATCATCATCAAACAGTTTACATACACCTCAAACCCGAGTTTATTAGATTTATCTCGTACAGTGTGATTTGTAATGATCTTATAGGATTGTCGAAATTGCGAATTGAACTTTGTAGCAGGCATAAGTCATTACACATTTGTGAAGTTATGGTTAATTATTTGGCACACATATATAATACTGTGTTCAACAGGAACAAATGTACAAAATGTTGGTATTTGTTGAAGTTATTTATCAAAAATGGTCCATCTGTAATTATATTTGGCTGCCGTGTCGGCTGGTAAACACAAAGCAGATGACTTTGTTGGATATTTGGAATGTGTCCGGCTGAGGTATTCCAAAGAATGTCCATCACGAGGTTGGGCACACACTAAGACACTCTATCTTTTGTGCCAGGTTTAGGCTTGTAACGGAGAACAGAGTGCTAGCAGGACTCAAATGAACTGAGAGCAGATGAGATGGAGGAAGATTCATGCTTGACTTCTTTCCCCATTTGTTTGCCTCTTTATTTCATGTCAAGTGACATGAATCTCCACTGTCAGACATGTGATGTGTTCACTGGAACAGACACAGACAGCCGAGCAGTGTGGGTTTGTGCTGAAGGCAGTGACACACATTGGCACTTTATTTTGCTCATCCGAATGCTTATACAATGTAGGCTATTTGCACTGAGACTGAAGCATGTAATGTGTTATAGGCCCGTTCACTCCAAGAACGATAACTGTAATGAAAACTATATTAGATTCAACACCAGTGGATGATATCATTCTGTTTATTCTAAGCTTGTGCTGCAGTTTTTTTTTTATTGTCTGTCGCTTTAAGTGCTCGAGCCCTTTAAAGCAGGGTGGATTCTGATTGGTTGTCAACATTTATATCGCTCATCTGCCGGAAAAAAAAACAACATTCCGAAAGTGATTCCAACTGTATAGTTTCTTTGTGCCGTTATTGTTATAGTTATGTTGTGGACTCTGCTATTTTTTATATTTTGAATGATTTTAGAACAAGTTGTTGTGGACGGTACTTTATGAATAGGCCTTACATTCCTTCTATCTGTCAAGTCTTTTTAGAAAATGTAAAGTAGAATCAGGTTTGGAAATACTTCATTAATAATTTCTTGTTTTTCGTGTTTTCTCTTTCATTTCCAAAATATTGTTTTGAAGCAGGTCTGTCTCACTTTTCATCTTGGTGTTATCAAGGACAGTTTTTATAAATGTTTGCAGATCTGTTTGAAAGCTAAAATGTTAATCTTACATTATAAATGTCTAATTCTGGAGGGCATACAATTAGCAGTTTGCAATTCAACTGCTAGTCTACAAGTGGCTAAGATGAGATGCAGAGGACTTGTTGAATTGATGACACTATTACGACTTATTTGAAAAGGCTTTATCTTTTTAATCTTTAATCACAAAATGCATCAAATAGCCTGAGACGCATTTTTTGGGAGAAGATTTGTAATGAACCATTTGTGAGATTACTTTGCTAAACAGTTTTAATTGAATGCATCTGTAATTAACTGATATAGCTCAGTTAATTATGGGTGCATTGAACTAATAAACTGTTTAATAACTAAATCCTGAACTCTGCTTAATGTTCATTTAGACTGAATTAAGAAAATAAAAGCTTGTTTGTCTCTGATAGTTGCATTTTGCTTTCCACTGGATAAGGATTCAGAAAGGATTTGTCCCAGTATCAGTGACAGCTGGAATTTACCAGTTAAAATATTATTTTGATGGCACAATACTCATTTTTTTTTCTCATAATATATTCTCCTAATGAGACTCATCAGAAAAAAAATAACAGTTTAAATCTCTAAGCACAGAATAACTAAACAAATTAATTAATGGTTTAATGAAACATCTGTTCAAATGGATACCTAAAGCTTTTAATATATTTTTTTCTCCTTTTCTTGGTAATATATTATATAGTTACATATAATATAGAGAAAATAATATAATAATAAAATAGAGACTGCTATACAAAAGATATTTGTAGATTTAACCAACACCAGCTCAGCCAATGGCGTACATTTGGGGTTGGGCTTTCTGTTTGTTCAACCAATGGCAGATAAAGGTGTTTGAGAAACCTGTTTGCTAACCGTTATGATGTAATCTCCCTTTAGTGATGCCAGTGGCACAGAAACAAGATACTTCAATTTAAATCTGTATCTAAACTTAAACTGCAGGGATTTCGACCATCCCTGTTGATTTGTTAAATCCATCGCTCAGGATTGTTCATGATTGCATTTTTCGAGTCTTTTGTTTCCAGACACAAGTACAACTCTTCTGTCTTTGTTTAAGACTCTGTCTGTCCACTCCCTGGTTGGCGTTTCCATCCAATATTCACTGTTGAAAGAGTTTACAGCCACACGGCTTAGTCAGCACCACAAATGGAGAGAGTAGATGGAGGACTGCCCAGCCTTATCAGCTCTTGACCAGCGCCATGGTGTTAAGCTCATGCTGCTCCAGTTGTCCAACCACTGGGACGTCTCTCCATGCATCTATCATTAATAACTCCGACTCAGGAACAAGGAAAGCTCCACATGCCTGCTGCGTGACCAGCGGTTGGCCTTCTGTATCCTGCATGAGTCGCACCAGGCACTAATTGTAGCTTGTGGGATGCTTTATCTCCAGTACACATGGCTTGGGGTTACATTGACTATCACAGGTTGGAACAAGATCATTCCGTGTAGACGGCACACTATCTGTAGATTTCATTATTTATACGCCCACAAAATCCCTCCTTGTTCCCTTTGACCTGTTGACTACATTACAACTTTAAGATACACATTTCTCACAACTCAATGTCCAATTATACCACATAGTTAAAGCATTAATGATTCCTACACCCAATATGCATGTTTGAAGGCTGATAGAAAGTGCTTTCCGTTAGAAATTTCTCCAAAGTTCTGGATTTTGAATTGAATTATGAGTCGAGTAGGAGGAAGCAGCATTTTTCAATCCATTAATGTTTGGTTTGGATTCAGAAGAAGGTCAGACTCTGGGCACTGATGCCAAAACTGGAAATCTTCCTGTTGACTCAAACGGCTTATCTTAACTGTGCTGTTTCTCATTCCACTTGTCGAGGTTAATGATTTGTAAATGAAAAATACACACCAGGGGCTTCATGTATGAAACTTGATGTGGATTTCATCTGAAATGTTCTCAGCCTTAGAAATCTATACATGTGCCTGAAACGGTGTTGTGTTCCCCTAGATGGCATTTTCTGGTAGTAACAACAAATAGTAAAATGATACCGATCATTAAAAAAAAAAAAGAAAAAGTTTATATTGTCTTGATATTGTCAAAGAAATAATTAAACGTCTTTGAAATTCATGAGAAATAGTTAACCAAGCACCAGATGTTGGTGTTCAGTGAAATTGTCTCTTTTTTTTTTATACAAAATTTCTACCAGTTATTATATGGAACATTACAATACAGGATTATCAGATTTGCTGTTGAAAATGCAAAAGAAGTATGCAGTCTATTTTGAATTTAGTATTAAATTAATCTACTTGTGAGTAGCGCGTGGTTCAGTGCTAAGAATCTGACACAGGAGGAGAGCTTTGAGCTCTGTTTACTCAACTGGAGCTTTGTCGCTCTCTTCCACAAAAGCTTGAGTGGAAAATTCCCGTTCCAGACTTTTACACAAAGCCAGAGCCTCTTGGTTCTCTTAATACCAGTGTTTGACACTTCATCAAGGAGTTTTATTCTTCAGAATATGGAGCTCAAGTGGTGCAGTCCGGAATATGCAGTTCTGGAGCAGGATGTGGAGGATTCTTTGATGAGTGGGAC
Source organism: Zacco platypus (assembly GCA_038088235.1). Taxonomy (NCBI): domain Eukaryota; kingdom Metazoa; phylum Chordata; class Actinopteri; order Cypriniformes; family Xenocyprididae; genus Zacco; species Zacco platypus. The sequence goes on along the minus strand of CM076064.1, from coordinate 13,469,693 downwards.
ATTGAACAGAACCGCATTTATAGGAAAAAGAAATCTTTTGTAACATTATACAAGTCTTTACTGTCACCTTTGATCATTTTAATGAGTCCTTACTGAATAAAAGTATTTCTTAAAGGAAATCATACTAGCCCCCAAAACGTTCTAATGGTAGTGTTTAATAGTTGTTCATTAAATTAATCCCACAGTCTCTAATTGTAGCTTTTAGCATGGGCATCTTAAAGGGATTTGCTAAAGTAGCATGTTTACAGTGCAGGAAGTGGATTAGTCGGTGTGTTGTAGTACATGAGTCCATTCCTGAGACGTCTGACTCGAGTCCAGCTCCCCGCGGAGTGGTCAGTCCTGTTACCTGCCTGCTTTAGCACTCTCACTGATAATCTGCACTGTGTGCAGTCACTTACTGACAAAGAGGCTCAGAGTTGTTCTTTACTATCTACTCAACTATCACATCTAGAGCCCAGTCTGCTCTCTGTCTCTCGCTGCCTCTCACTCTTTCCTAACTGTGCCATCAGTTTGTACACACAAAGAGTGACAACTGCATTCCAACCAATTTCACTCAGATATTAAATCTATATAGTGTGTACAGAACCAAACTGAGCAACTGTTAATGCAAAAGCGATTGGCTGATTTGTTTCAGGATTGAATTCAGTTGTTGTCACTCTTGTGAATAACCAAGAGACCATCTAGAATCAACACAGAACATCCTAACAACTGCATAGCAGCATCCTGGCAACCGCTAACAACACTTTAGCATTGTTTTTCTAAGCAAACATTAAACACATTTCTTTTATAATATGTAAAAATCTGGGCTTGGATTCACAGAAGTCATTTTAGGAAAAAGGTTGAGAAGCTTCATCTTGTATATCAGATTTTTGTGAGAAGCCCAAGTCTTGACAAATTCTTAAGTTTTTAAATATTTTCTCAAGAAAAAGCTTTGATGTTTTACTAATTCCATAGTGGTTCTCGCTGAAGACTCGCTGATAATGTCTTTTTAAGAATGTCTCATACTATTTTTCTTTTTACTGTTGATTAATTTTTCAGTATAACATTATTGCGCTTGTTTTGCTTACTCATATTCTGACTTAAAATCCCTCGAAAAATTTCTGTTATGATTTTTATATGGGTTTGTTAATAAGGAAAAAAAGTTATTCAGGTCATAAAAAATACATTGTAACCATTGTTTTAGTAGGCTTTAATGATTGCAGCCAGAGAGGGAACAGAGCACCAGTGATCATGAAATGGTGAACTGTAGAAATGGTGCATGGGGACTCCTCTGGCCCACAGTATTGTTCATTTCATTTATCAGGATTCTTAAGGTTTGAGATCTTGGACCAAAGACTGTGAAGGGAAAATATTCTCAGGTTTTCCCCTCACAGCACCTCGACAGACAAATGTACACAATGCTTGTCTCCGCAGTTTATTTTACCGTTCTTCTGAGAACAGGCCAGACTGGCGCTTTTGTTTCCATTGACACCTTTGCTGTTATGAGTTCAAACAGAGCCACGGAGACCGGCACACCCTGGCATTCCTCAAGCTGACTGTTCGCAGACATTTCAGTAAAGGACAGCTCATGGAAATTTTCTTTTTTAACAGAGGCAGTGGAACTTTTGGCTGTGTTTTATTAACCATTTGAACCTTCGCTTGCTCTCTTTTTTTCTTTCAGCTCTTTCTCTCTGGGGCAAGTATATTTAAACACTGGTATCTGTGCCTGAAAATAATTAGCTACAGCAGGTCACAAAAAATAGCCTCTACCGCTTTCAGCAGTTCTGTCACGGTCAAACGGAGGGAACGAATGCACAGATTCTGGGCAGTACAATGGTTAAAGTGGAGGTCTTGTCATCTGTGGGGTGTTTTCAGAGGTTTTGAGCTTAGACCACCCTTATGGAACTAGAGGTTTGATCTATTTCACTAATTGCTATAATGTGCTGCTTTTCAAATGTATATTCTCTCTTACTCTTATAACAGTATAAAATAGTTCTCATTACATCTTATTAATATCAAACCAATGTCATCTTGTGGTTACACAATATCAGTACATGTAAACAGACACAAAAGATTGAAGATCATTTTTGCGTGGCAACCATTTTAATAAACTATTAATTGGTGAAACAATTTAATATTTATGTTATTATTATTTTTATTATTAAACTTTCCAAATTCCACCAATTAATGGTTTTATTCAAATGGTTGTACATCAGTATGCCAGTGTTCAGTAAAAAGTTCAAATAATAATAATAATAATAATAATAATAATTGGAATAATCAACTCATCCAAGTAATTCAGTTTTTTAGCTTAACTGGCTATTTAGGGATACTAAGTAACTTGGCGATTAAAATAAAATGTGTAGTTGTGTGATGCATTTCGCGGATTATATACAGTGACTTTGAATATGGCTCATCCACTCAGAAATGAAAGCTGTTACCTTGTCTTTAATAAAGTTACAATTAGAAAGTAAAGATTTCGTATTCTGAAGGCCCTGCATCATGTTCTCGTGGAATGGGTGAAGGTGGGTCAAGCTGGAAACAATGTTCAATGCTTTATCACTGAAGAATGTCCCTCAGGCATGCTGGCTTATATTTTGCCGAAACATCTGCAATGTATATATAAATTTATATATAGCAGTCTTCCCCATGATTGTGTAGCCTACAGAACTAGACTGAGAGACCATTTAATGGCCTTTTGCAGGTGTTTTGAGTTAATTAGCTGATTAGAGTGTGGCACCAGGTGTCTTCAATATTGAACCTTTTCACAATATTCTAATTTTCTGAGATACTGAATTTGGGATTTTCCTTAGTTGTCAGTTATAATCATCAAAATGAAAAGAAATAAACATTTGAAATATATCAGTCTGTGTGTAATGTAATGAATTTAATATAAACGTTTCACTTTTTGAATGGAATTAGTGAAATAAATCAACTTTTTGATGATATTCTAATTATATGACCAGCACCTGTATGTATGTATGTATGTATGTGTGTGTGTGTGTGTGTGTGTGTGTGTGTGTGTGTGTGTGTATATATATACACACACACACACACACACACACACACACACTTCTGCCACTTAACATCTAAAACTTTGTCTCCAGCAGGTCTGTCAACTAATGCTATATTAAGGGTCAGGTTGACCAACAATAACCCGTAAAATGGCATAAAGTCAATTTTACTGCACCAGTAGCATTTCCAATTTAAAGAACTTAGTCAGCACTGTGCTGAATTTTCTGCTGCCTCTTTAAAAGCCCTCGATGCATATGGTGCTCTAACATAGTTTATGCAAGTCCGATGGGGGCAATATTCCCACCCACTACTAATTCATGTGAATTTCAAATTCATTGAGTAGTATGTCATTTGTTAGATCGTTTTTGCATTCTCAGCACTTACCAGGAGTCGTGCCTTCATCAAAAAAAAGAGTCAGTGAAAATGTTGTTGGAAAAGGACCTGTGATGAATGGCTAATGGCTGCTATTAATGGTGCTCCTGTTCCCCATGTTGATGGTAATTTTAAGAAAAGCTTTTATATATATGATTGTTTTTCTCTCAGCAATTTAATGTTACTGAAATTAATCAAAAAGTGAAACTAAATTTGCATTTTATTGAGTGATGACTTTAAAAAAAAAGTGAAAGAAAGGAAACAAAACTGCAGAGTCACTGCAGTAACGCAAGAAAAGTCCCTTTAAGGCAAGTCTGGTCACATAGCAGCCGCCTTGGTTACACATCTGGGCAGCTGTTTTGTTATAACGTTCTGTTATTTTAATATTATTTATTTACTATTACATTGTATAAAAAAAAAAAATCAATAAGTCATGGCAACATATTTTTAATTGAAACTGAACTTAGGTTTTTAAGTTGAATAGCTTAGTCCCACAGTCTCTAAGTGCTTTAATTAGCTTTTTACAGTGTAAAATATTTATTAATATTTTGAATTAGTTCTTATCTTTATATTTTAATTTTAGTTAAATTTCTAATCATTTTGTAATGTTTTTGTCATTTTATTTTTGCTTTTTAATATTTCTATTCAGCTTTATTTTTATTTCAGTTTTAGTCTGTCATTTTAAAATTTTAACTTAAACTTATTTTATTTCAGTTAATTGCCAAGGCAATATTTTTTTTATATTTTATTTTATTTTTAATACTTTGTGTTATATTTACATTTAATTATTTATCAGACGTTTTTATCCAGAGCGACTTTCAAATGAGAACAATAGAAGTAGTCAAACCAACGATAGGGCACCAATATGTAAGTGCTGTGATTAGTCCCAGTTAGTCTAGCACAGTCAAAGGTAAAGATCCGTATCGCAACTTCCATTTCATGTCGACTTTGAAAGTGTGAAAACTTAAGTCTTCATTTGAGCCGTTGTGAATATGCTATAACTCTTTGTTCACCATCTGATCTGACTGATATGATTGGTCGGGCCTTTCAGCCGGATGGTCATTACAGGCTGCTGTGTTTCTAATCAGACCGAAAGGAAAGAACTCTCATCTGATAAGGAGATAGACGGCCTTCACAATGGCCTTACCATCAAAACTAAGGATCCTTGTTTCTGTCTAGCTCACTCTCTCTCTTATTAGTTTGTCTCTTAGCATAATTAGAACTGAAGGTTAAGGACATAAGACAGTGCAAGAGATCGGCCTGAGAGATAACCCTCTATTTCCTCCCTCTGCTCGTCTGATAGGCTGGGTTGGATCCTGGCATGTGAGGCATGTGTTGTTGGAGAGGGGAGGGCCGTTATATAAACTCAGGATCGCTGCCCTGGGTCTCAGCTGCCCTGCTTGAGCAAATGGGTATGACATTACCACAGCCCCCTTGTCTCTCTTACTTAGAAATGTTTTCATGTGTGTTTGTGTGTGAACGGCCCTCCCGTGCCCTCTTAACACGCAATGCAGAACGTCACCCAGTGTATTCAGATGGTATTCATGACATCACAGAGCAAAAGCTTTAGCCCAAAACATATCAGAGCGCACAGGGATTTTTTTTTTCTTCTTTTTAGATGAATCACTTATTGTATTCCTCATTTGTAAGTCATTTTGGCTGAATGCATCTGCTAAATGAATAAATTTAAATGTAAACGACTGCTGTATTGAAAACATCTGTACTGCATTTGTAAAAAAAGAAGAAACTTTACACAAAAAATAACTTGACAAATGCAATTTTCTTTCCTGTGTTGACCTATTTCCTGTTTAAACAGGAAATTGGGGCGGGACATATCGAAAGAAAAACAAAAAACAATGACATTATATTTTGGCTATATGTATAATGTCTATTGTGTATATGTGTGTGCATATTTATATGTATATATTTACATATTATTTTTTTTCTTTTTATATATCTCTGCAACTCTACAATTTTTTCTGTCTTTTTTCATTTTCTTTAATTCTTTAAAGCCATTCAATTTGCCCAAAATTTAGTACTTCAGATTTGAGTGCTTGATATTTCTGTATTGGCTGAATTAAAAACTCCAATTAGTTTGAGATTTTCTTGAAATGATATGGGATGTTGTGACATGTGCGGAGAAGCAGTCCATCTCTCAGGCCGCTGAATGTTGATCTGAGTCATTTTTCACTTCATTTTCATGTAGACAAGATAATATTTATATTATTACAATGTTCTGACACATGTCCATTCTTGAATATAGCTAATAGGCATCTTTCTTTAGGGTTTTTGATGCATTTTCATGACAGTCCCTCTCATGGTCCCTCCCTCTGCAGGGTGTTTGTTCGGATTACAGGAACACCGTCAGTCGTTTGTTGTTTGCATGACAGATTCATTTCCTCTGCCTCCGCTCTGCTGCGCTGTCGCCACAGTGATCTTTCCATGCTTTTTCACATCCGTGTGATCAACCACCATGTCCCTCACACTTGACGTATTCAGGACGCTGATTAAAAATGAAAAGAACACCTTTTTAATGAACTAATAGTGCAAAAGTTCATTTTAATAGTATGCATGAAAGCATTTGTTAGAAAACAGATGGATGCCATTGGACAGCCTGGCTAATATTTCACCTTTTATTTCAAGTTACATGAAATATTAGACGCTGAGTTTGCGCTCTGCTTTGTTTTTTGTTAGGTCTGTCGGTCTCTCGCTCTATCACACACAGGCACACATGGTTTCGATTGAAGCTGACATTTGAGGTCATCATTGAGCAAGAATTGTAAATGGAGTTGATAAACCATGAAATTATCCTCTGTAGAGACCTCACTTCAACGGGATCAAAGAAAACACACCGTCAAACTTCTTTCTCTCTCACTCACACACACACACACACACACACACACACGCCATTCATTCAGGTGATGTAAAATTTATCTAGGGTGCACTCAGAGTTCACAGGTACTAGTGTTCAAACATCACGTCACTTCCCAGACCTGCCAGATTTAATCTGTGACTCCTTTTCAGTGATTTTTCTCTTTATAGGATGTGTAAACACGTTCTTCTAATTAAGTAAGTAATATCATACTTTATTCACTTATAATGTTAGTTAAGTATATTTGCACCATAAACCGTCATTTTTAGTTTCACATGATCTTCATCTCTCTTTGATTAAATGGGCTTTTTTTCTTTTTTTGCTGCTGTCTTTTTTTAGACTTAAAGGCATAGTTTACTCAAAAATGAAACTTTTGTCATATTTACTCACCCTCAAGTTGTCCCAAACCTGTATGAGTTTCTTTGTTCTATTAAATCCAAAAGAACATATTTTGAAAAGTGTCTGTAACAAGAAAGTTGATTATAGCCATTGACTTCCATAGTAGGAAAAAAATACTGTGGAAGTCAATGGTTACCGTCAACTTTCTGGTTACAGACACTTTTCAAAATATGTTCTTTTGTGTTCAACAGAAGAACGAAATCTTGAACAGCTTCAGGGTGAGTAAATGATGACAGAAATTTTTGGTGAACTATCCCTTTAAGTAAATAGACTATTAGGATTCAAATTCTTAAAACTGAGTATATATAAAACTAAGTATTTAGAGTACATAGAACTCTAACTCAAAGGATCAAGGAAAAGTCCAATTTTATTTTGACATGACCCCTTAAACAACAGAGCATGGGAGTGTTAGAGCACAGCCAGATGTTTCTGTGTAAGCTTGTGTGAACATACAATATTGTTCAAAAGTTTGGCCTCAGTACAATTTTTTTGAAAGCAATTAATACTTTTACTCAGGAAGGATTCTGAATAATTAGAAGTCACAGTAAAGAATTTGACATTGTTATAATTGTTCTAATTCAAATTCATGCTCATCAAACGTCTTGAAAAAAAAAAGTATACATTTCCACTAAAAATAGCAGTATTATAATATTTCACAATATTGCGGTTTTACTGTACTTTTGATCAAATAAATGCAGCCCTGGCGAGCAGAGACCACTTTCAAAATATAAAAAATGGTAACACTTTACAATAAGGTCCCATTAGTTAATGTTAGTTAATGCATTAACAACAATGAACAATACATGTTACATTATTTATTAATCTTTGTTGATGTTAGTTAAAGGTGCACTATGTAGTTCTTTCGTCCGCTAGAATTTGCCTATTGAAAACAAAGGCGTAGCTTGATGATGGCAAGTTTGTGTGCGAATTCTTGGGACATGCCGTCTTCACATCACAGCCGGTGAAAAGGAATCGGGATGAATTCATGTTCATGGATGCGATTATTAACGTTACTGTAGTATGAAGCAGAGCAGGAGTGAGTGTTGTGGAGCTGAACGAGGCCGCTGGAGCGATTGTTAATGAGAGACGAGCGCAACACGAGCCTCACGAGCAGCAGTACTTTTATTATGCAGCAGTCGCCTTCTTTTAACGGCCATTCTGTTTGATACATCTGAGTGTTGAAAATGAAGTTATAACGTTACTCTGTGCGTTCGCTCGACGGCTGCTGTGAGACACTTGTTGCACACTGCAGTAAGATAGATTGATATTTGAATATCATATTAAATGCTGGATGGCTTGTGCTAATAAATGGCATACAATTAATTTTAAAATGTATTGTATGATGGAGAAAATTCTGTATTACTGTTAAAATAAAGCTGCATCCGATTATGCTATGTTAGCTACTTGACAAAATAGTGTTTTTCTCTGAGGCATGGTACTCAAAAAAATCAAGAAAAAATTATTTAAACAGTAAGACTGAACTTGTTGAGTTATATTATAGTAATATGTTTTCTGTATATAAATGTATCAATACAGATGTTCCCTTGTCTGTGTTCCTACATGTAATATATATTAAAGCATCTTTGGTGTTTCCATGGTTTCTACAAAATAAAACCCGAAACCGAGGGTAACGCGGATATAACGCCATTTACACGCGTCTCACTCACACGTCCCGGATCCTTGGTTAAAATTGTGATTTTCTCACGATTTACAAATAGTTGGAAACATTTGGTATATTGTAAGTACTCAACTAGACAAAATATATAACACTGGCCTAGTAGTTTTTGGATATTTTACTGCAAAAATTTTACTTATTGCAGCTTTAATATAAATACAGCTATTCATTATTGGTTCATGTTGCATTAAATAATATTAACAGATACAATTTTTGATTTTAATAATGTATTCGTAAATGTTGAAAAAACATTAACTCTGATAACTAGATGTTTTAGAGTTATTCTTCATTGTTAACATTAGTTTACTTGATTACTTAACATGAACTAACAAATGGAACCTTACTGTAAATTGTTACCAAAAAATCTTACAACCCCAAAATTTTTGAAGTAGTGCACCTCTCTTCAACCAGTATTTTGTCATTAATTCTTAATATTGTATTCAATTGATCCTGATCCTCCTGTAATGTTCAAAAAAATGCTCTATTGACAACTTAAAGGCCTAGTTCACCCAAAAAATTGTCATCATTTATCACCCTCACGTTGTTCCAAACCTGTATGACTTTCTTTCTTTTATGGAACACAAAAGAAGATATTTTGACTGATGTTTCGCCTGTTTTTATTCATGCAATGAAAGTCAGTAGAGTCTAAAATAACATTAGACGCCACTGACTTTTATTGTATGGAAAAAAATCTAAATATTTTCTTTTGTGTTCCGCAGAAAGAAGAAAGTCATACAGATTTGGAACAACATGAGACATTTAATTTGTTGCATGAACTATCCTTTTCAGAAAAGGAGCAACATAATTCAAATGAAACTGCTAAGGTGAATTCAAATATATCTTGCAATTTAAATATGTCTTGAAGGGTGTTGGTGGTGAGGAGAGGTTGCGGTTCTCCGGGGTTCAGAAAAAGGTATGGAGATCTCAAGTGTGCCAGTGTGCTGACAGTGTGGAGTGAGAGAGACCTGGAAAGTTTGTCTTTCCTTCCCGCAGTCCCACCCCCATCTCCCTGTAATCTCTATCACAGCTGTGTCAATGCTGTAAAAAAAATCACATTCTTCCCAATTAGATCTTTGTCTGGTTTACCAACCCATTTCTTCTGTGTTCACCTCAGATGGCTCTCAGTGGAATTACACTTTCTGTAAGTTCGCCACACAACTGGGGAGGTCTAACTTCATTTTTATCTGCAAACACAGAGGGCTGGGGCACTGAATGAGGTGCAGTACTGAAAAATATATATGACATTTTATTTGATACAATCTGGATTGAAAGGAAGATTAAAGTTGCACCTATGCATTTATCCAGGTACATTTGAAAACAACGTTTTTGTATCACAACGCTCTGTGTCCACACTAGCATTTTTACGTTTCTCGTCCACACGGAAATGTCAGAAAACACTAAAATAATATTGCATATGCATAAAACATAATACAAGCTCCCTGAGATGATACAGAGAGACCAGACAGTTCTCATGTTATTCTTTTGGCACAATCATTTTATTACCAAAAGTCACACTCAATTGCCGTTTCATGTCTGGTCTCAAATGCAATGGCCCGTGTTTTGCCACAGGACAGCAGTTGCGAGTAAATTTTCTGTCATCTTTGCAGGAATGGATTATGAAGATACAAAGTAACTTATCTTTAGCTATGTACAACGTTGAACATCACCGCTAGTATTAATCAACAACAGGCAGGACATATATATTTTTTGATACTATTATGTGTAAACACATTGTTCTGCTACATATTCTTACAATATTTTAGCTGAATATTAATTAGAAATGCTAACTAGATGTGTTCATGCGGACATACAATAAAAAAGCAGTTTGTCTTTTCAAATCTTCTATTGTATGTCAATATGGTTATTGCGTTGGCTCATATGTTTTATGTTTTGCACTTCAGAAGTAATGTAATTTCTAGTAAGGTAGCGTAGTGTGCATTGACGTTTCTTGGTTTTTGTGGTTCATTGTGGGATTTTTCTGGGAGCAACCGTTTCAGGGCACTGGAAGGATTTTGCGATTTGAGATAGCTTTTAAAATGGCCGACTTCTTGATCAGTGCCCTGTCTACATTGTCTAGGGAGCTTGATTGATAAGACGCATCTGACGGTACAATATGCATCACATGACTAAACGTGTTATTTTCCCAAATACCTCCATTTTCACAGTCCACACTACAACAAAAAAAATTGCTTTTTCATGTTAATCAACTTGAGAGAGTGTCTTCAAAAAGCTGTTTATGCTGGATAAAAACACCATCTTAATCTGGATACAATTAAAAACACGGTCTTCCCGCCACACTTCTTTTGTGTTCCATTGAAGAAAAAGGCGTACAGGTGTGGAATAACATGAGTGTTAAATGATGACAGAATTGTTTGGGTGAACTAGACCTTTAAGTTGTCAAAAAAGAGCGATTGTTGAACATTTACAGGAGAATCAGAATCAACTAAATACAATATTAAGGATTAATAACAATACACCAACCCTGATTGCATTTTATTAGGGAGAGAGGTGCACTACTTCGAAAATGTTGTCATGCCTGAAGAATAGTCAATATCATCTCGGTGAGCTTTTGTTACTTTATACGCATGCACAGAAAGATGATTTAAGCGTCTTACAAGGTTTCACTGTGGATGAAAATCTTCTGGAAAGTCTTTGAAAACACTAGTGTGGATGGAGAGCATTTTGAACCCAAATGGCGTTTTCAAATGTATATGGATTAGTATAGATGTAGCTTCAGAGTGGACGGAAGATGAAAATGTAGAGAAAAAGATGTGTTTTCTAATGTATTTGGATTAATGTCAATGTAGCCTTTTAATCCCAAAAGGACTCCCAAAGTTGATTCCCAGGCATTTGTGTTGGAAGCTTTGTATAAAGTTCTGCGATTCGGCACAGTTTGGGCATTGTGTGGTGGTTGTAGGTGGTCTGGGTTTTTACTGATTCAGCATATTGTACTCCTGTGCACATCTGGAAAAATGGGAGGGGAGCTCTACCTTCTTGGATTCCCTTTTTGGCATCTGAGAAACGCAGTTACTTTGGAAATACTTGGATGTGTGTAGTGTGTGAGCCTCTGAGAAATGCTAATCTGCTGTGACATGTTAACGTAGCATGTGATCACACATGGCGTATGAGCGTGCGTGTCAGCGAGTCTGCAGGAGGTAAAGTAGTAAGCGAAGGTTGAAGATTCAACGTCTTAATGTGGCGTAAAGCACTTCAGCTAAAGAGCTTATAGCTTAGTTAGGATCTCGTTTTTTTATCTGCAGAGAGGGAGAAAGAAGAGGCATTAAAGTGAAAGATGGTTGTAGCTCTTCTCTAGAGGAAGGGAGGGATCAGGTGCTCTTATGTTGCCATGATGTTACCATGGGACTACAGTACGTTCACAGTTATGAAACGGTTTCTCGGGGTTAAGGCTTTATGTGGATATGTATCCACAGCAGTATATCTGGTCACAAAGACAGTACTCTATATTGATTTGGTCATTTATTATTATTATCAATGTTGTGCTGCTTTTGGTGGCTAATGTCGAAAAAAAACTCACTTAGCGCAAACTTTTGAATGGTGGTACACATTTGTATATGGTCCAATGAGTTTCATTGTTTTGTTTGCTTATGCAAAATTTCTGATTGATTGACCGCTTGAGTTGTCTTTTTGCTACACTAATTAAATTTTTATGTTTTATGATGAAAATGTGAGTGATACACTGTAAAATTATTTTTGGAAGTTATAAATAAATCATTGGAATACATTTTTAAAAAAAAACTTTCAGTCTATTTCTATTTAGTCTATGTTTCAGTCTAAACATGTAATGTTTAATTAATTCAATCTGTTTTTGTAATTTCTTTGTAATTACTTGTGAAGTTTCCTAGCAATTTCTGAGTGAAAATTATAAATCGGTTGTGTTGTGGGTGGTTTCCAGGGTATTGCTATGCAGTTGCTATGCAGAAGATGTTCTTAGAAGGTGCATGTTGCTATGTAGTTATTCTGGGTTGATCCACACTGGTCAAATTTTAAATGGCCCCCTTTAAAATCCCTGACAGATTGGATGTTAAATATGTTTAAGGTTAATATTATGTGATTTTTATTTATTTATTTATTTTTGTGAGCAAGCATGACTTGAGGCTTCATTTGTGTATAGCACAACAGTCCACAAAATCTCACATTTAGGGTTACAGGTTTGTTCTCTGACCCTAAATAGCAGAAGTAATAGTTATGAAATTCTTGCAAAAAGGGTTCATCAAAAACATATGGTCCTCATGTGTGTGCATGTGTATGTTAATGCTATTCTGTTTTTTTTTTTACTGTACTTATGACCATCTTTTTCCACTTTTGAAAGCTGTGTTTATTTGAATGTTTAGTCTTTTTTCCATTATCCAATGTGTGGAGGCTCAGACTGTTTTGTGGCTGCAGGGCTAAAGGCATCGAGGGCAGGGTGGAGGAGTGACTGAAAACGTTTTGTTAGCATGTGGGAGGGACGGTCCAGCAGTGTGGGGTTGAGTCTGGATGTTCTGGAGCGCTGCCAGGTGGAGTTGTTGGATAATTGCATCATTATCTCTGGTTCTCTGTGCATGAGCTCCTTCATCTCATTAGACGGCAGTAAAGTGGCTATACAACGGCCCCACTGCACGCTTCCTTGACAAAGCTTGTGCTCTTTAGCACTATTAGTTGTGCTATGAAATTAATCATAGCTTTATCTGTGTTCCATACGTGTAAACTTTCAGCTTTAGTGTAATCTAACACTCAACATCAGTGTTGCAATTCGAGGAGGGGAAAAATATTACTGTACAGTCAAAATTCTCATGGCAAGAAGTAGTATCTGTGATTTGTTTTTTGTTTTTTTGTTTTTTGTTTGTTTGTTTTTTTACATTACATTTTAATGTTCGGGTTTAATAATGAAATATTAAAAATAATGAGTTTTGCGTGACTTTGTTTTATTTAATTTATGACTTTATTTTATTTTATATTTTATTATTTTATTAATTTTTTGTTTTATTTTTAAATTTAATTACATTTTTTTTTTTTTTTTTTTTTTTTCACCTAAGTCCCTGGTGATTCCCACTTGCATTGTGATGTTACAAGGTGCGTGTGGATATCTCAGAGTGAGAAGGACAGAATAAAGTGCTGAAGATTAACGAGTATCAATGAAGCATTTAGATTTAAACTCCATTTCTATTGGTTAATTATGTTCGTCCTCCTCTCTATGCAAACCAGTGGCCCCCTTAGAGAAGGTCACTGATTGGTTTTACCCAGTGAAATATGGGCTGCACTGGATCGCCTCCCACTCTGTGCTTCATTTCCATAGCACTTCCTGAACATGTGCATATTGTTTAGGACAGGTGGAGAAGAGGAAGCAATATTTTCCAGAGAAGAAAAGATGAAACGCTGAGGCTCTTGTAATGAGGGGAGATGGGATTGAAATGGAGATGATGTTGTGAGGAATCCATTGTTGCAGATCCTGATCTCATAAAGAGGTTGATGACATGTAGCATGAAAGCGTTTAGTCACAGTGCAGTGGAATGGATGATGAAGGAGCCTGCACTGCAGAAAGCTGTCACTTCCAGCCTCATGATTAATTCCCTCACAGTACAAGAGAGTCTGCAGCCACTACAGCGCAGAGAATCCTCTAAACGTCTGCATTTTGTTTTAGTGCGTTCGTATAAACTTCCCAAAATATGCCTTGTAATGATGTTGGATATGAAAAAGAACCATGAGCTCCAAATACAGAGTCTCTGACGTGATGCAGGTGATCAGTGCAGTCATGCATCATGCCTTTGTTTGTATCTGTGCAGGTTGGTCGGCTTGACAGATTGCGAAGCCCCTCGGGGTGTGCGGCGTTAACAGTCTGCACATATGGGCGCTTGATATTTTAAGCATGAAAATTTAGGAACAAAATAAATGTGGAAGGCTAGGCATTAAAATTGCATGTGCTTCACATTCCCTTGGCTACTCAAAAGAGTATGTTTTGAATGTTTTTGTATTCTAACCAAATTTTAGGTGTTTTTTTTTCTTTCTTGGGTAACCTTGAAACTGTTTATATAGGACAATGATGCAATGCTATTTTTTTTGGTCTGATCTTTTAATTTATTCAAAAATACATTAAAAATGCAATACATACTTGGATGAACACTAATCTTCAATGATGTGCATGTCTCTTTAAATATCAGATAATTTGATGTTTTTTTATGAAAAGGCAAGGTTAGTTCATTTATGAATCATTCATGATGTTTGAAAAAATGTTTTAAAAATACACTATTGTTTAAAAGTTTGGGGTCAGTAAGATTTATATTTTGTTTTTGGAAGAGATCTCTTATGCTAGACTGCATGTATTTAATTAAAATACAGTAAAATCAGTAATACTGTGAAAATATTATTATTTGCAATAACTTTTTAAATATATTTTCAAATGTATTCATGTGATGGCAAAGCTGAATTTTCAAGCAGCCGTTTTTGATGAATTGAAAGTTAAAAAGAACAGCATTTATTAACAGCAAATATTTTGTAACATTATAATAAATGTTTTTACTGTCACTTATGATAAATTGAATTCGTCCTTGCAGAATAAAAGAATTTCATTCAATAAAATCTTAACTATTTTGGAAAATAAATAAAAAATATAACTGATTAAGATACACTAACCTATGTTTATGGTTTCAGGAAAAAAAAATGTAATTGCATTTTGTTTACATCACATAAAATCTATTGTTTTTTATTATTAATGTTAGATTTTAGATTTTAACTGTTCCTAAAAACATTTTTTAAACCTTATCAAACCTGAAAACGTGACTTTCATGATCTTAATTGCGGATGCTCTTATATTTTTATAATATATTTTATGACTTGTTCACAAATTTTGTGTTTGATATCCTACAGTACGCATATAAAAAAAGCTGCCGTATTCAAACACACTTTCATTACACATTCATGTGCCACAGTTTAAGAGAGGCTTAAGACTAGATTTTATACTGATCTAGGATTTGAAGCTCTCATTAATAGCTCATGCGATTTGGGTTGAATTTGCTTTTGGGATCATTTTGTTTAAGTCATTCATTTCATTTAAAATTCATTTAGCAACACAACGAAACACAAGTTCTGGGGTATAAAAGTTGTGTTTGGTCTAGTATGCTGTGTAAATTGCCATAGTATGCACTGCTGTAGAGGGGTGGATCAAAGCTGCATTTGGGCCACTGTTAGATTAGTGTGTCAAAGACTTGTTTGGGAAGGTGCCTAAGCCCGTGTTTAGGACGTACATGTATGCAATCAGTCTCTCACACTCAGTGTAGTTAAATGTAGTAGACTGGCGGAGTTGAGTGGGTATGCTTCTGCTGCTAAATATAGATGGAGGCAGATGTGGCGTGTGGAGGGAGGCCCTGATGTGGATAACATCACCTTGCCTGCCTCTGACGTGTGTAACATCCTGCTGGCCTGTGACTCAGCATCACCGCTGCAGAAACTAGGTCACGGCCATCTGCTCAAGGGTCAGCGGCAACCCGAGGATGAGAGAATGACCGGAAAAGAGAAGGATGGAAAGGAAAAGTCTGGAGGTTGAATAAGAGTGATAGTAAAGGGTTGCCGGAGTGAAATCTCAGCATTGAATAGTAGCACTATTGGGTGGAGTTGTAGGGAATAACAAGAGTGAAGGTAAAAGAAGGTGGTGTGCATTTGATCACCTGTGTGTTTCACTCACAGCTGATGGATTATTTTCATTCTTTTCTGAATAAATAACATTTGTGAATAAATAACATTTGTGAATAAATAATTGATTACTGATAATTAATAAATAATTGTCAGTAATCATTTACTGATAAACTAAGCGTTATGATCATTAAAGTTTTAATTTTATTAGATGTTAAAAAGCAATACATTGTGAAATTAAACTTTTTGTCATTCTTTTTTTTTTTTTTTTAAACCGCTTAACACACTAGCTTAGTGTATACCATATTTACATGTTATACTATGTTACTTGTTATAAATTCATTTATTTTTTTATCAGACATTATAAACAGCTCCCCCTGGGGTCCTAGGTGGAATCAACTCGGAACAGCTCGACAAAATTGTTCACTACACATTATTCTACTTTATTCAACGGGCAAAATGTTTTGTTTTTTTTTAACTTACATTTTTTAAATGTATTTAATTTATCTTTTCAAAATGTATTTAATTGAGATTTGTTTCATTTTTTTAATTTAATTTAATTTAATTTTTTATTATTTATTTAATTTAATAAAAAATTATTCTTTATTTTTAATTTTTAATTTTTTAATTTTTTTATTATATATATATATATATATATATATATATATATATATATATATATATATATATATATATATATATATATAGAACAAAGACACCTGTGTAGCTGCTCAAATTAGGTAAAAGCTGTAACTGAGTTGAAAATTGAGCATTGTATGTATATTATTCTCAGAAGATAATAGATTAACTTGCCTTCAACTTTGGACCATATTCACACATGCCCCCTAGTGACCATCTTGGAGAGATTTAAGACGGTGTCTGTGGTCTTGGCTCAGCTGGCTGCCGTTTGCTTAGTCAGAGAGACGTTCTCCTTGAGGGCTCTGTGAGGACGACCACGTGCTTTATTTAGTTATTGTGTTGCATCAGCAAAATGAAAAACCATTGCGGCTGAGTAAGAGCGAGAGGCGGGTCGGTAGAGTTCTTGTTATCATGGCTGGCATGGTGCCACACCCCTGAAGTCTGTGTTGTTTGCATGGAGGGGTGCCATATTGACTTGTGAGTGCGCCCTGCTGCTGTTGTCCCTGCGTGGGGTGAGAGTGGGTTATATCACAGAGGCTTTAATCAAACCCAGTGGTGGAGCGACACCGAAACTGCAGCATAGTGAGAGAGACATAGTGTGACAAAGGGTAAAAGAAAGTGACAAATGCATCAAGATGATTAAAAAAGGAAGACAAGGACACAAGCATGGATTGAGGGGACAACAATCAAAAAGAGGAGAAAGAAAGATGGCATGGGAGTTCAGAGGAAGGAAGTGGCAGGAAGCAGAAGAATGAGGAGTTGGCCTTGCAAGCAATGCAAGCACAACACAATTTTATTAGAAATGAGGCTTAAAGTTTCTGTAAGCAGTACGTTAAAGTCCAGTAATTCTTTCTGCCATAGTTTGGCCTTTGAGTAGAGAAGGTGTAACTTCTAATCAGAGTGTTTAAAATTTGTGACAGGATCTCAATAAGGAAACAAGTGAAGTTACACATATATATCCATCCAGTCTACTTGTACATTTTCCATCCATCCATCCTGTACATTTATTTTTTTTCTACCATTCGTATCAGAATTTGCTGGAATCTCGTCACTTTGCATCTGGTTAATGCATGGTCTGGATTCTAAGGTCAGTATTTGGGTTAAAGGTCACAGACGGGCACATTTACTGTAAAATACAACACAGGTCAATCGATTTCCACCTACTTATACTACTTATGCCTGTCTTATAAATCTCCTTTTGGGATGTCCTGAAGGAGCCAGACTCTTTAAGGTTTGTAAGGTTTGCCCTAATGAGGAAATATTTGTAAGCAGACAAACAATGATGCTAAGCTGCTTTAACAGCAGTTCCCATCAAGCATAGAATGGAAGCTAGCAGTGTTAATAGGCTGTGCTAATTAATTGTGTTACTTCGCACCGGGTGTTCAGAGTCTTAAAGCTTCTCTCTTAATCCTATCACAAGGGTCTGATTTGTTTGGTGTCGTGAAAGTTTAATTTGGTTGTCTGATGCTTGACTGGATAGAGTACGGAAAGGAAAAAAAAAATTTATTTAAGTAAATAATTGTATTATTAGTCCCCTTTAAAGGTAGGTATGTTGAGTCAAGCTATGTTATAAAGGGCTGAATTAATTCAATGGCAATAAGAAATTGGAATAAGGAATTTAATTAATATTAAACTTTAACCAAAGAAATAAAAATCTATACCCTGTTTGCCACAATGTTTTTAATATTTTTCCATTTTGGATGATTTTTTTTTTTTTTTGCAATATAAAGAGTGACACAACATTTTTTCGATTATTTGGGACTGAGACTGAAAAATTGACAAGAAATAGTATGCATACTTAGTATTCCTGTTATTCCATTGACTAAGCACCATTTTTTATTGCTATGAAGACTGACCACTTCAAGAGTAACACTTTATATAAAGTGTAATGATCTTTGACTTTCATTTCTTTGGATTTGCGCCATTCAGCACCTGCTGCAGAAACTCAGACTCTCAGTGATTTCTGGACAATTAAAAACATGAAAATTATTGTCAGCTATATCAAATTTATTGCTACAAGTTTAACTGTGGTTGGCACTCAAACAGTTTTTTTTTCTTTTAATATGTATATTTTTATATGCAAAGCAGAATTCTCAGCAGCCATTACTCCAGTTTACAGTGTCACATGATCCTTCAGAGCAATTTAATGCATCCTTGTTGAGGAAAAAAAAAAAAATCATTTTTTCTTTTTTTTTTTAAATCTTACTATACCTAAGCTTTCTAACTGTACTGGATATAAACTTGTAATTGTATGGGCAGATGTAGGACTTCTTTGTGATCCCCCAAAGACGTTAATGCATTCACATACCCATAAAACACACTGGTAACCCCAACAGTTGTCAGACAAAACCATAAAGGCCAGTGAAGCTAAAAAGCCTGTCTGATGCCTGCAGTCAGAGAGGACTAATATAAATGACAGCTCTATCTGATCAACACTGCATGTCTGAGATGAATCATTCGAGGCATATTTTCTGCCCAGAGTGCTGGGAATCGATAAAAGCAATCTGGAATGTGGTAAACAATTTCACTTGCTACTTGAGAGAGATGTGGCTGTAAAGTGTCCCCGTCTTTTTTTATCTCGTATGGTCATTTACAATCCTCAGGATGAATGGCGATAGGCTGCGATTGTCATAAATTTGACCGCAAAGTATGTTCCTCTTTATAAATGAGGGGTTAATGTGGCGCTGTGACTGCACTCATATTAAATGACACTGCTACATAAACACATTAAAGGAGTTCTAATTTATTTTTTCAGTAATACTATTAAATTATTTAAAAAAAAATTAAACATAAAAATGAATTGACATATAAGATCATTAGACTGAAATGTTTAATTGATTTACAGGCCCGTGTGAAAGAAATTTGTTTCTGTTTGCTGGCTAAACCAAATTTAGTTTAATTTTTAGAGTTTTTAGCAATTTTTTAAACCTGATATAGTTTTACCATAAATTTTTCTCCCCATGAAAATAAACACAGAAGCTGGCATGGCGTTAAAAACAAACAAACATACAAACGGACTGTGTACTTCTTCCAAAATTAAAGTTTGTTTGGATAATAAGTAGTTGCAATAATATTAAAATTTAATCAAAAAGTAAAATTCTGTACCAAATTTGCCATGCCTTTAATATTAATTATAATTTTGTATGAATATTTTATATGTGAATATATATATATATATATATATATATATATATATATATATATGTGTGTATATGTATGTGTATATATATATATATATATATATATATATATATATATGTGTGTGTGTGTATATGTGTATATATATATATGTATGTGTATATATATATATATATATATATATATATATATATATATATATATATGTGTGTGTTTGTGTGTATATAATATTATTTAAATGCATTATTTATTATTTAATTTAATTATTATTTAAATTAAATAAATTGTGTATTATTTGTATGAACACGTATATGTGTAGTATTTGATGTATAATTGGGGTTGATTTGCTCATATATCAAGAACGATGAAAGGGGGTGTTCAGGCTACAGTGTCTAGTACGTGCAACAGTGCGCAAATTCACAAGACCTTTTTTATTTCCATAATTTGGAATGATTAGGAATTATCCTTTAAGTTGGTTAGTATGTGGCACCAAAGAGAGCATTTACCTATCAGTAATTGTATGTGCTTGTTACCATTTACCATCAGTAGGGGGCAGCACACTTAAACGCCAAAGTTGGATGTGTGCTGCTCTGACCAGCGTTG
Source organism: Zacco platypus (assembly GCA_038088235.1). Classification (NCBI taxonomy): domain Eukaryota; kingdom Metazoa; phylum Chordata; class Actinopteri; order Cypriniformes; family Xenocyprididae; genus Zacco; species Zacco platypus. Next base: position 13,449,375 of record CM076064.1, on the reverse strand, counting down.
CCATGGTGACAGGGCACAGTGTGATGCAGGCCAGGCGTAATGGAGGGAAACAGAGAGGGCAGTGTAGAGCTGAGAAAGAAACGAGAGCAGAATACCAATCAGATGCCTGTTTACAAACCTCATACCTGTTTTTCCACACAGAATCTTGGACACATGGATCTACAGAGCAGAGCAGCAGCACGCTCTCTGGTTGTGTTTGTCACACTGTATTTGTACATCATCACAACTGGTTTTTAACCTGTGAGACTGCATATTTGTAATTTTATAATTACTCAGATTTGTGATGCATATAATCCTTATAACCATCAGAGTAATACTTAAAATTCCATCTCCCCCACCCACCCAAAGTTTAAATAGTTAAGATGAGTGTGAAAGGTGATATCTATGAGTCTCAGCAGACTGATCTGTCTAATAAGAGTAAAGGCTCATTAGATGACACTGACAGCCGTGGTCTGTCCACAGGGTGCCTTTGAGCATGTTTTTAAATGATGGATAACTATGATCAAGCCCGCTGCCGTATGATTTTAATAATAACAATAATAAAAAATTTATAAAATAAGTGCGTCCTTTTACTTTATTTTATTTTTAATATATATAGATACAAAAATAAAAGAAAAAAATAATATTTCAAGTTAAGTGGAATTGGATTGTGAATTTTTTATATATACATAAATTATAGATTTTTTAAAAATGTATATTATATTATTATTTAATTGTATTGTAACGTATACATACAAAATAAATATTTCAAAGTATGTTAATATAAACATACAAAAATATTGTCTAATAATTTAAGTTAAATAATGCTTCGTACTCCTTTAACCTGAAAACTGTTCAAATGGAATTTAAATGTGAATGTTTTTATAAATTATAGATTTTTTAATAATGGTAATGATAATAATAGTAATATTACACCTTGTTATATGTTTTGTAAGTATTTTGTTATAATATATACAAACAAAAATACAATGACACACATTACAAAATGTTAATATAAACATACAAAAAATATATAATTGGGTTCTTGTTTGATTATCAAAGTTAAATAGTGCTCTATATGCCTTTATCCTGAAAGCTGTTCAGATGGATCTGGAACATGAATTTACATTGGACCAAAAACACTCAAGTGCCTTTAGACTGTGCTGGTTAGTCTGTGTGTGTGTCAGACACTTTCTTTACTTATCTGTCAGGCAGCGGTTTTTCCAAGAGCCTTTCTGTACAAAGTTATATTTCCTGCTTTCATGCACAGGCAGAGAAAAATGCTGAGAAAAATGCTCAGAAAGTAGCTTGACTCCAAAGAAATTTGCAAATCTGACAGTTCTTTCATTTTCCATTGCCAAAGCCAAGTGAGTAAAACAAGACTCAGTTCAGTTACTGGATTTCCTTTTTCCTAGAATTTAGAGCTGGCGTCAGTTGGCAGTGATGTTTCTGAGTGGTACCAGGACCTGTATTCTCTCTCTCTCTCTCTCACTCACTCACACACACATGTTGTGTTTTCATTTTTTTATTGGGACATTCCATAGGCATAATGGTTTTTATACTGTACAAACTGTACATTCTGTCCCCCTACACCACCCCTACCCCTAAACCTACTCATCACAGAAAATGTTCTGCCATTTTAGATTTTCAAAAAAGATAATTCTGTATGATTTATAAGCTTGTTTCCTTATGGGGACCAAAAAAATGTCACCACAAGATCAAAATTTACCAGTATTACTATACCCGTGGGGACATCTGGTCCCCGTTACGTAGGGAATACCCGTCCACACACACGCACACATACACACACACACACTCACTTTCATCTCGCCGTTCTGAATGCCGGATGCTTTGCCTGATCCAGTAATCTCTTCTAAACACACTGTGCTTTAGTTTATTCTGATGGGCATTGAGATCCAGCAGGTAATTGAAGATACACTCTGGCAACTGAGACAGTTGTATTACACACTTGCGTACATGCAGATACACATAAATACGCTGGAATTAATCCAGCATGCTTTGGCTGTCTGTGTTAAGTGGGCGCTCGCAGTTGGGAGCTTATCGGTATCTCTGCCAGGTGCAGTTGGTTCCGTAGCAGTTTGTTCTGTAAGTATCTGTTTTAGGAGGGATTTGGGGCTCGGACACCAAATGGTGTCCCCCATACCCCAATGTGCAGACACACATGCATTAATATACTGTACACCTGACTTATCTTTCCTTCTGAACCGCCAGCTATTGGCCTGTGTTTGGAGAGTGGTGGAGTAAAATGGAAACTGTTAAAAAAATAAAGGATAAATAAAGATAGTGCTGCTACTTGGTCATCTTCATACCGGATTATGGACACACTGAGCAAGAAGAAACCAGTCAGCCTTGTAAGATAAGATGTGCACCATTGGGCCGTTGTAATTTCTGTCTAGAGGGTCTGCATAAATCAGCAGAGAGTCGGCAAAATGAAGCAGAACCGCCGGCCTCACAACAGATATCATACGGCAGTTTGAAAGCTGCAAGATGAATTAGGTGCTCCAAAAGCTGATTTGCTTAATAAACAATAATCCACTTAGAAAACATTGTTAATTCCTTTCTGTTCAGGATTCATTTTGCCGTGTTTGCCTTTATTACTTTGATTTTGTGGCTCTCGATTTGCTTTTTGTGTGCGAGTAATGTAGTTATCATTGGTTTTAAGATATGCTGCACTCCCCGTTTAAAAATATCTTGTAATCATATTTTCTTCATAAAACACTTGTTTCTTCAAAAAGGTGCTTTTAGCCCCATTCTTTGCCCTGCTCTAAATCCATTTCCATATCACTCACAATGCACGTAATAAGATTATATCTTATGTAATCTACTCACTGTCTGTAAAAAGTGCATGGGTCTGTGTAAAAACACACCTTAAACATTTCAGTGAACTACATTTATTTATTTATTTACCCTTTTGTATTTACTAGACAAAGTTACGGTACAATAATTTAAGGAGGCAATATTCCAGATCAGGGAATGTGACAGGATTTTTACTTCAATGAAATGAATGTACTATAATTTAGTTTGATAATGTTTTTTATTTAATATTTTGTATTTTTAGGTTTATTTTTAGGATTTTATGGTACTAAATTATATTTATGCAGTAATTATAATCCATATATTCGCTATTATTGTTAATATATTGTAATATTGTTAATATTGTCCAACCTAAACAGTCGTAAATCTCGAATGCTTTGGAGCACAGACTTAAATATGGTCTCTTTAAAGGCGACACTTGGCAGATTATTGCTGAAGTGAAAAAGTTTGATTAAAAGTGAAGTTAAAAAGTTATAGAATTTTACTTTTATTGTTATAAAAAATGCACAAAAATATTATTTTCAATTTTAATATTAAATATATATTTTCCAAAACACATTTTACTCTACAACTGCATTAAATCTAAATCTAAAGTTGCTTTCCAAATTTTAACTTTATATCTCAAAAAATGAGTTTTCAGTAAGATTTTCTTTGGCCGCAGTACCAAAAGTTTCCACTAGATAAAATTAGTATCCCATTCTTTTCCAATGTGGTGATTTTTAACTGTCGAGGAGTACAAGTGTGACTATTTTATTCATGGCCATTTAACCTTTTTTATTTATGTCCATGTTTCGTGTGTGTGTTCACATAGCAAGTGCCAAAACCTTTACCAAGTTTAGTACCAATCTGATTAAGTATATATATATATATATATATATATATATATGTATATATGTATGTATGTATGTATATATATATGTATGTATGTATGTATGTATGTATGTATATATATATGTATGTATGTATGTATGTATGTATGTATATGTGTGTGTGTGTATATATATATATATATATATATATATATATATATATATATATATATATAAACAAAACATAAAATGTTTCGGTCAAAAATGAGTGAAGAGCACTAGAGGTTATTTATTTCTTTTTTTTTGAAGATTTTTGAATTTTGAAACTTTCACAGACTAGTAACACATTTTGTACTCATTAGTTGTGAATGTCCACTCAAACCACAGGCCATGACAGTACCTTGGTGGTTGTGACATAGTAAGCTACTGCAAATACCAATTACTGTCCTTATTAAAAATTTGTAAAATAAGACAAGACTTTGTTTTCTCTTCCTACACATCTCTCTGTCTTGACATCCCTTGGAGCTCAGATCTCGTCAGGTTTAACCAGGAGTCCACTGTTGCTGTTGAGTCCGACTAGTAAGCAGCTAATTGGAATAAAGTGAGTTTGGAATGATGGATGGGGGTGGGTGTGTAGTCTGGCTGCTGTAGGTTTGAGTAATGACTCGCAACCTGTTGCAGGGATTAATTCACAGCGGTATGCCGCGGCGCGAACATCAACGCCAGACTGCACACACCAACGCAACAGGAAGTTTCACACTCACATATTATTCCCGTTTTAGTTCTGAAAAAGCAGTCTAATGGCTTTCGCATCAAAATGTATTTTTAGACTTGGATGTGGCTAGATTAAGAAACGATCCTCCAGAGGTTCAATTAGAAGAGAAGAGCTCGTTTCTGACCTTCTAGCTTGAACATTGCCTGGCAGAGCTGTTACTTGTTCTACAGCTAATTGTACAGCCTGCTCAACACGGCAGCAATAACACGAACTGTACATTTTTACCTTACTGTAATGTGAGCATTTTCAGTTTTTAAATGAGAAACCTTGTAAAAATATCTGTGCACTTCACTGAATGATTAAAGATCCATAAATGTTCTGGATTTTTAGACCACAAAATATTAAATGTACTTTTGTGAAAAATATTGAAAGCATTTCTCTAGTCATTATATTTTGAACACACATATGACGAGAGTACATTTTGAATTATTTTTGTATCATCGCATTTGTAGCTAATTGTACAGCCTGCTCAACCTGGTAACGATAGCAAGAACTGTACATTTTTACCTCGCTGCGATGTGTGCAACTGAAGATATCTGATGTTTTGGATCTGGTTTTCAGTTCTTAAATGTGAAACGTCGCTGAATGGACGATTGCAAAAGCTCTTTCTGTTTTCCTGAACAGTTAAAGTTGCAACAAGCATAGAAACAGATCTTTAATTCCATATTGTGACGTACATTTAAGTGAAACAGATTATTGAAAACTTGGACTTGGTTTTATCCGCGTTTGTTGATTGGATGGAGGCAGATCTGAATGCGAGCTTGTAGTTGATTTTAAGAAAGGGGCGGGGTTTAAATCGACTAAATGATTGGAGAAATCCAGCACCAGAGAAGAATTTTATTTGGTCAAAATTAAAAACCTATGGATCGTTGAATCAGTACAATAAGATCAATAACATGCATTTAGTGACTACTTTGGATTTGTAAACCACAACATTTCATTTTGTAAAAATGTTTGCATAATTTTTGTGGTTATTATTATTAGTTAGAACACACTATGATGAGAGTAAAAATAAAAGAGTATTAAATTATTATTATTATAAGGAAAAAGGAGAATGAAAATGGGTTTTTAACATTTCTGCAAGATTATTATCCATTTCAGGGATGAAATTGCTCTAAGTGCCCATTTTTAAAAGCGTGTGTTAGTTGATTTTGCTTTTTCCACATCAAATTGGCTGTTTTCATCCTGAGATGTAGACTTTTGAGTTGTTAAACTGTTTTGATCTCATAATTGCCCCCTTCGGATGGTTTATTTGGAATTTTTGTTCCGTTCATCTTTTCGTTTCTTAGAGTTCAATGCAGAAGTGCTGATGTGGTATCAGACTCCTCCAGTCTACACTTATCTTAGTCAGTGCGCTGTACGAAGGTAATCCTGTATTCCCGAAACCCCCACAGGAGGGACCGCATTGAAAATCACAGCGGTTTAGTGTCTAGGTGATGATTCTGAACTGGTATTAAGCTTCACATTTAGAAATTGTGAAAAATCTCTGTATATTGATCATGGCTTGTAAGTCGCAGGGTGTCTCCATTTGTTCTTTTAGGATGCAAAATGGTGTTCATGAGCATTTGTATCTTCTATGAACCCTCTATGAGCCCAGATTGGTGTAAACTTCACAGTGGACTATTACTTGACAGTCTATGCTGGTTTATGTCACCTAAGTTTGCATTTGAATGAAAGCTACAAGGACATTTGGGACCCGAAATCCTTTGTATCACCATGACAATCAATTATGTATGTTCATAAAGTTTAAAAATGCAGTCTCATTTGATCAACGACTACAGACTACAGAGTGGGCGAGAGAAAACTGAGAAACTGATTACATCATTAGGCCTTAATGAGACTATCCATTCAAAGAAATTCTCCAGAAGTGCAATATTCCCATTAATCTGGTAAAGGGAAATCCCTGGAGTCTCTTGTACATGTGAGAAACCGAGAGTTTGTCGGGAGGCAATGCCGGGGAGTGATCTGGCATTGGTGCGGGCACCCAGCGGAACCACATTAACACATAAACAGCTTTTGGCTATTGGCATCTCTTTGAAATGGTGCTGGGTAAGCGATCTGTGTCTTCTAAACAGATGGTGGAGCTGAGGGTGGGAAATGTTTCACATGGCCCACTCTATTGCTTGCACTGGGTTGAGGTGGCAGCCAGGTATCCCCATGAGTGTGAATGGAGGTGTGCTACTATGTGTTAATGTCTCTCAGATTACTGTTTCACGCCCATGCTCTTCGATTAATATGTTTGTTTTTTTGTTTTTGTTTGTAATTTATTACATTGAGAAACATAGTTGCCAGACATACTTCTTTCAAACGTTCAACAACAATTGTAATCCATTATGGTTCATACACTGTTGTTTAAATGTTCAAAGATTATTTTTTTTTGTTTACAAAAGAAGTCTCTCATGCTCACCGAGGCTTTTATTTGATTAAAATACTGTAAAAACAGTAATATTGTGAAATATTATTATGATTTAAATTACTCCAGTCTTCAGTCACACGATCCTTCAGAAATCATTCTAATATTCTGATTTGGTGCTCAAGAAACATTTCTTCTTTTTTATGTTGAAAACATTGTTGCTTTTTTCAGGTTTTTTTTTTTTTTTAATGAATGGAAAGTTCAAAACAACTTTTTTTTGAATTAGAAATTTTGGAAAAGTTTTTGCCGTCACTTTTGATCAATTTAATGCACCCTTTCTGAATAAAAGTATTAATTTCTTGGTAACACTTTACAATAAGGTTCATTAGTTAACATTAGTTAACAACATTAGTTAACATGAACTAATAATGAACTGCACTTATACAACATTTTTTAATCTTTGTTAATGTTAATTTCAACATTTACTAATGCATTATTAAAATCTTGTTAACATGAGTTAATGCACTGTGAACTAACATGAACAAACAATGAACAACTGTGTTTTCATTAACTAACGTTAACGAAGATTAGTAAAAACAGTAACTAATGTATTGCTCATGATTAGTTCATGTTAGTTAATACATTAACTAATGTTTAACTAATGAACCTTATTGTAAAGTGTTACCAATTTCTTTTTTTAAAAATATAACTGACCCCAAACTTTTTAGTGGTAGTTTGTACCAGTGTAGTGTGCATTAGCATCTCTTAAACTGTCCTTTTCCTCCATTTTTGCTCTCAAAATCTCCATAAGCTCCTACTATTTGGAACCATTTTTTTGTGGAATTTCCCCTAAATACAATACAATAAATACAGAATACAAACCTGTGTTCTGGTCGTTGTTAACACAATACTATAGGAACGCTCAGAAATGCTCTTTCGACCACAAATATGTACACAAATATTTTAGACATTGTTAGCAGCATTAGCCACTAGCAGGAACTTTTATCCAGTAGTAGTGAAACAAAAGAGTCAGAAGCATACTGCACTACTACAGATTTCTACTGAGTTTGTCCATGATTCAGAATCATTAACACGTGTCTTCCCCTCTGTTTTGCAGGAAATAAACTCAATAAAGACCTGAAGCACTACCTGAGCCAGAGGTTTCCGAAATCCTCCGCCGACTATGAGCTTCAACAAACCATACGAGACAACCTCTACCGCCATGCTGTGCCTTGTGAGTATTTTTATTTCTTCTTTCTACTTTTCCTTATCTTTCAGAGCACCCAATTCCAGAGTACAGCCTATTTTCTGTACTGTACTCTTCGATATTGCTCTATTTCTCCGCATTATATTCTTTTGCTAAAGTTCATATGGAGAAGGTGTGTGTGCAACAAAGTGATGGCTGTACTGTTTGTACTGCGGCGGTGGAAGGGAGGACACTGCAATATTCACAGAAATCCTCCTTTCGATCGAGTAGGTGGCAGCCATGTTCTTGGAGAAGTGTGATGAAATAGTGTGTGTTTTTGTATTTGTGTAGAGGAAGAGTATTGGATACGTGCTGTTGAGTGGACGTGTTTCAGTTCTATAAGACAGATGTTTCTAGTAGTCTATATATAGATTTTTCCCTTGTGCATGTATGACTAGAACCTGGCAAAGATTTTAATGTATTTCAAACCAGTTATAATGTACTGATACTGTAATACTGCAATTTACACAATTTCATGTACATGTATGTTTATATACAAATTGAGTTTTTCATGAATATATGATTTGACACTAAAGCTCTGCTTTTAGTGATTTCTGCATTTTAAGAAATCATAGATACTATTCTCAAAAAAAAACCATCAAAGCTGTTCTAAAAAGTAGGCAGCAACATTGTTCTTTTGATATGATCATGTCAATCCTAGAATGCATTGCAAAGAAATTTAATCCCAGAATGAACTGCAAGGAAAAAAGGTAAACATTTTTTGAAAGTATAGTACTTTACGTTAACATCTGTTAATGGATCAGCTAACATGAAATAACAACCAGCAATACTTTAACACCACTAATTATTATTCTTGGTTAATGTTCATTTCTACATAAACCAGTGAAATCAGTACTTTTATTCAGCAAGGATTCATTGAACTGATCTAAAGGAACAGACATTTTTAATGTTATAAAAGCTTTCTATTTCAAATAAACACTGTTCTTTTGAACTTTCTATCCATCAAAGAGTCCTAAAAAATCAGTTTTCACAAAAAATATTATGCAGCACAACTGTTTTCAACATTGATAATAATAAGAAGTGTTTCCTGAGCACCAAATCAGTATATCAGAATGATTTCTGGATCATGTGACATTTAAGGCCGGAGTAATAATGCTAAAAAAATCACATTGGCAACCACAGGAATAAATTACATTTTAAAATAGATACCTAATGCATGTTAATGATTACCAAATTAGCCTTATTGTAAAGTTTTACTAGAGAAACAGAGAAAGTGAGAGAAATTATAAATATACTTTTTAAAAATTTCTTTTGATAGCAAAAAGATATTGAATGAGAATGCAAAGCAAGTAAAAATGACTATTTCAGACATTATTTGTATATGCTGTGTAAATTTTATGTACAAAGTTGTACGAGTTGTTCAAGTTGTTGTTTCCTTGGTTATTAGCTTAGCAATGCTAATGTCACACACTGCAGCGCAGGAGACGTGACAGTTTATTTCAATGTTTGATGTTAGCATATCGCTAAGACAACAAAGCAAAACTCTAGCATTACATAAGGCAAGAGACAGCAAGGCAGCTCACTGGATTTTTGCTACAGATTTGCTGACATATTTCTCTGTGCTTTGTAATAAGTCATAATATTTGTAGCAGCGCTCTCAATGCTGTCTACTTGAAAAGAAATCACCGCTCAGCTTTAAACTGTTTAGATGGTGAGTTTTGTGTCTTTCTACAGTTAATAGAGTTGTAGACCGTCTCCGATTAAACACTCTGATCCATTAGCTGATGTGACAGAAAGTGAGTGGCAGTGTGTGTTTGAGAGTGATTGATAGACACGAGACAGCTGGAGGGACAGATGGGAGGGAAGGGCCGATCAAAGTAGTGGGCTCCATCTCGCTTCTCAACTTCATCACTGTTTCATGGATACAAAAACACAGCCGTGGCCTCCCAGAAATCAAAGCCACCCAAATGTGTGCAACTTGAAAGACAAAAATCATTGCTTTAAATGTGAAGTGTGACATTTCTGCCACTAGTGGCACCAAACTGAATTGGTTTGGTTGAGCAATGGGAGACGGGGTAAGGGTTGAGTTTGGGATTGGTTTAGAAACAGATTGGTTTAGAAATTGCACGCTTCACCTCTAGGCATGCCATGTAGATTGTGGACATTGAGGACAGATGAGATGTGTGAAAGAGGCCATCTATGTGAAACTGGAGCGGCTACCTCTGAGGTGGGTTATGTGTCCAGATGCTCCAAATTCAACAGTTCAGCATTTGGGACTCTTCATATAACAGCAGCTCATGCCGATCTGGGATCAGTGTTTATCTGTCGTAACAAATAAGATGATGGGAGTGCCTGGAGATGATTTTATATCACTATACTTAATCTAGATCATGTTTGATGTACATAATGTGCATGTGTGTGGATCTACTTACTGTCATATCAACCACTTCGATGGGAAAACTGATTATAATCAGCCAGTTGCATACTGTATATTACCACAAATTTTGCCTCCCAAGTACACCAACTGTCGGTAAGCATTTATTTAAAATAGAAGTCTTTTCTTTACTGTCACTTTTGGTTAATTTAATGCATCCTATCTGCATAAAATTATTACTTTCTTTAATTTAAAAAAAAAAAAAAAAAAAATCTGACAGACCCCAAACTTTTGAATGGAAGTTTAGATTAAGGATTAGTTTCGTACAGTTTAAAAAGACTGAAAAGATGAATATGTGACACATGATTCTACAAATTCCATAAAAAAAAAAAAGCCATGATTCGTATTTATAACAATAAAAACCTGTTTTACTCTCCTTCCCAAATGTACAATCTAGCTCACATTCTTGCACGTTTATTAGCAGTTTGTTCCATCGGGATGAAAGGATGTACGTTTTAGTATCAGGTTTAATGGAGCAGTTTGTATCTTGCTGTCAATTACCTGCTAATTTTACATGACTTGGTGCTGGTGAACATGACAGCAATGAGTCAAGTTTGATCAGAGCTTGTGTGTGTGAGGGTCAGTTGGTGCTTATACATGAGGAATGTGGAGGGGTGCAGCTGTCTCTTTTGTGCACTGATGGGCCGAGCAGCTCGTTGCCTCACCAGGTGGCCAGTGGCAGGGAGTGTGTATAATGATGTGTGTGCGTGTGTGTGTTGTGTGTGTTTGTGTTGGGGGTGTAATGGCCGGCTGGAGAAGAGTGACAATGAAGGCAAGTGACCCTGAGATAGGACTGCATGTCACTGATACATTTAAAGATACAGAGGCAGATTCAGCTGTCATTATGTGCGTCTACCCTGACCAAGGTCTGTTGTCTCACAAAGTTTGCCAGTGTTACTGTGAACTGAGTCAAAGTGTTGTTACTGAATCAGTAACTCTGATTTTTTTTTCCACAGCTCTCTGAAAGCTTTCTTGGTTAGTCATGACATTCTGTGGTCAAATATTTTTTTTCCCAGGCAACATAGCTGTGGTAGTTTAATTATAAATATTCTTTGTAATCTTTTGCTTCTCAAATTATTAATTCATGAAAATATTTTGGGGAACATATATAAGTGTGTGTGTGTGTGTGTGTATATATATATATGTATGTATATATATATATGTATGTATATATGTATGAACATACAAATACAAATAAAAACAGTTATTATTATCATTAAGAAATTTAGTTATTTTAATTTTTCAATGAAATTTGTGTCTATCCAAATGATGTATAAATTATTATTATTTTCATATGTGTATTATAAATACAAATGATATGTCAATATTTATAAACAACAATAATAATAACAATAATATATTATTATTATTATTAACAACAATAAAAACAATAACATTAAAATATTAACATAATAAATGATAGTTAATAATTGTTGTTGTTGTTGTTATTATTAATAATAATATTAATATTAATAACAACAACAATAATAATTGTTTTTATTGTTTTTTTATTACAAATAATAGAATATTTCGGTCCAGCGAAATTACTCCATTCATGTACAAAAATGCAGTGTATTTACAAGCCTACAGACATGGCACCAGTGATAATACGTGAACAAATGTATCTTTTAACCTTTCTTTTTGAAAAAGCAGACACATATGCATTTTGTTGAGACATATTGAAGCAAAATGAACTGCTACTAATGTAAAATGTCCTGATTTGGGCTATAAATCCAGATGTCCAGTGCACATTTCATTCTGCTTCTGTATCTCAGAGTGTTTTTGTCTGAAGAAATTGCGTCTTTTTTTTCCCTTTCTGTTTCTCCCATATTTTGTCCAAACCTCAACTCTAGCAGCTAGAAACAGGTGCCTATGAAGTAATTTTGTGGTCCTGCGAATATTTCATTTCTCTGATTGTTGTCCTGTGATGTAATAGTCAGGAACAAAAAGCTGTGCCCTTTGTCTTTTCCTCATTTCGCGCTCCAGCTTTTCATATCACCGACACCGTCAACATAACAGATGCCGCTGGAACAGTGCTCCCTCCCTTAGTGTTTTCACATTTCCTTCTCAGTCCCTCTGTTCGCGTCTTCATCTATCAGTCTATTTAAGCCTCCCTGTGGTTAGCCAGCCCCTGCTTGCCCTCTCTCGCTCCCCTCCTCTCTCCTGCATCCCCACACCCCCCCTCCACACCCCCTCTTTGGCTCTCTCACTCCCTCCATCCCTCCATTTGTTTTTCTGCTCGGTAGCAGACAGCAGGATTGCAGCTGAGGACAGGTTGCTGCTGCGTTTTCTCGCCAGAGAGAAAGAAAGGATTACCGTCTGGAGGCTGCACTGTGGCGAGGCAAGTCCGTCTTATTTTTCTGCATGCTTTCGGTCGCGTTTCGCTCTATCTTCTGAGATGCGGGAAACGGATTAGAGGGTTTGGGGGGTGATGTATGTGGCTTAGTGCGTGCAGTGGATGCTTCATATATAGGCTAAAGGGTTGGATTGGGGGTGGGGTTGTTGTGGGGGTGGGGTCGGGGGTTGTAGTGGGGTTGAGTCAGGGGAAAGAATACGAAAAAAAGAGCGCAAGATCGAACCCTTCAGTCACATCTCGTTCACAGGGACAGATGGCTCCTAGCTGAGGAACTTTCTCATCAATATGATTTATTTTCAATCCATTGTCTGGAGTCCCTTTGGGGCACCGAGTTCATTTTTCCTCTGTGAGTGTGCGTACACGTATATATATGTATATGTGTGTGTGTGTGTGTGTGTGTGTGTGTGTGATGGAATGATGATGTGGCAGAGGGAGTACGGTACACTGAAGGGCCATCACCCTTGATGTAATGAGCAATGATCAACTCATCACCTGAACAAAAGCGCCAGTGTCGAAGCGGCGCAGCGAAATTCAATTTGTCACTGCCCTTCGCACCACAGTTCGTGCTGTGGATCCCTCATATGCTGCCTCAGACAGGTTACTGCCCAGTCATATGCTGTCTTCTTATGTTAGGCATCACAAACATTGTTGCTAGGTAGATCTCTGCATCTAAGAGAATGTATTTATTCATTCTGTGGCTTTTAGGTTTCATTATTTCAATCAAAATCTGATGTTTTTCAGCCTAATCTGCAAGAAAACAAATGCAGCTTGAAATTTGCATCTTTCATTTTAGCTAATTGAGTTAACATAGCATTCACGGCCACTGATGACTGTGGGAGCTAGCTAATTAGCATTTAGCATGTGTACTACTCTGTCTGCAGACAAGCAAAGCGCTTCAACTACAGGCTTGGAGACAGGGTAGATCTGAAGAGCGCCCCGGTCGCAAGTCAGCTACGATTAGCAGACAGAAGAGAGATAATACCTGCAGGGAGCCGAGGGCTCTCAGTAGGTAGGACCGACGTTCGAGTGAGTTTTAGCATTGACAGTCTATGTCTGGATCGTATGATTTTTGCATAATGTCACTAAGTTTAATACAAAATGCATTTTTTTTTCCTGCCCTCTAAAAGGGACTATTTGGAGGTCTGGTCCTCTCTGTTTGGGTTCGTCTTGAGTTTCCAGGCTCCATTTTGATATGTCAGCTCAAGGTTGATATCACTGAGCAAGCATATGTGGGCGGCATACTGAGAAATTCGACGAAATCTGGGCATGTTCAGAATCCAAATCCCGTTCCACGTTTTCTTTGGCTAACACCTTGTTGAGCGTAGACGAGTCTTGCGATTTGGCTGTTCTTGGCCTGAAATGCCCATTTGCTCACAGCACTTGACATTCTGAATTCGAAAGCATTTTGTGAATTCATTTGCAAGTCAAAAGCGCCCTCAGAATGTGTTGATCACCGTGAGAGTGGACAAACTAGAGACCAACATCGAGCCTGTCCAGGGGGCACTGCTTGGATGGGCGGATTTAAAAAGAGGTTTGAGGCACAAAAGGAGAAGAATGCCTCTTCAGATACCACTCCATTCATGTGCTGCTTCTGAACAAGAAAGACCAGGACTGGCTATCTGCAGCAAGTTGCCCAATTTTTTTTTTTTAGATGTCCTTCAGAATCAAAGATTGGAATTACTTCAGAAATACTAAAGAATCTTCAACCTAGTGCTCAATTGTCCCTCGTCCACATGAACTAGCATCTACTTTCCTTCCCCTTCCTAAACGCAATCATTATTAACTCACTATTAATTTCTAAATTAAAGGGATAGTTCTCCCAAAAATGAATGATCTGTCATCATTTACTCAACCTCTTTCCAAACCCGATGGAACACAAAAGAAATTTTGAATAATGTTACTGTCTGTACAATGAAAGTCAGTGAGGTCCAGAATAACTCTGAATAAGAGATATTTTATAATATCTTCTGTGTTTCACAGAAGAACAAAAGGTGAGTAAATGATGACAGAATATTAATTTTAGGTAAACTATTCCTTTAATCATGCAGCCAATATGGAAACGTTCTAAAGATGGAAGTTTAGATGCACACTAAGGCCTTTACATTCAGTTTTTGACACAACAAAGCATCTCCGCTATTCTTCAGCAGTCAAAAGTTTGATATTATGTAAAAGGTGAGCTTTAAATCCGAATCACAGCTCCACGGGGCTGAGAAGATGATTCACGCTGAGATCCACCTAGAAATAGAATCTCATACACAGGCTACAGGACACAATGTTTCTGTCATTACCTCTGGCCTATTTCCTCAGGGTTTCATCTGTAGATGCGTGCTTGTCCTTTTGCCACTGTAATCATTCAGCTTGAGGGTTAAAAAAGCAAGAGAGGGAGTTTGAGAGACTTGCTTGAGATATATGTGACTTGTTTGATGGATGAGGGAAGTAATTTCGTTGAGTGGCTATTAGTGGTCAAAAGGCCATTCAAAACCAGATTCTTTTGATTTAATTTATTTTCAAGTTCACACATATATTTTAAGCTCATTTGAAAAATGGAGAACAATATGTGGATTTTAGTCCAAGCTAATGAGATGTCACACACCTATAAAAGACAACAAAACATTTAAAGGGACAGTTCACCCCAAAATGACAATTTTGTCATCATTTACTCATCTTGTTCCATACCTGTATACTTTATTTCATTGTGGAACATAACAGTTCAAGTTCAAATGCACTTTTTAAGCACAAATGAAAGATGGAGAACAATGAGTGTATTTTAGTCGAAGAAATGCTGCCATCATGTTGTTCCAAACCTTTTTTTTCCTGTGGAACATAAAGATATTTAGATGAAAGTCTCAGTGTTTTTGTCCATACAATAAAAGTCAGTTAGGTCCAATGTTATTTTGAACTTATTTCTGAGTGAACCAAAATATTTGATGGGAAATAATGTTGGGAAGGACTTGTTTTTATCCATTGAGTTTTCAAAGAATCATGGATTGTTTGCTGTGATATTACTGGTTTATATTATTTTCCCCCGCCCTCATGACCATGATTACATCATCAGAAAAATTGTTTTGGGGGCAAAAAATTTTATATTTTGAAAGCCCTATGAAAATATTTTTTTAACTGGTAAATTATTCACATTTAACACCAGTATCACCAGAAAAATAATGTCATACAGTAGATTTCAGATCTATAAATTCTATAACTACTTTTTTTGGTGGAGGCTTAATAAAGGGAGGGAAATGACTTTGGCCAAAATGTGGTCACACACAGAAGACCCCCCCCCCCCCCCCTTTCCGACCTCTGACGTATGCCCCACTGGCCTGTTGGAGTTAAACAATAGTATTGTATGCATGCACATGGCTGGCCTGACCAGCCCGATTTTTATCTGCTAAATCTCATTCATCCTCTAATCCCCATCCTAGCCCACCATTTGATTGCCTTAGTCACGTTGTATTTGTGTATGTACTTGTGTGAGCTAGAGAGAGTGTGCACGTCTTCTTTGCAGCGGGAACCATGTGTGTATCTGTCTGCAAGTGTGTGTTGGAGGAGGAGGAGGAGGAGGAGGGAGGATGTGGGGACAGAGAGAGAGAGAGAGAGAGAGAGAGGTGGGCGGGCGGAGGTGGATGAGTGTGAGCCTGAAGACGTTTAGCTCAGATGGTGTTTTCTG
The DNA here is from genome assembly GCA_038088235.1 of Zacco platypus. NCBI lineage: Eukaryota > Metazoa > Chordata > Actinopteri > Cypriniformes > Xenocyprididae > Zacco > Zacco platypus. The sequence goes on along the minus strand of CM076064.1, from coordinate 13,432,963 downwards.
TGCGAGCCCCTCACATTGGCTGAGCTTCAACGCTGTGCTGGACGACCGCTTTACAGAGAACGAGATTGCGAGGAAGAGGAGGAGGAGGGACGACAGACTGGGCAGTGCTAGCTGAGCTACAAGCATCTGATGCTCACCGGAACAGGATTCTGTGATTTTTCTGCTCTTTTCTATTGGATTTCATCTGGTTGTGCAAGATCTTGAGTGGATTGCATCCATTGGAAGTAGCGGCTGCGAGGTTCTCTGCTAAGGTAATTTAGCACCCCCCCCAAACATCACCTGGACTCTTTGGGTTCTGGGGTTTGACAATGGGGGGTGGGGAATGAGGGATGGGAAAAGAGTGACAGAAAGCTGGAAGCAGCAACGCAGCGAACGCAGCTGCATATATGACCGTCTTGAGGGATGTGAAAGGATGTGATTTTTTTGAGGATGGCAAAATGGTGCACCAGAGATGCCGCGGTCCATGTTCGCTGCTGGAGCGCGTGTGTACGTGCCTGTCTGCTTGAGCGAGCTGAGGTTGAATTAAGCTGTGGTCACTTGACGTGTTGGAGGCCATTATGTTTGGAGTTGAGCAGTGTGGCAGGCGTCTCTCTCCCAGCCCCCCTCCCATCCACACCAGCCCCATGTCTGTCTCTCCGCTGCAGCCGCTGTCTTCAGCCGTATCTGTGTCTGAAAGGCTTTCTCATGCTCTTTTTCTCTCGCCTTTTCATGTAAGCTCAGAAAAGATGCCGATTTTGAAAGGTTCTCTGTATCTTAGTGTCATTTTAGGTTAAATAGCTTCATACTCTGGCTCATAAATGGCAGGCCGTTGTTTAATGGGTCTTAGTATCTTTAGATGATTTGAAGATTTGAGCCGAGTAAAGCTGAAGCCGGGAACAGGCCTGGTGTGTGTGTTTGTATTGCGTGGCGTTTCTGCTGTAAGCTCGGTTTTGGTGTGTTTTTTAGACTCCATCAAATCAAATCTACTCAGCTCATCAAAGCATTGATCGATATTTTCGGCAAAGCATTATTTGGTCTTGATGCATTGATCAGTGATTTCAGCACAGACATCATTGACCTGAGTAGATTTGTTTTGATGGAGTCTATGAATGCTAAAACCGAGCTTTGTTTTGAAGTGGATCTGCAATTGGAGGGTCTTTTGGGGAGATATGTTTACAGAAAGCAACTCCATTTTGCTAATGGGAATATGTGGGGTGGAAAATGCCAGAATCGGGGATCTGTGTTGTGGATTAACCCTTTGGTGGGACAGATGGTTCTCTCTCCCACTGAGCCGGAAGGGCTGGCTGTCAACATCAACATGGGCGCACATCCCCTAGCCTTTCCCAGTCATGTGTCTTCCCTTTCCCAGTGTCTCCCAGTTCCAGATTTCCCAAAAACAGGGAGCATGAGATGCCAAAAATTCTCCTTCTCTTCCTCTCTTTCTCTCTCTTTTAAACCTGGTTTGGTTTGTGTATGAATGTAAAATGAACCCTTATTAACATTACCAGTGTAAACTGTTATGTCATTCAGTGTGTTTTGATAAATCTGTAGTGATCTGTCAACACTTTGCGGGCATCAGTCACACAGAAGAGAAGGTAGAGGCCCTCAAACGCCTCTGCTGTGACAGGACTGTCAATATCTTATATCCCTTTGAACTCTACTGACGTCGCCTCCAGCCTGTACATGCCATTTATTGGTGCTTAGCCTTTTGATTAATGCTTCTGACAAAGTATAGGTGCTTTCAGTGTTTTTTCTTTCTTTTGTATTTCAAAAAGATCTTTCTTCTTGTCCGTGTCAGTCAGGATAGGCAACAGATGGTGAAAGAACTTAAGTGACTTGTCAAAGGATAAAAGAGTTTTTTTGTTTTTGTTTGGGTAATTAAGTTTTTTTTTTTTTTTATAAATCTTATTGGTTTTACTATTTTACAGAGTGAATACTACAAGGTATTTGGAGCCCTGCTCGTGGTTTCAATCTTAATGGAAACTGTGGCCTTGCAAAAATCATCTAAACATGCTTTCTGCAATGTGAATCCAAGGCCACACTTCATTCCAGTGTGAGGAAAAACTGGTCTAGTATTTCAGTTTGAACTGAAAGTTAGGTTACAGTGTTAAATGCCATTTTTATTGGTTACACTTTATATTAGTGTCCAAGTTACACTTATAACCTGGTAAATATAGATAACTGTAATAGCAACAAGGTATATTGAATTACAAACAGCTGCACATAATAATTTACACATTAAGACATTATTCACTAATTTTACTCACATTTTTTATTAGTCAGAATTGATTGATTTCCTTTCGGAAAGTCTCTCTTTCTTTTGAAAGATAGGATCATGGCTCGTGTTTGTGTGTGTACAGTGAGTATTTATGGTGCAGTGGTTATTTATGTTGTTCTAAAAGCAGAGAGCCTTCTTTATAAAACTGTGATGAATGGAGATACACCAAGGATACGTGTTTTATCAGGTGTAAATAACAGTTTGTCCCAGCTGACTGCAGTCAGATGAGCTGAGATGGATGTTTATACGAGGTGTGACGTTAATACCATATATTTTACAATAAATAATATGTGTGTATTATTTGATATATGCATGTATATATGTAATGATTATTTTATTCTCTCTGTTTGTATATTGAAACATTTCCTTTTAAAACAAGCCGTTGGGGCAGGACATATCGAATGGCTTCTTACACTTTTTAAAAAGCCAATATCCTTCATTTTACATCACAGCTGTGAAACATGATTTGCTCATTGTCAATATTATCAGAAGTAGGTGAATGTAAATGGGGAAGGACATTGTCATTCTAGAGAGCATTTAAATGAATAAATTTGTTTTATACAATTGTAAGATATTAGAAATATTATCTGTTTTTCCACAGGAGAATGTTTTAAATTTTATTGTAATTTATAAATGTTTGTCTGCTTAAAGACCAACTTTTACAAGTACACTAGTATATGATACAGTGTTTGAGAGGCTCTCAAAGCCAACACTTTCAAGTTTAAAGTTTTGCCACTCATTTGATTAGTTTAATCATTTTTCCAGTTATGCCATTGCCTTTTTCATTTATAGATTATAGAGAGAAACACATGCAGGAAAAAAGAGAGAGATGACAAGAGCGCAAAAAGAAGGAAGAAAGAGATGAACGAGAGAGAGAGAGAGTAGCCTGTATTACTCACTGGGTCAGGCTCATGAAAAATTTAATCAAGCCATGCAGATAACAGCTTCAGCTCAGAACAAACACATCCCAGTGTACAAGAGCATTTTTCAATTAGTTTTTATGTATTTAACTAGGAGGGCATCAGAAAACACATGAAATTGCTTCTGTGAGAAGAGCGCTGAAGATTTAGCATCTTAAACGAACCCAGTTTTTGTTGTAGAAATATTGTAATCATGCTTTAATTTCAAGCCAAAAACCACAGGCCCTTTAATAACTTTTGAAATGCGCAAACATCCGAATGCTGGTATAGTGAGAGTCTTGACTATTATTAGAATGATGATAATGAGTCGTTTCCAAATGCTTTAACAACAGCCTACGCTACACCGCTAACTGAATCACGGTGGTGCGGTTCAGAGTCACTTAAAGCGTTGCGTCTGATTGATTGCCTCTCCAGTTACTGCAGTATTGCTCTCCAGGAATGCAATACGTCCCCTTAAACACCTCGATCCGCTTTATAACTGGACAGTATGTTGCTATGTCCGATTTCACAATGCCAGGTAACATTTGTATTGTTGTGGTTGTGAGAGGTGAAGCTGACCTAGTATAAGAGAAAACAAAGAAGCTAGGAAACTTCTTTGTGTCTAGATTGAAAAGGGAAAGTAACTTAGTTGGGCAAATAGGTCACCTTGAAATGGTATTAACATCTAATCTTTACAGTATATGAATTATTGGGTTTTTCTTTTTATTGGTGAGGAATTATTCTTTGTTGGGCATTAGAACAAATGCAAGACAGTGAAGTATTTAATGCACCGAGGCTTCTGATGTGGTGCTAGTTTCAATGTGTGGCACACCTTTGCTTGACCTTTAAGGATTTGAATATGGATGCATGCTAATTTTAATACTTATTATGTATAAGAGTCATCAGACACTGCTGAATCATACAGGCTTGCTATTTTTGTCCACTTTGCAACTGTGATTTTTTCCTCATCGAGGGATTAGTATGCGCATACACACATACTGAGTATTAAGTTGGCTCAGAGACTAGCGTTTTGAAGTCAAAGCCTTGTTACACATAGGTGAAACTAAAGCCGACATCCAGCTTTATAATTCAAATCTGCCTGCTATTTAATTTTTTTGTGTACGTGTTTATTCTGTGGCATTTATCATCTGAGTTTGTATCGTGCCATTGTTTCTCTGCCAATGCCTTTTGCCAATGTTTTACTCATACTTAGGTTTAGAGATTTAAACAAACTCCTAACAGCAGGGTGTTTTGAAGTTTTGTAACCAGGATTTGGTTATTGTTAATTCTAATCAGAAGTCATTGGTAAATGGAGAGAGAGATTCTCACAGTACAGAACATTTAATTAAACTATTTTTAAATAAATGGGGGGGGGGGGCTTCGGATAATTTGCTACAAAAAGGTTGAGAAGCTCCATAGACTAACTAATACTGAAGAGCAAATAAGAGGCCAATAAAAAAACAACAACTAGCAACTACAGAGAACACCCTGGTAATTTCATCGCAAAGTGGTAAAAATAATTCAGGACACCTTTTCAACTGCTTAGCAACACCTTGCCAACCATGTAGTGGTATTATCTTTTTACTTTTGCAGGAGTATTGTCTTTTTTTCCAGAAAATTATAACAATCATGTTTTTCAAAGGGCAGCATGTTTGGCAATTTCTTTTTTTGAAAGCGAAGCTGAAGGAATCTTTCCTAGGCATGTGGGTCAGTGAAGCTTAATGCTTAAAGGTAGGGGAGCTTTGAAACCATAAGATCCCACCCTTCCTTCAGAGCATCGCCAAAGCCACACTGCATTAAACTACCTCACGTCTCAAAGCACATAACAATACAATAATAATGAACATAAAAACTTAAAGAGCACTGACCTGTGCCACCTGACTGTTGCAGATTCATTTCGTTGTTGATAGTGTTTCCATTGAAGCGCATAATTTCGAGTCAAGAACCGCTCCGAGTATATCGTCTCAGGTTTGCATCTTTTCCAAATTATGGTTGTTATGGCGTGAACGCAACATTGGCTTGTTGTTTTGATTCAGGAAGAACTGTAAAAGGTGGCTGCTGTTTTGGTTCTCAAGACGGTCTGTCTAACTGCATAGCATGAAATGATGACGTGTGATGTCTGCTCGAACAAGGTGTGCGAGGTATGGCCGTACATACGTTGACAGGCAGGTAGGACATTGTATCGTTGCATTTAGACAGAATTTTTATGGTCCTACGCCTTCCAAAGATGAGATACATATACCACTTAATTGAGGGATTGCTATAAGGATGTCAGGATGTGAAGAGACTTTGAACCAGAATAAAAAAAATGTTTCTGGAGCAATTCTCCTACCCTGTCTTTAAGGACTGTGACACACCTGATGGTTAGCTGTTGGCCAACTTCGAGCTGTAGGCGAGCGTCTATACGAATAGTTTATGCAGTGTGTTCTACACATCGGCTCTAGCCGGGCTCGCTGTGACGGCAGTTCACTCGATTCAGCATGTTGAATCGACATCGAGGCCGTCGTGAGAGAGATCGCTGTGATTGGCTGTTCAGTTTAGCGAACAAGTCAGTGCGCAAGAATAAAAGCAAAAGTGATGACAGCAAGCTAAGAAGTCAAGATGGCACAGACAGAAGGCTGTTCTAATTTTATGTAATTTTACCTGAACATTCCAATATGCAAATATTTTCATAACAACTTTCTTCTTTCCAGGCGGCTTATGTTGTTATCAACATGATTGTTATTCTAAATGGTAAGCAAGTGCTGCTTTGTTTGATTTGCATATCTGCAGTCCAAGTTTTGGTTTCCCTTTATGAATGATGACTGTTACCTGCTGACCAGTGTTGGGGAAAGCTACTTTTAAAAGTAATGAATTACAATATTGCATTACTCCCTAAAAAGTAACTAATTTCGTTACTTAGTTACTTTTTTATGGACAGTAATGCTTTGTTACTTTTGCGTTACTTTTTCTTATCTGGGCTGGGCTGTTTGTTTGTTTTTATAACAACAAAAATGTTCTATTTTTGGCAAATGTAAAGGCACTTTCACACCAAAAGTGAAATGAATAGGCCAGAATTTGCTAGAGGAAATGCAATTTCACGCCTGTACAGTAGAAGGCGCAGCTCAAATTAACTAGCCTTTCAGCTGTGCTGCCATTCTGGAATACAGAAGAATTTACATAATACATTTATAGTGGTTTACTGTAGAACTAGTCAAGAATAACAATCATGTTTACACAGCTCACAATGCCTCTGAACAGAAGAGTCAATCAATAAAGTCAGTCAATAAATGGGAAAGTAGCTTGTGTTACTTTTTTGAAAAAGTGACTCAGATATTTTGTTGTAAATTTAAAAGTAATGCGTTACTTTACTAGTTACTTGAAAAAGGAATCTGTAACTTGCTTTACCACCAAAACTGCTGCTGATATAAACAGTTATTTCATTACACGGAGAACGTACATGCTAGTTGGCAGTCAGCTGTAGTCTTTGCTGTGTGTTTAGGCGCAGCGTTTTGACCGAGACCTAGCCGACAAATGGTGACAACACAGTCGGCTTTCATCGCCACTAGTTCTTTGATGTCAACTTGGTGTGTCACGGCCTTAAGAGATGTTCAAAGGAAGTTTGAAGCTTGTCTGAGCAGAACTCTTCAGGTTCTTTTCTTGTAGCGTTGTTAATTACAGTGTTCTGACCAGGGTCAGTGCAAATACCATTCCAGATGATTTGACTGACTTTAAAATAGCAATTCTAAGGTTGTGCTTATGAAATGATCTTGGCATCTAATGTTTTTGTAAAACCAGATTGTATAATGTTTTTAGGTTACCCAAAAATGAAAATTCTGTCATCATTTACTCACCCTCATGTCATTCCAAACTGGTGTGAACTCCTTGCTCTCCAGGCAATGAAGTTCGAATGTAGGTCATATCAGAAACCTGAACTTCAGGAACACATCGCCTGGTGCTGCAGTGCTCCTGCAACCTCAGCCGCAAAAATAAACTGATTTATCAGACATGGTTATTTTTAGAGCCTGTTTGTGTGCTGGGTGTGCACATGGCATTGCTGTTTTCTGATGTATTTTAGAATGTGTGATGTTAAATATGTCTGCCTTTGGTGTTTTCAAGTTCCTTGCTGGCTTGCAGCTATTTTTTACTCACAGAATGTATTTATGTCATATGCGAAGATGTGTAGAGAGATCAGGCTCCATTTTGTGGAAAATAAGACACAGAGCCAGCATGAAAATAGCTGAATTGTAATATTACTTTTTTTTTCCCCAGCAACGTAGCACACCGTGTAATTAATTATATATATATATATATATATATATATATATATATATATATATATATATATATATCACTTTTTGGGGGCATAGAAATCTTGAAACTTTGTCATTTTAGACACTTGAGGAGAAATGCCTTAAAATAGGGACCAGTCTTTCATTAAGAATGAATGAGCCTCTGTTTTTGCTGCCAAATCACTGCACTCATTTCAATTCCGTTCACAGCTCTCAGAATCTGTCCTTGTCCTTAACTACATGTTCACTTAAAGGATTAAATCACCACCAAAATTAAAATTCTGTCACGATTTTCTCACCCTCATGTCGTTCCAAATCTGTATGACTTTGGTCCTTCCTTGGAATACATAAGATGTCATTTTAAAGAATGTGCTTGTTCAAAAGCAAAAGGTTTGATGCAGAAACACCATAAAAGTATTATAAAATTGGTCTAGAATTGTGTGCTTGATTCCAAATCTTATGAAGTGAAACACTGAACAAGATTTTCAACTAATCATTTTGGCACATTCAGTGATTCAATGAAACATTTGATCTGGTTTGAAAACTGGTCTGAATGATTTGTTCAGAAATCAAAACCTGTTCAGCTCACTTCAAATTGTCACACAAAACTATGACTTCTGAACACCTAGAATATAGTACATGAGTTTTATGAACCACTTTTATACTTTTGTCATATGTCCTTTTTGAAGCTTGAATGATTCAATTCCAGTCCATTTGTAACTAGGAATGGATAATACAGTACTATGTTATATTACAGATTCTTTTTAGTTTATCACTTGATGTGGGATATATATCAATGGTGTGTTTGATAAGAGGCTGAGAAAACAATGAAATTTAACATTTTACTTTGTACATATTCAAATTAGAGAATATTTAAATGATGCACTATACCTACTCCTTTTAAATCCCCATGCAGACAAAAAGGAAGCAATACATGCTCAGATTTACCCAAATTGATGCTACCTCAAAGGTGAGAGGAACAAATGCCATTCAGCATGACAGACAGATCCAGAATCAGTCATAATCTGAGTCAACAGCTCAGATAGGTTTAAGCTACATTGAGCCTAAAGGGGATTACTGCCTGACAGACTGATCCAGAATCAGACTGCATGTCAACATCTCAGCCAGACCTGCCAGACCTTGACTACACCTAGAACAAGAAGAGAGTGCCTTTCTTTTCAATGAAGACCACAGAGATTCATTTCATCTTCACCTTTAAGGCAATGGAAATTTTTCACTGACATCCACTTATGTTAGCCAAGGATTTTGCACCAAAATAGTCTACCTAGCCATTTTACACTTTCTCTGTGACCATTATAATTAAATTGGTTGTTTTTAGTGACTACCTTTTATATAAGACATCTAAATGTAAATGACCTTTGTTGTGATTGGCTAACTTCTTTGCATATGAAAACTACTGGTGTAGTTCCCACTGCATTCATTGGGACAGACCATGTTGTGGAATACTGAATAGCTGTCGTTGTGTGGGCGGTAATATGTTAATGCCCTCATGGTTGTTACATCAATACTGTGACAACTACAGAATGACCTGTTTTTGCAACTCAGTTTCTTTTAATTTTTGATTTTTTCCCCGTAGTCTATCGCGGTCTTTTATATCAAAAGAGCATGCAGGAAAAATCCTGTTTTCCATGAAACGACCCCCTTGAGGATGCTTTACTGTCACCTCCATACAAAAAAGAATGTGAAACGTGAAATCTGGATCTTTAAGATTTCCCTGTAAAGTTTCAGTAATGAGAAACAAATGCAATTGTCACTTTTTTAAATATATATATATATATATATATATATATATATATATATATATATATATATATATATATATATATATATATATATATATACATACATATATATATATATATATATATATATATATATATATATATATATATATATATATATATATATACATACAGAAACTGACTTGGGAAAAGACTCAATTTACAATACATAATACTGCATATCATTATCACTGTCTATGAACCGATTTAAGGTGATTTTGGAGTGCATGTGTGAATGTACATTTATGCACGTGTTGCATATTCCCAGGCTGCATTGTGGGAAGTCCTGATGCTGATTCATTGTGAAGCACCAGTGTTCTTTTCCGGAGAGAGAATGTGTCCAACCACACATACACATACACTTTACTGCTTGGAAATACAGCGACCAGCCAATGTAGTAGCAGCTACAGCCTGTGACGCAGCTGTGTGTGTCAGTGAGGGGGTTATCTTTTACCAGAGGGTTGTAAACCCCCATTAGGTAATTGTTTCTCTTTTGGGCCCTGGATCATGCCATTTGGTGACAGTAACCCCTTCTGTTCACAGTCACTGACCCAGAACTGATGAGTGTGTGTAGGCCGGGATCGAACAGCTGCAGATTGTGATGTTTGTTGTCACAGCTCCTCACCTTTGGTTCATTTAGTACTTGGGCACCTAGTGAGCTTTCTGTTGCCTAGCATAAGTAGCAGCATAAAGTTGTGTTGACTTTGTTTTTAAAAAAAAAAAAAAAGTCTGTAAAGAGAAATGTACTGTACTCTGTACTGTAATTTACTCTTGCTAAACACAGTGTGCTTATGTCACATTTGCGCCCAGGCCGTTCACAGTTTAATTCAAGGTTTCCACTGTCATGGAAAACCTAGAAAAATCAAGGAATCTTACATTGTGTAAAAGTCAAAATTGTCTGTAGTAACAGTACCATTTAAAAGTTTTGGGTTAGTAAGATATTTTAAAAGAAATGTATACATTTTATTTAGCAAGGATGCTTTAAATTGATAGTGATAGTAATAGTGAATACTATAATGTTACAAAATATTTCTATTTCAAATAAATGCTGTTCTTTTTTAACTTTCTATTTATTGTAGAATCCTGAACAAATGCGTAGTTTCCACAAAAATATTAAGCAGTGTAACCGTTTTCAACATGAATAATAATAATAAATGTTTCTACAGCACTAATTCAGATTTTTGAAGGATCACGTGACAATGAAGACTCGTGTAATGATGCTGAAAATTCAGCTTTGCCATCACAGAAATAAATTACATTTTTAGAATATATTAAAATAGAAAAAGTCACTTTAAATTGTAATAGTATTTCACAATATTACTATTTTTACTGTAGTTATTGATAAAATAAATACAGCCTTGGTGAGCATGAGAGAAAAATCGTACCGACACCAAACTTTTAGTGTACATTTTTGTATTTTTTTCTTTAAAAAAATTAATATAATGTATAGTATTTGTTATTATGTCATATAGACAACATTGTTTGATTTGTAAGACAATTGTCAAAATTGTTGTCAATTTTATTTAAATGACTGAAAAAAAATACTGGAAGGTCATGGAATTGAGGTACAGAACAGGATGAATTGATGATGGTTATATTAGACAGAAAATGCTACATGTGCTGAATTTTTGCTCAATATTAGTTAAACATTTTTACTCATTGGCTGGTGTTGGAAATATGGAACGCAAATTTTGCAGAATAGCAAGTGTATTTTGTCACAATAGTTAGGGAGGTGTAAATATGAAACATAAGTGGATACATGTCCTAATGTTCCACAGAAGAGAAAGTCATACATGTTTGGTACAATATGAGGTATTTGTTGTGTACCGGTATTTGCTCTCTTACAAGCCAAACTGACCTTAACCAAAATTCATATACATCTATAGCCATTTGAAATTAGAAGCAACGACTGCGTTTTAATCACAATCCAAACAAAGATGCTACACACATGTAACACGAGCAGTTGTTTTGATTTTAAATAGATTTAAAGCAAAAATAGAATGGTCTGACTTTAGCTTTGTGCAATTATGCTACATAAACATACCTGCACAAAACAAACTGAATGCAAATTTACTCTCTGACAGTAGGTGGCGCTTATGGAACAACAGCGGTATACCGCTTTCTTGGTTACCGCTGTACACAAATCAGCGTTGCGCATATACAGAGGTAAGAGGAAAAGAAAATGCCATCAAACGTTTCTGAAAACAGAAGAGATATATTCATATACACCTCACAATTCCACATCAAAGAAGGCGGTACTTCATAGCCACGCCTACCTATTATGTAATCGACATGAACCAATGGTTGTTTGAAGGTCTTTTCTGGAAAGTTTGCTTTGGTTAGAACTCTTGAAACAAAGTTCTTTTAGGCTTGATTTTGTTAAAAATGACATCACACCAGTATATCAGGGGCCTTAAGCAAACACAAGGCATCATTGACTCCGTGTTCCAATAATACTTAATAACAACAACAAAAAGCTATTTATTCTTTCCAGGGGCAATACTAAGTCTAAAATGTATCGTATCACTGCAAATCATCTGCAGAGCCTATAATAACAGAGTGCTTTTACGGTCAGAAGTTGGAGGTGTCAAGTAGGAGTATCCCACATCCGACTTTGTTTTGTGGAGCTTTTCAAGTATAATAAGCTGATTGGCCTGTTTAAATGGATCTATTGTGCGTCTGATATAAAAGTTTACTTCATACAGGTGCATGACTTACTGTAAATAACAGCATTGCCTTGAAAGGGTGTGTTTATTTTTCTGTCTGTTGTTTTGCTCTCAATCTTCACCGTGACATAGAGTGGGATATGAAATAGTTTGATCCCTTCACAAATCAGAGATGAGGCTCTCAGGGATTGAATCCTTCAAGGGTTGTCCCTAGCAACAAGACAATATATCATCATGTGACATTCATGCTATTTATATATTTGTGGAAATATTTTTTTCTACTTGCAGTAGTGACATTGGTTCATGTTTGTATGTTGTGTAAAGTGTATGTACATCAGTGCTGTGTTCTGAGGAGCAGAACTAGTGTGTTATTGTATGCTTCAAATAGCGAAGTGATGTTTGGCATGAAAATGCATCATCTATCATCAATACTGTCATTGAGTCGTTGCATAAAGGTGATGTGTGATGCTCTGAACATTTAGCTTTAAGTAAACCGTTTGTTAGTGGATTGATTCCTTCAAAAATGATATTCACAGCTCTGTATTGCTTTGAAAATATTATTCTTTTGTTTGAGCTTTCTGAGTTGAGCGAAATTCTGGCTCAACCAATAGCATGTAGGATCATCTCTTTGTCAAACAATAGAAGACAATGGACTATATTGTAGTAGTGTTAGTTCCAAGACACATAATTTGACCCAAGATATTTAGAATTTTTTTTAATGACTATTTAGGTCATTGTCAACATTTATTATATTGACTGCCATTCAAAAGATGGGGTTTTTTGAAAAAAATCTCTTATGCTTATCAATTGTCTAAAATACAGTAAAACAGTAATGTTGTGAAATATTATTACAGTTTAAAAGAATTGTTTCCTATTTTAATATATTTTGAAATATATGAAGGCAAAGCTGTATTTTCAGCATCATTTCTTCAGTCTTCAGTGTCACATGATCCTTCGTCATTCTAATATGTTGATTTGCTGCTCAAAAACATGTCTTATTATTATCAGTGTTGAAAAACTTGTTTGAAAACTTGTTTGAAAAGCTTGTTTTTGATGAATAGAAAGAACAGCATTTATTTGATATAGAAATCCTTTGTAACATTACAAATGTAGTTAGTTTTGATCAATTTAATGCATCCTTGCTGAATAGAAGTATTAAATTAAAAATAAATATTTAAATAAAACATGTACTAACCCATACCTGAATGGAAGTGTACGTAAATGACATTCTGTGACTGCTGGAGAAATTAAAATGACAAATATGCTTAATGTTTAGCAGATACAGGCCCTTTTCTGTTTTTGAGGAACTAAGAAACATCTCACAATTTTTGTGAGCCTATAAATCCTATAATTGTTTACATCTTAATGAAATGGCTAAAAAGACCTGATTCCTATTTAAAGCTTCTCACAGTCTTTGCACAGCATCCATTTTGGGGCTTGTGTTTTACACTATACTCAATGCCGATAGAGCCTGCAAACCAAAGAGAATATTACATAGCAAGGTTGTTAAGAAAACTGAGTTATCATCACATCTTTGATTTATTACCAGTGTCACTAAGATGGCTGCCAAAGAGCATCTCCCATCGCGGGGTGCTATTTATATCAGCTATTCATCAGTTTCATCAAGTGATGGGGAGATACGGCACACAGCAGGATGAGCGTGTGAGACACGTGTTGACTGCCAGGCCACCGTCTTAACCTTCAGCATCACAAATAGCGGCAGAAGACCCCAGTGTCCATGTGCAAAAAAAATACAGTTGTGTTGATACAACGTGCTTTATGACAGCAGAGATATTGATTATAGGTACAACACAAGGGGCAAATGCACTTCACATCTGTAAAAGCGATGTGTGTGTGTGTGGATGATATTATGATTGATCATGATGTCTAATAAACATGCTCTGGGGTTATCAGAGTCCACTCAAAGAGAATGTGTGGAGAAAAGGAAAGAAGGAAATACATGATGCAAGGCCCTGTTTACATAATAGCATGATGCTCTCTTTTTGTACTATTGCTTAATTTACTTTGCAAAATATCTATTGCAATATTTAATTTTTTACATGATCATATCATAAATCATATCAATCATATTATATATCAATCATATCATACCTGTATCATATCATTACATCATATCATAATATATCATAGAAATGTCAGGGTGACACAATTGTCCTGATATTATGAAGAAAAAAATAAAATTTTTGAATAGAATGAAGTAGTGCCAAGTAGTTAATATTAATAATCTTTTATTATTATTTCTTAGAGTAAAATTACAAAATCTTTTGGAAAACAAAATATTATCAAGCAGAATTAAGAGTTTATTAAAATGGATAATTTTGTCCTTTTATGACAAGTACATTTTTGTGAATGTCATGTGGCAAATCCCCAAAAACTCAAATGATATTTATGAATTAATAATTCATGGTATTTGTAAGAAATGCTTTAAATTATCTTGAAAAATGGATTTTATTTTGTTTTAAATTTTCTTAAAAATCATAAAATGTTTTTTAAATAATATGAAACCAACATGAATACTGTGAGATTACATTTAGAAGATCTTTGCATGTTTTTAATAGATGTTTTTATGAACATTTCATTTTAAGTGCAGGGTTTATTGATAGATAAGTAGCCGGGCTTTGGCTTTTTCTGGGACTCATTTGGACCATATTTACACCTGTATTTATTACTGACCTCTTGTGATTGCATTCCCAGAGACAGATTTTAATACAAGGTCTAAACGAGCTCTAAGGGAATGTGATAGAAGAGGGAGAGCAGCCGTATGGACTCTTTGATCCCTAAAGCTACTTTAATCTAATATGTAGTTAGAGCAATACAGTGGGGGTGGGGGCACACTTTGCTCTCCCACAACCAATTATCATCAAGGTGTTACAACATCCTCACTTTTAGCTGTGCAAAGCTCTCTCACGCCGATTTCACACCCAGCGATTGGCTTCCAGGAGCCTGTAGACTGTAGCATGTGGTTGTTGTTGGCCCTGATGTAGGTGGTAATCATAGACATGGTGGTATATGTGGTTTTGAGCATAAATTAGCAGTTTCATGTTGTCGGTATCTTATGTGTTCTCTCTCCTTTTTTGCTCATCACAGGTACGACCCGCAGTCCTCGTGACGGAGAGGTGCCAGGAGTAGATTATAATTTTTTGTCAGTGGAGGACTTTCTAAAGCTTGAACAGAGTGGGACACTGTTGGAGATTGGATCTTACGAAGGTAAACCGCAATCAGAGTTTACACACATGCTTTTTGCTTAGCCTTTATGTGCAATATGTTTTTAAAAATCCCAATAATCGCAAATGATTCAGTGAAGGTGTTGGAAACCTTTGATCAGCAATGCATTATGGGATACAAATTCTTATTGAGTCCTTCCCATGAACACAACTGCTTTTCTCATATAAATACATAAGAGTAGTTACTTTTATTTATTGCAAAACCTTTTGGATGTGCTTTGGATGTAGGATGGCAAATCTCTAAAATTCTTTTACAGTTTTTTTTTTATTCTAAAACATTGTTAATTATTTATTTCAATTAGATTTTTTAATCCTAGATATTAACGTCACACATGTACTTATATTATTAGTGACCTAGAAATAGTGCAGAACCATCATTGTTATTTATTTTACACCATAACATAAAAGTTGTTTATATATATATATATATATATATATATATATATATATACATATATATACATATATACATACATACATACATACATGTATATATTACATTTATTTTTATATATATATATATATATATATATATATAAATGTATTTTTTTATATATATATATATATATATACATATAAATAAATGTATTATATATATATATGTGTTATATATACATATTATATATATATATATATATATATACATACATACAGTAACTGCTCACTGGTAGAGTGGGCACACATGCACCCAGTAGATGTACGTTTTTGTTAATGGTTAAAATCTTTTTTTGTTTTTTGTTTCTTCTCTGTGCTGCTGTTGTTTTTAATCAAAATCAGAATCTCTTAATTAATATTAAGGTTGATCATTCGGCCTGATGTGGCTGAATTCTAAATTTATCACTCTCATTTAATGATGTGGAGTGCTTTTGTTCAGACAGACAGCTCTGTCCATTGTGCACGCTCATTGCCCTTAAACAATACTGCCTGATTGTCCAGACACACTGATACCATTATCTCCCATTAAAGTTGCATCAACTTCATGAAGACAAGCAGTCATTTTCATAATAGAGCATTTGCAAAACCCCACATCATCATGTCTTGCATTTCCTTTAACCCTCCTGTTCTGAATGCTGGTAATATCCTCTTGTTGCCTAGGTAACTATTATGGAACACCCAAGCCGCCCAGCCAGCCCCCTAATGGGAAAGTGATTACTGGCGATGCTCTGCAAGACAGCCTTCCTGGTTCCCAGCCGTCAACCCCACGCCGCACCAAGTCCTACAATGAGATGCAAAATGCTGGAATAGTGCCTACAGAGACTGAGGATGATGATGAGGTTCCTGAAATGAACAGTAGCTTCACAGGTCAGCAGCGAGCCGATTTGTTTGCGTTTCCGTCTGGCACATGGGAGAAGGGAAGAGCGATGCTTCTTTGTTGCTTTCCTCTTCCTTCGCCATTACGATTCAGGGAGGAAGGGGGAAAGAGCGCCATCTGGCTGTGGCAAAGGGTTTTTGTTTGTGTTAGAAAGCACCAAGATGGACTCTCCCTGTCTTTATGTATTGACCCGACAGTTATGCGCTGCCAACTTTCACACTCTGTGTCAGAGTATTGAATGGGTTGCATTTTGTGTTGTTCTTAGAAGCCATCTGTCTATGAAATAGATTGCTACATGCAAGAGCTGCTGCTGGTCGATGAGAGGTATCGATATCATTGTGATGTGATCACAAGTGGGTAGCACTAAGTACAGGTGTCAATGCTTTTGTGATGCCATTCGATTGCTCTAAACATATTCGGAGATAGTCAAAAATGTGAATGTCCACATTGCATTGTGTTATAAATGTAAATCTATCCTGTTGTGTACTGGACAACAGCGACACACCGCCTATTCATCAGTCAATCGACATTTATGCTAAATCAAGGGTTTAAAACTTCAAAGACATTTTCCCCATCCAAGTAGAAGGTTCATATCTAAAGTTCAGTTAATACAGCCGCAGCATTACAGTAATATTGTGCATTGCTTTCTAAATGTCATGTTTGCTGTGAGATTGGGATTAAATGGAAGCAGTGATTTTGTGCCAACACTTTTTTGTGCTTTATCAACATGCAGTAAGATGCTGACATTGTGAATGATTCAAAAGTTTGGGGTCGGTAATATTGTTTTTAATCTTTTTTTTTTTTTTTTAAAGAAGTCTCTTATGCTCACCAAGACTGCATTTGTTTGATCAAAATATATTAAAATTAGTAATATTGAGAAATATTATATTAATCTAAATAAATATTACAATTAAATGAACTGTTTTCTATTTTAATATATTTCAAAATATTATTTATTCCTGTGGTGGTAAAGCTGAATTTTCAGCATCGTTACTCAAGTCTTCAGTGCCACACGATCCTTCAGAAATCATTTTAATGTGCTGATTTGATGCTCATAAACATTTCGTATTATTAGTTGAAAGCGGTTTACAACAGTGATCCATTTCTCTCAGGATTCTTGAGTTTTATAGAAAGCATTTATTTGAATCTTTTGTGTTCTATTATAGATGTCTTTACTGCCACTTTTGATTAATTTAATGCATCTTTGCTGAATGAATGTATTCATTTATTAGAAAATTTCTATAAAACTTACTGACCCCAAACTTTTTGAAAGATAAATAATTGCAGCGCAGGAAATGCTTTTGAGTCATGTTACAACCAGGTTTAAACAGCAGACAGTCTCGTCTGATGACTTGTGATCGAATGTAAATAAATACTATTAAATACCTGCTCCTGATCCCACTAGCTGGTTTGTGTAAGCATTATGCCATTTTTCCAATCCGTACTTCAGGCTGTAATTGTATATTTTACTTCAAGGGAATTATAATATTTTATATCGCATGTTGTTATGTTCAATATCCAAGTTAATTCTAGGGCTCTTCATTTAAAATAGGCAATAAGCTGTCCTATTCATACAGGTTCACGCCTTTCATTTGGCAGAGTGGTTTAATTTAAAGCAGCTAATTCAGTCAGGCGGGCCGTGCACTGTAGTTGAGAGTCGATTTGTTTAGATTCCTCACTTCTCCAAGAAGGTTAAGTATTTAACAGTTTACGCTCTTTTTGATTTGAGGGGATGTTGGTGATTTTTATTTTTTGGTGTGGGTGGGAAAGTGTCAGACAACCAGGTGTCGGTTTGTGTTTTTGTGTATGGTAGAGTGTGAATGGTGTTTGATCACTCCAGAGTTCACAGGAAGTGAGAGGGAGGGGGGCCTGGTGCCACTCTCCAAACCATTAGCATTAACAAAAGTACATTGCCATCTTCATTTGGGATACAGTTCTTGTCCAGAGCCTCATGTTGAACTGAGAGGGTCTGTGTTTGTGTACTAAACTTATGTGTGCATGTAGGAGACTCAAGTGAACCGGACGACCACCCCTCCGTGCGGCCCTTCGCCCGCGATCACGTTCAACTCTACGGGCTCAACAACACCTCGGCGTCAACCACGGAGAGCTCTCAGAATACACACACACACCCCGGCTATCCCACGGAAGAGGACCCTCTGGGGCCTCTGCCTGAAAACTGGGAGATGGCCTACACTGAGAACGGAGAGGTCTACTTTATAGAGTAAGAAACAACTTCTATCTTCATGATACTTTTATTAGATGGACAGTTACAGTGGTGCTGAAGATTTTAGACAATATACATTAAAATGCATGAATGTTTGTGTAGAGTAAAATGTCAAACCAAGTAGCAATTTTATTTTATGTCTCTATTTTATATACTGAAATACTTTATATACTAGAAAATATTGGCATAATATAAAATAAATACACTTATTTTAAAACAAAACAGTAAAATCAACTTTAAAATAAATTAAAAACATAAATGAATAAGAAAAAGAGAAAATAAATTAGAAACAAAATAATTTAAAAAAATATTAAAAAAAGTTTAAATTAAAAATGGATTTGATAATAGGGAAACAGATAATAAAAGAACCAATAGAGGATTTTTTTTATCATTATTTCTTGGTGAACTTAATATTGTTTTTATTTTTGAAGCTGTGAATTCTTTTTTTATTTTATATTCTTTATATCTAAATATATTTATCAACATATCGCTTGACAGATTTATTAGTTTTTTTTTGTTTTTTAAATAGATTTACTAATTTATTAAATGAGTGTCACATTTTGGACTTGGTTTGATCTTTTGAATCTAATGCAATGAAATACATACATTAAACACTTGGTATATTTAGATTAGATTTTTATGTGTAAATATGGGTTGTACTAAAAATATCTTAAGTTGTAATGGTTCCATGTTTCTTATTTTAAGTTTAGAAATTACTTTTGGCAGTTTTTCAGATATCAAGACAGGAAGTATCAAACATCACGGTATCTTTAGCAAATGTTTTCCTGCCAGCTGAAATGCAGAAAAGAGACCACAGGATGTTGTTCTGCAGGCATCTTTTAGAACAATGCCTCACTGTCTGTGTTCTGCATCTATTCTTAGCCACAACACAAAGACTACATCCTGGATAGACCCCCGATGCCTGGACAAACCTCAGAAGCCCCTGGAGGAATGTGAAGATGATGGTACGGACATTTGAGTTTGAGTTTTTGTCGGGTTTGCTTGCGCAAATATCAATTTCATGGTGTGCTTTAGATTACATGCATTCATAATGCTTGCTTGTGAGTGTTTTTGTGCTATTTTTCATAAGCTTTTAGTGTAGTAAATCTAAAGTTCAAAATAATATCTGTCACAATTGCAAATACAGTTTTAATCAGGCTCATTCACTGCAAAAGTCCCTCACATTGTCCATTGTAATCTCGCGATGGCCTGTAGATGGCGCTCTTGAGCTGTCATACACACACTCAGCCACTCTCACTTTGTGATAGGCAGCTGCTATAATGCTACAAGTCTGGATTATACTGAATCCTCACACACAAAAAATTGAACCACTACAATTTCCCTCCGTGGTGTTATCTGGAATGATTTCCAGAGCAGTTTTATGACTATACCAAATAAGATTTTAGTTGCTCAAATCTCACACAATAATTCTCACACAATCTAGATCATTTTGCTATTAATAAATGCCACTAATTTTTCATTGTAGGATTTGTAATTAATTATTTCCACTGTCTATGTAATATGGTGGCATAATTATAAGGCTTTGAGCTGTAATTTTGCTTTTTGTTATCAACTAACCCTCTCTGCCTCTCTGACACTCTTCCCCTCTTTCTCTCGCCCCACTTTGTGCACACCTGCTACCCTTGTACTCCCTCTCGAGAAGAAGGGGTACATACAGAGGAACTGGACAATGAGCTAGGTAGGCCACAATTCCACTGGGAAACATTTTTTTTCAAACCCGTAGACGCATAACCTGCATGTTTGTGGAGTAGATCAATCCTTCTGTGCTGCTTTGGGACTAGATGTTTTCGCTCAAATCTTGGAACTGATTATGAAAACGGACCCCACAAATGATCCCAGATCAGTGCAAAGGGAAATGTTTACCCACAGTGCCACCTGCACTTCCATGTTTCAGTACTGCTGTCATCTAGTTCTTTGGTACTCATTTTTGAATGACCGTAAAACACATTTTGTTACTTTCAAACAAGGTTCATTTGTGTTGTCATGGGCACTGCATGATATAAAATATTCATTGTTACTATTTCTACCGCTGAAGCGGTTGGAGTTTAACTCGGGACTCTCGCAGCTGGGAGTGGTTCCGTTTTCATTATGCATGCAAATAGCTCAAGAGATCTGAAACTATTATGTCGAGCTAGAGGTGACAGTCAAATCATTGAATAATTTGTTGCTTTAATCAGTTTTACCATCACCAGAGCACACTATATCAGCACGCAGAGCTCTCTTTACTGTTCAATGTGCCTTTGTAATTGAAGGGCTGATTCATCATTAGTAACGGATTTGGTGATGCAGGCAGTGGCCTTGAGGAGGCCTGTGTTTGTGTCCGGGCTGATTGGAAGAGCACGGTCAATAGCTATTGATTTGAGAAATCGGAGTCATTAAATAGATGCCGTGACTGCGGGATGTGGGCAGTAGGTATGAGAGTATCCAGTCGCACAGTAGAGACCTGATCCTGTAGAGAGGAAGATGGGATGCAAACAGATTAATGGCCAATTTGTCAGTAGAGTCTCAGTAATGATGAGAGGAAGGACAGGATGTACTGTCGAGCAGTTGCTATTGGTAGGCGTTTACGCTTTCTTCTTCACCCAATATCAAAAAAAAAAAACGAAAAAGAAAATATTACACATTTATAAATGATAGATTGTTGGGTGAAATAAAAATTTTCTTCATAAATTATCTTTAAAAATAGTAACACTTTACAATAAGGTTTCATTTGTTAACACTGGTTAACTACATTAGTTAACATGAACTAACAATTAAAGATATTTCTAAAGTTAATTTCAACATACATGATTAAAATCTGTTAACATTATTTAATGGAACTGAGCTAACATGAATTAACAATGAACAGTTGTATTTTTATTAACTAACGTTAACAAAAAAAATACTGTAATAAATGTATTGGTTATTGTTTGTTAATGCATTAAGTAATGTCAATTAATAGGACTGTATTGTAATGTCTAGTTGTAAAAATAATAATAATGGTTTAAAACAGGTTTCCTTAAAGGGATAGTTCACCCAAAAATTAAAATTCTATCATTTCTTTCCAAACCCGTAACACTTTTATTTATCTTCGGAATTCAAAGATTTTTTTGATCTGAGAGCTTTCTGTCCCTCCATTGAGAGCAATTTACACAAGGTCCAAAACGGTAGTAAAGACCTCATTAAAGTAATTCATGTGACTCCAGTGCTTTAGCCTCAATTTTAAAACAAAAAAACCCAACGTATTATCCAAAGCGTGTTCACGAAACAACTTCCCGTCTTGAGTCAACACAACATGCATGCTTTGTGGCGCTCTCCCTACTGGTTTTCCGGTCAATATTTTCTTAAATAAAGTGGTAAATTATGTTTTTTCTATTGTTTTTTTGAGCAAACAAAACACTCGTGTCACTTCATGACATTGAGGTTAAACCACTGGAGTCACATGTATTTCTTCAGTGATGTCTTTCCTATCGTTCTGAACCTTGAATGTGTAAATTATGTTGCTCCTAATGGTGGGCACAGAAAGTTGTCGGAGTTCATCAAAAATATCTTCGTTCATCTTCGGAACACAAATGAAAGTCTTACGGTTGTGGAATGACATGAGGGTGAGTAATTAATGATAGACTTTTTTTCATTTTTAAGGTGAACTAACCCTTTAAACACTTGCTGCTATTCGTCAGACAAACACATAATCACAACCATGTCATTGGTTGGCCTTGTTGCTATGCTAGTCTAGTCTGAACCTCTAAATGAACGGATCAATAGGTGCATCCCGATTTGCATATTTACACAATATTCTATGCCATTTTGTAGTATAAATAGGTTGAGTTGTGAGTTAACACTGAAAAATTTCAAAAAGAAATAGTGTACTTCAAATACCCTGATGATACCGTTTCCGATGCTGGATGACAAATGTAAACCTGTAACATTTGTACACTAGATAGCAGAGTGTATTGTGTATTGCATGTCTTTTGGGGACAAAACTAATGTTTTGAAAGCTCCAGAGAATCACAGTGCTTACACTTTTTGGGTAAATCAATCTACAAATGGATTAGCTATATGCGTTTTTAAGCCTTTTCAATTATTTTTTTGGAAAATGGAAAAATGACATCACCTTCATGCAGCATAACAATGATTTTGCAACCGCTTATCTATTAATCAGTCACACAAATCTTATGGCGTAAATTTCACCCAACAAAAACACTCTTGATTAATTATGTTAAACTCATGAAAGATCAGGAGGAGTGAAGATATATGAGACAGAGGCTGCTGAGAGAATCGCTCACCGTTAGATCATTATTTGTAAGTAATTAGTGTTGGTTGACATTTATAATTTCATTAGGACAGTACAGAAGTCTCACTTATCTGCTATTGCTGCTTGGGAGAGATAATGAGTTCTTGCTTCACACACGCACACACACACACACACACACATATAATATATAATATAAATGTGTGCTGCTTTCATTGGCCAATTAGAAACTGCCACAATATAGAAATTTTCTATGGGAGGTATGATGATGAGTTTCCTGTGTGCTGCAGGCGCTATGCTAATACAGCAGCTCTGTGTCCCTGGCACTACGACATTTCTGCTTAAACAGGGGTTGCTATGGTAAAGAAAGCAATATTTTCATATGCATGAAAACACATTTCAATGTCAAATGCAGCAGAGCCTTTTCATGATTATTCTGTTATTCTAGAGAAGACTTTATGTATCCTTTCGCCTTAACAGTGTCACAATCAAATCTCTGAATATCTCGTGTTGTTTTGGTGCACTTGTCAACCTTTGCCTGAAATATTCGGAGCAGTTTGTATTTTTCATTATTTTCCAGGTCAGGAGATTTGGAAATGCTGGGGAATATAGATGCTTTTTATGTAAATATCACAAGGAGAATTTTTGTCAGAGGCTTTTATAGCATATTCTGCATCTTTAGTCTGATGTCTAGGTTAATACGGAATTCCCCGGGTATGTAGCAATGTTTTTATTTCTTTGGGATGGGAATCATCCAGTTGGCAAAAAATAATTGACAACTGACTGTTGAATTGTTGAAAATGGTGGTAGTGGTTCCGCAACAAGCACAGTGTGCCTTACTTTCAAAAGGTCTGTTCCAATCATCAATTATTTTGCTTTATACCATGGTTTTCCTCACGCACTTGTGCTTATCTTAAACATTTTTAATGTTTTAGTCCCGTGTAGAACACATCAAGCCGTCATTACTAGTTCAAACGAATTACCCAAGTCTCTGTTTCATTCAGAAAGTGATTCAGAAGCATCACTTTAACAGTAGGGGGTTGTTTTTAAGCCTTTATTGGAAACAGAGACAGAGATATTTTTTATGTTGCTGTGGTAGACAATACTGCTCTTTGACAACACTGATGTCAAAAATAGTTCAGTAATTCAGTAAAGTGATATGACAATCTCAGCACTTTAGAACATCTGGGAACAAATCAGAATCAAACATCCTGTAGTGCAGTTGTGTAAATGTTTTATAAAAAAAGATAAATAATGCAGTTAAGACTCAAGTTGCATGCCATAATTATATAATCTGCTCGACAGTCATTATAGTTATAATAGTTGTTAGTTTGAAACGTCTTAAATTTTAATTGGTAGAAAAAATTGAGACATCAAATTACAAGGAGTTGGTAAAAGCCTTAAAAATCTCTTCTGTTTGCTCCTTTTCCAGAGCTGCCCACAGGCTGGGAGAAGATCGATGATCCAGTGTACGGGGTGTATTATGTTGAGTAAGTGACTCATCAATATTACCTTCAAATCTTCTTTAGTATATGACATAATCCTGAAACATAAGAGACTGCTGCCATCCCTCCGATTGGGCCTGTTCCATTTCGGCTGTACACACCCTTTGTTACTGTTACCATGTTGAAATCTTGTTCTCTCTCTCTCTCCCTCCCCTTCAGAGGGACCCTTGGGTTTGTAGCGCATAAATATGAATGCATTCATATGTTTTGATGTTGTTTCAAAGCAATACCTCCGAGGCAGGAAACCTTTCGGTTTTTGTCTTTGGAGATGTTTATGTATATTTTGAGCAGTATTTGCCTAGTAAATTGTGCAGGCCTTTTGGAAAGTAGCCTGGATCGCAGCTGGATGCGATCTGTATTTTTTTGGTAAATGAGGTGATGGGGTTTTATTTTTGGCTTTTGATTCATATTTATTGAGCTTGCCTAGTGTAGTAGACAGATTTTGCTTTTAAGCACATAAGATAAGAGAGAATAGCATACTTTTTTCTCAATTTTAAATGAATTCAGGAGCCTTCAGCCATAGTTTAAGCCATCTTTATTGCCTGTTCTCTGAATTAATTCACTTTATTTCTCGTTCGCTTACCTTGCTCTCCTTCTGCTCAACCTTTACCTGCCCTCTCATTCTATTTCCTGTTTCTCCCTCTGGTTCTGTTATTGACTGTGTCCTCTGCCCGCTCATCTTCATCACCTTTCTCTCTCTCTCTCTCTCTCTCTCCATCTCACTCTCTCCCTCTTTCTCCACCTCCCAGCCATATTAACAGGAAGACACAGTATGAGAACCCAATTCTGGAGGCTAAAAGGAAGAAGCAACTGGAGCAGTCTCAGCCCGCTGAAGGTGAGCGGTATATCCAAGGTTCGTTTCAGGCCCAACATGCCGCCATTTCTTTCTTTTCCTATACGTTTGTGATTGTCCATGTTTGTCATTTAGAGTTTTGTTGCAGCTTTGGTTTGGAATGGTGAGATTATGGTTAATCTTCTCATGTATTAAGTTTTTCATTTATTTAATTTTGCTTTTTCACTGATTCATTGCTTTAGTATTTTGGTCGATGTACTATTTAATTCTAAAAAGAAACCTTTTTTCTTTTTGAAGAGAAGTCAGCATTTTGATGAAAGTATATGTTGTGGGCCAATTTGTCTTTAACAACATCAACAACAACAAAATTATATTTGTATTACATATATAAATCAATATTTTCCCAGTTAATTACCAGGAGAAACAAGTATTAAAGTCAATATGAAATGGCAGTTTCAACCAATTTTACTTCCATAATTTGACAATTTTTGAGTGAAACTGAATCCCCCCCCCCCCCAAAAGTAGCCTTTAAAGTCAACATGAACTCATAATCAACACCATTTACTTTCTTAAAGAGATAGTTCAACCCAAAAAAAATAAATTCTGTCTCCATTTACTCACCCTCACATCTTTCCAAACCTGTATGAATTTCTTTTGCGGAAAACAAAAGAAGATATTTTGAAGAATGTTGGTAACAAAACAGTTTTGGTGACCATTGAATGGACAAAAGGGAAAAGAAATATATCTTCTTTTATGTTCCACAGAAGAATTAAATAATTTCCACTGCTACAACAAATACCAAAAAACCAATAAACCAAAAAAAAACCAATAAACTGATTCTGACTGATTCTGAAAGGTTTGCAACTTTCTATTTATGAAAGTGAATCGGGTCAATTATGAGCTCATGTTGATTTTCAAGGCTGCTTGAGTCGCACCTCACTCTATAAACGGTCTAGAAAGTTTTAATGAAATGCAGGTTGCCTTGGTCTTGTTCCCAGCCAACTCCGAATATTGCTTTCTTGATTACCTTATAACTTCTTCTCACTGAAGTTTATCATATTCTGCCACTGATTGTGATACGGTACTGACAATATGGAAGTTTTACACCTAGAGGACACCATAGGAGGCTTTAAAGGTCTAAAGCTGGTGGCTCCACAGCTTCAGTATTAGTTTGAATAGGCAGGAAGTGTCGACTGACTTGAGAAACACACAAAAAAGGAAGTGCACCCTTCACTCTTTCAGAATGGATAGAGGATCATTCGTCAGGAGCACCGCTAGCGAGCTATGCTGCTAACCACCAAGAGACTTACAGAGACCCCGGCACCGCCCCTCCACTACCACCCCAACTGGGGGCTAAACGTATGTGTTGCCTCCTTTTTTTTGTTTGTAACACAAACACATACACACCCGTACGTGGCGTATTCCTCTGTGGACATTCACTATTCACTCACTCCTGTTCACTTTTTCCCAAATCTTCCTTCCCTCAGCTCTCTGTCTCTTCCGTCCCTGTATTGTTTGAGCACCCAATGATAAGCTTTTTTTAGTGAAGGATATTGCGTTGCTCCTCACATCATTTGCCATCTCTCTCTTGCGTCGTAATGTGGGCACTCGTTCAGTTTTTGTGGTGCTTATATCATGTCACATAAAAAACATGCATAATGTTCAAAGTCAAGGATGTGTTGAATGAAAAGAAATTGTGTCATTTCAAAAGATTGCATCTGAATGATTTGACACATGAAAATCCAACTAAGGCTTATTCATTAAAGAATACTGAAGGAAGAATTGACCTTGGATCAAATACATTTAAGATACATATGGATACATTTAGGATTATATACAGTGGGATTATACAAGTCCATATTGAAAGTCTGGGATTCAAAATCATATTAAAAAATTTAAATATTTTACGTTATTTCTGTTCTAAGACTCTGAAATGAGTGTTATTTGTTCTGATCTTTTCACTCATTTTTATGTTAATATAATTTGTAAAGAACAATTTTTATAAACAGAAAATAGAAACATACGCATTTTCACTAGTGGTCTCAGACGTTTGGACCCCATTGTATATGCAGTTTTGTACGTGTGTGCATTTAGATTTTACTCTGTTACGGACAGCTCTGTTTCTCTGTCTGTCATGTATTCCCCCTCTCACATATATATATCTTTATCATGTCCAGTCATTTGCATTCAGTGTGCAGTGTCTCTCCTCAGGGTGTTTCTGCAGCTTTCTCTGATCCTTCTGACATGACAGACCATGATGAACAGATCACACATCATCTCTCTAGCCAATCACACCCTTCTTCTCTGCTGTCTCCTCTCATTCTCACTTGTATCTTGTACTAACATCACTTTTGCTCTGATCTAGGACTGATTACCAGATGATGCATCTACTAACATTCATTTTGCCATTTTGCTCTATAACTATAATAATGCACAAGATGATTATTTCACAAAATATCCCCAGGGGTACACAGTGTTAATTTCTTTTCTGAAAGAGCAAGTTTTAAAAGGTGATTTAGACCATGTGTAGTTTGTATACTCTGTAAAGCATTAAGATGGACCGACAGTTTAGTTATATGTCTGACAATAGTCGGTCGATAGACAGACAGACAGACAGACTGTTTACTGACAGATAGACAGTCAATCAGTTATTAAGAAGATAGGCAGACGGAGACAAAAAAATAAAAATAAACCAAGTTTGTACAACAACAGTATCTTGCATTTTTTAGCCTATTTAGTTACAATCTGGTTGTAAAGTTAACTTTGTAGTGCAGCTTCTTCCTGAAACTTAAATTGTTCTTGAGATTTGCTGTTCTAATACACAGAAGTACCTGTGATCATCTCACACAGAGGAGCCAACAGATTTACCTTCACCTGTTCCCATAGCTCATGAACTGTGCACTGCTTTTCTTATTGCAGGAGGGAAGCCATTTTTCACAAGAAATCCTGCAGAACTGAAGGGGACATTCATTAACACCAAGCTGAAGAAGAGCAGGCGTGGGTTCGGCTTCACCGTAGTAGGAGGAGATGAACCGGATGAGTTCCTCCAGATTAAGAGTCTGGTGCTCGATGGACCAGCTGCCCTGGACGGAAAAATGGAAACGGGTAAAACTTAAACTGCGGTCTTGTGACATATCTTTGTGCTGTAGTCTTTGTTCTTGGGCCAACACATGTTTTGCTTTCTCAGGTGACGTTATCGTGAGCGTGAACGACACCTGCGTGTTGGGTTACACACATGCCCAGGTTGTGAAGATCTTCCAGTCCATCCCTATTGGCTCTATGGTCGACCTTGAACTCTGCCGTGGCTACCCATTACCCTTTGATCCTGATGACCCCAACACCAGCCTGGTGACTTCTGTGGCCATTTCAGACAAGGAACCCATTATCGTCAATGGAAAAGAAAGCTATGACTCTCCATCCAGCCACGGGAGCGAAACTACAGGTGGCGGCGGCGGTAGTTTGAACGGCTCCAGTGACCCACCTCGCCCCCATAGCCCTTCAGCGGAGGTGGCTTCCAATGGCTCTCACGGTTATCCCAGTGACGTGGTGACGTTGGCATCTTCGATCGCAACCCAGCCCGAGCTGATTACAGTCCACATGGAAAAGGGCGACAAAGGATTTGGCTTCACAATAGCAGACAGCCCTTCTGGGGGAGGCCAGCGAGTGAAGCAGATAGTGGATTACCCACGATGCAGAGGCCTGAGGGAGGGGGACATCATCATGGAGGTGAACAAGAGGAATGTGCAGAACCTGACGCACAATCAGGTGGTCGATCTGCTCAGCAAGTGCCCCAAAGGCAGTGAAGTGACCATGCTGGTGCAAAGAGGTGAGCTCACAAGGAAATTATTTAATGTTTTAATGCTTTTAAATGTTCAAGAATGAAGTTGTTGGAGAAAAATTAAGGGGGGAAAATCCTTTCAGAGGAAAAAATGCACTTGCAAGGAAAAATTTGCTCTATTTGTAAAAGTTTACAGAGTTTAAGACATTATTAAGGTTGCACCGATAATAAAATTCGGACCCAGTACCATTAAATGATAATTAATTTTATATTATGGCTGATAACCCACAAATAGTTGATATTAAAATTCAATGCAATTTTGTCTAAATAGATTAAAAATGAAACACATTTAAAAAAAAAAAAAAAAGTCAAATAATTACCAAAAACCAATTTAACTGTTCCTGGTCCTGTTTAGATTCTCCCACTCCTAAATGTCATGTAAAATAATGAACTGTGATTACTCGGTTTACAAGTAAGCCAGATGGCCGTATCCTGTTAAAGTGGGTGCTTTTTGGTCCTTTTTGATTACATATTCCTTACTCACTTTTTTTCTCACTCTGGAATTGTTCCAATCCTGGGAATGTAAAGTGTCTTGCAATGTGGACCTGACTTTATGGAGATTGTTAAAAGTCTTATTACTTGAGTGTAAAGAAGATACATAAAGCAAGGGAAGAGTGAGAGAAAGGCTGTTCAGTCAGTGTTCCTGAATGAGAGCTTGTGCACTTGAGATGAAGAGAGAATGACAGGAAAGTGTCCAGACAGAGACAGCCTCAGGTGAGAGGTCTGTGCCGATCATGAATATGAAGTCTGTGCCGTCTGTTTTTCCCTTGAGGACCACCAAAATCAGCTGTCTGTTAACCCCTATCTGAAATTTCCATACAGCCTTTTCTCTTTATCTTGAATTTTGGGAGTGGAAGTTGAGATAGAAATGTCAAGGTTACCTGCTTTCGATGGAAAACCGCTGCCTCTACAGTCCAGAGACAGCAAAAGAGAATGAAAGAAACTGAGAGAAACAGACTTAGAGGAATAGAGAGACTTGTGTGTGTATGTGTGTGAAATGAGAAGGCTGAAAACCAGCATCTTGAAAGTTACAGTTTGAGAGAATTACTCAAAGAGTTTTGTGCACAAATCCAAAGGCCTTCCAGAACCTCGGAGCTTCAAAATCCTGTTTTCAGAGCATTCAGTCACAGCCTGGCACTCTGATTATTAATTTGATGAATTGAAAGCGCTTTTGTCTGTCTTGTGTAAGTGCTTTTAACAGGGCCATGAAATTGCTGAATGCCAATTGCAAGGCCAGAGCCTGTTGTATTACAATGTCCCCATTTGTCATTTGGGACAGTTACCAGCATGTAAACAAAAGAGTATGCAGTGCTTATATCTTTTATGGCTCATCAATAGAGCTGCCGCCTAGTTATTTTCAGTAAAGCAAAAAAGCCAAGTTGTCCTCTAGGATTTGATGGCCTACTGATCTGACGTCACATAACTTGTAGTGTAATTTATGTACAAACTGCATGAAGCAGAATAAGATGGCAGGACAGAAATGGCCTGTTTAATATCTGGCTGGCTTATACATTTTTAAAGCACAACCATAAATAAAGAACAGTAAGTATTTTATTCTGTTGTAGTTCACCATAAGGATTATATATATATATATATACATATTAATTTTACAAACATAGCCAAAATGTTTATTTTGAGATCTTAAATGCACAGCTGCAAAAAAAAAAGGATATTTAATTCTAATGGTCAAAGAGAGAGTGGAATATGTACATTTAATACTAAACTTTGATTGTTTTTTGGTGCAAAATACCTTGACTAACACTATATGTTGGCCTAAGGATAAAAAGATAAAAACATTTATGTTAAAACCACTTTAATTGTCATTGGAGTAATCCAAGTTCAGTGGTTCATGCTGGCACACAGCACAGACGTTCTCTGATGTCTGTGAAATGTGTCTGGGATGTTTTAAGTATCCTCTGCGCTCACATCTCACCTTTAATTGCTGGTCTTAATGCCAGGCAGCAAATCCCATCACACACAACTAAACACACACACACACACACACACACACGGCATTCCTTTTCATCAACACTCACCCATTACTGTTCTACCAATTAGAGTAGAGTCCAAAGCAAGATCTAAAGGGTAGAGACATGATATGTCTCTTCATTCCTTTTAAACGCATATATTCGCACATATACTCACGTGTAAAAATTGCAGCAGGCCTACTAAAAAGGAGACCGTTTGAATTGCACAGTAACTGTGGTTTTCCTTAAAGAACTATTCTGGGTTGATTACAGGTACAGCTAAATTGACAGCATTTGTTTAAAAAAAATCACTTTTAAATAATCAATTAATCAATTATAAACATATATTTTAAATAATTTAATAATTCACCACAAAAAATATTTTTAAAGGTAATGGAGTCATATTGATTTAAAAACAGAAATAAAACTTGGGTATTATTTGAGCTGTAAAGGTTTTTAAATTTTTAGTCGTTTTAGTGTTTATGGAATTTTGCTTTAATGGCAGTGAAGTCAAATTGGATATAACTGTACACAGAAAAAAATTTCAATTTTACAATTTTGTTAACACATTGTTTGCGTCTTGGGGCTATGCTATTGAAACGCATACATATCATTAAAAAAATATTGAGTATTTTAATATTTACGGATTGGCCCTGTTCATTTCTATAGTACGTACTTCACTGTAACCCCAAATTTTTCCTTTTCTGAAGAAAAGGAAGAACTAATGGAAATAATTTGTTCTAATAATCAACGTTATGCCACAAGTGCCATCAATTTAGCTCATCTTGTGCTAAATTCGGAAAATATTCCTTTAAGAACCAAACATTTTGAAATTATATGATGTTCGACAGAGAATACAACCAAACCTGTGGTTTCCAATGTTGGGCTGTCATCGTTGACTTTTTTTCTCCCATGAGGCTTGACCGCTGTCAGTTTTTCCTCTAGATGTTCTCAGCTGTTCAGGTCTAAATGTCACGCTCGCAAATGCCCAGTATAAAAGAGATTCATGCATCTGTTGTGCCCGGGGTAATCAGTTCAACACAATGTGCGTTTGCAAGCTGAATACATTATGGCTTTGAGTTAGTGGCCCAAAAGTCCATTCTGTCTCCCTGAAGTGTGTGTGTATGTTTGTTTATGTATTTACATCATTGTGGAATAACTAGCGTTGCGAACATATAGAAGGCCGTTTCTAGCCTCATTGCAATTCCTCCTGCTGGAGTATATCAGAATCTGCTTCTTTGAGAAAGAGAGGGATGCTCCAGCTATGGATAGCGTGATGAAATGAAAAGGTGCATACTACTATCTGATCCGCTCCTTTTATGAGACATCAATCATGACAGCACACATCTTGATTTGCCCAGCAGATATGACACCGGCTTCTACACAGGCATCAACTAGTCTTGTCTCATTACCTGCTATTCCAAGCATCCAAATAAGTGTGTTAAGGCTTATTCACACCAAGAGGGAAATGAAAACACAAAACAAATGAGAAAATGTTAAACTATTCGCACTAAGAACGTGTATTTGTGGGGCTGTACAGGGTGCGTCTCCTCTCTGACTGTCAGGGAGAGAACTGGGAATGCTAGTGGATTTTTAATGTTATCGTTATCCACCCAATAAGAAAATTTGGCTGATATATCAAAGCCGATAAACAATATATAATTTCCTTCAGCTGAGACACTTCAGATGCGCACTGTTCACCATGATGGTTTTGATTGGCTTGAAATATGATTGGAGTCACTTCAATATATCGGTTATCGGCTTTCAAATATAAAGAATTATCAGTTATCGGTATCAGCCAAAATTTTTATGTTGATGACCTACTTAAGAAAAATAGCTAGTGTGTGAATACTAGGTTCTTATAAATCCATTATGCCATGTAAAGTTTCTCGATTTAAAGTAATTGAAAATAGTAAAATTGTGAGAAAATACTGATTGTTTCTGTTGTCAACATAAAGTGAAGGTCATGATCATCTGTCTGCTTCTGAATTAGAGTTTTTGTCTGTTGAAAAGACCAAAATAATATATTGTGTTTTGGATGCTGAATCCCACCTGGCATCTTAGCTAGCTTAACCAGTAAGACTTCATTGGTTGGCTTCACAAGGAAGATTTAACCAACACCAAACCACCCAAGATAATAACGATGATAAATTTGGTGTACAAACAATTTTTACTCAGAAATTGCTAGTAAATTTCACAATTAATTACTAAGAAATGGCAAGTATCATTGAATTAAACGTGGAATTTTGAAGTAAAAAGACTAATAGTGTATCCTTATTAGAGTGTCCTCCCACTGACGATAACATTGTTTAATATATGTAGTGTTTACGATGTTCACCATTTTAAATGCTTGAGAACTTTTAAAATCAGTTGGATTCTGATTGGCTTTCAAAGTTGTTAGCGTTCATCATTTGGAAAAGAATCATTTCACTTGTTCTGAAAGTGATTCCATTTTCTCAGTGTCGTTATTTTTTATAGTTGTGGTGTGGACTGCCCTGTTCTTACAGAATTAGAATGATTAGTAAAACTTTTCAATTATAGTTGGCATTATATTTATCGTTCTTGATGTAATCTGAATCTAAAATCAACAGGGAAATTAATCTAAGCTGGTCTTTTAAGCATGGAACAGCATTGCAGTCTCGTTTCTCTTTTCTGGCTGGACAAATACACAACCATGATTGGTGATGTGTGCCAAAGTTACTTGATTTAATGTTTTTTAAAGGAAGGATTCCAGTAAGTTTTTTTTTTTTGCACCTTTTGCATTAATTTTTGCCGATTTGTCCAACAGCAAAAATAAATGGCGTCGCAGACAAACACTTGCGATAGCAACAGTCCAAATGAAGTGGTCATCTGGCTTCAAATCAAATCAAGGGGTTTTTAGTGAAAAATATGTTTAGATAATGGTTGTGGGGAGCGTCTTCTCGCTGACTGCTCACCCTTTGGCTTGCTAAAGGGTTGAAGCATAGAACCCACCAATCACATGATTTCACACCTTGTTTCCATGACGATGCTCTGCTGCACTTTGCGGTGGGGTTTCCTGTTAAAATGATAAAGCGGAGGGGTCTGTCTTCCACGCAACATGCAGGCGCATCACGTTCTGGAACAAATGCCAGCAGGCAGTGGGGACAGACGGACAGAAACAGGCAGGTGTTTTCAAGTCCACTCTGCATCTTATTCTTTCATTTTGTGTTACCCTTGAATGAATTTTGATTGACATGTTTGTGCAGACCTACTGAATCCACACGAGCAATAGAGGGGAAGTTGTACAATAGCCATCAGAGCTGTGTGGGTGTGTGTGAGTGCGAGTGCACTGGTCTATGCACAGGGCTATTTTAACATCACCTCATGGCCTGTCACCTCCAATTGCAGGCCATGTCATGTTAAGACTATTCTAATGTACACACAACATCAACCGTGCACACATAAGCTGTGCTCTAAAACCCTACCTAGGCAGCTGTATTAGGCCATTTTGTAACTCACAAGGAATGTCATGAGAATAATTTGAAACCCTCTACATTGGCAGCAACTACACACAAATAACATGCCATGACATGGGAGGCTGGACCTGCTATTGATCGGAATTGATTTCTTTTCGGTGCTGAGTGGATTATATTTAGAACCAAAATTTATCTTGGTCTACCATCTTACACTGAATAATTTATTACTGATACTTAAAGGGATAGTTCGCCCTCACATTGTTCCAAACCCGTAAGATTTTCGTTAATCGATGGAACACAAATGAAGATATTTTTGATGAAATCTGAGAGATTTCTGTCCCTCTATTGACAGCTACACAACTGACACTTTGGTGCTTCAAAAAGTTTATAAATAGATCATAAAACTAATCCGTATGAATTGAGTGGTTTAGTCCAAATTTTCTGAAGAGACTCAAAGGCTTTATGATGAACAGATTTCATTTAGGCTTTTATTTGCATATAAACATTGATTAGCAAACATAAACAGAATCTCAACCGAACCTGCTCGTGAGAACAAATCTCTCGCAGAAGCTCAAACGTTCTGTGTAACGCAGGAGAATGAACCTCATTGGTTCTCGTACATAAAGCAGCTTCAGTTTACCACAGCTGATGTGTGAGTTGTTGAATGTTTACATGTGAATAAAAGCCTAAATTCAAACTGTTCATCATATAAAGTGATCATGTCTCTTCAGAAAATTTGTTTTAAACCGCTCAATTCATATGGATTAGTTTTACAATCTCTTTATGAACTTTTTAAAGCGTGAAAGTTGTAGTCAAGTAGCTGTCTATTAAGGCACAGAAAGCTCTCAGATTTCATCAAAAACATCTTAATTTGAGAACTATCCCAAGGAAGTAAGACTTTTAACAATATTGAACGAAGTATTGTATTGTATTGGGGGGGGGGTATCCAAATTTACAAGTTATGAAGTAAAATATCTAGCTTCCGCCACACCACCTTCCCAATTAAAGTTACAAAGAAAGTGTAAACTGGCGTCGTGTCAGTTACACTTTTTCCGTAAGTTGAATAGTTGTAATACATAGCGTAAGCTTTTTGAACTGCAAGAGTTTTACACTTTCTTTGTACGTTAAATTTGTTAAATATGGATTTTTTTTTTTTATACAAACGTATCGCTTCGCTTCAGAAGGCCTGTATTAACCCGCCGGAGCCGTGTGGAGTACACGTTTGTGATGAATGGATGCCGATGGAAGCACTTTCTTCAGCTCATACTCGTGACCCCTGTTCACTGCCATTATAAAGCTCGGATACGAAAGGATGTTTATTAAAATATCTCTGATTGTTTTCATCAGAAATAAGAAAGTCATATACACCTATGATGGCATGAGGGTGTGTAAAGCTTGGGGTAATTTTCATTTGACAGTGAACTAATCCTTTAAAGGAAATGTATTTATAATCTCTCCACCATCTT
This sequence comes from Zacco platypus, assembly GCA_038088235.1. Classification (NCBI taxonomy): domain Eukaryota; kingdom Metazoa; phylum Chordata; class Actinopteri; order Cypriniformes; family Xenocyprididae; genus Zacco; species Zacco platypus. The sequence continues at coordinate 13,397,029 of CM076064.1, read as the reverse complement.
GAATTTATTACAGAACTTAAAATACATTATTGGGTAAAATAATACATCTCAATATTACATGCAACTATTTTTATTGATACTTTTGAGTATTAAATGAAGTATATTTATAATTAACATTTGTTCACCATGTTGGGTCATAGAGGTTGTAGAAATGCATTATGGCATTACATTCTCCATAAAATGGGATGCCGGTGTAGAATTTTGCAGCAGGCAGCTTAATTAAGTTGCCTACCTTTTGTAACAGACTTCACCATTTGTGATGCCTTAGAATGCTGCCTACACAGGGATCTGACAAGTTTTTGGAACTGCACAATCGACTTGCATGAAAATGGTTTTGCGTCTGCTGTCACACTCTCCGCACTAGACTCATGCTGCGGCCGCTCCTGGGAGACTGTCTTTCATTCCTCTGTGTGTCAGACTACATCATTGACAGATGGTCCTGACCGTCAGAATCTGTTCCTATCAGCCTGGCAGAGGAAGGGGGGTCCAGTAAAAACCCTTCGCTCTCTTCTTGCCCTTTTGCACATGCACGCGCACATGCAGTGCACCATAATCTTCTCCTGCTAAACCTTCTTATTAGTTTCCCCTGTGCCTGACATGATTCACGCTGACCTGTCACCAGTGTTGCTGCTGATCAACTCCTGCATGTTTAACATAGTTACGCTGGGAGCTCATATTCCAAATGGGTTTTATTAACCGGCTTAGTCTCTCACACCAACGATTTTGTTAGTTTGAGTTTGGGCGTGAGCTGAATTACTTAAACTAATTTTCTTGACTATTGTGCTGAACTGAAATATAACTCGTCTCTCAGTTTTGTCATTCCTTTGATGTTCTGCTCAAGCCTCTAAATAAATGAAGAATTGTTGGAGATGTTGAGCTCATACGCAAGCAGTCCTGCACAAAGGAAGGAGGAGCGGAAATGGCTGGGGTCTTGAAACTACCTTAAAGTGCTTGGCTAAAGGATTTGACACAAGTCCAAGAGTTAAGCAGCAATCACAATAAGACTCATCCACTTGTGCATTGGTCACTTTGTTTGCTTTTCATTCAGAAAGCAACACTTGCTTTATGGGATTCAGATAAAGCCATTATGTGCCCAGTAAAGTGAAATGGATTGATTGATTACAAGGTATTAGGCAGCATCTCTTCTCTATAAGCAACGACCTCCAGACGCTCAACTGGGTTATAAAATCAGACCGACTCTTAAACTCATAAAATAGCATAGATTCATTCTTTTTTATGCATTCTTGTTGCTGTGCCACTGTGGAATATTTTGTCTGAGCAGGGAATATGTTATAGAAATTACACTTGAGGTCATAGGAATTATCAACGTTTAGCCGAATCAATATTACAATTACCATCGGCAGTTTCAATAAAATTGCTCTACCAAACAAACCACTGTGTGAGAATTGAAGTGAATACATAAAGAGGGTGTGTTAGCAAAGAAGGCGTGTAGCAATGCTGCAGAAACTTTTAACAATTAATGGGCTGTAGTGGAGACGGGCATAGAGAGGAGAGGGAGGCGGTAGACTGCAGAGGACGATTGTGTTTGTTTTGGGGATAATGATTCAGGTTGGGGGCAGGGCTTTATGGGGCAGGTCAATTTGCGATGGAAAGGACGATTGAATACCTGAAGTTGTATGATAATAAAGAGCAGGAGCACTTTGTTTGATAGAGAGAACAATGTGTGCAGGACAAGCTGGACGCTGCTTATGACGAATGGCGCGAGTGCGCATGTGTGTTACCGTGGGCGCGCTCACACGCAGACGACTTGCTCTCAAGGGAACGGCTTCATAGTACCCAGCCTTATTTCCAGGCCAGACTGGATTCAGAGGAACGATCAGGATCTTACAGCACCATGCAGTGAAACGCACGCCCAGCTGCGAAATCACAACTAATGATCACACTGATGAATCTTACCGACATTGAAAGACATTCGTTTCCTCCTGCTATAAATGACGTGCACATCTATTTATGTGTGATGCATAATTTATGCATGGCCTGTCATATTCAGCCTTTCTGATGGAGGCGTGGGAGGGGGCGATGGCACATCAACGCATGTAGAAGTGGGAGGGAATCAGTGTTCGGAGGAGGGAGTATGATGGTAAAGCGAGCGCAAGAACGCTCGCGTCGGGGAGAGAGAAGCAGCAAGCACATGAAGACGGAGCGAGGGTGATGCACATCGAAACAAGGAGGGGGAGGGCAAAAAAGAATAAGGAGAGGGAGAGGGAGAGGGAGAGAAAAAAGAGAAGCTCAAAAGACAGGAGAATCAAGGACTGGCTCTAGATGCAGGATCCTTCGGCAGCAACATCGCGAGGGGCAGGGACGCTGGAAGATGGTTTCAGTAAGAGGGGAACTGACCGTTGCCTATAATTTAATGTTCAGTATCTTGGACTCCTTCTCCATGGGTAATAGCTTAGCACCTGTCTGGGCATAAGCCCCTCTCTGTTTCTCTTCCTGTGTCTCGTTCGTTCTCTATCTTTCGCTCTCCTCTTTTTCTGTCTTCATTTCTCACGCAGTGTCTGGTAGGTTTAAAGGGATTCTTCTCCCTGAAATGAAATTTCTGGCATCACGTCATTCCAAATCTTACGTAGACCATAGAAGGAAATATTTCGCAGAATGTCCCTGCTGTTTTTTCCCGTACGATGGAAGTGAATGGTGCTCATTCACTTTCATTAAATGGAAAATGGCAGCTAGGATCTTCTGTCAAATATCTTATTTTGTGTTTTACGCAAGAAAGACCGAACTGTTCCTTTAAGTTCATGGGGTCTGCTTAGCATTTAATCAGGGTAATGGGGGTCGGTCCTCTGATGCGGATAGTCCGCGCTGCCCTCTTTATGTGCTGTCGGAGTAAAGGAACGAGAGAAGAAACGGAAAGAGAGACGGGGCTGCCGCCGCACCACGCGCCCTGATTGGAGTCATCCATCTGTCTTGGGATTGCTTTCAGATTTGTGCCTGTGGGGAAGGTGAAATCTTTGTGTGCACACAATTAATAATTCTGTCTTTTTCACTTTCTGTAGGGGTGGCACCTGCGAAGAAGAGCCCCAAACTGGTGAGTACAGATGTTTTATTCTCAGTCTGTTCTTTCCTCTTCAGCACCCTTTTTATGTTAATCTTCTCCACGTTGTTTCTGATTGCTTTTGCTCATTGACCGTGGCATTGGTCTAGTGTTCAAAAGAGGTTTTACAATGTCACTGCTCTGGCAAAGAGAATCTGATATGCTCTTCAATGCAAGCACTCCATCAGTGAACGGAGAAACCATGTGGTCAATGTTGGGAGGGTGGTGTTCACCCTTGGGAGGAGGGCTGACTTTATTGGTCACATGGGCATCCTGTAATAGCTCTCTAATGATTTACCGAAAACAACAAAACCAGCAGGTTTTCATCCTTGGAGCTTCAGGGATAGAATAGCAAAAAAGTGTTTTTATTTTTAATCTTTTTTTGTTTCACCAGCCTGTTGATGATAGATGAGGGAGGGGAGGGGGGGGGGGTTCTCATTGAGTCTGTGGACAATAATCAGAGTTCTTCTGTTAAAATGGCAGCCTTGTTTTTTTTTTTTTTACTTTCTTGAAATGGATTCCATGCTTGTATGACTCCTCAATGCCAGACGAGCGTCTCTCAATTCTCAAATGGCCTCTGTTTTATTTGGATGGATTTATTGGCTACTTATTGAATTGCGGTTTGATTTTTATTGCTGAATTTCTGCATGTCTGCTGTATAGATTCATTGGTTGTGCTGGGATGCAAAAGGAAGCAGAGGTGTGTGCGTGGGTTTAAAAAAGAACTTCAGATGACTTAGTGGAGGAGAGAACATTAAAAATTTCATAACCCACCCCCTCTGGAGGTATTAGTTAAATTGTGATTCATTGCTTGGAATAAATATTTTAAATTGAAAACATGAATTGACAATAATTGTTAAGTTATTTATACAAATGATTAAAAATTATGATATACAATGGGGTGAAAATGTTTCTATTTTGTATTTTTATCATTTAATTTTTTGTTTGACAATTGTTAAAGTGCAAAATTTACAAATTAAATTGTCAACATATCACTTTAATGACAGCGGCACTCAAGGTGTAAGTTTGGGTAAGAACTGATGATCATGTTATCTAGCGATAACTAATGATCTAAAATCTAATGATCCAAATGGCATATTTGAACATCTGACCATCTGTACAAAGGAGTCACGTAATCTTTAGTGATTTTAATGTTGTATTGTTTGCAAATTTCTAAACTGATATGGTTTATTTCCAGGTTTTGTTTTTTGAAATGTATAGTTTCAGTGTCTGAGACTTTTGGACCCCACTTTTTAATATATAATATAATATATAACGTGATAATATAATGTGATAACTGAAGCTAAAATACTGAGTTGAGTTGAGTTGCTTGTTGTGAGGGTATTTGTTGAGAGGTTAAAGGTGAATGATAGTTGAGCCAGAATATTAAAAATGCAGTTCAATGTGTTGTTATAATCATTAGCTTGAAGGAATTCTGAAGGAATTGTAAAGAGAGTTGTGCGTCATTCTGTCCTTCAACTCATTCATAAAAATGTCTTTCTTTGTTTTTACTTGCCTACTCCATGTATTCAATTCCTGCACTCCATCTTTAAGACACCAGGGAGGTAGTGGTGCTTTTTTGTTCTCTATTCATGTTTCTTCTCTCTTTTTCCTCCCCCCACACAGCAACAGTTGGAGCGCAAGGACAGTCAGGGCAGCTCCCAGCACAGCGTGTCCAGTCAGCGCAGCATCCACACCGACTCTCCCCTCCACGCCTCCCAGGCTTTGCTCAACGAGTCGGCTGCCCCACCTCCCCCTTCCCAGCCCCTGCCAAGCCTGCCCCAGGACCCTCCAGTAGACGGAACTCTACAGAAGAAACCAGATCCCTTTAAAATCTGGGCCCAATCCAGGAGCATGTATGAAAGTAGGCGTAAGTAATATGGGATTCTGGTGGCGGGTGCTTTGGCAGCAGATCACTGGGTCTCTCCTTTATATTTGGGTTGGTATTGGGATACCAGGTTTGGTTAGTTGGTTGGGGCTGTATTTCTTGTTTGGTTGTTCTGCTTTGCCATTAAGCTAAATATTAACATCTAGATCAACATTTTGGGGATTGAAAATCTTTGCTGGTGAAAAAATGATCTAACCTTTGTGTAAACAAAAATAATTTATGGTTGGACTGGTTTAAAATCGAAGCAGTTGATATTAACAGTTGATGCTAATTTTAAGAGTCGATATATACATCAACAAACTTTGCATTTTCTCAATATTAAGTATATTAAGACGTTAATTTGTGTAAAAAGTCCATTACATCAAACATCGTTTTGAACAGGACAGTAGTCTTTCAGTATTCAAATAGCTGTCCAAACCTAAAGTAAACCATTAGCCGTCAGTTTGAATCCTCTGTTTGTTGTGATCAGAGAGCTGTGTTCGGATGAACCTGTCATCTGTACTTCCAAAGCTTTCATTAGCTTTTCCCATTCCTCCTTTCCTTCACTTTGCTTTTGCCTACTCGCTCACCGCCAGTGAGAAGCCAACATGAACAGCGAGACACTTCTGACCAATTACACTCTTCCCTGCCATCAGTGCGTTCACACGCTCCAGCGCGCTCTAGAACACATCTTTTGACAAATGTGCATATAATTGGTAGCGGTGGAAGACAGTGAATCCAATACTACTTTCATCTGAGCCAGAGCAGAGGGGCTAATTAACAGGAATATCTTTCAGCGGATATTAAGAGGCTGTGGAATGGAGCACTCCAATGTTTGGGTTGGAAAATGTTGCTAACTTGGAGTGTCTTCATTGTCTCTGTTTTTGTTAGAGTCTCTCATTAGTAAGTACCTTAAGAAGGAGGATATGGGGACTATAGGGATGAGAATTGTGCAGAATTTAAAAATTCCACTTCTGATTCCTCTTAACTATTCCGGTTCTTTCACAGTTCCGTTTATAATTATTTTAACCACTTTTTATTTATGGATTTTTTTTATTCCATGTCCAAAAGATTTATTTTCAATAATCAAGTTAAACAGTTCTTGCAAAATGTGTGTTAAAAAACTTGATAATGATTCACTTTAAACAATCGACTCTTTAGAGTCATTCGCTTGGGAATTGGACTATACTGATTGCCCCATATTTTTGATTCTCTAAAAAGGACCAAATCATTTAGAGTCATTTGGGCTTCACTGGTTGAAGTGTATCTTTTTGATTCACTTAACAGAACCAGCTAAATGGAGTCCGTTCCACAATCAGACTGTTGCAGTCCTTGAACAGATTGAGAGAGAAATCATTGACGTCTGATTGGCTTTTTTGGACCAGCTTTTGAACATTCAGTCCTTTAAACTCAGTGAGCAGCTGCATGGAGAGGCTTTAACACAAATTAATGAAAGTTGAAGGTCTATCCTTGCCATAATGCACAATTTGCAGAGTCTGCCACAACCGTCCTTGCTTCTTAATGGAGATCGAACGGTGTGGGAAAATTGCCCATGCAGCAGCCATTTTGAAAGGCTCTGGAGCCATTCTACTTCCTGTCTCTGTTACAGTAAATTGCTGTACATCTGGTTAGACTGGAGACGGAGGTCCTTGTCTCTGGCAACTGCTCCATATGGATCCAACTGCATTTCAATAGCTTTGCAGCAGAATCACGAATTCAGAGCATTTGTTGTTTGCTTACGTTAACCGAAGCTCATTCTTAAAGGTAAGCACGTTTAAAAAAAGCTCTCCGGTAAAAGCCTGCTTCAGAAATATCTGCCTGGAGCCATGGTTTCCAGCTCTCTCTTACTTAGCAGGCATAAGCATCCCACGACAGAACATCATGTGATGCAATGGAGAGCTACAGGGTCAATAATGTAAAACCTGACGGATTGCTGATGTCTGCAGGATTTCAAGTCTAAAAGATGCTGTTGCTTGTCCTGACTGATTTGACATGGAAATGCTGTGATGGAGATGGTGCTCAGGCGGTGGTGTAAGCTCAAGGGCACAGCTGCTTCAAAAGACCTCTGGATTCCGTCTTCTGCTTCTCTTGATCTGTAAACTAGATTTAAGCACACGTGTCAGTGCTTATCGTTTTCTCAGGAAATAGCTGTTAATTGGATTGAATTCATTAGAGCAGAGTATTCATTATCTTACATCTTCATTGGTGTAAACCAACTGGAAAAAAATCCAGATGTGTGAGAACTAGCGATGCAATCATGAAAGCATCATTCTTCGCTTTTCCTTGAACCAGCAGCCATTCTTGAAAGGGGCAGGATCGGATATAAATCAAAGCTTGTGTGTCATTCTGCAGATGAATTGATCTCAAGCTATTTTCCTTCCTTTTCAGTACCTGATTACCAGGAGCAGGATATTTTCCTGTGGAGAAAAGATACCGGCTTTGGATTTAGGATCCTGGGAGGCAACGAACCTGGCGAGCCGGTGAGTGCAGGCCTCATTTGAGAAATTCTGCGAGTATTGTTCATTATGTTGTTCCGTTGTTGATATTTATTATAGTTATTTATTCATTTAATCTGTTGTGGTTATAGGTAGATGACATCCAATTATTTCCTGTGGTTTGACGTTGTAGTCCATCTAAAACTATTTTAAAAAGAATTGAGCTATTCTATTCTAATTTAATACATTCATATAAATTCTAACTCAACATCATTATTTATTTAAATTAATAAAATATTACTACTACTATTTATTGCGTTCTATGCATGTCCATTTATAACCAATGTTATTTGAGTATTATTCATATTCTAATAAATATTTAAAATATTTTGAATTAGCTTTTATTTTTATATTTTAAGTTTTAGTTTTAATCATTTTGTTGTGATTGTTGCATTTTTATTTTATTTTTGAATATTAAGCTTTATTTATTTTTATTTCAGTTTTAGTTATTTTAATACTTATTTCAGTTAATTGCCAAGGCAGCATTTATAATTTTAAATTTTTTTAATCTGATAATTCTATTTTAATTTCCGCTTCAATTAAATTAACATAAACAATTTAAGTTTTAGCTTATTTAACAACACTGGTTAACACATTATTATGCTTTTCAATAATATTTGATGAACATAACAACATTAATTCATAGGTTTATTTTAGTCACTTATAATGCCTTATAATTCTTTTTTGTTTCATGATGCCTGTGTATAAATACCCTCACGCTCTTTGACAGTTCCAAAGGCACCCAGCAAATATAGACAATTTGAAGATTTTCCAAAGGTAACAGTCCAAGCATGGCCAAGTTCTCAGATTCAGTCTCCACAGCTTTTGCTTGATATCCTTTCCTATGTGAAATGTTGACAAAGGCTTTGATCTGTGCAGTACAGCCTCGATCAGTCAGAAAATATCTCTCACACCACCAGTTCTTCCCTTTAATGAGGCCACATTACGTCTTTGAACTGATGAGCCAGTTTCTCTGACTCTAGTCCTTGAAGAAGGAAAAACCGAGCTGTCCGCAATACTGCCCATTTCGGCTGGCGTAAGGGGTGTAAAAAATTTCATAGCGGTTTTAGTGTTTGGAGAACATTTTACAACCATTAGACTTAAAACAAGCAGAAATTTAAGTGTTTCCATGAATTTAAACCATTTGACACGACACTGACACAGAGTTTGAAGTGTGATGAAACTCAAAGGATGAAGTTCAGTTTGGCCCAGACAGATTTGTTTCAAAACTCTTGTTAACTCTCTTTCTGTGTCTGTCTGTACAGATTTATATTGGCCACATTGTGAAATATGGAGCTGCCGATGAAGATGGGCGTCTGCGATCAGGAGATGAGCTAATTTGTGTGGATGGAACGGCTGTTGTGGGAAAATCCCATCAGCTAGTCGTTCAACTCATGCAACAAGCCGCAAAACAGGGTCACGTGAACCTGACTGTGAGACGCAAGACTGGATATGGATGTAAGCAGACTACAAAATATTATTATTGTTGAGAAATTACAGGTCATAAATATTTATCACTAGTCACGAAACTGTATTTTACATTTTTATTGAAAAATATATTTTCCCCTTATGACAGAAATATTTTAGCTGTTTTTCTTGCATTATTGTGACAAACAGGTCGACAGCTCACCTGCAGAGATGTAAAAATTAAACCACATTTATTGATTAATTATTATTTTGTTGCTCATACTTCCATTTCAGTGGCTTAATGCAGGATATTTACAACATGGATGTATGTATGTATGTATGTGTATATATAAAAAATATATTATATATATATATATATATATATGTATGTGTATGTGTGTATATATATATATATATATATATATATATATATATATGTATATATATGTATGTATGTTTGTATATGTACAAAAAAAAACACCAGCTCTGCACCAAATAAAAACTAGCTTTTACTAATGTTCATTTTGTATCCTGGATTTGCTATGAAGTATTTCAAGACCAGAAAAGATAATCTGTACCTGAGGTATAGCAAACTCCAGCAGTTACAAAGCTTTTCTGTCAGTATCATATGTCATTGATATCAGTGTGCGGTGTCAATTTCAGAGTAAGTGTTAATTGTAGCTTACATGTTGCTCTCTATATCCCTTACGTAATGACCATCATGGCTAGTGGAATTGTAAATTATGCAGGATTTTGCAGCCTGATTATCCATTCCTATCAGACAGACTTTATTTAAATGAGAGTTTATGGCACATGATAATGAGGGTACGCCTGCTGACTCTGGCTAATTAATCTATGCGGGACTCATATGTCAGGTTTCAGAGTATAAGTTAACCTTTTTTACTCATCTAGGATCACCTACCTGAATACAAGAGCAGGGCAAGATATTTGAAACATCCAGGGAAATTTTGCTTTTATGTAATTACACGTCCTAACTATAGAAGCTCATTTCTGCCACGCAGATAACTGCAACTTTTTAGCTTACAGTTCTGACTTTTTTTCTCACAATTCTGAGTTTGTATCTCACAATTAGGACTGTATATCTGATTCTGAGAAAAAATGCACAATTGCAAGTTTGTATTCTGACTTTAACTAAAATAGTTTTCTCACAGTTCAGACTGTATACATCCAATTGCGAGATAAAAAGTCAAAATTGTGAAATAAAAAGTCGTAATTACATTTTGAATTTTTAAATCATGTGGTAAAAGCAAATTTCCATACCTAACCATCTTACACAGTTCAGAAGTGCATAGATTATAAACAAGATTGAGTTCCAGCCTTTGTCTGTTGAACTCCTGAGTTGTTTTCTCCTTGACTTGCAAAAGATAAATCTCTCAGTGACCTTCCTAATCCTCTCCCAACCCTCTTCCTCCTCAGTGGCAAAGGTGGATGGTGAGATGCCTCCTTCTCCGGCCTCTTCTCACCACAGCAGCACACAGGCCCCGTCTTTAACCGAGGAGAAGCGCACGCCACAGGGCAGCCAGAACTCCCTCAACACGGTCAGCTCTGGGTCGGGCTCCACAAGCGGCATCGGCAGTGGAGGCGGGGGCGGCAGCAACAACACGGTGGTCCCCAATGCCATCCAGCCCTACGATGTGGAGATCCAACGCGGAGAGAACGAAGGGTTCGGATTTGTTATTGTGTCGTCAGTGTCGAGGCCTGAAGCGGGAACCACTTTCGGTAAGTTTGCTCAGATAGTGTTATGTTTGAAAGAATTGTTTTATTATTTAATAATTTATTAATGTATTTAATTAAATATGAAGACACAAAACATTTAATTATTGCAAATTAATTTTATTTTTTAATATATATATTTATATTACATGAACAATTCTGAAGGTTTTTTTATTTTTTATTTATTTTCTTTGTTTTTATTATTATTATTATTATTATTATTGTCTTGATCTGCTCATGATTTTAGTAAAAAAAAACAAATGTTGCTGTAGCTCAGCTAGTGGGACATGGCACTAGCAATGTCAGCGTTTTAAGTTTGATTCCCAGAAAGCACTTAAAATGACAAAATGTATAGCTTGAATGCACTGTACATCACTTTAGATAAAATTGTCTGGCAAATGCATATATTAGTTACAAGCAATCACATATTTGCATATTTGCATATTCACTTCTTTTATATTATAAAAAGTGGAAAGGACTAAGAGATTCACATTCTTTTGGAGATTTTTGCCTCTGAATGGTGCTTTGGTTGTGGTTTTCAATTTTTGGTGGGTGTGGGTTCTTCATATTTTCCTCACGCCAATCTGCATGTCCTATGATTTTCTTATTTCGAAAGGCAGTATGTTTGCAAAGTCTGCCCGAAGCAGAGGTCGATATCCACCCTCGCTTCGTGGGCCTGTATTTCCGCTGTACTTCCCAATGCCAGACAAGTCTCTATTACACAATATGGCTCTCAAGTTAGTGAAACAGCATTTAGGTTGTCCAAATCTCACCAAGTAATCTCAGCAGTTGCCAGCAGCACTTGCCATCCTTATTTTTTAACAATTGTAATTGATAGAGAGATCAAGTTAGTAAAAAGACAAATCAAGTATGACATCCCATGTTTAAAGACTCCGATCTTTCTTCGTCGTGTTCATCAGAACGCTCCCACTCTTTAAACTCACAATAGTGCCGTTGGCAGCCTTCATGTAAATGTACACCGGATCCAGGACGCTCAGTGATTACACCAAGTGGGAGTTTTGTTCAGAGTGTTATGATGGAAGAAAGGAATGACAGATCCGTGTTTGAGAGGAATAAAAGAGAGGGAGCAGTGCTTGGCACTCGTTTACCACAGTGATGAAATGAGTTCCTGTGCCAGAGTCATTGTGAATGAGGACCTCAGAGTAAGCAGAGTTTCAGTCATTAGTATTACAAATTAAACAACAAATCATCTTCATAGCAGTGTGACAAGCATGACAGTTGAAATTTTATAGTTTTATACATTCCTGCCCAAGTGCCGTCACAGCATTTAAATTGATCAAACATGCATGTTTCGCAAGATAAGACCAATAAAAATTGGTTTATATAAAAACAACTGCTGACCACTGATTTACCACATTAAAAGTTTGTGCACGTGTTTGACCGTTGCGCTCATGGCAAGTCTTTTACTGTGTCTTAAGCATCACACACCGTTCTAAAACGCAGTGTTCAAGTTAGAAAATCAACTTTTAAAAATCACGTCTCTAAACCTTGTTTTTTTTTTTTCATTCATTCCACTGGCCAGCATCTATTGTTTTTAAGCACAAAAACGGATTCTGTGTGAATGGCTCCTTAAAGGTGCAGTAAGTGATCTGGGAAATGCTAATGGTAGCCTACTAGCATAGATAGTATAAGATCCCACCCTTCCTGCAAATCGGCGTCCAAAGCCACGCCGCCTCCACAACACATGAACACAGCTGCTCTCAGCAAAGCATCACGAGACATTTTTAATTGGTAGGAACTGTAAAAGGTGGCTGCTGTTTGTTTGCGGTGCTCCACGACTGAGGTCTGTCTGTATAAACTCTGCAGCATGAAACACAAATAGGATAAGCAAGGGTATGTAAAAACATATGTTGACTGGCAGGTAGGACATCGTATTATTTCATTTGGACCGAATATAAAAATCGGATGAACAATTTATGCGTTTGCGATCCTTGGAAGGTGGGATTTTGAATGGAGGGCGTGTGGCTGAATTCAGCAGAATGGCAGAAATTAGCTAAACGGCTAACGGCACTTTTAGCGGCACACTACAGTAAGAAAACCACAAACTCAAACTTGAATAATCATAATATTATCTAGTCATTTTTCATATTTCATTACACAGGCAGAGTTAAAGCACAATGGGGTGCTCTGAGGGAATTTCAGAGGTTTACACCTTTTTTTGCGTAATGAATAATTCAAAAGCGGTGGTGATTATTCAAAGGATCTGAAGAGCGCTACAGAAAGATGCTAGAGGTGATCTAGCATGCATCCAAAAGTCTTTAATATCACCACATTCAGCAGATTCACAATGTCCGTTCTTGCATACCTTTGCTGTCCATTCAGTAACATGCTTTTTTCTGTCACAAGTTACTTTTGGGGTGTGTTTTGCTTGCAGGGCACAATCTGTGGGCATTCTATAAAAATGTTGGCACTTTAGCTTGGTGGCTTGGTGTATTAACCCCTACACATTCTCTCTTTCCCTTTTCTCTCTTTCTGTTTCTCTTTCTCCATCCCCACCAAAAAAATTAATAAAAATAAAACAAAAATAACCATCTTAATTAAAACGCATACATGCTCAATCACTGTTGGCCAAAAGCTGGAAACGCATGTGTGGCAATGCCTCATAAAATAGGTCGCATCATCGAGGGAAGCCCAGCTGACCGCTGCGGGAAACTAAAAGTTGGAGACCGGATCCTGGCTGTAAATGGCTGCTCCATCACCAATAAGTCCCACTCGGATATCGTCAACCTGATCAAAGAGGCTGGAAACACGGTGACGCTGCGGATCATTCCAGGGGACGGTCAGTTTCTCTCTCTCTTTCATTCTCTTTCCCTTCGCTCAACCAGCATGAGATGAGAACATATTGGGAATGTGGGTGTGTGCAATATGTGTAATAGCGCGGCTTCTCAGCATACTGCTCTCACGAGCCTCACGGTAATAATGCAGACGGTACATTCAGCATTATTAGAAGAAGAATAATGAACAGGAACCTGTGAGGGGATCAACACACTGAATATGCAACACACTCTTATAACCTTAGAGGCAGAACGCCTTCATATTGTGCTGTTATAATAATGACAGATGGCACAACAACAAGGTTGGTCGGAGAACAAAGACACAGCCGTGGATAATACACATTCTAATATTTCCCCAGAGATTTCAGTCGTGTCACCATTGGTGGAAAGAAATAAACAGGATCTATGTGCTCCAATCTTTATTAAATAACAAAAATCTAAATAGTCAAACTTCTCAAGAACCCGAACTGAACAACCAGTATACATTGACAACGAATAGAGAACAACTGAAAATGAGGGCTATAAATGCACAGGAAAACACTAGGCACTAAACGAGATAATTAACAAGACACAGGTGAGACTCATGAGGACAAATCGAAAACCATGGCAACGGAAGAGCATGAACAAAGAAAACATAGGAAATTGAACTGAGAACAGTGCAAAACTAACTCAAAGTCAAACTGAGGCAAAACACAGACTAGTGGCCTGTTGCGAGAAGCTAGCTGTACAAACTAAGAGTTTCAGAGCAGGTTTAGAGTTAACAAATCCAGATAAATCCAACCTGGTTTAGATCAGATTCAACGAGTTCACAACACTCTGTATAAATGTTCTCGGTCAACTCAGGTTTGATCCAGAGTTTGTGATTAACTCTGAAGCTTATGCACCTGAAAACGTTCGATTCACTTCTCGCGAGAGAGACTGAAGATGCATCTTTTTTTAATGCATCTTTTAAGAAAAGAAATTAAGTTGGAAATTAAGTCATTACTGAACAGTAAGGATTGTTTTAGCAAAATGTTTTATTTGTCAGAAAAATATTTTTATGTATAGAAAAATATATATTAATAGAAAACAAAATGTATTTAATTATTTATAGAAACTTTCATTTGAATTTTTTTTTCGCTTTTCATGCTAAACAAAAACTCTGCCTCTGACCTATATCTAAGTACTAATTAGTTGTACTAAGTGTTTTATTTTCTTTGATTAAGTCTCATCTCACCTAGGGCACCAAGTGAGGCAGAACTGACACTGGTTCCGCCTCAAAAAACGTAAGTGTTGGCCAACGGTATCACAGCTCATGGTATATGCGTGCATGCATGTGCCAGTGTGTCGGTTCACTATACTGAGTATTTTCCTCAGAGGAAAGGCGGCATGCAATAATGAGAAAGCTGTTTCCAGTGAAGTTTCGGCTCTACTATAAATCGTGATGCCAAATACACTGGGGTCTGTCTGAGTTCTTCATTCTCTTTAATCAGAGAGGAGGAGAGCGCTGGCATACTATGGGAATTTCCAAAATTGACAGAATGTGGGTGTGTACGTCTGGTTGTGTTTACAGGAGGGCGAAGACGGTTCATTGTGGGTAGTTTTTCTTTTTTGCTTCCCTGAATGTTACTTGACTACAGTTACTAAACTGAAGTCTTTTGGTTTCTTACTGGTTTCTGCGCATAATTTATGCATAATTTATGCATTTCTTGTGCTTTCTGAGCAGAGAAAAAAGGGAAAAAAACAAGATAAAACCATGAGATGAGGAAAGGGAGAGAACGCTTAGTCTGTTCCCAGCAGAATGATGGGGAAAGGCTATTTTAAGACGGTGGGATTCACGGGCTGTGCACTCATCAAAGTCCCCTCTCTCCCCCACAGTGACTGCCCAGTGGGGCGGAATTAAAGCAGCTTTGAGTGCAAGCAACAGCAGCCCGCATTTCATTGGTGACAGCTGATTTAAGAGTTAGGCCAATGTAGTCAAAGCAAATGATCCAAGATCAATTAAACTAGTACAGTGGTTCACCCCAAAAAGGATCAAAGGAGATGTTTTGAAGAATGTTTAAGCTGCTTTTTTCCTTTCGGCAAAAGCGTACAAAGACTACAGTCTGTCAAGCCACAAAAAGACCACGAGGCACTATAAAATTTTATATTTTCCTCGGATGCAATCGTTCATTTTTCAGCAGCTATTACTTAAGTCTTCAGTCTCACATGATTCTTCAGAAATCATAATAATATGCTGATTTGATGTTGCAAACTGTTGTGCAGAAACCGTGATACACTACCTTTCAAAAGTTTAGGGTAAGTAAGATTTTTTTTTTAAAGAACGTACTAAATTGATCAAAAGCGACAGTAAAGAGATTTTATAATGTTACAATATATTTGTATTTACTTTTGCACTTTCAATTAATCAAAGAATCCTGAAAAAAATTTATAGCAGTTTCTACAAAATCAACATTGATTAATAATAAGTGCGCACCAACAATAACTGATAATAATTGAGCACCAAGTCAGCATATTAGAATGATCATGTGACACTGAAGACTGGAGAAACGGCTGCTGAAAATTGAGCTTTTCCATCACAGGAAAAAATTACATTTTAAAATAGTAATTTTGAATTGTAGTAATAACAATATTACAGATGTTATTGTATTTCTGATCAACTAAATACAGCCTTGGTGAGCATAAGAGACTTCTTTCTTAAACATTTGAAAATCATAATTATTCCAAGCTTTTGACCGGTAGTGTACAAGATATGACTTGTGCAATATTTTCCAAGACCGAAAATTGAGTAATTATTCATAAAAATCTGATCTTCTTTATTAGGTAAATTTAATTCAGACTTGCAAACTGCATGAACAGCATGAACATTATTCAGGATATCTTAATTTATGTTCCATTGAAAGAATAAAATAATACAGGTTTGGAACTGCATGAGAGTAATTAAATGGTACAGAATATTAATTTCTGTGTGAATTATCCCTTCAACACATGCTGTTGTAATTGTTAATGTGAGGGTAGATTGTGATACGAGATTACAGACAAAAGATGGAAACTGGGTGTTCGGCTTTGCATGGTATTCAGTCATTAGGCTATAATGTAATCGAAATGAGACGAAAGCTACAGCCAGAATGATAAATGCGCCGGTGTTCCTGCTGCCCAGCTGGAGTGCGCTTGCACAGTGCACTAGTGCTAATGTTTTGTTGTATGGAAAATAGGCCTCTGATACTTGGTCCACAGGGTACACTTACACACTGCACATGCATTATGGGTAATGATGAGGCTTCTCTATCTTCTTTAACATTTTTGATGTTCCTCCCGCAGAGTCCTCCAACGCATCATTGCTGACCAACGCTGAGAAGATTGCAACCATAACTACCACACACACACCTCAACAGCAAGCTGCACCTGAGCCAAGGTACACACCACACACCGTAACTTATAAACACCCATACCATACAGCCATTTTGAGTTGGATTAAAAGAGGGATTTGAAGTCATTTAAGATTTAAAATAATTTAATGTAATGTGGCTCCAAAAAGTTTGGACACCTAAGTCAAATTTAAAAATGAATGAACTTCATTGCATGGGATAACAGTAAATCAAACAAGTTGCTATCAGCACTTTTCTGAGAGCTTTTTATTTTTAATTTTTTTTAAGAAATGAATATTTTTGTTTAGCAGTGATGCATTAAATGAACTGTTTTCAATATTAACAACAAGAAATGTTTCTTGAGCACCAAATCAGCATATTAGAATGGTTTTTGGAGGAACATGTGACACTGAAGACTGTAGTAATGATGCAGTTTTATTTGTCTTTTCCCCTAGAAACAACACCAAACCAAAACAGGAGTCTTTTGAGTTCAAAGCCCCACAAGCTCCACCTCCTCCAGCTCCGACACAACCTTCAAATCAGGTACATCGCTCACTCCATTCCCTACACTGCCATCTCCTTCAGATGTTTTGCCCTCTGAGAGAGGGCAAGCCAGTAGCTTGATGAACTGTCAACAACAAAAGACAGGAAAATCTTTGAACTACTAAAGCAAATTTGTGAAAAATACCTTATGACCAGGACTTGACATTAACTTTTTTTGCTGACTAGCCACTGTGGCTTTTGGTTTGCCACAGTTACTAGCCACACAGATGTTGACTTTTAGCAGTAAGCAGTGAAATTTGTAGTACTGAGAGGCGGCTTTATGTGTGCGCGCAAAATCTGCGAGAATGAGTAAAGTTATGCACATGCTGAAATTCAAGCCTTGTAATACCAATAATATTGATCCAGAGCAAATGAAACCAGTGAGTGAGGGGAGGCGGGTTTGTGTGAGAGATGAGAGAGAGCGAGAAAGTGTAGCTGGTATCATGTGTCTATTCTGCGGAACATTGGAGGCGCTTCAGATATTTCAGTATCTATATGTATAGTTTAATATTTCAGATGCTCTTTTAAAGGACTACAATTGAAAAATGTATATATGCTAAAATCCACCTGCATTTGTTAATGTCAAGCCCTACTCATGACTCATTTTACACTAGAGGTTCCCTCTTTATTCTATGATAGTATAGTGTTATTTTGGACTGTGAAAGTGTTCATTGGTGCCTCGTGATGGCCCTGTTCGGCCCTTTCCCCCTACTAAAAATACCATCAATTATTTAAGCTGTTCCTCTGATGATGCTATTATCAAATACATGTTGGTTTCCTGCTGCTGTCTTTTGTTACCTTTGCTGAAATAGGAGATTTGATGAAAAATGCACAATTATAGATTCATCACTGACCTTTGCATGTATGTGTTTGTGTTTTAGGATGCTGAATTCTACTCAGTTGATCTGGAGAGGGACAATAAAGGCTTTGGTTTCAGCCTTCGAGGGGGTCGAGAGTACAACATGGACCTGTATGTGCTGAGACTAGCAGAGGACGGAGCAGCCGTGCGAAACGGAAAGATGAGGGTACGTGCGGCTTACCCTGAACATGAATCATGATGCGCATATTAGAAATAAATCATACTTCAATCAGCATCTGAATATGAGTGATCTGAACTTATATGAGGTGGGACGGTGGGACTGAGGTGAAATCTGACTCCTTCTGCTGATATGTGCTCGTTCCACTCGCGCTGAATTGACCAATACACCACGTTTAGTTTTTGATTGTAGTGTCGGAACTAATGGAACTAAAAATGACGGTGGGAGGCAGTGCTGCATTGGGAAAGGGATGATAATCGCACAACCTATTCGATATTCTATAATTAAATCAACTAATCGAATATTTAAAGATCGTGACATCCCAAACTTATATTCATTAAATCACCAAAAAAGATGCTCCAGGACTAGTTAATATAGATGGCTATAGATGAATTTGCTACTGAATTATGATTGGACAGTGCCTTTTTATTTGACAGTGTCTTCTTATTGCTTTGCTGTCCTAACTATACATGATTATACAGTTAGCTGCATTTTATTTAATTTACTATCGTTTCTACAGTTAGAACCCCCAACAACAACAAATCCTTTTAGCATCTGAATAACACATTGTCCGTGTCAGGGCCCAGACTTGCATCAGACTTGCACATTTAATTTCTGTCCCCATAGTCATCTTAGAAGGGATGTTAAAAAGTGGATTTTTAAAGTAAATGAGAAATAGAGTGATTAACTGTCCATTAGCGTCAATGCTAACCGCCGTTGTACTAAGCTCTGCAAGTTAGATGAGAGGATAGCAACGCATAGCGACTCTGTGAAGCGCAGCGAGTTGTCAGCCGAAGACCCATTTATGTGGAAATGGTATTCCCCTGATGGTATGCGCTGACAGATAACCAGAGGCAGAGAGGGAAAATAGAACAAAGGAAATTCTACCTTCATCTTTAGATTTCTCTATGCATGACTATGTTTACTGGATGTCACAGCTAAATATAGGTAACGTGCCTTATTTTTATTCTCTCTGCATCCTCTCTCCTGCTCTGTATCGCTCTAGGTTGGAGATGAGATCCTGGAGATCAATGGGGAGAGCACCAAGGGCATGAAGCACGCCCGTGCCATTGAACTGATCAAAAACGGTGGCCGAAAAGTCCACCTGGTCCTAAGGAGGGGGGACGGCTCAGTGCCAGAATATGGTGGGTCAATCTACGAGAACATCCCCTTCTCCCCTGTCTTCACACCTTGAGGAGTTTCCCCCACGGGGGTCGACAACACCACCACCTCTTCTTTTCTGCGCACTGGTCCTCTCCTCTGACCTCCTCCTGGGTGATGGGCCTTCCTCTTGCTGCTGTTGCCCCCCCTTGCCTCGGTGCACTGGGCTAGCCTAGGGGACTATGGGATATGTGGCTTTTGGGTGGTGGTTGTGGCACATGCTTTTCGTTATACTTCACAAGAATAAAAAAAAAAAACGCAAAGCGAGGAGGCAGAAATATTAACGTTTCTAAAACTGGATATACGTTTGTTTTTCAGAGAAAAAAAATATGATAAACTCTGTCATGCCCTCCATTGAGGTGGCATGACCATGTCAGTGAGTTGTAACATATTTATGATATTTATTGAGGGTGAATGTAAGCTACTGAGAAGGGTCTTTAAAGAGACTCCATGACTACAAACGCATTCTGGTATCATTAGCCGTTTCATTGAAAACTCACAATACTGTATTCCACATATTCACAGATCTTTTTGCACGTTGTACATTTCAACTGCTTCATTGCAAACTTTGCAGATGGTTCTTAAACTCCACATTCCATTATCGTTTTTTTTTTGTTTGTTTTTTGTATCTAACGGATTATCAGACGTTTCATTCTTTCATTTACAGACAGAAAGCAACTCACTTATTGAGCATAATGTCAGTGCCGCATGATGTCAGTGAATATCTAAATGTGTTTTTTTTTTCTTGTCGATTTCCATAATATTTATGGAAAATTCATGTACTAATTTGCCAGTTATTTTTTATGCTTTTGTTTTCGGTCTTGACCATTTAAAGATGCTCATTCATGTATTTTGTCGAGTTCAGAATGTGATATAATGTGTCCTTTCCCGCACCAACATGATATCTCTGTGAGGTTGTATATTTTTATACCATTTTGTACTTGTTTTTCTCATTTTTCTCTTCCATGTCTCACCACTTTTGTTTTCTTTCTGTTTGCAATGTAAACTGCTTCATATGGTGTGTGTGTTTGTGCACATAAGCTTGTTACAGCATCCACATCTCACTGTCTTTGGGTTGATTTGCTGCTGGGCGAGGGTGTGTGAGGGCACGCTTGTGTGTGTGTGTGTGTGTGTGTGTGTGTGCGTGTGTGTGTGTGCGTGTGCGAGTTTGGTTCCGGCTCTCTCTGTTACTGTTGATTTTTCACTCAAGGGTGGGGGCGTTTTATGGACAATCTCTATCTTTGACTAAATGATAAAATAAACACTGTTTCCATTGCAAAAGAGCATAACTCTCTCACGACTGTTGTTTCAGGGATCTAAATACTCTGCTTCTCTCTCTTCTTTTTTTATCTACTCTTTTTTTGTTGTTGTTCTGGGCTCTTCCTTCCACCCATAGCGATGGTTGCTCCCCAAGTCGCTGCTTGTATGAGATCTGAAAAGACAGCAGAGCCTGCTTTCTACCAAAATCAGACCACGGTTTGTAGATCCCGTGTTCCGTCTCATCACATCTCTGGCAGTTTTCTGTGCTGTGGCTTCCACTCTACTGTACTGTCCCTTGCAAGTTCATTTACACAAGAATGCATTGCCAGTGCTGTGGCCATTCCTGACATTGTGACCTGAATGAGTGGGTTCATTCTTGCATTTAAAGTTTGCCGACATCCCCACAGACAAAATGAAAACCTCATCAATGAATGCAATTTTTTTTGTTATTAGTGGGTGTTTTTTTTTTTTTTGTCATGCGTTTCTTTTTTTGTCGACGTTTGCCACCCACCAAAGCCATTACCCGGTACAGGTAAATTTTCTTTGACTCTTTGGATCCTTGTTTATCTTAGGCATGTAGAAAATATGTAGCTCGAAAGTGCTTCTACATGTAGAATCTTAGTTGTGAACCGCTTCAGAAAAGAGTCGTGGGAACAAAAATGTTTGCCTGCAAGTTTTTCCTCAGGTTTGTGACATCCATTTTTTCTAATCATGTAGAAATGTCTATCTCAAACCAGTCCATTATGTTTGGAGTTAAATAATTAGTAATCAAATTGAACAGCATTTTAAAAGCATCAAATGCATGAGTTTGTGTCAGATGAGTATCATCATCATCTGCATCAACATTAAAACTATTCTTAATTGTTGCTTGAACACATTCAGAGTAGACACAGAATCACCAAGTACGTTAACATGCACAGTTACAACAGGTTTTTGTATAGCCGAGCTCCATCTGTCTGTCCTAGTATACGTGACAAAGCATAGTCAAATAATTGGGGGGAAAAAAGGTACAAAGCAAAAGCCAATTGTAGTAACCGCTTTTAGATTAACATGTACACATGCAGTGCAATGCTGGGCTATAATCGCATTATTTAGGTTTGTTAGTCCGACTTCACAAAACCAGGCTACTACTATTTCAGTTGTACAAAAAAAGACTAAAGGCTGGAATACACTGCACAACTTTTAAAACCTCAACCAATTTTTATACACAAGCCATAATTCTCTTGCCAGCTGTGGAAATGGTTACAGAGAAAAACTGGGCATCATACATTAAACGCACACTACCAGACTTGTCATTCCAAACACAACAAATTCATGCAGATACATGTTGTTAGATGATGCATGAAAAATAAACAGTATATGTTCTAAAATCAGCTTAAAATATCAACTGTATGTTTATTTCCTCTGACTGGAGTTAATCATAGTCTGAAGCTGTAAAATCGGACTCTGTGCCCCTTATACACTACGTGATTTTCTGTGAAGTCTAACCGAAATATGCAGACTGGCTCTGACTTGCGGCAACAAGCATTGCCTCCAATCAGGGTGAAATCATGTAGTGTATTCCAGCCTTGATTATTGTTTTAGTTCAACTGAAATCAAACTTTTAAAGTGCATGTGAATGTACTTAAAGGGATAGTTTACCTAAAAATGAAAATTCTGTCATTAATTACTCACCTACATGTCGTTCCACACCTGTAAGATCTTCGTTCATCTTTGAAACACAAATTAAGATATTTATGATGAAATCCGAGAGCTCTCTGATTTCTCAATAGACAGCAATTTAACCACCAATTTCTAGTAGGGCTGGGACTATAAATCCTTGCAATAAATCGAGAAATGATTCTGGATCAATTCTGAGATTTTCTGAATGCATCGTGATTCTCTCTTCAATCGATTCTGAGCTTAGTTTATTACAGCAGACAGCGCTCTAGGCTAGTTTTTAACCACATGCTCAAATGCTCATGAAGAAGAGCGCTTGTGGGTTCAGTTGAGTCTGAGAATGTACCAACCTCAGAATTCTTTTATGAGAATTAATAACACAAGATTAATGTAAACACCCCACTGCAAACACCCTTTTAATTCACTTCAACCTTTTCGAACTTCATGAATGATTATTTTGTAGAAGGGATTATTTTATAGGCTGTTTCTAAAGCACGTAGTGCCATCTGATGCCAAAACCTAAGCTCAGAATCGATTCGAGAGAATCGTGATGCATTTGGAAAATCTCAGAATCGATCCAGAATAATTTCTTGATGTATTGCAATGATTTTGATACTAAAGACATTGTTAAATAGTCGAAGTGACTGCAGTGGTTCAACCATTTAATAAAGCGACGAGAATACTTTTTGTGCACAAAACAAAACAAAAATAACGACTTTATTCAACAATATTTTCTCTTCTGTGTCATTCTCATACGCTGTTAACATCCAGCGCTTCCAGGTTCTACACCAGAATGCTGAGTCATTATTGGCCGGCTCCTGCGTCAGCATCACACGCATGCGTCGTGCTGCTCATGTGATCAGACGCCATTACTGAGCCGGCGTTCTGACGTAGAACCCAGAAACGATGGACGTAAACAGCGTCGAAAAATGACAGAGAAGAGAAGATATTGTTGAATAAAGTCTTTATTTTTTCTGTTTTTGCACGCAAAAAGTATTCTCGTCGCTTCATAAAAGTAAGGTTGAACCACTTGCAGTCATGTCGACTATTTTAACAATGTCTTTAGTACCTTTCTGGAACTTGAAAGTGGTGGGTAAATTGCTGTTGAAGAGTCTGAGAGCTCTCATATTTCATCAAAAATATCTTAATTTGTGTTCCGAAGGTCTTACGGGTGTGGAACGACATGAGGATGAGTAATTAATGACAGAATTTTCATTTTTGGGAGGACTACCCCTTTAATGGGGGCACTGTTGTCTATTCATGGTAACAGCCAAACCAATATTAACTTTACATGGAAATATAGTAAGGATAAAGACCCATTCACAATCCATCGCATAACATGATACTTGTTCAGGCAGTAAATGATAACTGAGTTCACCCAAAATTACTCATATCTTACAGACGGCATCAACGACGGCAACGGCCTCGGCGCCGGTGCACAAACTGTTTCGGAAGTGAACACAGCTCCTCCCGAAAGTCGGCCCCACCCACCATCGGAGTCCAGCTATCCACCAGATCTTCACAAATCATCACGAAATGACGACAGGAGGGGGCGGGAGCCGGTCCAACGGGAGCACGGCCACCGGTCAAACCACCGACACAACAACCACAGACACCGCTCCCCCGAAAAGAAAAGCAGGAGCAAGGGTCACGGAAAGGACAGCGGAACTTCAAAGCCTCACAAGAGGAAGGGCGACAAGAAGAAGTCCAGCACAGATGACTCACAGCATCATCACCACCACCACAGCCACAACCACCATCACCACCGGAGGCAACGCTCCCCAGACAAGCGCAGAGCTCGGAGCGCCGAGAACACCTTGGACAGTCGATACAACCAGAGAGAAGGCCGCTCACCAGATAGACGGCATCATCGCCACTCTTCTCCTCGCAGATACAGTTCACCTCAGCGTTCACCCCACCGATCTGGTTATCGCCAGAGTTCTCCTTACCGCCGTAGATCTCCCAACCGCTCCCCTCAACGCTCCAGATACCATTCTCCCTCAAGACGTCCTACGGCTCCTTCAAATAAACCCTACAACGATGAGTTCGACGAGGTGGTGGATGTGACCTTAAAGGAACCTCCTCCTCCGAAGCCTCCATCCCGCTCTGAGAGCATTCCACTTTTGGCAGCATCCCTGGACCGGCTCAGTCTGGATAACACCCTACAGAGAGAGCCACCGAGCTACCTTGAAGCCTATCGCGATTCGAGCCTTCTCCGTGGGGCTTCTCGTGACAGCACCTTTCCCCGAGTTCGGACGCCCAACTCGGATTCGGCTTTCCGGAACTACAACTCTTTATTGAGGGGCCGCTCCCCTGTGAGAACTGGGGGCAGACAGGATGGATACCGTAGAGACGAGTCTCCGGTTTCATACTCGTACCGGACGAGGAGTCTAAGTCGAGACTTGTCTCCCATCGGAGGGTACCGAGCTGAGGAGGAAGAGGAGGTCGGATCCCAGCTGAGTGGGTATTATAGCACTCTCAGATCCAATTACGGTAGAGCCAACAACAACATACCTGAGCCGAAGAGGAAGGCCTACAAAGAGAGCTCCAAAGACCTCAGCATCTGATGGGTCGACTAGGAAGGACACCACTCCCAGAGCCCACTGTCCACACGAGCCTTCATCCAAGGACTGCGCAGACCCTGGATACTAAATTATTGATTTGAAAACTGGTGTTTTCTCATGGTTGAACATCTTTACAACTCTCAACAGCAGAAGAATGATTTCTTTTCTTTCCATCGAAGTGTCATTTTGGTTTCTTTTATGACCCTTTTTATAAATCTGCTAGCAGTTCTACAGAGTTTGACAACTATGTATAAAGAAAACGATTATGTGCCTAACAGTACCATTCTTGGTGTTTTCTTTTGTTTTGTTTTACAAAGGACAGCCTTTTTGGATTATGAAAACTTCGGTTACAGAGAGCCCTCTCATGCACCGAGCAGCTCAGTCAATGTGGTGCTCAGACATATACTGTGCATGTCTTTACACTTTCAATGTCTTTTCTCTCTTTTATTTTCTTTCTCTTCCCCAGTGCCACTGTTTTTTAGACATTTGACCAGAGTATAGCACAAGCCTGCATTCGTTTGTATATTTTTGACAGTTTGCAGTATGTGTACATTCAGAGGTGATCATTTTAAAAGAATGAAGGGATAATGAAATAAAAACTATGATGATAATGTTCAAAAAATAAAAACAGTATATATACACATTTTGATGGTCTTTCTTATAATTATCTCAAGCTCACAAAGAGGAAATAGGCTAGTTAGCAGCCGGTCGAGTGGAGGATAACTTGGACTGTGAAATATATTCAAGATGGATGCATGTGGGAGGTAGAGATGGTGTTTAACTGCGCTGGGTTCTTTAACACTTTGCCAACATGTCTGGAAAATAAAGAGAAAGAGAGAACAAAGACTTCTTTATCTTCTTGGCAGTTCAAAAGGTGAAGGAAAAGAGATTCAATACACTACCCACGGAGTCGACAGCTTTTTTACAAATCCAGCGAGAACAGCTCCTCTCGGGTTATGAGATGAATAAGAGTCTGATCCTTCCTCTCTGGCTTAAAGAAAATGATGTGCATAAAAAGAGAAGCGCATCAGGTGTACTTTGTTCTCTACTACAGCCCTGGTAGGGATAGGGTGGTTAGGGATCAGAGGGAATTAGTAAGTCCAAACTTGAACAACACATAACCTTACAGAATGATGATAAACATTACAGACCCAGAAAAGTGTTTTGAAAATATCTTTTTGTTCAACTTTAAGTTAATTTAGGTTTGCCCAACAAAATCTAGGGCTTAATGCTGGCAGAGTTTGGTCTATAGCTAAATATTTAAAAGATAGAAATCAGGATTTTAACACATGAAAATATGACTGGGCAGAGGAACAATGTGTGATTGAGAGTTCTCTCTGGCAGAAGACAAAAGTGGTTGATTCATTCCTGGAATGACATAGTGATAGTTGAGCTACCTGGTGTGAATGGCTGTTATTTTGACCTCATTTTAGTCCCACTGCTGCATCCAAGAATAGAAGGCCTACATTTTGGAGAATAAAAAAAAACAATTGGAGTGACGTAAGCTACTGTTGCTTTCCAGCTGTGCAAAGTATGCTGACTTCCCAACATCTATATCCAAGCAAAGATATCTATCTATCTATCTATCTATCTATCTATCTATCTATCTATCTATCATCTATATCTATCATCTATCTATCCATCATCTATATCTATCTGTCTCTATCTATCGTCTCTATCTATCATCTATCTATCTATCGATCTATCTATCATCTATCTATCATCTATCTATCATCTCTATCTATCTATCTATCTATCTATCTATCTATCTATCTATCGCTCACTAGCTCTTGTGCCCTTCTCTTCTGTTTATGCAGGTTTCAATTTGTATTCTGTGGTACATCAGGGGAAGGGTAGGAGGTTTCTGGGTTGCTATAGTTACCTCAAGGTCATTTTTACAGAGTTTCATAGGCATTTGTTTCCAGAGAGCATGGCTCAAAAACCCATAAAAGTAATGATCATGGAAGCATTGATTGGATTTTAAATGTTTAATTTTCCATGCTCACGTACATGACAGAAAATGCATTTGTTTATAGTTGACTTTGACAGTCAATGTCATTGTGTCAATGGTGCCTTGATCATTGTAAGGAAAAACATTTTGATGTTTTGCCGCCAACTGTTCGATATTGTAGTCTAGATTTCAGTACAGTAAATGACATTAAGTATAAAACCAACATTGCATTTTACATTTAATAAAAAGTGATTCTTTAATTCATTCTCTGAACACCTTTGTATTTATCTTGATTCTGTTTAGCACACATTCTTTCGCAGCTGGTAAAAGATTACATTGAGAATGAAATGTTGCAGTTATCATTGCAGCTCAGCTATGTTTTGATGATATATATAGTGAAATATTATTACAATATTAATTTGAATTTTCTAATTGAACATATTTCAAAATCTAATGTATTCCTGTGATGGCAAAACGGATTTTTCAGCATCATTACTCCAGTCTTCAGTGTCACGTGGTCTTTCAGAAATCATTCTAATATGCTAATTTGTAGCTCAAGAAACATTTCTTATTATTAACAATGTCAAGAACAGTTGTGCTGCTAAATTATTTTTGTACAAACCATGATGCATATTTTTTTAAATAAATATTTAGTAAAAATGTTGAAGTCTTTACTTCACTTTTGATCAATCTAATGCATCCTTGCTAACCTCACTGACCTCAAATATAGGTAAAATCCCAAATATGAATATAAAATATAACGTCAGGATTTGAACCCAGGTCCTCTTGCACACTAAAAGTTGGAAGAAAAAATGCTAGGTGTGTGACGCCTCTGAACTCACATAGAAAGTGCTGTTCTTTTCATACTATAATAATAGTAATTGCACATATATTTTTTATGTAAAATCATTTTATCCCATTCACAGCCTGAGCTGTATCCCTGTGTGCTGAGATATTAGTATACAACTCCATCTGCCGTTTCAGAATTTTCCATTTGTCCTCTAAGGGAAGCTGTTATAGGTTGCAGGCAGTCGAATTGTATATTCCACAAATAGCCTTGAGCACGACTCTCAGGCAGAGCTGGAGGAGACGGATGAGGTCTCTGTCTTGGATTTGGAGGTGGAACTTACTTCCTCCTCGTCCTGGAAAGGATCCTTTCCACTGAACACTATTAACATCATGGAGTGACGGAACTGCTTATTCATCATGACATAAATGAGCGGGTTGTAGAGCGCTGAGCTCTTGGCAAAGAATGCCGGGATGGTCATGAAAATGGGACTGAACTGACTCCCCTGGTGGGTGAAGATATACCAGGCGACGCTGGCGTAGGGGACCCAACATATTAGGAAAGCGATGACCATGAGGATTACCATCCGGGTAACTTCTCGCTCGGCCCTCTGAGTAGTTTCGGATTCCTGCTGCTGGGCGGCTGCTACCTTGACAGCGCAGAGCAGACGGCCGTAGCAAAAAGAAATGATGATGAGAGGGATTGTGAAGTGCACAACGAACATGTAGATAACAAAAGACTCATTCTCAGTCTCAGGATTCAACGTGTAATAATCCACTCCGCACGAACACTGCAAGCCCTCGGGAATGTAGCGGGACCATCCGATTAGAGGCGGTATGGCACACGAACAGGCCATTGTCCAAGAGAAAGCAACGCCCATGGTGGCGTGGAGTTGCGAGAAGCGAAATTTGGTGAAGGGCTTGCAGACGACCACCCATCTCTCAACAGCCAAAACAACCAGAGACCAGAGTGCAATCTCACCGCCGAGGGTAGCGAAGAGGCCCTCCAAGTTGCATCCCGCTCGTCCTAGGACAAAATATCCATGTAATGAGGTGTAGAACGTCGTCGTGAATCCACCAAACACCATAAAGAGGTCAGCCACAGCTAAGTTCAGAAGGACGTAGTTCAGGGGGGTCCGAAGCTTTGTGTTATCAATGGTCACATACAGTGTGAGGCCATTGATGGGGGTGCAGGTAACGATGAGGAAGAACATGTATAAGGCGACACCGTAATACACCCATCGCGATGCCAGGTAGAACTGTGGGTACTCGTAAGGGCTGCGCACCACGCCGGTCACATTGGACATAGGAATGTAAAAGTCCGGTCCCTCCGTGCCATTCATGATCGCTGGTTTGTTTCTCGCTGTAGGTTTGTTTGGTCTGGGAAATTGAGCACACTCTGTTTAAGTGCCTTTATAGGACAGATTATAGATTAGGATATTTGACTGCTCAGCAGAATATGGTTTAGACAATGCTTATGCTAATCTCTGCCTGCACTGACACACACTTACGCTCATCAGGTTGTGTGGATTTAATCTGTCTACATCAATTGGGGTAAACAGATCAGTTAGTGCGCAGAGCAATTTAATATGACACACCTCACGCTGCCTTACATATCTTTAACATGTTATAAGTTTACTCAACAGCAAAAGAGAGTAAGAGTAGAGGACAAGAAAATGTACATGATCTTTTTTTCAGCATAAATATTTTGTTGAAAATAAAAGTGAAAGACTTTATGTTCTATATCTGGTCTTGTTTTATAAGTTATATTCACCAGTGTTAATCAGCTTTTTGATTTGATTTCTATAGAATTTATGCTAACGCGTAATATTTGACCCTAAAGTGCCTTGATATATTATTTAGTTAAAATCAAAACACTAATATAAAAACTGTTGAACATTTATATAGTGTGAGAGTAAATATGTTTCTAATTGCCTTTCAATTCTGTGGTAGTGGTCAAAAATTGCCTGTCTCTTAATTAGACTTTGTAGACATGTTATTTAAGGATAGTTTTAATTATATTATTAAAATGTATAACTAATTCTATTATTAGATTAAAGTTATTTTTTATTAATCATATTTCGACACATTAATTTTTAAGACAGTACACCACAATGATATAATATCTGATGTTTTTATTATTATTATTATTATTATTATTATTTGATTTCAACAAAATAATTATTATTTTAATCAGGTTCTACTTGGTATTCAGCCCTGGGGACATGAAGGCTATAATTCCATATTTCTCTCAAAATGAAATTTGAAATATACTTATAATTTAAAAAGGTGTAATGTCGTTTCCATGAAGGGTTAGTGTCACGTTAAAAAAAACAAAGAGATGAGACGGAAAAAAGATTAAACGTCCAGAGACAGCATGAACCCTCTCTGCATTTTTGGGCAATAACGTCCCATGCGCCATCTTGTGGTGAATATCAGAAATTGCAGTTTCTCTATAACGGCAATCCCACACGTTATTTATTTATTAACATATCTAAAATCCAGAAACTGCTGAAATCATCGTTAAATATTGATTATATACTGATTATATTGACGATTTCTGTTATTAATAGTTACATAAATTTGAAGTATGATCAAAACAGAGTTTTACAGATAACAGCAATGTTATATTTAGCTTAATGGACTGTTTGAATGGACAACAATGGAGCCATATAGGGTTCCTCCACTGGCACAATGTAGACACGCCCTCTACTGCTGACACACAACCCTGCAGGAGTGTGCAGAAAACCTACATCCCATTCTCACCACACATGAACTCATCAATATGGCATTTATTTAGTTTTGTCACAATTTTGACCTGGTATTATTCAGTACTTGGATTCGTTACGTTTTCAAAGAAGGATACACTTTTCAGTGATGTCTAATTGTAAAATTATAATTGTTTTGTTTGCTTAGACTAAGTCATATAATGTCACATGCTTTACTTAGTACTTTTCTTTAAAAAAATCTATTTTATTCTTTTCCATCTTTAAATTTCTTCTATTTATTCAAATTTAGGCCTACAGTTTTCTATAATTGTTGATGAGCACTGGTACATGCACTGAAACTGCAGCACTGGAGTGTGAACCATTGCACTCACAAGTTTATTTGAAATGAATGCAGTATTTTCCCAAACATCAATCCTTCACTCTCCGGGAGCTCTTGGAGGACTGGCAGTTTATTAGCATAGGGACTTTGACAAGAGATCTGGCCTGGGGAGTTGAATTATTTCATTCCAGTAGTATATTAAATTATCTGTGCCTGTGACACAGAAAGACCAAACAAAGCTCTTCTCACATCAGCAGAACTTCCTGTGTGTTTTAAACAGCTCTTATCTCTCTCTCTCTCTCTGGTCCTTTAGTGCTGGTTCTCTGGATAAAACTACAAGACTGTACATTATCCTGTTATTAATACCTCAGGATCAAAAGCTTTTTGTGCTAACTGATAGTAACAGTCTGTTTCTTTACACACATTCTGGATTGTATCTTTTCCAAAGAAGGGAAAAGCATCTTGAAGAAGTTATTTCTCAGGGCTTTTTTTTTTGGACACACAATGCAATCCATCCATCTATCCTCAAAATGATACTTTTTATAAGATTATATCATAATGAAAAACATACTTGTTTGTTTATTTTTTTATTCCCATTACCATAGATTTTCAAGTGTTTTAGATAACTGTACTGCTGGAAATGAATCTTTGTCATAATGTAGATCTTTCTCTGACTGAATCAGACTTTTAAGAAATGTTCGACACCATTCATGCTAATGGCCTTTTGATGGCAGTAAGCTTTTCCACTTCCTCCCACTGGAAGCCCAGAAAACGTTTCTGCCACAATTGATGGCAATATTTTGGTGTCAGCCTATATTTTGGTTTGTGTCAGACATAACATTTGGCTTTCAGGTCAGCTTTAGTGTTGTCAGACTACAATATTTTCTTCCGGAAGGTTTTAGGTTCCGTCTAGTCAGTCTCCCAAAAGAGCAGTGTTGAACATAATACTGATGTCTGGATAGTCTCTCCGGTTTTAGCCAGAGAGTGTTGAAACTCGGTAAGTGTTGCAACTGACCTCTTAGTCTGATAATTGCACTCGTCAAATTTGTCTGGATTGTTTTTTTTTGTTTTTGTTTTTTTTCTCCGTTTTGTCACAGTGGACTTCACAAATGCTCCTTAGAACTTTCAAAGTTTTCCAGGATTTTGCCTAATAAAATCTTAAGCGGACCTATTATACCCCTTTTTATATAAGTCTCAGGTGTCCCCAGAATGTGTCTGTGAAGTTTCAGATCAAAATACCCCACATTTAATTTATTTTGTCATGTTGTAAATGCCTGTTTCTAAGTAGAAGAGAAAACATGCTGTTTTTGTGCATGTATCTTTAAATGCAAATGAGCTGCTGCTCCCCGCCCCTTTATCCAGAAGAAGGCGGAGCCTGTACAACTCATGCCTCGGATACTCTGCCAAAGATTAACAAAACATCTGTCTGGTTTTGATTATCATCTCTATCACGGCCACACTCACGTGACACTGCAGTTCTTCGTCATCATGATAGTTAATTATTTGCATGCGTTTTAAAGATATATCAGTTTAAACTAATTTGTTGTGTTCTGAGCGCACACATCTGAAGCATGCGCACAGAAAGCTGTCTGTATTAAAAGTATTGAAATGATTTCTCTCACTCATCTTTTTGCACTTTAACTCTCAAATACATAAAAAGTTATGTAAAAAACAAAGTTCACAAACACAGTGGGTTAAGTCAATACAACTGGGAAAGAAATCGCATGTATAGATTAGTGTATTAAAGTGACAGCAGCGTATTATACAGTACCAACTGCTGTTTATCCTGTTAACATAAACCAAACAACTAAACAAAAACAGAAAATCACTCACTGCTCTTGATTAAATAACTTTAGTAGCTTTTATAAGAATACATTTCTTACTTGAATGCTGCTGTTAAATGCTCTGACGAAGAGAAAAACATGGCGGACTGTGTTTAACTCACTGGGGGGAGGAGCTAAGCTAATAGGGGAGAGTCCGTCGCCAGTCATGGGCGGGGCTGGAAATCTGGAAATGCTTTTTAGAGAGACTGTTTATAGGGATATTTTTAAAAAAAGGAGTGGGTGGATTTTTACCATTATTGGCTGGTTGTTTGCACACATCTGTGTTCAAACACCTTCTAAAAGTGAATTTTACAAAACAGGTCCCCTTTAACTTTCATTTCAACTCAGTGACTAATTACAAAATAATCAGTCTGCTTTGATGTTTGCTGATATTTTACATTTTAAAACTATTTTGATGCTAACAGAATTTCTGGCCATCATCTGAACAAACATCCCATCATTTTCCCATCATTCAAACAGAGCTTGGGTTCAGAAAGCTCAAAAAAGCCCCATGGGGCAATGCACATGAGAAACACAATCACGAATCAAGCTGTCCCGTGCCAAAGAAAATACATAAATGAGACAGACACCTACTGCTGGAGGGCGCTCCGTTGTATGCAGTTGAGAAATACCAACATGAGAAACAGATTTGCCCATTTCGAAATAGCAATCAAACCAAGATTGAACCAAGCATATAATGTCAACATTTGTTTGGGTGAGAAGTACAGTAGGCCTAGATTGAATTTCCTTATTGTGCAGTGTCTGTGCTTGTGAACAATATCTGAATATCTGCATGATTTAGGTAAACATGGTGAAATCTGTTGAAAGGAGCAGAGACTTCCACTACCGTTCAAAAGTTTGGGGTCAGTACGAGTCATGCTCACCAAAGCTGCATTTATTTGATTGTGACACATTATTCTTATTATCAATGTTAAAAACAGTTGTGGTGATTAACATTTTTGTGGAGACTGTGATTATATATATAATATATTACATTATATATATATATTATGATTAATATAATAATTATATAAATAATTTAAGCAATCTTTTGTAACAATGTCTTTACTGTCACTTTTGATCACTGTAATGTATACACACTAAATAAAAGTATACATTTCTAACACACTTACAATTGTTTCCTCCCAGTTCCCAGTGGGCCGCACTATGGTCCAAGTGCAAGTCTCACAGGCCGCATATCATTTACAGATGATGTCACAGATGAAAACCAATCAGATTTAATGTTATGGTTTTAGCAGATATTATTATTATTATGCATAGATGTTGCACACACAGAAGAGGTGGTGTTTCTGGTGGCACATATGGTATTTAATTTCTGTCACACTCTGCAAATCAACAAATACTATAAGAAATGCGTTTTTGTTTTAGTGCTTGAAATGGCTGGTAGTGTGACTTGTTCATATCAAAGTGATACTCTCTTGTTTAATAAACCCACATAACACAATCACTTGATATACAGTATGTCACAGAAAATTAGAACAAAGTATTCCACCAAATAAAAACTAACTTAACTTCAAATTAGCAGAAACTTAAAAAAAAAAAAAAAAAGCATGTTACAAGTAAAGGGCTCCATCTTTGCAATGTCCAAAGAACTTCAAACATTCGTCAGCACGACGGAAAGCTGTCTCTCCATTCATTTGATTGGACAATGAAAAAAAAACGGAAATGACGTCGGGCGCTTTTCCGTTCAAAGTTGATTTTTTTTTTAACTTCAGGAGAAGTTTTAACTCCTGTAAAAACACGAGGTGCCGGGCCTTAGATTCCTGCCAATATTCTGCGCGTGCAAGATCATATTTTGAGCGTGCAAAAGGGCATTTCGCGTGCACGTGATTTGATGCTGATTAATAATAAGCCACTTATGTGTGGTCGTTAAGTGGTAGACATTTGAACTTTAAAATGAAGATTGTCAAAGACTTTCTATACAGTCTTTAAGGAACTTTGATGGTGTTCAAGCCATTGAACAAACGTTTTTTGAACCATGTATTTTTCCTCTTGCGCTGTCTGTAATGCAGGGAGTCTTGTGATTGGTTGTCAAGCCAGCCAAACCTGAAACCTTGCGCGTTTGAAAGAGAACGTCCGCACACATCCAAATAATTTCTTAGAAATGCAAAACTGATTTTCGTTCACTCAAAATACTTTATTATTTGCGAGACGAAGATTTCTCCTCAACTCAGTTCACGAGCGTGCGAAATGCCCGTTTGCACGCTCAAATTGTGATCTTGCATGCAAAATATTGGCAGGAATCCAACCCCATAGCTTT
This sequence comes from Zacco platypus, assembly GCA_038088235.1. Taxonomy (NCBI): domain Eukaryota; kingdom Metazoa; phylum Chordata; class Actinopteri; order Cypriniformes; family Xenocyprididae; genus Zacco; species Zacco platypus. The sequence goes on along the minus strand of CM076064.1, from coordinate 13,362,217 downwards.
TCCGCTCAGAGTTGATTTTTTTCCGTCGTGCTGACAAATGTTTAAAGTTCTTTGGACACTGCCCTTTGCTTGTAATGTACTTTCTTTAAGTTTCTGCTAATATGAAAGTTTAACAGCGAACCAAAGAGCGCTCGCGCTACACTGACAGTACAGCTCTAACATCAACAAAGCTTCTAAAATCAACAAAAATGGATAGTGCGATGCGCCTCGCGTTTTCAGACCTGAAAAACGCGTTCAGTGTGATCGGGGACTTACTCTACTCATTTTACAAACAACACCCAGCGCATTGTAATTACAGTCTCTGACAATATCAAGCATTCTGTCACGGCGAAATCCCTCGCGCAGCATCCGCGAGCTGCCGCGGGTGCGCCGATGCGGTTATTTTTATCGATTTAAAATTCAAATACATCAAACAACCATCGAATTCACATGTCTTTTGACATTGTACGTTTTGTATATATGCCAAGTACTTCACAACAGAGAAAACAAAGTCTGCCCATCTCGCTCACTGACAGCAAACTGATTCTTCCATTCTTCTTACCTTCGCTGCTGATGCTACGACTCTTCTTGTTTACAGTGTGTTCCTTCATATGTTCCTCATTTTGGTTTTCTGCTCTAATAACAAATTTGCTCATTTTGATCGCTAAATTTACAAAAATAATGGCTACTACTGGAATACTGCCAGAGCGTGCGCTTGTAGGCCTATGCGTTCGTTATGACCTTCTCAGTATATAGTAGGTCTGGACATGTCTGAAAATAATAGGCCTATATGATCACATGATTTTATATGATAAAAAAAACATAGCTTACATTAATTTAATTTGTTTATTTCAAAAATAATTTTTAAAATGTGTTCGGCAAATCGTGGGCCTCGGGATGAGAACCTCTGGCTTAGGGGATTCTGGGAATTATTTTTAAAGGGATAGTTCAACCCAAGTTGAACCCAAGTGCAGTTTATTGAAACAAATCTAACATACAACAAAGAAGAAGTCTTTGCATGGCTTGGCTTGGCTTGGCTTGGCTTGGCTTGGCTTGGCTTGAACTCCCCAACATGGTTACAGGGAACATAATCCACATTCCACAAACATTGACAAAGAACAAGGCAAACATGAGGGTTTAAATACACTGACTAATTACTAACAATGAACACCTGTGAACAATGATTACACCAACGAACCAATCAAAACAAGATATGAAACGGGTGTCACATGACAAGGAGCACATGGCAGGATCACATGACATACAGGGGAATCACATGACATGACAGAATGGCAAAACAAACATGAAACATGACAATGACAACAAAATAAAAGACATGAAACATGAACACGAAACCAAAATTAGACATTACGGAACCCCACCTCTAAGGGCGGCTCCCGATGCCCAAAACAAAAACAAAGCAAGACAACATAACAAGTCTCAGCAGGGTGGTGAAGCGGATGTGGCTTTGGCGGAGGGATGGTGGGCCAGGCCCGTGCAGGGGAACAGGACATGGACAAGGCGGGCCTGGGTCATAGGCTATGGGCGGATCTGGGCCGTGGAGGTGCAGGACGGTACAGGGGATCGTGGAGGTGCAGGATAGTACAGACGTGAAACTGCTGGGTTCATTGTTGGGGTCAATGATTCTGTAAGTGATCCACTGAAGACGAGTAGCAGTTTGAACCAAAGTGCAGTTTTATTGAAACATAAATATAACACACAACACAGAAATCTTCACATGGCTTGGCCAGATCATGGCCAGACCAACGTGGTTACAGGGAACATAATCCACATTCCACAATCATCGACAAAGAACAAGGCAAACATGAGGGTTTAAATACACTGACTAATTACTAACAGTGAACACCTTGTCATGTGACCTGTGTCACATGACAAGGAGTACATGGCAGGATCACATGACATACAGGGGAATCACATGACATGACATTACAGAAGGGGGCACATGGCAAAACAAACATCAAACATGACAATGGCAACAAAATGAAAGACATGAAACATGAACGTGAACACAAAACCAAAACTAGACATTACAAAATGATAATAGAATTTTCTTTTTTTGGGTGAACTATCCCTTTAAGTTTTGGGGTGAGATCTATTGGTCTGTTAGATCTTGTCATTTTTCAATGATCTGAGATCACTTTCACAGTCATTCTTACCCAAGATGTGGTTAGAAGTTGGCAATGAACATAATGTACAAAGACTATATAATACAGTTTAGGTATAAATAACAGAAATGTTAAAAAGACAATAATCTGGAATATTTTCAGTCATTAACATTTAAATTGATTGACTAAACATAACCAAGCAAACATTGCCTCAGCTGTGACCTGTTGATTAGAAGTGTTTGTTTAGCCTTTGTGTTAGACAGACTACAGACTAGGGGGTTGATGAAAGCGGTATAAGCCTGGAGTCTGCAGTGAATCCTCAGGATGCTTGAATATGAACAGACTCACATCTCCACAGATTCTTCAGGCAGACTGCTCTCACTGTACAGATCATTTGTAACACTGACCTGACTGTAGGGGTCATTTGAACTGGTCTCTCCAATGTTGATTAATCAGTCGCAGTAAAACAGTTACTGTCTGTTTGGACTCGGAACAAGTGATAAGCAAGCAAAATATGAGCAGAACAGACCAAAATGTCTTGGCAGTGAAGAACAAAAATGATATCTGGAGACTGTCATTAGATAAGTTAGATAAGATGACCACAAAAGATATTGGTCTCAACTGTCAACTGAATTCTCACTTCCATTGACATTATCCTGTCTTTTACTAACATCTTATCAATAATAAATTCACTTCACTGTGCAGTGAGGCAATGTGTGAGAGGTAGGCTAACATTCAAATTTGGCTACTGACCTTGAAATAGTGCTGGATTTATTTATTACTCTAGAATACTTGATCCTGATTGGTCAGTCATGGAAGGTCAGATACTTCACACCATGGATTCACACTCTCTTCTTTCATACAAACATAACTGATGCCATCTACTGTCCATAAGTAAAAACAACAGTGGCCCTTTCCCAAATGGCACCCTAAGCCCTTGCGGTCTTCATCTGAGTCCACACTTTCATGATGTAATGCCGCTTTGACTGTCGGGTAGAAGTCTCCCCAGTGCGGGCTAGGCAAAAGTGTAAGTCGAGGGCACATATCGGCGGTAAAAACACGAAATGACAAATGGCACACCCTACATGGACTTCATGATTACCATTGTAACTGTTTACTCTTTTTTACTTATTTTCAAACTGTTTAACTGTTTTACATCTTACACTAGATGTAAGTGTCCAAGACTGTCCCAGGTCTGAAAAATGCCAAAGCGCATTACACTTAAAGGGTTAGTTCACCCAAAAATGAAATTTCTGTCATTAATTGCTCACCCCCATGTCATTCCAAACCTATAAGACCTTCGTTCATCTTTGGAACACAAATTAAGATATTTTGATGAAATCCAAGAGCTTTATGACCCCTCCATTGACAGCAATTTAAATACCACTTTCAAGGCGCAGAAAGGAAGTAAAAACATCGTTAAAATAGTCCATGTCACCACGGTTGCTGTTTACGTTGTACATACAGTACATTTTATGTTTCTTTGGTTAATTTTTTTAAAATCACAGTTATTTATTTTCAGTCCTAGAGATAGAGTCCAAGATTTTCACTGCGGCCTTATGAATCCCACTGTAAATGGTTTTTTTAACACACTTCTTTTTTGGTAGATCTGTGACTGCACACATTTGAGTCAGGGATGTTATCAACCACAGCTGCGTTTCTCATTGTGAGCGAAGTTGATGCCAATGGTTCTACGATAGGCTTACGATGCAGCCGAGCTTGGTAAGTTTTTCAGTGAGGTAGGTGTCTTCACACAAGTTTGAGAGGTGAAGATAACACTTTTGGAAAGGAAATATCCTTCAGAAGACGCACCATTTGTAGTGTGTGCTCCATCCCTTGATCTAATCATCCACTTTCTTCTTCAACACTATCAAACTTGGTCAGCTTCTCTTCTTTCCTGCTTCGGGACATTTGGCAAGGCTGCTTGTCTCTCCCTTTTGGATCTTTCTTTTCTCCATGTCTGCCAGGACTTCCTTCCACAAATTCATCTCAAAACCTGCCTACATGCTTCGGCTAATGAATCTGGTTTATGTTTCAGATATTACAGTAAGGAGTACTAGTAGGGAGGAGGTCGCATCCTCTCATGATGATTACATCTCCGATATGACAATGCTGGACTGCTGGGAGAGGCGTGTGGAAAGGGCCGCACAATGAAACCGAGGTGGGGTCACTTATGCTAGGATGGCACTGTCATATCCCATTCCTGTCATTTAGAGACTTTGTTAAACCTAAGAGGTAGGAAGTGATGCTGGATACGAAGGTGTTCACAGGATGTCCTGAACAATTATAGGTTGGGTTGACAGAAGGAAGTCACAGGGCTACATGCTTCTGATGTCGCACATGAGGGGAGGAGAGTCGATGTGAATGTTACGAGTGCCGAATCGGCCCAGTTCTGTGGGAAAAACCAAGTGAGCATGCTCAGCTTCCCTGTAGAACAAAGGCCACTGGTTGCGCCTCTCGGGACAAGCAGCCAATCTCATTCAGAACGCCTGCTGTGAGAGCAAAAAATAGAACGATTACACACTTGCTGATACACACAAACCTTGGCCAAAATACACAGAGCATTTCTGAGTAGAGCAACTATGATTTCAGGAGTAAAGCCAAAAATTGTAAACTAAATAGTGGAGGCCAGGGATGGTTGTGACGTCTTGTTTCAATGTCTGTCTTAAAAATATGTTAAATATTTATTTTAAACTTTGATATATTGTTCCCATATTTGTTTGCTACAAATTAAAGATGTTTTTGAAATCTACAAACTGGGTAAATTTTGTTTATTCTTGTTTGTTTATGCATTTATACATAACATATATTTTAATATAAACCCCTCCCCCCATCCCATTTTACTGTAAATAAAAAAGGAAAATGAGATATTTAGCAAACAAGTTGGAAAAAAGTCAAAAAATACATAAAACAGCCCTTCCGTTTGCTCAAATATGATATTTAAACCTTATTTGAGCCTACACATCTGTTTGAAAGTTTGGGGTCTGTAATTGTTTATGTTTTTGAGAGAAGTGTCTTATGCTCACCAAGGCTGAATTTATTTGGTCAAAACAACATATTACAGTACAAACAGTAATTTTATGAAATATTATACTCTGTAAAGCTTTGTAGCAATATTAAAATGTAAATATAGTATTGTAATAATATTTAGATTTATATGATTACATTTATATAACATAATAAATTTATATTTAAATATTTATATTTTTAAGTAAATTAAAAGTCATTTTACTGTCACTTTCTCATCTCATTCATGTTTGCTAAAAAAAAAAAAGATCAATTTTGTTCCAAAAATAAAAATATTACTGACCCCACTTTAGTAGATGAGCTCAATTTACATGAAAAATTGTTTTTGTGGCTGTCCTCTCTAACATTTTTATTATAATTATTATTTTTTGCTTTTATTTTGCTGTTATTGTGTACAGTGGGCTTAGAGTTATGGCTGCCTCACCAATGAAACACTGCATAGAAGTACTAGCTATAAAACACATCTCTACTGAACAAATGTTGTTTTAAAGTGACGCTACACAGATTATTGTACAATCCACTTTGTTCTCATAGAGTTATAGTTATGCCTTGAAAGAACACTCGAGCTACGTCGTTTCCCAGATGCAGAGGAGCCCAATGACGTAGTCCTCTCATATCTCTGCGCATGTGTATGAGCTCAGTGACGTCTGCAGCTATTGAGTGTGTTTGGAACTGATCAGCGAGTAGAGAAGAGTAAGACGGCAAAGGAAAGGGAAGTGAAGGAAGGAGTTCTGGGAAGACGACGTGGAGGGGCTTGGGAAAGGGTTGCACTTTTCTGAATAATGCACATAAAGTCTGCTAAAAGACTATCAAAATACTTTCCCCAGTCCCAGTTTGCTATGCAGAGACAACAAGAAAAGCATTCATAGGTCAACGTCCCTGAAAAGTGTAAACACTTAAATTCTGTTAACATCATTGTTTGTTTGAGCATCACGACCAGCCCCTCAACAGCATCAATGGCTCAACCAATGGGGCGAGTTTGCTGTCTGTTTGTTCACCAATAAAAGTCAGGGGAGTGTTTAGGGAAAACCTTTCGATAACAGTCATTGATTTTTCCATTCTGTTTGGTGTTTCAAGTGGTGCATAAATTATACACTTCACTTTTAAGTTGTTTTGATACTCTGTAAAAGTCTTTTAAATTAATGGCATTCAAGAACAGGCCATACTCAAAAAGATTGCATTCTGTTCCAGAAAATATTTTTATTTCCCTAACTGAGTCCGACATGTGGCATTTCTTAAAATCGGCATCGCAGCCAAAGGAATTATGTGTTCATACAGAGAGATTCTAATAGAATGACAATTGATCCTTCCCAAAGACCCGCCCCCTTTTGTTACTGTTGCAATGCCGGACAACCCATGCGCTCTCACACCACACATCGTGTTCTCGAGCAGTGAAAAATACATCACGGAGCAAAGAGGACACTGTCAACGTATGAAACAGTTTCATATTTAAAATATTGTAATTTTAAAGAAGTTTAAACAACAAATACCATCTAGAGGCCCTTTAATGTGTCGTGACAGATCGCTGTAGCTCCTTCAAGCGGCTCGTGGACCGATCATCTCCTTGTACTAGTTCATATATAGCATCAAATAAACATGAATGAACATCAGAAGGATAAGACGCGGAAAGACATGAGTTCACACAATTTTTCAAGATCAAGTTCACCAACGTTAATCTATTATACTACCCTTACTGCTTTGTCAGATAAAATGGTGGATTCGGGGTTATGATTGGTCAGATCGCCTGTCAATCAAACATTTTGCGGAGGGTCAAAACATATGGTGTGTAAAAACAGACTGACAGGATAATTTATTTGTCTGAGGAAGATTAATTAATATAACTTGAATAAACTCCCATTAAAGTCAGCTGAGAAGTTCTGTGCTGTTCATATGCAAGAGTGTTTAATCTCTTGAACACACTTGGCCTCTTTAGTATAGATAAAACCTATTCAACCTCAGCCAAGAATGCTTTACTTTTGTCTCCTTTAAGCACACTGACCTAACAATTTCTTACAGCTCACAATAAAAACTAGTTTAATCATAGTTTTGCTGTTGCATTTAAGCAGATGTGAGACAGTGCCTTTTTTTTGCAGATAATTAGCTGGAATGTCTGTTTTGAGTTGTGGTCTGTGTGTGAGCTTGTGTTTGAGGTTTTGTAAGAGGGTAGGTGTCATGATGAGTGTCTCAAAGTGATCTAAAACTGTGTGCATAGCCTGGAGGATCGTCTTCCAGACTGTTATAGTACACCACAAACCACTTTAAACTTTACCAAAGAACAAATTATAAGAGAAATGCACATAAAGCTTCAAATAGGCTCATTATTCTTTCTGGTTTTCACATTTTCTTCACTGCCAACATGATTCTGAAGACGTTGGTGAGTAAATGAGACTTTTTAGAACCTGAAGTAGATACCTGAAATCGAAGAGTACTAGTTGAAGAATAGATTATATATAGACATAGCAATCAACATTTTTTTTCATTACTTATTTTCAATATACTCTTTCTGTTTATTCCTCCAAGCACCTGCATGTTCTACAAGGAAGGGAGACTGAGAAGAAAGGGATGATTGAAACAAGAGGACATGTGAAGAAAGAGATGTTGTACAACTCACTGTTCTTGCTTATGCCTTTAGGTAAGTGGGAGGCTGTTGTTGTAAAAGCACATTCCCTAGATGTTAGTGCTATCAGCCTGTACGATGGAGTGAATAGCACAGATGTATAACTGTTTGTGTGTGTAAGCGTAGAGCTGAGTGGAGACAGATATGCCAGCCCAGCTGGAAAGGGCCGTTTCAAAGAGGCAGAAGACAGTTTATGTTACTGAGAATACTCTGACATTACAGGTGCGCAGTACAATTATGGTACTGCTATTCTTTTCTATATATACAATGTTCAAGTGGAAACTATCACTCTGTTCCCAAGACAAAATGTATACACTGTGGTAGTGGTAGATCACTGTCTACACTCACACTGGTGGCTGGCACATCACATCACAGCTAATTTGCATCAAGTTCTTCAAAATACATGTGCAATATGGTGGAATAAGTCCTGCCATATTACAGCCAGTGTTGGGGAAAGTTACTTTTAAATGTAATGCATTAAAATATTGTGTTACTCCCTAAAAAAGTAACTAATTGTTACATTAGTTACTTTTTGTGGAAAGTAATGCACTACATTACTTTTGTGTTACTTTTTCTCATCTGGGGCGCGCTTGCTTGTTTAATAACAAAAAACAACCAAAAGTTTTATTTTTGTCAAATGTAATGGCCCTTTCCAAAAGTGAAATGAATAAATGCAAATTCACACCTGTACAGTAGAGGACGCCCCTCAAACAAACCTTTCAGCTGTGCTGCCATTTTGGATTAAAGAAGAATAGGATATAGGAACTGGAAGTTCAACACTCTTATTTCTAAATCTAATCTAAAGTAATTTTTGCTTATTAGTGTGGTTGAATTAGAAATTCAGCAGCAAAGTCATTGGTTAATAAAGTGAGATTAAATACATGATGGCCCGGGTTCACAGACAGGGCTTAGACTAAACCAGGATTAGGCCTTAGTTCAATTAGAACATTTAAGTAGCTTTTATAAGCGTACCCTAGGAAAAAACATTACTGCTTAAGCCTTGTCTATGAAACCGGAGGAAAGTATATTTGCATAATTTAATTTAGTTCATTATTACAGGTTTGCATAAAATTCTGAGATTGCACTTTTGCACTTTTTTTGCGTTTTTATTCATTTTGATGAGAGGAGTAAATGCATGTTCACATTTACTCTAGAACCTCTGCACTTTCTCCCAATTTTTTCTCAACATGGGGACAGGAGAGGTGTCAGTGAATACATGCGAAAACGAAGTTACTTGAGTTACTTAATTGAAAAAGTAACTTAGATATTTTCTTGTAAATTCAAAAGTAATGAGTTACTTTACCAGATACTTGAAAAAGTAAGTGATAACTTACTTTGCATAACTTGCTTTACTTGTAATGCGTTACCCCCAACCCAGTCTCATTGGAAAAACATGCTTATCTAAATTTTTGAAAAACTCCAAAACCTATACAATTCACTGTAGTTTTCATCTTAAATGTACGGTGTCCGAGAGAGCTCAACACACTGCAAATTAAGAAAATGCATGCAAAACACCAACAAATTAAGAACACGTGATCATCAGTTTGATAACACGTGCTGCAAATCCTCACAACACAAGCAAACACAGAAACGTGCTGCAAACACAGAAACGTGCCGTAAACACAGAAACGTGATGCAAACAGAGAAACGTGTTCCAAATACAGAAACGCGCTGCAAATAGCACAAACCACAATTGAAATATTTCAAGGGGACCCCAAAAATTGACGAACCCTACTAGTACCTGCTTATTAGCTGTGTCCGAAACAACTCACCTGTTCACTCATTCACTAATCCCTATATAGTGTGTATAATTTTTTTTAACTTGTGTTGTTGTCAACTTTTTGGGGTCCCCTTGAAACATTTCCATTGTGGTTTGTGCCATGTGCAACACGTTTCTGTAGTTGCAGCGCGTTTCTGTATTTGCAGCACGTTTCTGTTTGCAGCGCATTTCTGTGTTTGCTTGTGTTGTGAGGATTTGCAGCACATGTGCTGTCAAACTGATGATCACGTTTTCTTAATTTGCAGCACATTGAGCTCTTTTGAGCTCTTCATTTATACGGCCACCATATAAATGGCTGTAAAATACCAACAACGTTTATTCCTTTACACACAATTTATAATTACAGGGGCAAATTATCAATTAAACAAATCAAATTTTTGTGTGGTTCATTGCAGCATAGGCATACTATGACCTCAAAATAATTTTGCCATGCTACATGATTTGTAAACTAGTACATTTTGGCATATGCATTACATAACCAGCTCTATATGTATGGCTTTTCTGAGGTACTTGCTCTCCTTGTACAGGTCACAATGAACAGATTAAAGACTTGTAGAAGCAAGCTAAAATGACTAGGGGCTAAATGGATAAATGTGTTTTTCACCGAATGCATCTTACGTTTGCTTTTGTTAAAACCTTTTATCGGTTAGGTTTGGGGTATGGTTTAGTATGTCATTTTCAAATGCAACAGAGCACACTTACAGGACACTAACAGTGATGTGTACAACTAGCATAACTTTCATCTGTTTTGGATAAAACTGAACTCGACTTTAGAATCACTCACTGGACATTTCACTTTGAAAGAGTTGTGAAACATGCAAGTAGAATCATAGTTCAGTGTAGTTTTTACTTAGTATTTTATGTTTGCTGTACATTTGTTTATTTGACTATCATGTCGTTAGCTTAGCAAAATTCTAGCGTCAAACTGGAAACAACTGCCAGCCGAGTCTCCCGTGTGGAGCGCTATTTGTGTGCGATGTTATTGCTATGTAGAACATGTCAAACCACTTATGAGTGATGACTTGTGAGCGTCTGTTTCGGTTAGAATGCTACTTTCGAAGGCAGCTGCCTATATAGCTAGTAGATAGCTGTGCAGCTCACTAGGTTTTGGAACAGAGGTACTATGTTTAAAATTCCCTGTGAGGCATCTGGCTACTCTTATCAGTTTCATTTGCTTCTTTTCATCCCCCTCACTCTGTTTCTTTCTCTCTCCATCTGTCTCTTTTTTCCTTCAAAGATTTTTGGAAATAGTCGTCTACATACCACACAGATGCACCCACAGAGAGGCATTATCACACTGCCATCGAGGTCTGAGAGAGACACTCAACTCTTACACTGATATTACCATAGCACTGGTGTAGTTTCATTTCTTATTATTTATCCTAAATTATTATGGAGTTAACAATATCTACAGACACAATCCTAAAAAAAAAGCTATGACAAGCCTCTATGAAGCATTTGAATTGATTGCGTTAGAAGAGAGAAGCTTGCATGTCAAGACTTCATGAAGTAATGTGATGTGGTTAATTTTTTAGTATGTGACTAAAAGTTGAAGTAAAATCTTTTTGTAGGCATTAGAGACGCTGTCATGTACTGACATATGCCAGTGACATATTCCAAGAGCTTGCCACCTCAGCAGTGCCAGCTGTTGGAGGCCCACTCGGCATATCTCACACGCACACACACACTCTTCTTTCAGGTCTCTAGACACCTCATTCTCAAAGAACATAATTCAGAGGTGTTGAATGACATACAGCAGTCCCAAAACGATTCTTTGAGAAGATTGAGGCAGAAATATTGCCTCAGAGTTTTTCTATTTTTCTGAGTGCACTTCAGTTTGGAAGTTTTTAGATGCAAGAGAGAATGAGATGGACTGGAATGTGAGCTAATCTACTCGTTTCTGTTCTCCATAGGCCTCTTTTCCACAAGTGTACTTTTTCCCCAGTTGAAATGCATTCACATCTGACTGGGATCCTGCTTCCTGTTGGTTTGTGTATGTGTGATTTGTTTTTCTCAACCTGTTGAGCGCAAACCCTGTCCCACAGTCGATTTGGACCAATGAAATCTTTAGATTTGTCTATGGGGTAAGGTGAGGAAATAATCTCACCAGTATATAAACACCGGTTTTTCGATAAGATCGAATAGTATAGGGTTAGATATTTTATATAGTTTGTGGTCACTAGGGAGCCATTATCAATATTACGGTGTATTGAAATCTCTTTTGAATATGCGCTCGTTTTTCACTTTCACTTTCAAATTTGCGATCACGCATACACACTCTACAGGCAGCCTATAATGATGCCACTATCAATATGCAGGGTTTTGAAATCACTTTTGAATGTACGCTTGCTTTTTTACTTCGCAATCATGTGTACAGCTTGTCTTCGTACTGACAGCACATTTTACAAAATATTTGTCAATGATGCTCAGCACCTGTTGGGCACCAAACCCTCTGCCATTGTCTTGTCAGTCATCTCTCCTTACTCTCTTCACGTGATAAGCGAAATCTGATGCACTGTGCTGTGACTCTGCATGGAGAGTATGGAGCAGAAGCATGCGCTTTCAATTTATGTGCATTATCCAAATGAACTAAATGGTGTTTATTTCTATAAAAAAGCAAAACAACAATGGGGGGTGTAATTGGTATAATCCCAGTAAGTTACACTGACTATCGCAACATGCCTGCTGTGGGGCAGAGGGATATTCTTAATATATTCCACCCAAAAATAAAAAATTCTGTCATAATTTTGTCACCCACGTTGTTTCAAAACTGTATGATTTTCCTATTTCTGTGGAACATAACATAACATATTTTTATTAATGTCTGTTTTTGAGAGAGTGATGAAATCATCACATAATTTTCATTCTTGGGTGGACAATCACTTTCAGTGGTTTGGTAAAAAAAAAAAAAAAATCGCATACTAAAAATCTCTTGATGTGACACTGTATATACTTGTTAGAGTCATGTGTCTGTTTATCTGTTCCCTAGTCCTGTCATTAGTCACGTGTTCCTTGTTTTGAGTTCAAGTCCTGTCTTTTGTCACGTGGTCTTTGTTTTGAGTTTGTTTGTCATTGTCTCATCATTAGTTCATTGTCGTCAGCTGTGTCTTGTCTATAATCATGTATGTCACCTGTGCCCCACTCGTTATCCTCTTGTGTTCATCTGTATATATTCCCTCTGTGTCAGTTCAGTCTTTGTTCGTCGTTGAAGTTGCGTGCTAGTGTTTTATTCCTGTATTCCTGCCTGTATTCTGAGATTCATTAAACTGTTCTACGTGAAACCATCTTCTTCGTGCCTGTTCCTGCACTACACGTTACAATACTCCTATTGACTCTTTATTTAATCTTCCATTCTTTTATTCTGTCCTCTCTTCATCCATAAATCGAATCATTTCCTAAAACATTTGCTACAGGGATTTTGCATGTAATCGGTCCACAAGTTGGATATTTATTGTCTGCAAGTTTGGCTGTCTTTCACCAGTTTTTTTTGTGGTTTGTCTCCCTCCCTGCTGAGTGAAGTATAGAGTACTTGTGTATTTGTGTCACTTCTTTTGATTTCCCACGCCTTGACATGAAATGTGGCTGCGTTCTGACATCACCCTTCTGAAAAGTAACGTGTCTGCTCGTTAACCTTCTTTTACCAACCGCACCATCGGTTCTGAATGCAGAAAAATTGCACTAATCTCAAACATGCTGTTATTCCACATCTTTTCTCTCACATTATGCAGCTTCACACTATAAACACACATGAGGTATTATTGTCTCCAAAATGGAGCTCAACACCTGTTATTTTTTATACAATGGACAAAAACTGCACCTTTAAACTGTCTTACTGTCTTATGGTGCTATCGTTTATCATAACCTAGCTAGGGGTAAAAGCATGCACAGTGTCACTTGGAAGTGACTGAGGCATTTCCTTGTTTTGAGGCATTTCATTCAGAGTGGATCGATATTTTCCCTCTTAGCCGGCCTTTTCAGAAAAGACCTGATCTCTTGAGACAGCTCTGGTATTCCTGTGGCCTTCCAAAATGAACCAAAAATATTCAGTGAATTCTTGAGAAAAATGGTATGGCTCCTTATCACTTAGAAACTAGTGCAGTCCAAGCTTTTATGATGCAATGGGAACTCAACATGCCCCATACAGTTACAGAAAATACACCTGGCGAAGTGTGTGTGTTTTAAATGTCTTACTTTTCAGAAAGTCAGCAAGTACTACAGCCCACAGAAAAGGTTTTTTGAACCTTCTCCATGTCAGCTCATTTGAAGTGGTTAACCAGCACACCGAATAACCCAGGCAGCCTTCTTTGAGCCTGAGCTAGTGTTGTTGAATACTCACTGAATCACCACCTTCATGCACCCCTGTGGGCCGAGCTCTGTTTATCAGGACAACTTTCACACAATGCATGGAGAGAACAGGAAACGACAGGAAGGAAGAATTAATAATGCATCCGCATCAAGAACACATAGCTGGGAACCGATCAGTATGCAAACACATCCGTTTATTCAAATTTCCCTTCTTTATTCATCAGGCCGTGTCAGTTCACGCTGCTTCTCTAAAGGGGCTCCTGAATGTTTATTCACAACAGCCCACTAAAATAGACTCTAATGGTTTTAACACTAGACAAGCAATCTGATATTTCCCAAACGTTCTTACCTCGACCGCTTGGGTGTTGCAGACAGATTATCTGTTGTAGTGAGTGAGGAGCTGATGATTCCTTCACATTCTGCAGAATTCCTGGCCTGTTTGGTTGTCTGAGTGTTTGAGGGCTGCGGTCACACACTGTGAGATTAAGGGTGGCTTCTAATTAAAACTCTTAATTACAAAACAAGTATGTAAAATGGCTCTAAGGCGGTTTTCAGGCTATGAAATGCACTCCTCAACACTCATGAGGAACATTTTGCTCATCTAAGATGATTGTATCTTTGTTTTTGTGTTTTCTTCAATAAAACTACTTTACTTAGATCTCCTCGTCCTTGCAACACCGTAACAGATACGTAACATGACTTACATTCCAGACTTAGATATTTATATTTTTGATATTACAAAAAAATTAGTTTAAGAGCAGATGTTTTCAAACTTGTCATGTCATGTCATGAACCCCCAAATATGATAATCTCCTTCTTAAAATATAAATTCAGCTAAAAACATTTCGTGTATATACATTTACAAAATAATTTATGATTTAAATAATTATTTTTGAGATAGTTATATCAAATTCTGTAAATTTACCTGATATAATCATTAAATAATTATCTTTTCCTTTATTGATCACTGGTGATATATATTACAGATTATATGCACTAGATTGATTTTTTTTTTTTTTTTTTTTTTTTTGAATAGCACTGCAAGAGGGAAGACAAATTATGTGCTTTCATGCATTATTTTTGTTTGAAGTGTCTGATCTGAAGTTCAAAATGATGTGCTGGCGCACTGAGCTTTGTGTGCGGTGCGCTGGGTATCTGGGGCTATCAAGGTGAAGATAGCATCTGAAAGTGTTTTGGTTTTGATTTTCTCTGTTTCTCTTTATCCCAGAAACACAGAACATCTGTATTTCATTAATGCTAGAAAGCACTTAATCATTCAAAAAGACAGTATTGAGTAAAATGAGAAACTGATTTTTGTTGACTTGCATCCATCATAGACTGTGCTGCATAAATGGGTAAACTTTTCCAGGGCAAAAGTTTGGGAGCTACTGTATTCTCTGCAAGCAAGAAACTGAAGCAATGCAACCAAATGTTAACATAACTACATCCAAAGAAGCCACACAGCTTCCGCAAATCCTTTAGCGTGAGAGAGTAGATGAGCAGCATGGGTGTACTGTCCATAGGGTAGAGGACATTCACTAACACTAATTGCGTCTTGTCAATGAAATAATGGGGAAATGAACAAAGTAGAAATAGCAGAAAACTAAGCAGAATGAATTTTTTTAATGTGTGTTAGCATGCCTTACCATATAAATGGTATTTTCCATTTACAAACTTCTTCAGAATTTGTTTCATTGCTTTTTTTGCTGGATTTTTATTCTGAGTCTGAATTAATCAGAAAATTTTTTACTTGTAATATTACAAATAAAAAGTTCTTTATGATAAATATAGTAAATAAATAAAATGGTTTTAACGCCTCTGCTAATTGCAAGACTGTCACTGCGAGGCATCAATCATCATCAGACATCCCACATCATGCAAATGTCTGAACAACTGTCTTTTTGCAGAACCTAGGGAACAAAAGTACATTTTGTACTCACGGATCAACAGTGGTGATCATAATTACCACAAGCATATGGTTTTAGACACTGATTAATCATTTCCCAATGTCACAAAACATTCAGCAGACATTTTAAATATTCCTGATGAGCTTGTTGTGCCGTGTGTTTCTACTGTAACATCTCCATACTGAATGTTGACACAGTATCAGCTTTCTTTATACTAAAGAGAAGACACTGATGTCATAATAAAGTGTAGTAATGGCCAAGCCTTTACGGACGCATTCAAAGAGTGTGGCATCATTTAGAGAGCTGTATGTTTTGAAAATAGCAAAGAAATCCATATGTTGTCCTCGGCTCATGGTTGGAATGTTGCAGCTTATATTGATTTCAGAACAGTTTTGTTCATTCTCTTAAACATGATGAAAATTCAAGCAGTTGGTGCAAGGCCAATGTTACAGACTGTTTTGGGAGATTGTGAACTAAGCACTTATCTCTTCCCTTCTCTTCTGTAAAGGTTACAGTCGGGTTGGCTTTCTGTGGGGTTTCAGAAATCTGCTCAGCCAGATGCTTTTGATTGTTCGGTTTGAAAAACAAGAATCAGTGTGTTTAAAAGAGGTTAAATAGGTCAAATTCCACTAAATGCAGTAATTCCTTTTTTATTTATGATGCACTTTGTTTTTTTTATAACTATTACGCAGTCAGCTCACATTTTATGAGGCACAAAGACATGCTTTGTGGCTAAAAATCTTATAGCAGAATCGTTTCACTGAAAATTGAACGAATGGTACTGATCACAGTACATTATATTTAAAAACTCTTGGAAAACAGCTCTCATAAAAGCTGTATTGCTGTCTTGGCAATTAATTGTTGCCTGTGGCTTCTTTTGAGTATTCAGACAGCAAGAGACTTTAGGTACTGAATGTCTCAGAGACGTTATGCTTTAATTTAGTATCTACTTAAATAAACTACAAAGACTGACTTTTCTAACCACTGGGATGATATTTATATAAAAAAGGTTGGGGGACGTGAGGGAATATAATCATAAACAACTAAAGCTGCTTCCTCGAGAGCTGAGTCGCACATCTGGAAGTCCCTCAAAATTAAACATGCACTTTATGACATTCTGAGAATCACTTGCTACAGTATAAGCAACTTTGCCAATTAAGAAACAAAAGAAAATCGCTTCATAGGTAAATTTTGGATCTTGGCCTAGGTTGAAAATTTGAGTTTTAAAGTTTGCAGTGTTAGATGTGCAGTGTTGTAATCTCACATAAGACTCCCATTATATTTATTCGCCAGGATGGGAGGGTGATAGTCACAATCCCAATAGGGATCACATCCGACCCATATCTAAGCTACACCAGTCTGTTCTATAAACATGAAAGATAATGATGATTCTGATTCTAAATGATACATTTGGAGCAGTTTTTTTGTGTGTGTGTGTGTGTGGAATCTGCATGAAGAAAAGGAAAACCGCAATTGTAAATATATGTCACTTTCATTCATAAGTTTGGGTTTTAAAAAAAAAAAAAAAACATTTTAATGTTTTTGAAAAAAGTCTCTTGTCATGGACTGCCTGTTTGGTTTTCTTTATCATGGATTAGTTTGTTTCTCGTAGTTACCTGTTTTCCTTTGTTCCAGTTTCCCGCTCTTTTTTTGTTTGCTTGGCTTTTGATTAATTGGTCATCATTGGGTTCACTCATCTTGTGTATTTAAGTTCCTCATTTCCTTTAATTCATTGTCTGGTATTGTTCGCGTGACATGTTTGCACACTGTTTCGAAGCCTTTCATCTTGTGGATTACTTGAGTTTCGTTTTAATAATGGCTCTGCCCTGGCTCCTTGCCTCCTCGGCTCCACCAGGGACCGTCATCCCTTCAGCTCCACCATCCTTCCTCATCCCACCGGCTTCACCTTGGTCTGTCATCACACCACCATCACCACTGACTTCCAGGTTGTCTGATATGCTCTATCCTTGCACCCCTACAGCTTCATTAGGCTCCTCCATCCCTCAGGCTCCACTGTGGTCCTCACTCATCAGTGTCGCTTCAGTCCTCCGGCCTCCTGGATACATCTCAGCCGCTGTCGCCGGAACTCCACCTTGAACTCCGGGTGCATCGATGCCGCCAGGTCTCTCAGTCCTTCGGACTTCGCCTAGACTCCACTGTGGCTCCTCCCTCCATCAGTTCTGCCATGGATCACCTTCCTCCTGGCTCTGACTCCTGTGTTGCTCTGTGTATTTAAGTTCCTCATTTCCTTAGTTCATTGTCTGGTACTGTTTGTGCGACATGTCTCCACACTGTTTTGTAGACTTTCATCGTGTGGATTATTTCGGGTTTTTTAATTAAAATTAATATTCAAATAATAATAAAAAAAAACATTTAATTAAAATTAATATTCAAATGTAATTTCTTTCTGAGATGGCAAAGCTGAATTTTCAGAATCATTACTCTAGTCTTCAGTGTCACATCATCCTTCAGAAATCGTTCTAATATGCTAATTTGCTGCTCAAGTGACATTTCTTTTTATTACTATTAGTTTTTTGTTATTAATTTTTTTAGTTACTGGTTACTTTTAAAGAAAAAAAATTACACACTTCTTTGAATGTCCCTTTCTCATTATTTCCATAATAAGGCAGGAATATGTGGGAAGGAAAGTTACATTATAAAACATTTGAGGCTATTTTCTTCCCAACTGGGACTTTTTTGCTGTGGTTTTCAAATAAATTCTCAATTTAGACAAAGAATAACAAAATGATGGGGTGTATAATTTAGGAACAAAAACCAAACGTTTTACATGCAGTGCTCTTGATGCTGAAATGACGATTTGTAGTTCAAAGGCTGACATTTACAATCATTATTGTCTCTTTCACAGCATGCATAAACAGCAAGGCCGGAAATATCCATTAAATGCTCTGACCATGTGTAGCTAGTTAATTTACTGACTTTACAACAAAATGACCACAATTATCTAGGATACGTGTTTTGACTAAACTAAACTAAAGGCTCTACATTGCTCTGATCTTCCATCAAATGCAATTCATTTGAAAAGATGTCCCCCTGTGTGCTTCAAAATAGAACAAAAGCAAGTAAACACTTCATTCTAATTAACGGTTTTGGCTATTCAGCTACACTCATTACTATCAGGTGCATGAAATCAAGCATACAACCAAACAATTTCCTTAGACAAACATTTTTAGTTGAATTGGACACTTTTGGCATGGAAGACCTTGACTGGCCTGTCCACACTTGAATCCCACTGAACACCTTCAGGCTGAGGTGAAATGCTGAATACAGGTCAGATCACCCAACATCAGTGTCTGAGCGAATTCCCTGCATCCATGATCGAATATGCTTTGGTTTCTATTTTATTCTATATGTGGCATGTTTCATAACTTGCACCTTTCCATCACTCTTTTCCATGTCATGTCACTAGGACTGAAGTGAGAGACAGCAAGCAAGAGTACTCTTGGTGACCATGAGATTGTACAACTTCTTTTTGTGCAGCTTTGATGGCAGCAAGTAACATTTCCTTTTTCATGTTATCAGTTACAGTAGCTTCCGTTGAGCTCACCGCTCCTCTCATTTTCGGTCCCCTCCTTCTAACGGAGATAAGTAGGTCATTAGGGTAGTTGAGGTTTTCTTATGCAACATTTTAATGTCTCCAAAGACACAAAGTGACAGTTTTCTATGACTTCAGAAAGAGTAAAACATGATTTCATTGCATATAATAAGATACTATGCACAAATGCTGATGTGCAGCCCAATCAAATATAACATCGCTGGGAGATGAAACGTATCTTTGCAGCTCAAATTCACATCAGTTCATCTGTGTTTTCCTTTGGACTCCATTGCAGAGCGTGTACAGATGGATAGTCGCAGGAAACCGCAAGCCCAGAAGGGATTTGGCATAGCATTTGGTGTGCAAACTACAAGGGGGAAACACCAATGTACCCTTGTAAAAGAGTTAAAATAAAGCTGAAATAAAATTGAAGGCTTATAGGATGTCTCATAGACTGACTATATGCGGTGTGCTTGCAAGAGAGAATCTGCCTTTAATTTAAAATTTTTACGTTTTTATTTTTCTGTAGGATTTTCAGCATATAGTATGAGCAGCAAAACTTTAGGTCTGAATTTATTAAGGAACTATTTTTGAACTAGGTGGGTCATCTGAATTATGGGGTAAGCAACTATTTGCTCTTTGATTTCCTGCCAAGATTCAAAGCCTCATTAGAACGGCATTATTTGTGGAATTTCTCCTTCGCCTGATCGTTGATAATTACCTGTCCTAAACAATTTCTTCAGGGCAGATGCAGTCTAATAATGAATAGGTACATAGCCACATGAACGCAACATGCCTAAACTGTGTTCTTTGTTGGGCAATAACTATACAAACAAATTAGGAGGGGAAAAAATCCCTTTGTCTTGAAATGAAAGCATTCTTGCTATACTAGGTTATAGTAGTCTTAATGGACACACCACCTCTGCTACTCCATTAAGAGTGTGAGAGTGCTTTTATACAACAGTTCATTGAACGAGAAGTAGATAATAAGTAAACGTACATTTTAGTTTCACAGTATTTCCAGTTACTTTTGTCCACCACAAAAATAGTTGCAAACAAAGTCACACCGGTATTAATTATTGCATGTATCCGAGAAAGGCAGTGTTTCATTTCTGAATGTATCAGTGCTGTTGAACAAATCTTTTAAATGAATGATTTGATAACTTCAATAAAAAAAGTCACTCTTTTCATTCCTGAATGAATCAGTGTGTTTGAATGAATTGGCTGGATGAATGATTCAATGACTCAGAACAACTCGCTTATTGCTACCTACAGATGTAACATGAAGAACGAGTCACTGCAATGAAGTGAGGTGATACAAAGGTATCACTGCTGATGGACTGTTGATGGATGGTTTCTTTTTCCAGAGTTGCTAAGATCACGATGAGCAACCTTGCGTAAACTTGGTGAGACAAGAGTATAGGCGAAAGTGTGATACGGTTAACATAGAGTGCATCAGTCAGATTCCGGAAGTAAAAAATCCATTTATTGTCTCTAAAAGGAAGTTGATTTTTAACTCTGGCAGACCTACTGTGAGTTCCGAGGTTGTTAATTGAAGGCATATGCTTTTGTTGAAGCCATTAGCCCAGATTATTTCAATTTATTTTTAAAACAATCATGTTTAACAGCTGGATTTGTGCAAAATCTTCATTACCCATGATTCTGTACAGAAAATTCTACCAATCAGTAGCAAGCAAATATTCCGAAAGTGCAATTATTTGTATAGACATTATTTTGAAATACACTTAAAATATATTGTTTCTACAGATATAATCACTAACTTTTAAATTATTAGTTTTATATTTTTCCATTGTTTATTCACAATGCTTAATGGGATCATTGTTCTTTTCCTCACTAAAGCCATTAAGAACACATTCTTTTTGTCTTTTTGTCCAATTTTCAAATACTTTTTTGCTTCAAATTTAAGTTTGTAATGTTGTGATTCACCTTATATACTTATACCAATACTTCCGGAACCAAAGCCGCTGAAAAAGTGGTATACCATACCTGAAGAGTGCTCTCGTGTAAATGCATTTATAACCATTCCGTCCGATGATGGCGCCTTATGAGAGTGGTCATTTCAGTTTGAACAGGAAAAGATATTGTAGTATGCAACAACAGTGTTAGCAACTTGCCTCTAAACCTCTGGCTAATGCTTACTCTCACAGTATGTGAACTTCATGGATCACTCTTACTGAAATTCAATATTCATGAGCACACTCAAACGGCTTCAACTTGCACTCATTCTCAGGTCTTTGTGATTGTGATATTCTGAAAAGCATGTTTTAATCTGAAGTCTCTCATCGTTTCCCAGTTAAACTCTGAAGGGGTGTATAATTGATTGTAGTTAACTATATTAATAGTAATTTTGGGGCACAACATCCTCCCACTTTTGCTTCTTTTAATCAGAGCAGCATTCCTTTTAATACATGACAAAGCTTACACTATAAAAACAGGTTATTTTGAGTTTCATATAATGCTTTTGGCCTCAAAGAAGGATTTGCTATTTAATAAAGTACTGTGCTTTACTTGCCTTTTCCTGAGGAATGATTGTTTCAGGGTATACAAGTATAGGAATTTCAGCTTGTTGTCATATGATATTTCCTGTACTTCTCCAGCCATCCAGTTCACAACCGAAACATACGCAAAATACAATCTCAGGCCAGAATGTCATTACTGCTGGGAAAGAAATGCTTATGCATTTGTATTAACTTCTTGGTGATCCCCCCCCCCCCCCAATAGCGGAATATAAACTGTTTAATGGGAAATAATCTTGATCACCTGAACAGCTTTTTGATTTGGCTGAAAATATTGCCACAAACTTCTTGAAATGTCCTAACATGTCCTGTCTGAAATATTTTGGTGAGGTTAAGGAGCTACTGATGTGGAAAGCGCTATAATGTGAAAAAGAACTGACTTTTCTTAGTTTTGAACCTTCTGAGTTTTGGTTTATTTATTGGTCTTTAAATTTAAAATCTTTTTTTGGTCGCTATTGTTCTGAAAACAGGATTAGCTTAAAGCTAAAAGCAATAGTTTCTGTTGTGGTTGCAAATCAATTTGCATTGAAATCTTGACTAATGAGGCAAGTTTTTCTCAGATAGTGCCAGGAGCTCTACTGGATTGCAATTACGAATTACATTTCCCTCAAGTTTGTCAAACTTTCCATCTATAACTGTTGGATCATCTGACATGCAACAAGAGCTTCTGATGTTTTGGACTGAAAAGCTGTCAATCACAGTGATTAGAAGCACTGCCTCTGCACAATTTCACAAAAGATGACTAATGTGCTCATGTTCAGACAGCCGAGTTACAATTTATGCTGCTTGTAAAGAATGAAGGATGAAGACTCATGATCATCATCATTGATGTCTCGAAGCTCAGTCAGGTTGTCCACTTGTCTGTATTCTGAAATTAGCAGTTTTTGTAATAAATATAGAGGATTTCCTCTCACTCCTTCATAGTCTCTTTAAGAATCTCAAACTCCCCCTCCCTTTCGTGTCTTTTCAGTGAATGGCCACAGTCACACAGGAGCGTAGAGGTAATTTGGGCTGCCGTTTTTCTCCAGCGGGGGCCCCAGCGCGCACCGCTGCGATCCTGTCAGACGCTGAGGGGCTGAAGTCACAGTCAGTCTCGGGTCTCCAAGCTCCTGCCAGCGGGACTCTGGCCTGGCCATTCTCATCCCAGTGACAACCAGAGAATGGAGTTTGTGACCCAGAATTCTAAGCTATATATGATATGACAAAAGGCCAGGCCACTGCATCTGGAGAGGGCAAGCATATTTCCCCATGGTTCCTCCTTCTCAAGCACATGGCTTTGATGTAAAGATGTACAGTTTGGAGAAAGAGTTTTTTTTATGGGGAGACATAATCTGATTGGCTTATCACAAACTATGATTAAAGGAATATTCAAAACAAGATAAGCTTTACTGACAGCACTTGTGGCATAATGCTGATTACCACAAAGCTTTAACTTCCTGCTTCTTTTCACATTGAGGCACTTATATTGGAAATAAATGGCACCAGTATTCAAAATACTTTGTTTTAAATATTCAGTCACAATATGTACACACTATGCATGTTGACATGTTTTTAGTGTGAAAAAACTTTTTTTTACATTGATATGATAACGTACTGCCTAAAACCTTAAACCAACCATAAAAATGATGAGAACAACTTGTGAAAAAGTGTGTAATATTTGTGCTGTATTTTAAGTGTTTTATAAAATCAGTTTCCTGATTCTGCTTTTAAAACCAAAAATGTGCTTTCAATTGCTTCACTGTTACCTGAAAATGAGGGACAAGTTGAAATACTTTTTTTGTGTGATAATCAATATTATACCACAAAAAAGCTTAACATATATAAAACCCGGAAAATTCCCTTAAGAAGTGGTTTCTGTTTATTTGCATTAATGCCTATTAATTTAATAATAAGATGAACTCACCAGAAGGAAATGAAGAGCTGCGCTGATATGTAATGAGGAACATTGCATTCAGTTTGTTATAACAACCCACAATGCAGACTAGTCATGTGTAATCATAAGCATTATGTCATTAAAAATTGCCTTATCAGTGACTCTCTGCATGTGTCATCCTTAAACATGATACTAAATGTTTGGTGCAAGGAACATAAAACAAAAGGTG
The DNA here is from genome assembly GCA_038088235.1 of Zacco platypus. NCBI lineage: Eukaryota > Metazoa > Chordata > Actinopteri > Cypriniformes > Xenocyprididae > Zacco > Zacco platypus. The sequence goes on along the minus strand of CM076064.1, from coordinate 13,338,284 downwards.
TAGCTAAAGAAAATAGTTTGCCTGACATGACAAGTGATTATGTGGGTCCTTCTTCTTCATTTGCTCCCCTCCCTTCTCCCTCTTTCTGTCCAGCTGCTTTGTATCAGCGTGGAGGCTTAAGCAGTTTGGGCACTGAGTTATCTTTTTCAATTTCTCTCACAGCTGAGAGTGATTAGGTCACCATGTTGTCCTTATGTTTGACACGAGAAGATATGTGAGGAGATGGGTCAGGCAGCCGTAATGCAATGCCATGAAGGCTCAGATCAACAATATAACCACTTTTCTTAAACCATCTGTCACATTTCATTTTAATCAAAGTTTGTCTGACTCCATCTGGATGCCCAATCCCACACGTTTTTCCAAATACTCGCCATGGTAAGTGTCACAGCAGCGAGACCATATGTAAAAAGCTCTCCCATACATTACACGATGAGAATGATTCAGTGCGGCCATTCTTGGTCAAAAGAAAATGCCTAAAAAGTCTAAACAAATTACTTTTTGGAGGAGCAGGGAAGTTTTAGGAACACAGATGTGCTTTGTTATGAAGTGGCATGGAAAAGGTCTTTCCAACCTTAACAAGTTTATCAGTCTATCTCTGTTTGCACATGTTGATGGATCCCTGCTTTGCTTAATCTGTAGTGTTCCCATTCCACGTAGCAGTATGAAATTTGGAAAGTGTCTAGATTTGGAAAATACCCCAAGCAGCTGCTCTAGATCTTGGAAAGTGTCCATGCTCAGTTTAGCTCTGTCAGCACTCTGACCTGTCTATGCATTTGATATTTAAAATCTTATTAGGACAAAACACACTTTCCCCCAATGTAAGACAAGATTCAGCAATTCTAAGGACTAAATGAAAATCAACTAGCTAACATAGGCATATTTCTACACCTAAAAATCAGCCCGTTTTCCATTTTGAGATAGTTCCCAAGAAAGCTTTTCGTAATGCAATATTGTGGGAATTTATTCTGAAGAACTTAAAAAAAATATGACCAAGCGCACAATTCAGAGAGAACTGTGGCAGGATGGTATGGCCTCAAACTAATTTTGTTGAAGATCAACATAAAAGACATGAGTGTGAATCACATTACATTGCTACAGAAGTCTGTTTCTGAGTTAAAAATATAATTGTGATAAAGCATCTGCTAAATGAATAAATGTGACCCTTGCTGGCAAAATGAGTCTCAATTTCACAATCTCTATTGAAAAACCTTCAAAACGATGTATGGTTTGTTGGAATCAGAGAACAAATGACTGAGCTACACCTGCAAAGTCAGTTTTGAGAAAAAATCGAGTTTTCCGAAGGTTCCAAAACAAAATCCCCTAGCAACTATACTTTAAAGTCCTGGTTAAGAAGACCTAATTTGGCGCACACACATTGCCAAAACCAAATATCTGTAGGAAAAAATATATGTATTCCATTTTTTTTTCAATAATTTTCTTCAATATTTTGAAGTAGCTCCTGTTATTCTGTTTATATGCGCATATCGTGATCGAGCGCTGTCTGAGGCGTTTTTGTGCACAAGCTTCGGATCTGTCAGTCAGTGTGAGTAGTAAGATCGATTTGTTTACATCAGCCTGAGTTTGAAAATCACATTTCATTGATTCAGACTCTTGCCATCAAAATTCGCTATAAATATTGACAAAGTTGGAATGCTGGGCTTTAAAACGATACCAAACTTGTGCTGAGGGAAGTCTGAGTGATGAAGGGAGCAGAGAAAAATATTTTTCACGGTCAAAGGAAAAGTACTCCTCTCAGAAAACGATACTTTAAGATGTTTAATTGCTATTTGAAGCATTGCGATCGCTAGACGAAGACTTAATGAACTATTTTTTTGTGAAAACTTCAAATTTGACTTGTTTTTGTTCTTGTGACTTTGTCTCGCAACTGAATTTTTGACTCTAAATCTCACTATGTGACTCTTGTAATTGGCTCTTTGTTTCTCACTTTACATTTCTCATTGGCGAATTTGTTTTTCATGATTGCGACTTTATCTCTTATTTTAAACTTTGTCACAAATAGCATTTTCAATTTTTTTTCTGAGGGGAAAATAGGCTTCCATACATTTCTGAATGACTGCTGAGCCATTTTGTTGAGTTGCAAATGTATGCAGCATTCTATAAATCCAATCGTACATTTGTGTTTGTAATCTATTAGCAACCTGTGTTCAATTGGATCATATTTTTAACAATATCTCTCCACCCTATTTTTCTCATGAGCACCTACAAGAATCAGCCTCAACTGCAGGATGAAGAAAAGAACAATCCAGAATCTGGGAATTAAGATATTATATCTGATTGCCTGTTGATGGTGAGGTAAAGTTCAGCATGGTGGTTCAGAGACATTCAGCATCTCATCTTGACCCTTCTTTGAACACTGAAGCCAAATTTCAGCTTCCATTCAAGCTAGTTCTTATCATCTCATCAAAGCCGAGAGGAAGTGAAGTTTATACTGACTTGAGGTCACCCTTGATACACGATTACAAGTTCAACACGCTACACTCAGCCTCTCTCTCCCTCATTCATACTTTCCATTGAGGAGCCTTACAGCTGGTACACAGTAAAATCCACATTCACTCCAGGAAATCCTACAGTGTAGATACAATCTCCAACTCCTTTCATCTAAACCTAAAACATAGCTGTAATGGAAAACCGTATGTACTCAACTTTGTCCAAATCTATAATCCAGTGAATCCCATGAAGCGGCAGGTTTATAGTCAGTTCAGAGAAGATACTTTAACTGTAAATAGAGAAAACTTACTGTAAGAGTTTGTGGCTGTAAAGAGCAATGTATCGACCTCAGATGTTTATAGTGCACATGCATGCAGTGATTTAAAAATCAGCTCGTCAAAGTCCTCTTGAGATTCTTGCCTAATTAGCAATTAGAGTGCAGAGTATCATTTGATATTGATATATAAGTGAATATATAAGTGAATATTGTGCAAAATGCATAGGGATATTGCTCAATTGCTTTAAGTTTTAATATTGCGCATATCAGCATTATATATATTAGTCTTCGGCCACCCTGCTTTCTAATCACTGATATCAGCATCAGCAGAAACACTTGCTATTAGTCATAAAAATGCACATTTTTGGTACACAGCTCTTGGGACAGACACAAATGCTTAAAAACATAGACTAAAAAGAGTGAAATTATCATATAAAAGGGGTTTTATGGAAACCTCAGTGGACTTCACCGGTAATGCCATTCTATTCAAGATTATGTTTAAGGTCAGGTGTTCAAATTTGAAATCAACTTAAAGTTGAAGTGACTACTTTTTACTTATTTAAAGCTGTTTGTATTAACGTGAACATTAATTAGAGAACTAACTTAGGAGAGAAGCAACGGTGTGCTTATCTAACTGACTGTACATGCAGTTTAACTGCACAATCTTAAGTTGGAACAGGAACATAACGCACGTATGGATGATCGTTATGAGTAATATGTTGAATGATTTTGAAATGAAGTTGAGTCTGCACGCTACATTATAGCGACACATATGGCAGGACAGGAGTGGCTTTCAGATCAGAGAGAGGGGTGTCTCTTAGAGTACGCCCAAGTCTCGGCTAAAGTAATCAGCAAACTGGAGACCACCACAGTTGCATCGACCCCCTTTCTGGTATTATGCATGCAAGCTAAGAGGTCCAACCGAGCGCTTGTTAGCGACATGGAAGTCACTTCTGTAAAGTAGAGGAGAAACGCTTTGAATGTGGCAACCGTACGGCAGAAAGTCCGGCTGAGCGCGGCTTCAAGAGACAGCGGAATACTGTATTTGGGCTTGCTTGCATTCATTTTCCTTAACGTGGACAATCATGTTTTTGTTCTTCTGGGGACTAAGTTTTTTTGTATTACTCTCTGATTTTATGAATGCACTAGCTTCGACAGGGAGACCGCGAGACTCAGAGAAAGGTAAGAGCTGCTTTCATGATCTTTTACTCTCTCATTCAACTCAGTACCTTGAGGCGCGGAGAATGAATGACTTTCATTGCTGGCTTGCAGAGCTCATAGCGCGCAGTTTGAAGAGTCTTCGAGTAATAGTTTGAAACGTCAACTGACTGACACCTGATTAATCTTTTGGAGGGGTATATCTGTTAGAATAAGGCAACTGCTAGCAAATATCTGTCAACAAATATTTTTTTTTGCATTTAGGATAGGTTATATAAGTTATTGAATTATTAAAGAAGACTTGAAGTTTTGTTCAACACTGTTACCTTTCACATTTCCCTATTTTGAGTAACAAATGATTCTTTAAATAAAAAAAACGTATTCTTTTAACTTTTAAAGCTCTCCAAGAACAAGTTGTAGTAGCCTATTCTTTTTTTCATCACTTTTTATGTTTATCAGTTTGGAACGATCTTACAATGTCAACCCTGTTACCATGATCACTGATAACTAAAAAGCAGATATTTATTAAAAAAATAATTGTCTTTCAATTAATTGTAGTTTCACTATCCTGTATGCTAAATTAAACTGTAAAATGGTCAACCCTGTTACCTTTCAGTTTACCTGTTAGACAGCGCAGTGCAATTTACAATCGCTTGACAATTTATCTGATACAAAAATGTACTTTGAAAATAATTTTATTCCACAAAAAACAACATTCATTTCATAGAATGACCCATTGTTACTCAATTTTACTATTAAATCCCTGTTCTCGTCCACAGCGAAATTACCGCAATTTGGCGCGTATGAGATTGTAACTCCGGCCAGAGTGAATGAAGCCGGTGACAAACTGCCAACGGGCGTGCACTACAAGAGGAGAAAGCGGAGTACCGACCCAATAACCGGCAACATCTCGCATCATTGGACCTCTCCGCACGTCTATTATCAAATATCTGCCTTTGGGCAGGACTATTACCTTAACCTTACGCTCGAGTCGGGATTTATTGCGCCAGTTTACACTGTCACGATACTCGGAGCATCCAGTGAAGGTCATAACTCAGAAGAGGGGGAGGAGGACACGGAGTATCAGCACTGCTTTTATAAAGGACATGTGAACGCTGGGCAGGAGCATACTGCAGTAATCAGCCTCTGCTCCGGTTTGGTGAGTTTAAAAGATGTACTTAATATATTATTTCTATATTTATAATGACGATAATCATTATCATAGGCTAATTTATGCAATTCAGGTCGGAAACTTTGCAACTACTACTTGTTTCGTATGTGATTGGACTTCAAAGTTACATACTTGAATAGAAATGTGGTGCAAGTTAGTCGATTATATGCGCATTAAAATTGAGGCAGATCACTTAGAAAGTATTTTCTCAAACTTGGTAGTACATCGATTCCTCTCTGTTGAGCTGGGTGACGCACGCGCATCAGTGGCATAAGCAACAGCAGTGTGCTGACGTCAACGGCAGTCCATATATGGCACTCAGATGTCATCTGCTGATGTGAACCTAATTTGGCGCCGTGTAACACCGTTTCTCACAGATCAAAAGCAGTCGTGGGAACTACTGGAGTGGTGATTCGAATGCGTTCTTTCGAATAGTTTGTTTCAAAAACGCATTCAGCGGTTCTTTCGTCGTCACTTGGTCCGTGACATCCCAGCAATGCATGCTCTAAAGCAGGGGTCGGTCCTGGAGAGCCACAGTCCAGAGTTTTGCTTCAACTCTAATCAAACACACCTGAACAGACTAATCGAGGTCTAAAGGGTTACTAGAAAGCTAAAGCCAAAGCAGGTGAGTTTTTATCAGGGCTGAACTCTGCAGGACTGTGGACTGTTTGCCAACCTGGCTCTAAATTCTCAAACATTACAATAAAACACTTTTTTGAAGTAATTTCATGTCCTAACACAGTCTGTTGCATACAGATTTAGTTAATGAAGAACCTATCATTTACATGAAACAATACTGAAATTATTATTATTTTTTCATCTCTCAGTTTCGTCTCTTAGCTGAAAATGTTTTAGCATGCTTTATAGGGGAAGTTTTGTTAGAATATATGGTTACTTTTGAATGGCAGTCAATGGAGAAACAGCCTAAATTTTATCATCATAATGGTGGCATTTACCTGCACATAGTTGTTGAAAAGACTACAAATGAAAAAACTGAACCAGCTGTCAGTCTAAAATTTTCAATACGTTCAACAAAACAAATTAAATTTTCATCTTTTATTTGATTTCAACCTACATTTGAAGAAAATGGCTCCTTTCAGGGTTTGAAAGTTTGCGTTACTTGTCTAGATAACAACTTAGTGCCTGTAGCAAAGATTGTATATTATATGGCATTTTAATGTCATTAATATTTATTCTTAGGCATACAATATAATGCATACAATTATAAGAAAATTAAGTCATGCTTGTTCATGGCCAGTTTGTATCCTTTAATACTCAGATGTATAACCTTCAAACAATTTGGCTAAAATTTGTTTTCTTTAATATAATAACCAACCTAATGGTTGTTTCCTCTTGAAAATAAGGGGGACATGTGCTTCTTGCTGGCTTTATCTATTATAAAATTCACATTTCAAAGCATTATGCTTTGCAAGTATAGCAGAATGTTCTGATAGTTATCTACCACATTCTGTATTCATTACCCCCCAGAGGCCGGTACACTGATATGCATGCAATGTATGTTTACTTTATCACTCTATCAGCCACTTTGGACTTGTACATAAATAAAATCTAAGGGGGAAGTTGGAAGGGCAATTTACAGTCACACACACAATGTGTGTATAGATTTCACTGGCCATGGACCAATTTAAACATTGTTGTTGTTTGTTTTAGCTTGGCACTTTCAGGTCACAAGAGGGGGAGTTTTTTGTGGAGCCCCTTCATAGCTACAATGGTGAACATTATGAAGAAGAACACATCAAACCTCATGTCGTGTACAGAAAAGATGCCTCAAAACAGAGTGTAGATGATCGCACTGCATGTGAAACATCAGGTAAGCAGAAAGAGACCTAAGTCTCACTTATTGAGTGGGAAAGTTTGGAAATAGATATATTTTAAACATTAAAGCAAACCAGTGATGTAGAAGTCACAATAATGGGAAATTCATCATTAGATGGTGTTCTGGATCTTGCATCACTGCTGTGAATTCACTGCGTCTTTATTGTATGATTCACAGTAAGGGATCCTATGCTTTTACATTTTCAACTTTCTTTAGTGTGTTATGTTGTTGTTTGAGCATGAAAAGGGTTTGCAAAGTTACAAAGCACAAAGTCTACTCCAAAGGGAGTTATTTTCTATATGAGTAAGCTGTGCACTGTTTCTGTCTACCCTCAAACTCCTCGATTGTACTCTTGAGTTTTCATTCATGTTGAGTTGCATTAGTTGTGTGTTGAAAGGGACGTGACATTTCTAAAACATGCTTGAAGTTGTTGACCACAATTGGAAAGAGGGAGAGGTGCTGCAACAATGTAAAATATGTGAAAATGAATGTTTTTTTGAACATTCAAGCATAAAAAACGTGTTTTACTAGACCCCCAAAACACAATTAAAACTTTGAAAAACTTTGAAAAATCTAAATACGACTATGATAATGAGTGTGGCAGAACCTCACATAGAAACAGATATTTGTATGTGCATTTTAGGATATTGCATTAAAAAAAAAACGCTGGATGGAAACGCCAAGATGTGCTTAATTTCTAAAAAATGTGCATAAAAAACCTAGGTGCTCAGTTGAGTTTTTTATCCGATAAGAATACATGCACATAAACTATGATGGAAACACATATACCGAATAAACCCCTTGATGCACAACAAAACACTCACATGTCTTTACCTCAACAGTGGATGTGATTGGATAACTGGACTAACTGTAGCTGACAAATTTCATTGCACAGCATCTCAAATGTTGGTTTGATCATCCTGAGTCAAAGTCTGTCATCGGAATGATTTGGTATAATGACCTCCCAGAAGTGTCTCAATTGATTGAATTCCCAAACACCAGAAATGTAGATGTGTAGATGTAGGAAAAAAGAGCCACAGTGACTATCCTAATTGCAGCAACTTTCATTTTGGTTGCACTTTATTTGACAGTTCATGCACTTGCGTTCACTTACAGTGTACTTACCTAAGAAAGTACTGGGTAATATAAGGTAACTACATTGGTTAAGGTTAGGTTCAGGTTTAGTACCTAGTTATTACCCAGTTATTGTAATTACTATACGAAGTACATAATATGTACATGGAGAACAGGACTGTGAAACAAAGTGCTATCATTTTTATTATAGATATTTTGTGCCAATTTCCCAGCAAATGACTATTTTGTTTTCTTGAACACAAGATGGAAAGGCTGTTTTATTTGCGAATGTTTTTTTGCAATATTCCAAATTTGCAAAGTTAAATTTGCATCCTTCAATGGAAACATAGCTTTTGACATTCAAATACTGATAGTGATATTCATATCTTTTGCATCCTTTGCCTTTCTATTTTCAAATGTCATTGAGGAGAAGTCAGTGGAACAGGAAAAATCATTTTAGAAGTTCTTGGTATCATTCCAATCTTAGTTTACTGCCACAAAATCCTGTCGACTCCTGCACTTCCTGTGGCCTGAAGATAAGGAAACTCAAGAGGCACAATACCATGAAAGCCACATGAGCTGCAATGTAGTAAAGTAATACCAGTTTTAAGTGGAAATTCAATGTTACAAAATAAATTTAGACAGGGCAAATGCACACTGCTCTGTATCAAGCTTTGTTTTTTGAAATTGGTATTGTGTTATTTAAAGGAAATGTTTGGCCCCAAAAAGTGCTGTGAGGAGAGCTTATTTTAGATTGCATGATTTTTATTGAAAACTCCATTGTGGCATTTTTGTCTAGTGAAAGAAATATGATTCATTTTGATTTCTTGCACAGCCTTTTTGCAAAGCATTTTTGCCCAGCAATTTTTGTGGAAAATCAATACCCTCTGTTAATGTTGAGTAGAAGGTCAGGGTTGTGTTGAATTTTTGTCCTGCTTTAGGCTCAGGGAAATTAAAACTATCCTTTTATTGCTTTGAAGCTCTATAACCATCTAATGTAACGCAAGACTTGATGAAGAGTCTTTATTCAACTTTTAGTTTCACAAGATTGCCAGGTTTGCATTAAACCCTCTGTTCGACACTACTGTACAAAATTGTCTGAAATATTTTTGAAGTCTCTTATGCTCACCATGGCTGCAATACTTTGAAAAAAATAAAAACTGCAATTTGCAATTTAAACTAATTGTTTTAGTTTTAATATATTTAATATACTATATATTTAATATATTCCTGTGATGGCAAAGCTGAATTTTCAGCATCATTACTCCTAGTCTTCAGTGTGACATGATTATTCAGAAATCATTCTAATATGCTGATTTTGGTGCTCAAGAAACATTTGATTAATTTAAGGAGTCTTTGATGAAAAGAAAGTTGAAAAGAGCTTTGTACGTTCACTTGATGAAGGCTCGCCACTTTCACTGTCATGATAAACCCTCGGTTCAAAATGACTTATCACTGGATATCACCCTGTGATATAGTGATGGTATAGTAGCCCACATGGCTCCTTTCATTTGTTATTTCCTATATAAAGAACAGATTATATAATAAAAATGCTTTAAATCACTGTATTTAAGTAATATTTAATATATATTATTTGTATTGTTCTCCTCCTTCATTCCAGGACATATAGAGCCACACCGCAGACACAGGAACAAACTGAAGAGAAAGTCGCCCTCAAGCATGCTGTCCGACCTGGAGACTCTTAATTCCAGACTCTTCTCTGCCCCCTTCCCCTCCTTAGAAAACAAGCACAACTCCGCTAATGAAAGCAGTGACTCCAAGCCACACCGGAGATCAAAGCGTTTCCTCTCCTACCCCCGTTTTGTTGAAGTCATGGTTGTGGCAGACAGCAAGATGGTGGAACATCATGGAAGCAACCTTCAGCACTACATTCTTACTCTGATGTCCATAGTAAGTTCCACCCAGTTATCGGTAGTTTTCTGCTTTGATTGGTCTGTGTCTGATTCTTTAGGTCTATGTGACAGATCATCAGCATGGGGTGAATATATCTGACAGACTTGATGAATGTGAATATAAAACAAATAAAATCAGGTATGTTGCATGCACAGCATGCTTTAGATGCTTTTTCGTTGGAACTCACAGGGAGGTTAGATGACCTATATTTTGATCTTGGCAAAGGCTGCATTCTCAGCAGGATCTGGCAGCACAAGCTAGTTCTCAATGGCCAAGAAAGATTTTTTCAACAGCTGAGGTTAGCGTCACATGTTCAACACTACTTAATAACGGAGATCGGAGAGGTATGTGTATATTTGAGCTCAGAAATAAAAAAAATTAACTATTTCAGGACAACAAATGTAAAAACCACCCAACCATTTGCTCCATTTTAAGGGAACTTCACATTGCATCTGACATTGATGCTGTGGGGAATGCCTCAGCGTAACTGCATCTGAAGTATGTGTCAACTATTCCAATCCTGATTGCCGTGACACATGATGGAGTACTGCATAATCTATAAAGGATACCCGGAACAAAGCAACGTTAACTATTTAGTTCAGTTTAGATCGATATTTGTCTTAGATCCTTGGGAGCGGAGCATGCACGGTCAGTTCTTGAGGGGGCTGACTGCGCTCATTGTGAACCACTCCCATTAAAAATGCTCCACTCCAGTCTGGCCCTCTTTGATGAGAATGGCCAGGTTCATGCCTCCCATGGTTTGGGTCCTGCATCTGCCAAGGCAGGACACAGTGGCTTAGATCATGGGGGTCGCAGGTGGAGCTTGTGGAGGAGTTTAAGACAGGCCCAACCTTTTCTCAGCTCCCACCCGTGAGTTCTAATACCTCACTCAGGATACAGAAGCCTGTTCTGCGTCTTCTTCTGTCCAGAGTGAGAGGCCAATGTAGCCATCAGCCTCCAGCTTCTCTGAAGAAGAGGGTTGCCTCTCAAGCCCCCCTCAACGAGCTTGGGGGTCGAGACAGCATTCTTTCCCGAAGGTTCCTCAGGAGAAGGTGGAAAAAAAACAGAATCCAGTTTGGTTCTCGACATCAAGGTTCAACAGGGTGTTATCTACAGTAGTACGCCCCGAGCAGGCTTGGATGTCTTTTCTGGCAAAGGAGGACAAAGAGCATGTTCCTCCTCCCAAGAGAGAGTCTTTGTTCTGTCGCTGGTACTTCATAATTTCAAAGAAGAACGGGGGTGGATGCTTCCCATCATAGATCTACGTCAGTTAAAGGGGACTCCGAGGAGATACAGGTTCAAAATGTTGACGAAACCTCTCATCGTTACTCAAATCAGATCTGAGGACTGGTTTGTCATGATAGATTAAAAGGATGCTTACTTATATATTCCCATCCTTCCTCAACACAGGAAGTTCCTGAGGTTTGCTTTTGGTGGCGAAGCTTATCTGGTTCTTCCATTCGGCCTAGCATTATCTCCCCGCTCCTTCATGAAGTGCATAGATGCAGCTCTGGCTCCTTTGAGACTCCAGGGTATCCATGTACATCAACGACTGGTTATTGGATTTAGATGCAGAAGATGGCGGTTCAGCATTGAGATGTCATCTTCATCCACATAAGGTGCTTGAGACTGAACTACAAGAAGTGTCCACTTTCTCCAGTTCAGTGGAAAACTTTCTAGGAGTAGTTTGGGACTCCATGCAGGCATGACTGTCTGCTGCTTGCATTGAGTCAATTCTCTCAGCATTGTGCAGATTCAGGCTAGGCCACGCCAGTTCTGAAATAGTTTCAAAAGCTGTTGGGACTCATGACATCCGGGTCCAACGTGATACCTTTTGGCCTCCTGCACACTGAGCCCATGCAGTGGTGGCTCAAGACCAAGGGGTTTTCACTGAGGGGCAACCCATTTCGCATGATCAAGGTTACGTGCAGATGCCTTCATTCCTTGGTCTTGTGGAACAAACCTTGGTTTCTGTCCCAAGGACCTGTACTGGGGGCCTCTTGTCATCGCACAATGCTTACAACGGAAGGGAATCATCTCTCTTGGCACATAAACTGCCTGGAGATGATGGCTTTATTTCTAGCACTGAAGTGCTTCCTCCAGTTCTCAGAGGCTATCATGTCTTTGTCCGTACAAACAACATATCAGCAGTCTGACAACATAAATCACTAGGAGGCTCTGAGGTTGTGCCCTCTTTTCAGACTGACACACTGGATCCTCCTGTGGTTCCAGGTCAAGCTGCTCACCCTGAGAATTGTCTACATCCCTGGGTAGTTAAATCATGGCTAGATGGCTAGAGTGTGTATTATAATATAATATATAACATGTATAACATTACTGTATACTGTAAAACTGTATAATAAGAACTGTGGAAAAAAAGGCCAAAACGGGCCAGGTGTAAGTGTAAACTGTTGAAACTCGATCATTTGAGGCCTCTATGATTAAGTAATTAGAAGCTTTGACAATAAATTTCAGTTGTTTGTATTCTCTCACTCAGGTTTCCTCCATCTATAAGGATCCCAGCATTGGAAACCTGATTAACATTGTTATTGTGAAATTGGTCATTATAAAGAATGAGCTGGTAAGAGTTCTTTTTTTTTTGCAGTATGTTAATTAATGGCTGCATTAAGAGCTTTTTAAAATGTGCTTAAGCAGTACTTTACAGTCAAGCCCTAATTATTTCCGTAAGGGTAAATGTATTCAAATGTTTTAGTATCGTCTGCCTCTATTCTTCTGCAGGATGGTCCCACTATTTCTTTCAATGCACAAGCCACTTTGAAAAACTTCTGCATATGGCAGCAGAGTCAGAACCACCAGGATGACAACCATCACTCACATCACGACACTGCCATCCTAATCACAAGGTGAGATTTTTATTGCAGGGTTTAGATTTTGTATTTTTTTTTTTCCCAGCCTTATTACTCACAGGTGTTGAAGAAGTCTACAAGTCTAGCTGTGTGATATTTTGTCTTCTCTCCACAGTGTGCTTTTAGTGCCATTCATCTGGCAACACAGAAACTTCATACTTGGTGTGGACACAATTTAACTAAACGTACAAATGTACATAACATTATAGAAAATGGCAAAAAAATCAATACTTGTATAAAAGTAATTTGATTCATTATTTATGGTGCAACAACTTTTCATTTTGGGTTACACCTTTTAAGGGCAGAAAGTAGAATGCAGTTGACAGCATAGACACATGTAAGATAAAATTGTATCCAAGTACTTCTGAAATGTGTAAAGCTTTGTCCTTTTTTTTAGGCAGGACATCTGTCGAGCACGGGACAAGTGTGACACTTTAGGTAAATCATGTGAAAAGAGTGATTTTGATCATATTGAAGCTGACTATGAGGATGATGTCGATGATGGCAATTACAGCAACAGCTATGATTGATATTCCTTTAGTTTTGTGTTTTCTCATGCATTTTAGGTCTTGCAGAGCTGGGTACAGTTTGTGATCCCTACAGAAGTTGCAGTATTAATGAGGATAATGGACTCAGTACTGCTTTCACCATCGCTCATGAGCTTGGCCATGTGTGAGTACTATTGTGTACATTTTGTGAAATGTTTTATTCATAAATTTACTTTATCCCACTTTGTTTGACGTTTTGCTATCTAGAACAATGATAGTTATGCATTTTTAAGTTTTAAGTGTAGCTTAAGTGTCCAAATACTTTTTGGGGCTGTAATATCTCCTGCATTATAAATGCTATTTGTCATATGGACTTTGCTTGAGAGGAGCTTTTATTATACCCAGAACTAAATTGTCTATAAATAATTTCTTTACTATTGTATTCTACATTTTTTAAAAGTAAAGCTTTTGAAATACTCTACTTCTTCAATGTCCAACATTCTGCAAGTCGATCAGTCCTCTTCACTACCTTTTGTATTTTTTGTAGTGTTTCTTTCATTTTGGGATGTTTTGGGGAGATGAGATTGCCTTTTGTACAGTTCGATAACAGTGTGTCTGTGTCTGATATGCAACTTCTCAAGGTCTTCTGCAGAAATGACTGAACTACTCAGTTATACTCTACTTAATAGAGTGCTGGAGTGTTTTTTTTTTTTTTAGCTTAATAGAGTGTTTGGAGGTACATAATAAATAATCTAATTAAATTATATCATAGCACATACAACAGTCTCATCCTCATTGACAGGCTAACATTTATCCCAGAGTATTGGCAAATGCATCTACATCAAATGCGCATGTACAGTCAAATGAAAAATGACCTCTAAAGGACCTTTAAATGAACTCCCTTTTTGAATTCCATTCTTATCCGGTGGCAGGTGGTGACATCAGTGCTGTGCGCTTGAGTCGGGATTTAGTCATGGTGCAGTACAGTGTTATGCAGCGCGCACCACCTCTCTCCCCTATAATTTTACCCTGTATTTACTTAAAAGTGAAAGTGAAAAAGAAAGATTTAATGAAAATATTTTATGTATATATATATATATATATATATATATATATATATATATATATATTACCTTTGCTGTCCTCTAATTTTTAAAAACACTTAATATCTCTAAAAACAATTTAATAACACTGTTAAATGTAGTCGTTAGCAAATCTCAAAATGAATAGCCATTCTTCATACTGTACATCATAATGTGATGCTTAAATTCACTTGTAGTATTTAAAAATATTGATTTTCATCTCTGTTTTATTTTGAATTTATTTAGAACTTAATAGTATTGAGTTTTATTATATTTATTAATCGGCCATTAATCAGATTATTAGAATCCTTTTTGTATTTTTTTTAAAGTATCGGTTTAGCTTTTTTCTTTAAAATTGACTGCCTATTAATCAGCTCATCACTACTTGTCTCTCTATTGGCTTTTTCATAGGATCGTAGAACAATTTTGAAAATTACCTGGTTTTGGTCAGTCTTACAGATGCTGTGTGGATCAGAGTACGTGTCCTGCTCATTGTCTTGTTCTGTTTGTGTGTGCGCATGTGTGTTTTTCGATCATGCCCTCAGGTTCAACATGCCTCACGATGACAGTAACAAATGCAGGGAGGATGGAGTCAAGAACCAGCAACATGTGATGGCCCCTACGCTCAACTATTACACTAATCCTTGGATGTGGTCCAAATGTAGTCGGAAATACATCACAGAGTTCCTCGAGTATGTAAACAGCTTTTACACTCTGTACAGTGACAGTATGTTATTGAGGCTGTGATGTTGGCCTCAACTTCTGAAGTTGAGCACCACTTAGTGATTAATGTCCAGTGTTAGCATGCATTTGTTTTCAACTAAACATTCTCAATTGAGATGTAAACGACATCATCTGTAGCAAACGGAACCAATTTTTTGTTCAGTCACCTACTGAGAACATTTCTGTTGTGTCTCTTGTTTGTTTTATTTTCCTTCAGCTCATTTGTTTATCATTTCTCATTAGCACAGGGTATGGTGAGTGTTTGCTTGATGAGCCGGTTTCTAGGCCATACAGTTTGTCCCAGCAGCTGCCTGGACAGATATATAACGTCAATAAACAATGTGAGCTGATATTTGGGCCTGGGACACAGGTGTGCCCATATATGGTGAGAAGATCCCTCAAGGAATAACATAACATACTGACATGAACGTTGTAGTGTGCATTATCTGGTCTGACATTATTTATAGACCTGCTTTTTTAATAAAAGACTGTGACGAGAAATCTGCTTTTGGTTACGTGAAGTAGAGCTTCTAATCCGGTGACATTCAAAGCATGTGCAAAAACAGGCATCAGTCTGTAAGAGTTAGATGTTAAAGCTAACAGTAAGTGTTTGGATGTTGCGTAGACACAGTGCCGGAGATTGTGGTGCACCAGTCCAGAAGGAGTCCAGCGTGGCTGCCGGACCCAACACATGCCATGGGCTGACGGGACAGAGTGCTCTCCAGGAAAGGCAAGCACTTCAGAAAACTCCATTTACAACAACATTCAAAACCCCTCAATTCTTGGAATTATTTAAAGGCACAGTTCACCCAAAAATGAAAACTGTCAGTATTTACTCACTATTGTGTTGTTCCAAACCTGTTTGACAAGTATTTCCTCTGTGGAACATACAAGAACATATTTTGAAATTTTGTTTTTATTTATTTATTTTTTTCTCTTTTCTGTATAATGAAAGTCAGAAGGCTCCAGTGTTGTTTGAATCCCAGCATTCTCCAAAATATCTTTGAAAACCTTCCAAAATATGTTTCGAAGGAGAAAGAAACTCATTCAGTTTTGGGACAACATGAAGAAATCATTTTAGTTTCTGAAGTTTTGATTTTCATTTTTGGGTGGACTAACCTCTAACTTTTCCTATTATGAAACAACAATACACTTGGTTGCTTGTGGACAGTTTGCTGTATGTTAATAGTTTTATGTAGTTTGACACTAATACTCATTATATCTTTTGAAAGAACTCCATGGAGTTAACACATAATATTTCTGCACATGTTGTAGTTGCAATGTAGATGAAAAGCAGATTCTTTAATATAACTTCAAACACATATTTCATCCAAATAGCGACCAAATCATTTCCACAGTGACACTTGTCCACACTGATATATTGCTTTGTTTTTGCCCTTGTCTCCATTTTACAATGTTTCCCAGATTGTGGAGTGAAGTCAAAATTGTGTAGTGGTAATGACTGTGACAGCATTGCATCTCTCATGACCTCCATATGAAAAGCATTGCAGATGAATCACGAAAAGGGCAATTTTATAAGGTTGCTAGGTATCTGAACACTAAATAGCTACAAATGCGTTCTTTTTTCTCTGAATGTCATATTGCTGAATTCATATAGAATGCCTTTGCTGTGGTATCATGCAACTTAATGCATCAAGATGCGCACAGGATCAGTCTCTTGCATCTTGTTTTGATTTTAACAGTGGGACCACCCAATATATGTGGATTGTCTGGTAATCATTGGATGAAACTGTTTTAAATCAAAGCATTGTTTCAGAAAGCTTGACCCACGTGCAATGCAATGGCAAAGTAGCGCTCTAGTTTGTTGCACCTGAAAATGTTGAAATGTGTCGTATGATTAAGAAAACAATCTAAAGGACTTAATGTATTTTCCTGCAGCTAAAACAGTGCTAGCAACACTAAGATCATGGGGTCTATTTCCAGGGAATGCACAAACTGATTAAAAATGTAAATGTGTTCCTTGAATGCAATGCAAGTATCTTCAGATAAAAGCATGTGTAATAAGTTTCATTTTGTCCCAACTGACTAAACAGTTTGTTGAAATTAAACACAACTCATCCAACCAGATGCTTGATAAGGAGTGCTTTTGAGTGAAACAGAGAGACTGAATTGAATCATGTCTGTGTGTCAACAACATTCTTCGTCATTCTAGTTGGTGTACTTTATAACAAACAAGCGGTCATGACTGATTCTGCCATGATCTCATCATTTCTCTGTTTTCTCCCCATTTGCAGCATTGTAAACATGGCCTTTGCATCCCTAAAGAGCATGATTCTGTTCCAATAGAGGGGGCCTGGGGTGTGTGGAGTCCCTTTGGCACATGCTCAAGGACCTGCGGAGGGGGAATCAAGATCGCTGTGCGCGAGTGCAACCGACCAATGTAAGCTGCTGCTCTTTGTAGTCTAGCATCCTCACTGGACTGTGAATTGGCACCAGGCTTCTCACTGTTCCCTGACAAATGGCAGCAGCAAAGCCATCCTAATGAAGAATATTCTTCAAAAGAAACTGCATTCTCAGTGCACTGGGGTTGACAGCAGGCTTTGCTCTGTTTAAATTCCAGTCAGACAGAAACATGATCAAGAAAACAGAAGGGAATTTCTAAGAAAGGATTTTGTAAAAGTTTTCCCAATGTGACAATGTGCTCTGATTGTGTGTTTTTATGGCATTTAGGCCCAGAAATGGGGGAAAGTATTGTGTTGGACGAAGGATGAAATTCCGTTCCTGTAACTCTGAGCCATGCTCCAAGCAAAAGAAAGACTTCAGGGAGGAACAGTGTGCCAGCTTTGATGGGCGGCACTTCAACATCAATGGTCTACCTCCAAATGTCCGCTGGGTGCCAAAGTATAGCGGAAGTAAGGGATTTAGTCCAATGATTGCAACTGGGGCTGTCTGAAAAAAAAAAAAAAACTTATTAAAGGGACCGTCTTCATAAAATGAAAATGCTAATTTCTCACCGTCATGTCATTACAAACCTGTAAAACATTCTTCTGTAGAACACAAAATGATATGTCTTGAAGAATATACAAGCAGGTCTTTTCCAAACAATGACAGATTATAGTCAAACTATGTGACTATGTATGACTATGCCTTTTAAGCTCCCAAAAAGATCCTGAAAATAAATAAATAAGTAAGCTGTTAATTCAAATTCTAGTGCAAAATCTGATTCGTGAACAAATCATTCAGTCTGAAAAGAACCCTCAGTTGAAAGAACCCTCTAAAAAGATTGTGTTATTCAGTTATCTGGGTTATAAATTCAGCTCACTGATTCAATAATCTGATAATAGCAGTTCTAGAGTTAAACAGTTCACCAGAGAAGAAGACTTTCAGTGAATAATGAAATATTTTGAAATATTGGTCTTTTTGCAAGTAGTTTGGGCTGCATTTATGGCACGGTATTGTCTTTTGGGAGCTTAATAGGCATGATCACTAAATTGTTAGAGCTGTGTGAAGATTATTAAAAAAAATCCTTTTGTGTTCTACTGAAACAATAACAGCACGCAAGGGTGAGTAAATAATGTCAGATTTTTCATTTTTGGTGAGCTCACTTGGGTGATTATTAATTCCTTTAACATATTAATATGTTAGTCCTTCAAATTTCCAGTTCTATTTTTAAACTCTTTATTTTTGTTCATTGAAATAAATGAAATTATTGGAAAACTATTAAAACGAAAATTAAAATATAAGAATAAAAGCTCATTCAAAATATCAATAAATACTATAATAGCATATAAATAATATTAAAATAACACTGCAAATTTCTCACTTGCTGTTTGCCAGTAGTCTCTGCTCGTAATGCCTCAGTATTTATTGAGGTTGTCCCTATAGAATGCTATTCTTAATTTTTTCAGTTTAAACATAGTGTTAAACCAGTACATAATTGCCGTTGGTATGTATAACCCATATTAAACAATTTCCCAGGATTCCCTCATGATTTGAGACTTGATGAGGATTTCAAAGTTTCCATACTTTCAAAATCAAATTACCAAACACAATTAAATTTCAATTAACTTGATAATTGAGTAGTACAAAGCTGTGATGAGAAACATATTATCAATGTTCTAAATACAGTAGGGCTGAGGTCAGACTGCATTAACTCTCTCTCATTGCACTGTGTGCTGTAGTTTTGATGAAGGATCGCTGTAAACTATTCTGTCGTGTGGCGGGCAGCACAGCTTACTACCAACTCAGGGACAGAGTTACTGATGGCACGCAGTGTGGGCCTGACACCAACGACATCTGTGTTCAGGGTCTGTGCAGGGTGGGTGCATTTGTTTCTGTATGTGGTGTGAAAATGCAACTTAAATCAATGAGTATCCTACATAAACCGAAGCAATATTCCTGTATAATCCTATTCAAGTGTCCTCTGAATTAATTCCACATCCTGTTTCTACAGCAAGCAGGATGTGACCACGTGTTGAACTCCAAGGCCAGGAGAGATAAGTGTGGGGTGTGTGGTGGGGACAACTCCTCTTGCAAGACTGTTGCAGGAACATTCAACATAGTGCATTATGGTAGGCGACACAGTTGAAAACAGTTTTTGTTTATGTCAATCCAGAGTAGTTTAGTTCAAACTCAGTTTGATTCACTTCAGTTCCGTGCAATTCAGCCCAATTTCAGACCAAAAGAACAATAATATTTTAAGAATATTTTATTAATTTTTTACAGGTTACAATGTTGTGGTGCGAATTCCCAGTGGTGCTACGAACATAGATGTCAGACAACACAGCTACTCAGGAAAACCAGAGGACGATAACTACCTCGGTGAGGCAAGAAATAGACACAGCCATTTTTTTTTTACATTTCTGCTATATTGTAGCCCTGCACATGACATGCGGGAAAAATATATATATCATGGCTGAGAATTAAGAGTTCCTTCTCTCACTTTTTGTTCCCTCTTTTCAAGTAAATCGTTTGGACGATATTAATAATTCATTACCTCCATATATACAGGGAACAAACTTTTATATTGTGCACATAATTTAGTAAAATAAGGGAACAAATGATCAAACCAAACACACAGTTTTCTTAAAAGAACATGCAGTGCAAGAGTGGATGTCTCTTTATCATAGCAGAATAATGCTTTGCGAAAAATAAAGCAAAGATGCCGTTTGTTCGGAAGACAACATCATCATCAGATAACAATATGGTACCAAAATATTGTGCATTTCTATTGCAAGTAAAGAGTTTATAGAGCACTCTATAATTCAGTTTGTGTTGATGCCCCCCCCCTCAGGTTTGTTTTGCCCTCAAAGTGAGGACATTCCATAGGCGTAATGGTTTTTATACTGTACAAACTGTACATTTTATCTCCCTACATTAACCCTAACCCTAAGCCTAAACCTACCCATCACAGAAAACATTCTGCATTTTTACATTTTTAATAAAACATTGTTTAGTATGTTTTAATTCTATTTGAAATATGGGGATGCATGAAATGTCCTCATATTTCATGTTTAAGTGTTTGTGTGGGCATAAATCACAAAAACGCACACACACACACACACACACACACACACACACACACCACCACCACTACCAATGAATACAGGACATTGCATAATATTATACTATATTATATTATATTATATTCATATTTACTCGTAAGCCTCATAAACCAGATTCATTCCATAGTATTTGTGTATGGAAAAGTTAAATGAATGTAGAGTGCGGCGAAATTAGAGGAGAGCGTTTTAACGAAATCCAAATGCAAGTGGTCACAGAAGACGCATTTGAATCACATGATAATACCAGGTGTAAACGGTAATGCGTCTTGGCTGACCACTTGCAAAAATGTTTCTTAATACGAGGTGGAAACAAGGTTTTTTTTCTCGCTCGATTTCCGATTATTTTGTATATAATTTGCAGGTTCAATATCAATATGTGGGAGTGACATTGTCAAATTGATTTGCATATTCATAAACAATCGTAATTTAAAATGACTCCAATGTCTTTGCTAAAGTATGCCAAAGTGAAAAGATGCAAGCTTTATAAGAGGTTTTTTCAAGTGCTCTTATAAACTTTTTTCATGTTAATGCTTCTGAACTTTTCAAACCTAAGGAAATATGTGCTGTTTTCAACAGATCAGTGAGCTGTGCGTTTGTGCGTGTGTGTTTATTGATTTCTTTGCATGTCTCTGTGTATTTGGCGTATATGTGTGTGTTTATGTATGTTTATCTACAGTGTATGTGTGGTTTAGGCCAAGACAGGAATGTAGACATTTTGGAAAGGGTTTGTTTGAATGTGTGTAGGTGGTGGGGATGGGAAACAGGGGTTGGTCGGTGTAATGTGTGAAGTAGTGAGGAAAGTAACTCAGGAAATTAGCTACATAATCACATTAGTGTGCATTTTTGAGGCATACTGACTTCAGTAGAGCAAGACGTGGCCTCTTCACGGAGTACTGGATTTCTTTACCCCGATTAGCCTAATCTGCCCTGACTGTTGCTAAATCTGGCTGTAAATGAAAACGTTTTATTTCTTAGGTCATGCAGGTCTTGTAGTGAGACAAATTTGTGTTTAAATCAAATGGACGCTGCTTGAGTTGTTTATCTTGTGGCATGCCTGAATATATATTTGCTTCGACTTTTTGAGCTTGATCATAAAGAAAATAAAGCATGCATGCATGTTGTTTCATTTTTGTTTTGCAGCCTTGTCTAACAGCCGCGGAGAATATTTACTCAATGGAGATTTTGTGGTCAGTATGTTTAAAAGGGAAGTCAGAGTGGGGAATGCTGTTATTGAATACAGTGGCTCTGACCATGTCGTTGAGAGAATCAACTGCACTGACCGCATAGAAGAGGAGATTATTATCCAGGTAATATGGCTTCATTTGAACTTTTATGTTGTTTAAGATTGTGAAATCTCACAACTTCACATTTCAGCAGTTCAAGAGTGTGTCTGTAATGTTTAAACTCTTTTGTAGCAAGATTTTTAATTGTGATCTTTTTACCAACTAGGTGCTATCTGTAGGAAACCTCTACAACCCCGATGTCAGGTATTCCTACAACATTCCCATAGAGGACAAACCTCAGCAGTTTTTCTGGGATGCGTACGGCCCATGGCAGGAGTGCAGTCTTTTGTGCCAAGGTGGGTGTGAGAGAAGCAACAAATATTTTTTTGTGAAACATTTGCCAGAAACGTCAGTTTAGAATTTGGTAAACTTGAACCAGACGTTTGATGCTGACAGGTCATCCAGTTCAGTATTTCTTTCTTTCTAGATCACAAACATGTGTTTGAACTTGTGTATGTCTTGTGCTGTATGTTATGTGCGTCAGGAGAGCGCAAGAGGAAGATCTTGTGCAATCGTGAGTCGGATCGAGTGGTGGTGTCTGATCAGCGGTGCCATGGCTCTCCTAAACCAGCTGTGATCACTGAGCCATGCAACACAGACTGTGAACTCAGGTACAAGTCCAGATTCACTAGTCCCATAAACATTTACTGCTTTATTTAACAAAAACATACACTAGCATTCAAAAGCTTGAGGTCAATAAGGTTTGCTTCATTTTTTAAATATTTATTCAGCAAGGATGCATTAAATTGATCAAAATAGACACTAAAGACACATATGTTACAAAAGATTTCTATTTTAAATACATGCTGTTCTTTTGAACTTTACATTCATCAAAGAATCCTGAAAGCACAGCTATTTTTAACATTAATAATAATATGAAATGTTTCTTAAGCACCAGAAATTTCCAAAGGACCATGTGACCTTAAGTAATAGCTGCTGTAAATTTAAAATATACTAAAATACAAAACATTTATTTTACATTTTAATGATATTTCACAATATTATTCTTTTTATTGTATTTTTTTTCTTCTTCAAATAAATGCAGCCTTGGCGAGCATGACTGATTCTTTCAAAAACTGACCCCAAACTTCTGAACAGTAGTGTATTTTGTTTTGTAATGAAACCAAATGTTTAACTAAATGAGGTTTATCCTGGTGGCATTTTTTTACTTTACAGGTGGCACATTGCTCGCAAAAGCGAGTGCACAGCCACATGTGGTCTGGGCATCCGGACTTTGGACATTTACTGCACCAAACAGAGCAGGTTGGATGGAAAGACCCAGAAGGTCGACGATCGGTATTGCAGCAGTCAGCGCAAGCCTGATGACAAGGAAGTGTGCCATGGAGACTGCAACCCTGGTGGATGGGAGTACTCCTCCTGGTCTGAGGTGTGAGAAATGTCTCTGATCTCCAATCAGTACCTTTGTTCAATGGTATTGGATCTATATCATGTGTAACTTACTATGAGGATTTTTTCTTGGTTATTTAGTGCTCCAGAAGCTGTGGAGGAGGAACGCGTCGTAGGGGTGCATTATGCGGAAAGTCAGCAGAGGGTGATGACGAAAGCAAGTGCAACCCACAAGATAAGATCACAGTCCAACCCTGTAATGAGTTCCTGTGTCCTCAATGGAAAACTGGAGACTGGTCAGAGGTAAACACCAGTATGGGCAGCAAATGTAATCTGGATTGATGCAGACTATGTATAAGTAAAAACTAGTCATCCATCATGACTTACACCACTGCTAACGTATTCCTTTCGGATTCATCTGGTAGTGTCTGGTGACATGTGGCAAGGGCTATAAGCACCGCCAGACCTGGTGTCAGTTTGGAGAGGAGCGTTTGGATGACCGTTTCTGTGACTCATCCAAACCAGAGTCGGTACAGGCCTGCCAACAACAAGAATGTGCCTCCTGGCAGGTGGGACCCTGGGGACAGGTGAGAACAACTATTTATTTTATTGCTGTGAATAAAACATTGTTTTGGTGCATGTCATGTTTAGGTATGTCAGGTATTACATTGAGTATATTTGATGGTTATGCCAGTAAAATGGAAATTCAAGCACAATATGATGAATGCAATGTAATTTTCAAGAGTGCAGTCTTTGCTGGCAAATATTGTAAACAGATTATCACAGCTGCAGTGTGGGCGGAAAGTGACCACAAGGTTAGGGAATAGACAAAGAACAATATTTTGTATTTTTACGCTGATGGCGAGCATCAGCACCATCAGCGCAAAGATAACTGTGCTATTTATATGGTGTCAGTGGATCCTTGAAAAGTATACATTTCAAAATTTAAGACCATAACAAGTCAGAAATATCTTATCGAAAAAAAAGTCTTAAATGTTTTTCGCAGAGGTTTTTTACTTTTTTTTTTTATTGAAAGATAGGATATGCTTCTATTTAAGTAGTCGAGTTAATAGGATAAAAATACCACCATAGTCGCCACAACGGTTTTAATTGTCAATCAACACTTTGCATTTTATACTTTGGAAAAGTGGAACAGAATCTGAATTAAAGATGGTAATAGATAGATTTTTTTGTCATTATGATAAATGTTAACTACCTTTGAACACCAAAGAAATAATATATACAATAATGTTCAAAGTTCTGGGGCTTGTAAGATTTTTTTAATGCTTTAGTTTTGACAGGATTCTCTTATGCTCACCAAGGTTACATTTATTTATTTAAAATAAAGTAAAACAGTAATATTGTGAAATATTATTATTTTCTATTTTAATGATAGTTTGAAATGTTATATATTCACATGAAGCTGAATTTTCAGTAGTCTTCTGTGTCACAAAATCCTATAATAATTCTAATATGCTAATTTGGTGCTTAAGAAACGTTCTTGTTATTATCAGTGTTATTATTTTTGTGGAAACCGTGATAAATTTTTGTCAGGATTCTTTGATGAATAGAAAGTTCAAAAGAACAGCATTTATTTGAAATAGAAATCTTTTGTAACATCTTAAATGTCCCTTTTCAATTCAATTATAATCAAGTAATAATTTCTTTAAATATTATATAAAATGTGAAAGTTTTATATATATAAGCAAAATCACACTCGTACCCGTGCAATATTGCACTATATCAGCACGGCTGTGATTCGGCCATAGGTAAGCACAGCCCTGCTTTGTCTTTGTCCTTTTAACATTTAAGGGAATTTCCCATGACAGCACTAGTCAATGCACATCTCTGAAAAACATCTAAACAAATTTTCAAATAGGTACTATTTTTACATATTAGTTGCATATTTGAGTTCTAAATAACTACATTTTCGCCTAAAAAACTCTTAAACTACGTTTCATGACACAATAATTGTAGTATCTGTAAAAATATGGTAGACTTGCTAGTACGCCATGATACTCGCTTTGAGAATACAGAAACGGTTCCCATGTTAATACTGGTAGAATATCGTATGGCCAATCAGATTTGAGAACCAGAACGAACTGTTGTATAAATATTATATTTCATTCTCCTAAACATGCAGCCCTGTGAATATCATCCATTCATGGATAATGTGTTTTCTGCCTACTTGAGCAGTTTATGGTTTATCTTCAGAAAAGCAAATAGTTTCTTCAGGGGAATCACAGAATTTGCAGTGTTTGTGTGGGCAAACTATCTTTAAGTCCTAAAGTATGATAGAGATTAGACATCACTCTTGCATAGATTAAGCAATCATGATAAATGCATGTTTGAGGTGCTTTACTGAAGCATATGCTTTCTAGCCGCAAATGCTGCCACACAAGCTTGACCTTGTTGCAGTCAAGTCAGCGATGAGGAAAAGAGATAAAGAAAAGAAGAAAGGTGGACAAATTACTGGCCCACGTCCCAGTTTGCCCATGTGGGTGCTTATCACATCAGTGCTGGACTGACGCCAGCGAGCCAATAGTGGACTTAAATCTGAACTTTTTATCCAGAATAAAGCATAGTCAAGGCATTAGTATGTAGTATTAAATTAGCTTAGATACTGTCACTAACTGACCACCCTCTTTATTTGTGCATGTAGTGTACCACCACATGCGGCCCAGGCTATCAGATGAGAGCTGTAAAGTGTGTGGTCGGCTCATACGGCTCTGTCATGGATGACACTGAATGTAATGCTGCAACACGTCCAACTGACACTCAGGTAGGAGTATTGATCTCTAACATTCATACTGACTTTCATTCATTTCTCTCTCACTACTGATTGCAAACTAAGAACTGTGTTAGTTTTTCATAATATGACTTTTGGTAACCATAAAGGGGTGAATCAGTCTATTAGAATAGTTTGGTTCAAATTGCCGTATTCTTGGTGAAATGAAAGAACGAGAAGCCAGGTTACAGGTTAGATGTTTCCTTTATGAACGGAAGCCACACCACTCCATTGCAAACACTGTTTTTTCTGTAAATGGATATGATTAAATGATATATTTACATTGTTATTCATTTAGTTTGCAAGTCATTGCAAAGGTATTGTATGAATGAGTATATAGCAAATTTATCACTCAATAAGGCCTTGTCTGAAGGAAAAACATGGATTTACACTCACATACTGCGTCAAACTTAACTGGGTTCCCACAGTCTTGAAATATCTGGAAATATCAGGTAATTTTAAATGTCTGTTTTTTAGGCCTGTAAAAGGCATGGTAAGTAAAACAATCTTAAAAGTCATGTTTTAAGAGAATAATTATATTTTGAAAGAATAATTCTAGTGATGTCCATTTTGTAAGTGTTTTGAAGCAGTTCATTTCATTTCAATCACAAATCTGTCTGAATGATTCATTAATGAATCTGAATTTGAATTGACTAGCAATCATAAACGATTGGAAAGATGGAGAAATCATTTAAAAATAAATGTATTGGTCAAACAGTGTGGGAATCTATGTGTGTGAGCCAAATTTTTGCATTTGCACGTGTAGTTTTTTTTCATGATAAGCTGCCGTGGTTATAATTTTATAAAGGTTATAAAATATTGTTCCAGTACAGATTTATATTTCATGCCCATTTAAGTTAATCTGGAGTCATCTGGATCTCGATTTTATCAACCCTCACAATCTACACATACTTGCAAAATTACATTTACCCCTCCCCCGTCCTCCAGTTTAATTGTGCTGCTGAGTTGAACGCTGTGTTTCACAGACTATTTTATGAACTTTCCTGAGGCATTGGTTTTATAGAGCTTCATTTTCACAAGGCTTTTAGGAGATGAAAGAAAGAACCCCTTTTCCCACCATCAAGCCATCCAGGTTGATAAAAGTCTAGGAACATATACTGTATATATATACACATATTGTAATATACACTATAAGAGACAGAGAGAGTAAAAAAATGTAATAAATAAGGGATATTGTACAGTCAGACGGATTATCACAAAATAAGCCCAGACAGGATGATCAGGACACGGACGCAAAGCGGAAGGATCTTGTATCACCCTGAAGGAGTTTATTTTGCGATCATACCAGGATGACTGTACAATATCCCACATATTACACAGCTACTTAGGAAAGAAGTAAATAAATGCACTTGAAATTTCGATCGGAGTTCAAATTATTCGGTTATATAAAACATAAGCAGAAAGAACGAGCAAAGCTAATCAGTCAATCGGTAGGAAAGTGGTCAACTATACTATAGTCTTGATACAAAACTTTTGGATCACAGAATGACCAATCAGTATCGAGTATTCCAGAAAGACATGTAAAATGATTTGGCTGAATCAGAGGGGCAACAAGTGTAGGTAGGCGGGAGTGTGAGAGAGACAGGAACCGAACGGAGGGATAAGGCAGACAGTATGAGAAAGCGGGAGGCCCCCGGGTTTAAAATCCTCTACTTATCATAAGGCGCAGTGACCCAGAACAAGTGATTCCAGCCAGTCAAGCATAAATCAAGCACACTGGCTCCAGCCATGAAGCCCTACTGGCCTCACCCCTAGAGTCACAGATCTTCATTACTGAAAATTGGTTGTCCATCTTCACTTCCTCCCTTCCATAGGACTGTGAACTCTTGCAGTGCCCTGTGACTCATCCTGTCGTCCCAGAGACCAAAGTGATGTCACATCCTGGTCATAAAACACAATGGCGCTTTGGATCATGGACACAGGTATATCCCTTATAATGTGATATATATGAATTACTAAATACTCATTATGCTAGTCTCTGCAGTATGTTCTATAGTTATTGTGAAATGGTGGTTCTTTATAATAGTGCAGCGCCACCTGTGGAAAGGGCACCCGAATGCGCTACGTAAGTTGCCGTGACCAGCAGGGTGGAGTAGCAGAGGAATCAGCCTGCGCTCATCTTACAAAACCTCCTGCTAGTGAGGTGTGCTCCATAGTGGCGTGTGGACAGTGGAAGGTTCTGGAATGGACTGCGGTAAATGAAATATACCTGTTTTTTTATGCTTATTATAATTGATTAAAGCTTAAGTTTGTCAGTTTTGCACCACTAACATCACCAGCAAACAGAATTACAAAAATAGTCATTGTTTTCAAATATTTTTATTTAATAGCTTTAGTTAATTGAATACTCAAATATTTTATTATTAACAGTTTATTTTATTTTAAGCCTAAAATTTTAATTTAATTTAATTTTGTTTCATTTCATTTTTTTTACAAAGAGTTCACAAATTTACTTATTTGAATTGTGACCTATTTTTTTATCCCCTAAAATATTCTCAAGTTTATTTTCACGCTTATATTACATTTTGTTTTCTCAGACATTTGGACCCCACTGATTTTATTCAGTATATATGAACTAAATTAACATGCCACTGTGTTAGCCAGCATTCTTTCAACACTATAACTATTGTATTTTCATTCCCAGCTGTTCTGCAGCCTAACATTCTAGACCAATGACCCTGACCATTCTGCTCTCATTCTGGTGTTTAGAGCTCAGTTGTAATTGGAAACTGATTGAGAGTTCATTTTGTGTGGGTCTTGTGTGCAGATGGGGTTCGGTGTGCAAACTGTTCACATTTATACAGGAAGACAAGAATTACTATGGAGTAGCTGGATTGCTTTAGTCAATGGCCTCCTGCTTTCCATTGGTTTAAAATTGAGACAAACCAGTAAATCAACATTATATAGTCCATGTTGCAGTATCTGAAAAAGTCCTACAAACTAAAGGGACTATTATTCTTTTTTTTATTCATTGTTTTATAAAATCAATGCAATATATTTTTGTTCAATAATATTTTTTTATTTTTTGTTTTGAGAGAATTCCATGGCACTAATTAGTATTTATGCAATATTTTTTTTCCTATTGAAAATAATAATAAAAAAATTCTAATATTTTTTATTACTTTTCTATTAAAGCAGTATTTTGTGATAAAACAGAGACAATGCCTTTAAAATCTAATTTTTGAAGGCAGATTAGTGTCATCGGGTGGGAGTAAAAACAGAAAAACATATGTAATGCCATGGTTTAACTACTAGATTCCTGTTTAGCTCTTTATAAAAGGCTTATGAATTCTCTAGTTGTTTTTAAACTTTAATGCTTATTTTTAGACATAAATATTTATCTTTATTAAGTTGTGGATTTGGATATATATTTGGACATTCTCAGACACATTTTTGTAATTTATTTTGTAAATTTGTATTTAGATTTTATTTTATTTGAAATGTTGGTTTGAAGTGTCAGTTTTTACATTAATTTGACTAGTCAAACTTGAACACAGAGAAAGACATATTGTCAATTTTGACTCTTGATATTATTGAGTGTCACCCCTTCATTGCTGTGCACTTTTTTCTGCATAGTGGATGATTTGTAGATTGTGAACATAAAAAAAACTATTTTGTATTTTCATATTTTTGCATGTTTCCCATTCATTTCCAATGCCTGTCATTTTTGACCATGAACAACACTAGTGTGACTATTTTTTTACGACCATTTAGCTTTTTCGAATCAAGTCCACTTTTTTTCGTGGTCACATAGCAACTGCCATAAAAGTCACAGAGTTTCTTACGATTCTGAAGAAGTAGGGATTTTTAAAATTTCAAAACATTTTTTTTTGTGGTCTAAAATGGCCAAAAAACACCAGAGCGTTAAAACTGTAATAGGTTATCATCTTAAAGTCGGCATGAAATGAAAGTTGCAATAGTTCTTCTTTATTGTGATAATATATCCAACTGAAACGGCCTCTTGAACAAGAAAAAATGTAGGGCTGGACTTGATTTTGTCAATCGGGAACTGTTTGGATGGTTGGTTTGTTTTGGTTTGCTTTAACTTGATCTCATGTCAGTGATAGGTTGTTATTTTGATTAAAGATTATGACAGCATATGTATTGAAAATTTGTTTTATCTGTCTGTATTTACAGTGCTCCGTATCCTGTGGTCAGGGTACAACTACACGGCAAGTAGTGTGTATGAACATCAGCGATCAAGTTGTGGAAATGAGTGAGTGTGACCCAGATGATCAACCAGCAACAGAGCAGGAGTGTGCCATGCCCCAGTGTCCATCTCGCTCCAGCGACCACGGAGGCTTTTCACCTAACCCTGATTCTCGGAAAAAAAATTCTCCCCCAGGACGAGCTGACCGCAACAGAGCTGGCAGACCCCAGTCGCATCAATGGAGGACTGGACCATGGGGGGCGGTAAGTACCTCTAACCATCTTACATCTTACATTAAATCTCTGCTTTCCCTGCTCTGTATGTCTCTGATATTTGATGCAATCCAAAGACTAGTCCTGTTAGAGACCTTTTGCCAACCCAGGAATAGAATGTCATCTAAGGTGTTGTACATGAACTCTCCAAGTCAACCAGAGAGCAGCATTTCCTCTGTCTGATAAATGATGCTGTTTCCTTCATGATATCAGTGCTTTAAATAGTCTGTAGAATTCAAAGAACAGCTAAATATTGTCCAGTATTTGGGAAGCTCTTCCTCTGTGTCTTAAAGTAGGTTTTTGTAGACTTTTTGAGCATTGTTTCATTTGTAGCTATATATAATTTGTATCCTTCCGAGTGATAGTAATCATGAGGAATTGAATGTTTTTTGTTCCGACTCCACTTAATAATTCAGGTTTTTTAAAGTGGTGGTTGATTATGATTTCATTTTTTTTTTACTTTAGTTAGTGTGTAATGTTGCTGTTTGAGCATAAACAACGTCTGCAAAGTTACGATGTTCAAAGTTCAATGCAAAGGAAGATATTTTCTTTTAAAGAATTCTCTGTTTAAGAACTACAACAAACGGCTGGTATGAGCTTCTTCCTGGGTTGGTGACATCACAAACCCCAGAATTTACATTATACCCTGCTCCTGGGATCATGCAACAAAGGGGGTGAGGCCATGTTGGGCTGCTTTTTGATGGAAGAGATGTTGTAGTAGAGTGTTGTTACCTTGCCGTCATTTTACGCCAGACTGCTTTACAAACGAGGGCCAATTCAATGCTGGATTGGCACAAAGTATTAACATGACAGCACGAGCTGGTCGATGAGTTGAATCAACTCCACAGCAACTACATAAATTTATCCACTAACCATTCAGAAACGTCCTGATGCATTCTATAAGTGGTAGCGGCCATATCACCCTGTAGCCAAAGACTGGTTACCCACTGAAGCTAAGCAGGGCTGAGCCTGGTTAGTACTTGCATAGGAGAAATCCTGGGAAAACAAGGTTCCTGCTGGAAGAGGTGTTAGTGAGGCCAGCAGGGGGTGCTCACCCTGTGGTCTGTGTGGGTCCTAACGCCCCAGTATAGTGATGGGGACTCTATGCTGTCAAAAAGCACCGTCCCTCGGATGAGACGATAAACCGAGGTCCTTACTCTCTGCGGTTGTCAAAAATCCCAGGATGTCTTTTGAAAAGAGTAGGGGTGTAACCCCAGCATCCTGGCCAAATTTTCCCACTGGCTTCTGTCCATCATGGCCTCATAATCATCCCCATATACTGACTGGCTTCATCACGCTGTCTCCTCTCCACCAATAAGCTGGTGTGTGCTGGGCGTTCTGGCGCAATATGGCTCCCATCACATCATCCAGGTGGATGCTGCACATTGGTGGTGGTTGAGGAGATTCATATGTAAAGCGCTTTGAGTACCCAGAAAATGTAAGGCGGAATACTGTTACTAACAATTGTCATTTTGGTTGCATGTGAGATTCTCCAGCTTTGTTGTTGTTGAGCAACTGAAGCGCAAGCTGTTATAGCATAAAAACTGCATGTTTTTACTCACACCCAGATAGGTAAGCTTTAATAAATGATCTGTGGGGTATTTTGAGCTGAAACTTCACAGACACATTCTGGGGACACCTGAGACTTATATTACATCTGGTAGAAGGGGCATTATAAGTCCCCTTTAAGGTTTCATTCCTGATACTTTAAATCTTGTGATCTAGTAGCAGACATCACAGTAACAGTTTTCACTCTGACCGATTTAGTTGTTAGATGGATTTAAACTGATAACTCAAGATTTGACTCTGATTACTGAGTCTTTATGACAGATTCAACAAATGCAAAAAGCATAAAAAAAGTCTTTTTTTTCTCAATGTATGCTACATATACATTATATACTGTTCAAAGATTTGGGGTCAAGAAGTTTTTTTGTGGTTTGAATAATATTAATACTTTCATTCAGAAAGGATGCATTCAGTTGATCAAAACATTTATACGTTTATAATGCTACAAAATATTTCAATAAATGTTTTTTATTCATCAAAGAATCAAAACTGTATTACAGTTTCCTTTCAACATCGATAAAAATAATAAGAATTTATCTGCAACATGAAGATGCATTTATTTATTGTTTATGTATTATTTTTGCCATTCAGTCTTTCTCTCTTATCATATTTAATTCAGACTACAAGTTCAGAACGTCATATATTTTGCCAGACCATCAAGAGTATTTTATATGCCTAACCATTTCTGAAACCAAATGTCATTTGGGGCTAATCTTTTCAAAAACAGTGGAAAAACCCACTTCTTGATTCTCAGCGGTAATCTTTCTCATCAAAGAAGTCTGTGTTGGTCAGTGTTTGTGCAATGACGTATATTTTCGTATAGTATTAAAGCTAATGGGATGTGAAATTGGTCCCGTGAGAATGTGCTTGCTTGTGTTTTTGATTGTATGGAAGGTGTGTGTGTGGCCCTTCTCTCATTATGTAGCTTCTCTTCCTCTTTCATACCTCTCAGTGTTCAAGCACCTGTGCCGGAGGATTCCAGAGGCGTGTGGTGGTGTGTCAGGATGAAAATGGCTACCCTGCCAACAGCTGTGATGAAAGAACACAACCCATAGAGCAACGCTCCTGTGAGTCTGGCCCCTGCCCACAGTGGTTCTATGGCAGCTGGGGTGAGGTGAGTTGCTCTGAATTAAATTGAATTTAACTTAATCGGATATAATCACTACTGTTGAAATGTTTGAGGTCTTTTTTTTTTTTTTTTTTTTTTTTGGAAAGAAAAAAATACTTTTATTTAGAAAGAATACATTACAGTAAAGATATTGATGCAGAAGAACTGTTCTTAACTTTTTATTAATCAAAGAATCGTGAAGAAAAATGTTTCCAAATCTTGCAATCCAGTAGCTCTTAGCAAATAGTGAGACTAAGGCTTTGATCACATTACAGACAATGTACATTTTAATCATGCATTTACATTTTTAACACTAGAACCGCAAGGGGTCGTTGTGTAGCGGGTAAAATTTACACAAAAATTGCACATGATTACTGTTTTTATATTGCTAAAAAATGTATTGTGTCACTGTATTATTCTTCACAAAGTAATGTCTAGAGTCATGAAATTATCATTTTTAGTCATCAACTTTGTCCTGTTGTTTTATGCTATTTTAAGTAAGCTACACTAATCATTTTTTGTTAATAAAAATGACTAGAATTAGAATGAAATAAATATATATTTTGGGTGCTGTAATATTATAATAAAATGTCATTTAATCACATATTATTTAAACCATTTTATTTAAATGACTAAAATACCCTAAATAGACAATCAAGAGCAATTATAATTCACTGCACTGCATAGGATATATGATGCAATGACAAATTCAAGCGCACACCTAATTAAATATTAATTTGTTTAGTTATATCATTTATAATTTAAATAAGAGAAAAAAAATAAACTTGGGATAATGAATAAAATTGGTTTATTCATTACATCATAGATCGGAAATATATTTTTTTTCAGGAAAAAGACTTGAATAAAAAGCAACACAGTAGCAAAGAATACACTATAAAAATTGCAAAACAAAATTTTCTAACATTTATGAGTAGGCTAAAACATCTTCATTAGAATGTGCGATGTGTGACCTTTTACAGTAAGCCTACACGTTGCTCAAACACAGCGCAAAAATACAGGAATTATATAGCGGTAAATTTGAGCTGCTGGTGGTTTTAGGTATAAATGCCCTGTTTTTTTAATCTTGTTTTACCTAAACCATTTTTAACAACTGGAGATTGTAAATTACACAATTTTTGTGAAAGTCAATGACTGGGAAACTTGGATATTTTATTTAAAAACTGTTGTGTACATTTGAAAAACAGCCATGGCTAAATTTGACCCCGTGGTAGTTCTAGTGTTAACCCTTGTGCTGTGTTGAAAACCCTGTAAACACCTTTTGTGTTCCTGGTCAAAAACGACATGACCAGCCTTTTAGAAATTGCTTGTAAATCGCTCGTTATGCTATATTATCAGCAAATGTGTTTTTGTCAGCTTGTTTTCTTTCAATTAGGACACATTTTGTTTTACTTTTTGGAACCGACTGATCCTCACTGATATGAGCTTATGCAACTCAGTTTCTGAGTGAAAAAATCATCATTTGTGGATAATTTTGTCAATATTCAAGAAAATAAAACAAATTGCAAACAAATTGCCCTTTGCTTTGCCGTTTAACCAGGAAGTTTGCTTTGAATGCTTATATTTTGTCCAAAATGGAACAAAGTCACACTTGTGGTGTTCCCGGTCAAACATTTCTGGCCTACAAAAAAAAAACGCCTTATAAATGATAATATAGAGTAATGAAAGATTTATAAGCAATTTTTTGTAGGCCAGTCATTTTTGATGGTGGGACACAACAAGGACAAGGTGGGGAAAAAAGATTACAAAAATTATCAAAAAAAAAAGGAGGAAGTAGTTTGTGAGCAAAGTCAGTACGTTTTAGTTCAATGCGATAACGTTAGAGATAACTAGCATTTTCAGGAAAAAGGAAATCCTCTCCAGGTCAAAATGACCCAAACACAACAGATTATATATATTAATGAAACAAGACTTTCATTCTTTTTTTTCCCCCTCACCCATACTCTGTTTCTGCCTCCCTAGTGTTCAAAATCCTGCGGAGGAGGGATAAAGACCCGGTTGGTCGCTTGTCAGCGGCCCAACGGGGAGCGCTTTAACGATCTGAGCTGTGAAATTCTTGACAAACCACCCGACCGAGAACAGTGCAATACTCAGTCCTGCTCTATTAACCCTCACTGGAGCACAGACCAATGGAGCTCGGTACGCTCATAACTATTTTAACCTTTTCCCTTCATAAGTTCTCATTCTCGCAACATGCCGAGGTTTCTTTACACTCAAGACATGAAGAAAACAAACTGAAACTCAATTGGTTTGATCTTTGAGTAAGCAAATATCTGGTTTTAGCATTTGCTGCTTATTGGCGAGTTTCGGTTGCACTTAAAGACCTACCAAACATGCAGTTAAAAAATTGTTTTCGAGTTTTGTTTCCTGACTGAAAAAGTGAGCATCTCTTTGGTCGATGTGTTTGTTTGAATGTTGTTTCTTCTTCTCCTGCCCCCCCCCATTCAATTTTTTTGTTTTTTTTCCCATTGCAGCTGTACTTTTGATAAATACAAATCATTGTGAGGCCTTTGTTGTTGCTTGTGTTCAAAACACAGTACAGTTGTATATACGGTAGTATTTAGAATACATGGGAAGTATCAGTATTGCATTGCTCCACTGCAAACATCTGAAACATCTGGCCACAGGCAGTTTACTTTATTATATTGAAACCCTTGAAATCTCTTTTTCTGTTGCTCTTCATAATTCATTTCTCATGAAAATTGACTTATTCAACCATACCTCACATGAACTCAGCTAGCCATTGACCTTTTTAAAATATATGATGGTGCTTTTTCAGTAAGGGAGACTTTATGTGAAATTCTGTTTATAGTTGCTATATTTTTGTATATTTAAGATACAGAAGAACATTTTTTTTTTTAAAAGTAAATACAAAAAAATTGTGACATAATCTGAAATCAAATGTAGCTTTGTTCATTTTATGTATGTTGATTTGTTCTGATATTGTAATATTTTTCTGTTATTTACAAAATCAGTAGTATTTCAATTTTGTGTATAATAACAACAAAAAATCATGTTCTAGTCTAGTCTGTAAATTCCTCATTGCATTTCCCTCAGGCCCAGAGAAGGCCAGTCTGTTTTGTTTTTTTAATTCTGCTTGTTGGCCAGTTACATGTGTCTACCTCATTCTCAACGAACAGCCCCATATCCATCTTCCGTACACTTTTATATTTGTGGATGCAAATAACAAGCGCTAAGATATCCTATAACATCCATAATCTTGCGTGGATATACTATATATTTGAAAAGAAACATACAGTGTTGTGAAAAAGTTTTTCCCCTCACAAGAAATGATACAAATCATTATAAAATGTGCATTCCAAATTTATTAAAACGTCAGTCTAATATCTGTACGTCCTAAAAACTACAATTTTCGTGGGTGTACTTACTTTTTCACAGCACCGTATCAATACAGATTTGTATTTGATTTTTTTTTTTTACAAATACGCCATGGTGCTATAGTATCTGTGGTGCAATTCCCTTTCATGACATGGTCTGTTAATGTCACCAGACTGAAAATTAAGTGGTTTAAATCAAATGGCAGTATTGATGAAGGTGTGCATGAACATATCTGTATATTATTGTATGTATTTGTATTTATTTTTGCTGCCATATGTTTTTCCTTATTTGCTTGAAACTGTTGATGATGATGGTCAAATTAAACTGCAAGGCTTTATTTTACAAAAGTTATTTTATTATTATTATTGGTGTTGTTTTGAAAAGTAGGCAAAATTTTGTAATTAATGAATATTACGAGTTGATTTGTAAATTAGTTAACTAGAAATGAGAAAGACTTTGAATGTTGAATGTCTTGTATTATTTGGAAGATGTGCATTTTTAAAAACTTTTTTAAAAGACATTTTAACTGCCAATTGTGCATATATTTTCAATATGTAATGAATGAAAAAAGGTACAAAATCACTGAGCTTAATATCTGTTTCATATATATATATATATATATTTGTGTTATCCTGCTGCTTTTATTCATTTCTCATATGAATGGGACGCCTATATTACCTGTTTTAATGATAGTTGGATGGGAGTCTTTTTGGTGCTCACTCACCTCAGTACCTGTAAAGGAAGTCTACTACCACTGGCTATTTCCTTTTGGACGCCACAGGATATTAACCAACCCTGATGGCGGTGATATGGTCACAGTCAACCGAGTGAGCATACATCAAAATAACAATGGCAAGGGTATGGGGGGTCAAGGACAGCCTTTGATCTGTTGGAAGGTCTTTCCCGGCCTTCCCAGCTCATCTAATCAGAATGGACGCACTTCTCAGAAAGAGTTTTATTATTATGGGAAAAATGAGCAGCAAGAGCGCAGGCACGTACAGAGCACAGAGGCCTCTACAGCCTGGATATCTGTGTGCATTCTGAAACCTGGAAGTTCTCACGTTGGAATGTAGTGAGGCACGTAGCCAAGCATTTTGCCAGGCCTGGACTGATCATTTTTGGCAACAATTTAAAAGAAAAACAAGGCAATTTTAGATGGTCCAAAAAAAAAAAAAAAAATTTCATTTAGTTTGATCAATGAACTGAAAAGTAACTACAATCACAAATCTGTTTTGATTGCATTCTGATTTGAGTTGGAATATTTCTCTTGAGCTTGTTTTATTAGTCACAAACATGTAGAAGTTTTCTTGTTATTGACCAAAAAAAAAATAGTTTGTGTATTTTATTTTTCTAATGTCAATTTGGATAATCCACTCTGGGAAGTGAGTTCAAACTTGAGCATTTCAGGATCGTGGGTAGTTTTGGCACGAAGGGAATTTTGAAGTAAATGGCCCTTATTTTGTATCTTTTTTGTGTAAAATTTGGCAATTTGCGCTCATTAAATCAACTCTATAGTATGTATGGCGGCTTTCCATTGAAGCATGAACAAAATAAATGCCTTGCCATTTATAAACAAACTAAATGATTGATATGGCCCCTAAATAATTACAAATATTATTACTGTATGAAAAAGTGTGCTAAGTATTTTAAATGTAAATATAAAATACTTAAAATAACAATTTTAAGTGCTTTACATCTGATGAAATTAGCACCAAGATTGTGAGACAGTTAATTACATGCAAGTTTGTTGAGGTTTAATATCATATGCAGCAAACTAAAAGCCAGCGTGACCAGAGTTTTTCATACACCTACACAAAACTAAGTATTCATCTTTGATCACACTCGTACCTTGCATAGACATACTCCATAGTATTCCTAAAAGAAAATGAGACCATATTCATGGTTACATATTCTCACACATTAACACACAAACAAAATTCTGAGGCAGAATGAGCAAGTGTATGATTTATTATGAATCAATAAGGTTTTGGATGAATTATTAAAGTGGTACATGGCGTTCTTGCTTTAAAGATAAATGTGCATTTTTATATTATTTCATGTGAAGCGTCTTTGATTTTGTTATTTTGCTGCAGCTGTCTGTTTTTGGTATTGAATTTTGTATGTATTCAGTTGAACCAATTGTATATATTTTGGAAATGTAAATATTTATAAAAGTAAATATATATTTGAATGTTAAACTGATTGCTCAAGACCTTTTTTGTCCTGATTTCAAAATAAATTCCATCAACTTAAATGCAACTGTGACACTGGCAAGACTCTTTTGAAAAAGTATCCCCAGGAACACATTATCCAATTGGGGAGTTTCTGTTCTCTTAGTTCCTGTATTTCGTGTATGCATGCTGGGAATGGACTCGTTCAACTTCAGACTTGTCGCATCATATCCATCCTCCCTCTACGAGGCCCTTTGATTATCCGTTTCTCTCCGATCCAGGATCCAGGGAAGCCTCTCTCTCTTTTCTCTTCAGCTCCCCTCGTGGTTCATTCGGCAGTGAACCTGCCAGAAAATATGTCAATGTTTCTTTGGCTCAACAAGCAGACGTAGTAACTGTCATTCATTATGATTCAGACACGTACTTTCCTCCTTTTATAACATACATAATATTTGACACAAATAGAATATACAAATGAATAGAAAGTCTCATGTAAAAAAAGATTACCTGTGATTTGCTGCTCCCATTGTCTATCATGTATGTTGCTGGCATTGTATATTGTACATGTCCATATACTAATTCTTCACATGAATATATGCGGTCAAAATGGTAATAAATTTAAAATTACAATAATTAACACAAGATTGGTCTATTCTTTTTTTACTGAGACATACCCATCAATTCTCATATTTAGACATAATCAGCTTCATAATCAGACATAATTACCCCAAATTACACACTAATTAAGCAAGTTTATCAAGCAGCTGGACTTCACAATGATTTTTTCCCCTTTTTCGCAGTGCTCTGCGTCCTGTGGGAGAGGATACAAATACCGAAATGTGACTTGTGCCAGTCACACGGGCCAGCCAATCGCAGAAGAGAACTGCTTGCACCAGCCCCTCCCACAAAAACAAAGGCGTTGCAGAGGTGGGAGGTGCCCCAAGTGGAAGACTGGGAGCTGGGAAGAGGTAAAATGACCCTTTAATATATATTACAGTGGGTGTGTGTGTGGTTCAGGTAAACCCTACTTTATGGGGTCAAAATTGTCCCCATAACATTTCTGGTCCCAATGAGGAAAACAGTTTATAAATTATACTAAGTGATTTTTTTTTTTTTTTTTTGGAAATCTAAAAATGCAAAAAGTTTTCTGTGATGGGTAGGTTTTGGGGACAGAATATATAGTTTGTACAGTATGTCTTTGAAATTTCCCCACAAAACATGAAAACTCAACGTGTGTATATGTATACACTACCATTCAAAAGTTTTGGGTTGGTAAGATTTATGTTTTTGATCCAAAAAAACAGTAAAAATTGTAATATTATGAAATATTATTATAATTTAAAAGAACTGTTTTCTATTTGTTAAATTTTAAAACGTAATTTATTCCTGTTATGGCAATACTGAATTTTCAGCATCATTACGCCAGTCTTCAATCACACGATTCTTAAGAAATCATTCTAATATGCTGATTCAGTGCTCAAAAAAACATTTCTTCTTATTATCAATATTGAATTTGTAAAAATATAAAAAAATTTTACTGTCACTTCTGATAAATTTAATGCATCCTTCCTGAAAAAGGTATAATTTTTCCAAAATAAATCTTACAGACACCATATTCTAGGTCATCAACAGCATCAAGATTCTGTCAGAGCTTGATAGTAGATTTTTAGAAGATTTATGACTTTCACTGGAAGTGAGTATTTGAACAAACAAGAGTACAGCCGATTTGTTACATTATGTAAACAGAAGACAGAAATACAGAGTTGATGGACAGAGTTCCATTACCTACCAGTGTCGCTCTCTGTAGTTTTCATCATCGCGTGGAAATTGACTAAAGCGTTGAGAGGTTTCTTGTGTTAGTGGTGACGAGCACAGGATGCAGGAGTCTAAATATTCCCATCTCCTTCGCCCGCCCTCTACCCAGCTTTGCCGAGTCACTGATTGTGTCACTACAGGTGGGGCAAAGGAGATTGGCAAGAAAGATTGCTGGAAAGCTTTTTTCATTTCTAAAAATTAGCTTTTCCTAGCTCTTGTCTGATCATAACCCTTCTTTTTCCAATTATATTCAATGCCATCTCTCATCATTCTTGCTACAAATGTTACTTACTCACTCTTTCTCCTTCCCCCAACATGATTGTATATGCCCCCTATTGCTGATTGGCTTCAAGAGTGCTGTGGTGCTCGGTCTATTTTCAACTGTGTTTCTCAGAAATCACTTACTGTATCTGTTTTTTAGCTATTTACAGACAATTTCCATTGGCGAACATACAGTTCCCTTTCAATCGGTCACGTTGGAACAGAACAGACAAACGAGCCAATGCACATTGGTTTGTGAGATTTGCATCTTGCTCTCCACCCCACAGCACGGGCATAAATAAGAAAGCGGATCCAACACACATTTTTCTTTCACTTTGTAGCTGAGTGGATCATTGTTCAGTCTACGAGTGTCAGCTTCAAAATACGAGCGTTCTTCAGGAAGAAACCTCTTTCCTGGTGTTGGCCTGAGGGCACTTGCAGTGGTGATCGTGAGCTCACCAGCTCAAAAATGTATGTTTTCAGCATAGAAAGAGAGCTAAATGACACTGTCTTTTTTAAGATGTCATTCTACTCGTGTGTTTCTGGATGCAAACATTTCCAGGCGCCGGATGATAGTCACGACCGATGCTTCACATATTTGCCATTAAACATGCATTAAACTGCATTTGTGGATGGCACATGTGTCCACTGTGGGAAAAAAGACCATCTCTGTGTTATTGGTGAGGCTCCAATAACTGCAAAGCAAGGTCCCGGTCTAGTTTCTCTTCTGGGTTCCATCCCAGAATTGGGCTACTTTGCCAAATAGCCAAGGTGACTTGAGGATCACAGTAAGGGCTTCTCCACCGAGACAATGTCTGTGGGCCTCTCACTCCTCTACAATACCACAGCGGTGGAGCTTCTGGTTGTGCGTGACGATCTTTCTCATGGGGGGCTGGTCGTTTCATTCAGGCCCCCCCCCGACTATCAGATGTCACTTGCTGCATTGGAGAGTGAGCCTATGTCCTTTGAGGATGAAGACTTGGCTGCGTTGCCCCCTTCAGGGAGAGTAGCATTGCCTGAGCCTGACCCAGAGCAGACGACTATGCTTTCGAGCAGCTGAGAGTGTCAGGCTCAAGTGGAGGTCTCTACTGTGTCCCAAACCCTCAATGCTCGATGACTGATTTCTCGGGGCACCCCATGCTGGTTCTCAGCCTCACCCTGTCCTTGTGCCATGCATGAGGAGGTTTCCTCTGCCCTCACTACCCTTGATGGCGAAGTGGCCAAGGTGTATGTGGATATTCCTCCAGTGGAGTGCATTGTAGCAATGTACATGTACATCACTCCAACTTGCCATGGTTGCAGTCCCTCCGACTGTTCGTCGCAGAGGGCACCCGTCTGCTTCTGTCCTCCTCAGTTCGCCTCCGCTCCTGCTCAGCCCAAGCATCAGCTTCCCCCTTTGCAACAGTGTGGAGCCGAGATGTCTGTACATCTCACCTGCATCATAAGACTTGGCTATGCAATTCAGTTCGCTGGGCATCCCCCCCGCCCCCCAAGTTCAGGGGCATCCAGTTCACCTCAGTGCTGGCCAACAATGCTCCAGTAATACCGCCCTGTCACCTCGCATCTTCATGAAGGTTGTCAAGGTGGCCCTTGTTCCACTGAGAGAACGTGATGTTCGCATCCTCAACTACCTCCACGACTGGCTCATACTGGCCCAGTCACGAGATCGGTTGTGCTAACATAGGGATTTGGTGCTTCATATGAGCCCCATTAAATACTGGCTCAAAGTGATGGGTCCAAGATGGGCATGGCAGCACAGCATGCTCCATGTAACAATCACCCTGGCCTATGGCCAAACCTTCGGCCCGTGGTTGGACTCTTCATTTCTACGGACAGGAGTTCCCCTAGAACAAGTGTCCAGGCATGTTGTGGTCTCCACTGATGCCTCTGCCCCTGGCTGGGGGGCCACGTACAACGGGCATGCAGTTGCGGGGATCTGGACGGGCCCCCAACTGCATTGGCACATCAACTGCCTCGAGTTATTAGCAGTAGGTCTTGGACTGGGCCGCTTCAAATTGCCGCTACTAGGCAAGCACATACTGGTCTGAATAGACAACACTGCAACCGTTGCATACATCAACCAAGAAAGTGGTCTACGTTTCCGTCACGTTGCAACTCGCCCACTATCTCCTCCTCTGGAGTCAGAAGCATCTGAGGTCGCTTTGTGCCATTCACTTTCCGGGGCCACTGAATTGTACAGCCGACAGGCTCACCCTCGGCACAGATGCGCTGACACACAGCTGGCCCCAGGCCTACACAAATATGCGTTTCCCCCAGTGAGGCTTTTCGCACAGACACTGTGCAAGATCAGGGAGGACAAGGAGCAGGTCTTTCTACTTGCCCATATTGGCCC
The DNA here is from genome assembly GCA_038088235.1 of Zacco platypus. Classification (NCBI taxonomy): domain Eukaryota; kingdom Metazoa; phylum Chordata; class Actinopteri; order Cypriniformes; family Xenocyprididae; genus Zacco; species Zacco platypus. The sequence continues at coordinate 13,295,228 of CM076064.1, read as the reverse complement.
AACCGAACCTGGTTCCTAGAACTCATCCCCCTTTACGAGGCGCCTCTGTGCATTGAAGTGGAACCTATTCATTGAGTGGTGTTTCCTTCCTGTAGGATGGGTTGGAGTGAAGGCTTTCTTCCTTTACCCAAAAGTGTATGTTGCTGCTATTGCAGCACATCATGATGCAGTTGATGGTAAATCTTCGGGGAAGCACGACCTGGAGTCCTCCTCTCTCTCACCCTGTACCCCCTTGGGATCTCTCACTTGTGCTAACTGCGCTTCAGAGAGATTCTTTTGAACCTTTGCAGTGAAATTGATTTAAAAAATCCTGACCATTAAGACAGTACTCCTGACTGCTCTGGCTTCCATCCAGAGGGTCGGGACCTGCAAGCATTTTCGGTTGACAAATCGTGCCAGGAATTCGGGCTGGCTAACTCTCACATTATCCCAAGAGCCCGGCCTGGATATGTGCCCAAGGTTCCCACCACACCATTTAGGCACCAAGTGGTGAACCTGCAAGCGCTGCCCCTGGAGGAGGCAGACCCAGCCGTACTGCCGTTGCACTGTCTCGTCCATGCTTTGCACCTGTATGTGGACCGAACGCAGAGCTTCAGGACCTCCGACCACCTCTTTGCCTGTTACGGAGGCCAGCAGAAGGGAAAGACTGTCTCCAAGCAGAGGTTGGCCACTGGATACTTGATGCCATCATCTTGACGTATCAGTCCCAAGGAGAGCCGTGCCCCCTTGGGTTGAGAGCTCACTCTACTAAACCCTTAATGGAGTGTTTCTCACTATGGTGAGCCTGTGTCTTACCATTGGCAAAGTTCGCTCTGCCATCCCTTCCAGTGTTGACTCCCTCCTAACTTGGCCTAAAAGCCACCTCAGAAACATGTCATATGATGCACTGCCTAACTGCCAGTCTATATATGTAATGGCCACATAGTACCTCCCTACAGCAGAATAGGGTTTCCACAGCGTTCCTTTCCCGCTAAACAAGGGCACGCTTTTCCAGTGTTGTCCAATAGTTTTGATGAATGGATCATGAGGGACAGCAGTGATAGACTCTCTCGGCGTAAGCCAAAGGTGATTGAAGGTGATTGGACTATCTGGCGAGATCCCAGTTCATCGGTTCAGTTCCGACGTGACGTCTTCATTCCCTCCTTCAGGGAATGAGGGTAACATACATGACCAAGATGTTTTTTTAAACTTCTGGAATCACAAAATTAATTTTATAATTTTATCTATATCGATGCTGAGATTTTCTGCTAATAATATATTATAGTTATTTTCAAATTATATTGTATAGGGGGCCTTCGCATATTGTGTTGGACAGTGGGGGGCCTTTAAGTCAAAAAGGCTGAGAACCACAGGTCTACAGAAAAAGTTTCAGAAAGCAAAATGGTTCCGTAAAACTCAAATCTGGGTCATTTAGCAGCATGAAATCTCAGCACTTAAATGAAGTGCAATTAGTTGAGTGTACTGCTCTAGAGAACACCTCCACTTCTCCCCCCACCACAGCAGACACAGGCAGCTGGAGCCTATTAGAGTAGCTCACTTTGCCTGTCGGATGCTTGAGGGGCCAAGTTTCCACGCACAAAGCTTGGTGCTGCTCACTGTCAAAAATTTACAGCATATGACAGGATTCCCAGAAACAGGCACCTCTCTTCTTACTTCCTTTACCTTATCTACATTTGAATTTAACTCTATAGAAGTGTTCAAGACCGGATTAGGATTCATCATACCTTCTATTAAAAGCTAAAGCTGAACTTTACTTACAAGACCACCAAAATTCAAAGTGTACCTCAAATGATTACATAGATTTCAAAAAGACAGGTGCACACATACAAGACCCTAAAGTTGTAATGTAAATTCTGATTGTTCCTCATCTTGGCTAATAAAAAAAATGTATCCTGTTAGCTAGAATTTGGTGATCACTTTTCTGTATATCCTTATTTTAGTGCAGCAAAACATGCGGGTTTGGGCACAAGTCTCGAGTGGTGGTGTGTTTGGATAAGGATGAAGATGAGGTTGATGACATGTACTGCATGAAACAAAGTAAACCTGCTGATAAGGAACCTTGTAACTTACAACCCTGTGAATTCATCTGGATTACAGGAGAATGGTCTAAGGTGAGAGTCAGGAAAAGAGAATATGAGATAACATTATTATGAAAAGTATATTTGAAAATATTTTGGCAATTTGATGTTTTAAATGAACAAAAATGTAATCAAAGTTCTTCTGAATAACTATTTATATTGAATAAATAGATGAGATTATGTATTTTGTAAAGTGTGCACTTATGATTCTCCAAATACAAGGATAAATTACAGTAATATTTTAGACATGGATTTGGTTTTGTTTCCATTTCAGTGCTCAGTTACCTGTGGTCAGGGGTATCAGAGGAGACTGGTGTCCTGCAGTGAGGTCCATGCTGGGACTGATAATTATGAGTATAGTCTTAACTATTCATTAGACTGCCCCGGCACCCCTCCTGAGGACGTCTTGCCCTGCTTTCTGCCGCCTTGTCCTGCCCCACACACTTGGAGAGTGGGTATATGGGGACCTGTGAGTTGATTAAAGTCACTATTCATGATTTGAACATGTCTAAGAAATATAATGGTTTTAAAAAATGATGATAAAATTATTAATATGTAGTTCAACTAAATTTAAGATAGGACTTGTGGCTTGCAATATGTAACGGACCTGATAATTATACAATAATTTAGATTACCAAATAATTTTATAAATAACCAAAATGTCCTTTACTAAATCCATAATGTCTGTTTAAAATAGATTAGCATGTGTCTCTGCTTTTTGTATATTAGTGCTCTGCAAGCTGTGGAAGGGGCTGGATAGAGAGAAGAGTCCAGTGTATATCAGCAGAGGGTGAGGTTTCTGAAAAATGTCCCTCCTCCTCTAAACCTGATGAACGAAAATCCTGCAACAGTCCTTCTTGTGAGTAGTAGCAACAACACACTGATTACTAGGGCTGGGACAATAAATAAATTCATCTCGATTCATGGATCGATTCTGAGATTTTCCAAATGCATTGCAATTCTCCCTTGAATCGATTCTGAGCTTAGTTTTTAACAGCAGATGGCGCTTTAGGCTAGTTTTTAACAGCATGCTCAAATGCTTACGAAGAAGAAAGTGAAGAAAGTTTGCCTATGTACTTGCACCTCAGAACGCTTTTATGACATGAGATTAATGTAAACAGCCCTCTGCAAACACCCTTGTAATTTTCTTCAAACTTTTCGAATTTTATGGATAATTATTTCATAGAACGTTCAAGTGGTGTCTGTAAGGAATTGGAAGCAGGCAACTGTAAAGCACGCAGTGCCATCTGCTGTTAAAAACTAAGCTCAGAATTGATTGGAGAGAGAATCGTGATGCGTTCGGAAAATCTCAGAATCATTTAAGTAGTGCTCGCTGCAGAGCATTATATCCTCCAGCTCCACCTCTCTGGAGCTCAAGGGTGGAGCTTAACTTGTTTAATGGGTGGAGAGATAGGGTTATGGGTAGGGTTAGGGTGTGGTTGGGGGATGCAGCTCCACCCATCATGCCCATAGTAGGTCAAGAGAGGGGAAGCTGGAGCTCCAGAGAGGGGAAGCTGGGGGTTACGGTTCTGTAGTGAGTAGCCTCTTGAATCATTTCTCGATTCGCAATTCAACGCTTTATTTTTAGGGTACTTTTAAACTGTATTTAACTACAGATTATAAAATACATGCTTTAAACAGTAATTTGTAACGTATTTCGTTAGATTACCCAAATTTTTGTAACTTAATCTAAATACTTTAGAATACTTTGGAATAGTAATAAGTATGTAACACACAAAAAATGTAGTGTGTTTTATCTCACAATTCTGAGGTTTTTTTTTCAGAATTGCATGATATAAAGTAGCAATTGTGAGTTATAAAGTCAAAATTCTGAGATATAAACCTGCAATATTGAGAAAAGTCAGAATTATGAGATATAAACTCGCAATATTGAGAAAAGTCAACATTATGAGATATAAACTTGCAATATTGATAAAAGTCTGAATTGCAAGCAAAGAAGTTGAGATATAAATTCGCAATTGCAAGAAATTAAAGTCAGTATTGCAAGTTTTTATCACGCAATTCTGACTTTCTAACTTGCATTTATGAGTGTATATCTCCCAATTCCGATTTTATAAAACGCAATTGTGAGTTGTCAGTATTTACTGTGAGTATTTTAAATCCTGCTAATCAAATATGGTTTTAATAATACTGTAATACTACTAACCGTTGGGAATATTATGGTTTATTGTCAAATCACTAACCGTTTCATTCCTACTCCTAACACTCAAACTAGAATGTGCTAAGTGACCCCTAGTAAATCTTTAGAGACTCCAGGGTCGGGAAACACTGGCTTAGATAAGCTTTTGCCCCCTTGAGAAGTAGCAAAAAGTCCTTCAAACATGTACTTGATATTTCAGATTATACACCTCTGCTGTAAAGGTATATTAAAGACTCTACTTAACGGAGTCTTAATAACTCTTCAGAGTTTGGAAGGATGATTGCCATGTCAGCCACCATCAGAGTTTCCGTAGTGTAGTGGTTATCACGTTCGCCTCACACGCGAAAGGTCCCCGGTTCGAAACCGGGCGGAAACAATGTTTTGAAATTTGTAGCCACTCATAATATAATAATTGCCCATAATGTAAAACAATGCAATGTTCATAAGGTAAAAAAACAAAAGAGTGTTTTTTTTAAATGAGTGGCTAACTGAAAATGATTCTTCAAACAAAGTGAGGCTTTTTGAAAGTTGGTGAGGAATGCCTCCATATCACTTTGAAAGATTTTTTCACTATTTTCTGAAAATAATTCTTTAAACAGGAAGTATTTGACAGAGTTTTGGGGTCCTCTGTCAAAGTTTGTTTGTCCTCTGTTTGAGGACATACCATCTATCTAAATCAATTCATCAACATGAGAGAGATAAACTTTTAAAATATTTGTTTCCGCCCGGTCTCGAACCGGGGACCTTTCGCGTGTTAGGCGAACGTGATAACCACTACACTACGGAAACCTGTGGTAGGGTAACTACTATTGCCATAGGCATTTGTGGGGGCAACTAGATTGTGGACACCCATGTTGCACTGGTCTGGATAAGCAATTAAAAGTCAAGAAACACACTTAAAAAGTCCTTCAAACAAGAGTTCGAGCAACGCGATCACGCAAAATGTCAGGCGAATCTGAACGTGTTTGGAGAGGTTATAATGGTTTTCGTCGGACTGTCCTTAGCGACACAACAATACATCCTGCTGTCTAAAAGCGATTAAAAGCGATTTAAAAAGATTTACAAATGTATTTTTTATTGTTCTATTAATCTACGTTTAGAAACAGGAATTAAATAAACAACTTTAAATATGTCTATTAATTTGCCTATATAAAAGTGATTTATTTATATACATTTTTATGTGTGAATTATTAAATGAATTAATTGATTCTTCGTTTTATTTTTATGTGGCACTCCTGGTCCTTCATAGTTTTATAGGATTAGATATGTGCCAAAATATACTGAACATAACTTTTCAAGACACTAATGAAAATATAAATTGAAACTGAAAAAAATGTCTTTGAAACTTAAAAAAAAAATAATCGCTGAGAAAATTTTTGACTTCGTTTTTAATACACTGCATGTTTTGCCAACTGTTTTCTCCTTTTTCCTTCACTGAAACAAATGTGTTTTCAGAATTTTCATTTACGCTTCTGAAATTTTCATCTACGATCCGTATGTCTACAAGAAATAGAAGTAGTAGTGGTGGTAGTAGTAGTAGCAGTAGTTATAATAATAACAAAAAATAATAATTATTATAATAAAAAGTAGTAGTAGTATTAGTGGTATCAATAATCTGATGTATTTTGTAGACAGGTTAAGACTGGATTTAGATTTTTATAATTTACTATAAAGGAAAACCATGCATTATGTTTAATAAAAATATGAGAATAATAATAATTATTGCATTTTTTTATTTAAATGTTGAATTTTGTATGTAGTTTAAGACTGGATTTAGATTTTTAAAAATGTACTGTAAGGGAATACTATTTTTTGTTTTAAAAGCTATTAAAATTACGAAAACGTTTTTCGTGAGTTCATAATGTAATAAATTTCTCATAAAGTAAAAATTGTTATTACATTATGAGCTCAATATTTTATTGCATTTTGAGAAAATTTGTACCTTTGAACCAATATTGCACTGTTTATACATTATGGCCAGTTAATATTTTAAAACCTTGTTTCCGCCCGGTCTCGAACCGGGGACCTTTCGCGTGTTAGGCGAACGTGATAACCACTACACTACGGAAACACATGTAATAACTGTGTAATAATAGTGGTTATCACATTGTTATAACTTAAATGAGCATTTATGTTACTTTTTTCAGTGGATCCATGAATATGCATTTTAGCCTGTGTATTAGCCTCCTGTAACAATCACAGGAGAGTAATACAGGAATATAATATATGATTGAACAGCTCCATGAAATCTACTTGTGGCTAAAAAATATATTGCATCCTTAATGTTAAGCACTATCATGTAGTATAAAGTTATGCTTAACAATTTTCCAAGTTTTTAAATGGAGACTAACATTTTCTCCATAGAATTTTTGTCCAAAGAAGCAATTTTTAAAAGTTGTTTCTGTCCGGTTTCGAACCGGGAACTGTTGTCATGATAGGCAATCATGACAACCACTACACTGCAGAGACAACTTAACACAATGCAGTCATAGCAGGTGTTTCCGTAGTGTATTGGTTATCACGTTCACCTAACACGTGTAATTATTTAAATCATAAAAATGTAATAACATTAAGTAAATTGATTTTTGGAAACAAGAATTTTGGAATTGCCATACTCATTACAGACCAGAAAATATGTGAGGAACTCTTTCTAGTCAAAAATAACAAGTCTACAAAGCACTCATCTTGTCATCTCATAATAACTGACTCTAACTTGGTAAAGTGGTTTTGATCGGGAGTGTCTCACCTGCCAACTGTTTTTGCTGAAATGTCATCCTCTTCTGTAGAACTACAGAATAAGAAGAAATAAGAATGGACAAATTAAATGTGAAGCTCGTGTGAGCATAAACTACCATAAAGTACTAGGATGCGATTTGTGCAGTAACTTTAAGAACAAGTAACTAAAGAATTCTCGTTTACTCAATTATTATTATTATGATATTAGTCACCATTTGTGATGCATTTGCATTTGCAACGCGATCAGTACAAACTCTTTTTCTTTGTCATTCTCAGGCCACTTACCCACTAACTGCAGAGATGTTCAGCTCCAGAAAGGTGTCGTCTCTGATGGTGAACAAACTTTAAACATAGATGGGAAAATGTTAAAAGTAAGATTATATTTTAGGCCTCATTTCCATTCCTGTTGACATGGCATGCAACTCTTCTACGACATATTTTCCGAGTTAACTTTGTTATATGACACAATAGAAAGGAATAATTCCTGATTTAGGAGAATTTGTTACTTTAGGAAATATTATATTTTGCTTACCTCTTCTGTTTCTCAGATTTACTGTTCAGACATGAACTCTGACAATCCTAAGGAGTATATCACATTGATCATAGGAGAAGAAGAGAACTTCTCTGAGGTCTTCGGATACAGGTGCCTCTGCATTTGAAACATTAAAGAATTGGTTAACACAAAAATGAAATTTCTGTCATTAATTACTCACCCTCATGTCGTTCCACACCTGTGAGACCTTTGTTCATCTTCTGAACACAAAATAAGATATTTTTGTTGAAATCCGAGAGCTCTCGGACTCCTCCATAGACAGCAATTTAACCACCACTTTCAAGGTCCAGAAAGGTACTAAAGAGATCTTCAAAATATTCGACGTGACTACAGTGGTTCAACCTTAATTTTATGAAGCGACAAGAGCGCAAAAACAAAACAGAATTGTTTATTGTTGATTAAAGTCATTATTTTTGTTTTGTTTTGTTTTGCATGTCAGTGCAAGTTGATTTCAGTTAAAACAGCTCAATCATGTATTTTAGTCTTGGACTAGACTTAAACCTTGATTGTGAAACCAGGGGAAGATGTGTATCAGGGGTTAAATGAATTTTCTAGGTTAAATAGGCTTCCACTGTGTATAAATATCAATGCACAAATGATCTATTTAACTAAAAGGAGCAACATTCTATTGTTTGTGTTGTTGTCCAGGTTGATGGACCCCACACAGTGCCCATCCAACCTAAGCAGGAGAGAAGATTGCCAGTGTCGAAGAGACTATATCGCCGCCGGTCTCTCTACCTTCAAAAGAGTCAGAGTGGAGCTTAACAAAATGATCATTATAAGTAAGTCCAACTAACACAAATTTAGTGAGATATTATTTTTAGATAAGGTCAGGGCCCTTGTTGACCGACTTATTGCTTTTTAATCTTTAATATTGCTATATTAAATTAATAAATGTATCATTTTTATTTGCATAGCCACAGACTGGAAATTTGCCTTCATCCATGAAGGCCATAGGATTCCTTTTGCCACAGCAGGAGATTGTTACAGTGCTGCTCGATGTCCACAGGTAGATTTCTTTCTAAGAAATATAAATGACAGCATTTACAAAAAATCTTCTTTTCTTAAACACAGCTTTATTTTCATAAAAGTAAAAAGTCAATAATAAAATAAGAACAAATAAATTGCAAACAACAGCACCAATAAATGCAATAGAATAAAGATAGATATGAAAGTAAGTTTTTCAGGTTGAGGAGATTTTCAGGTAAGAAACACTATTTAAATTAAAATAATCAAATATAAAATAAGACTGGATAGTCTTCATTGTAAAAATTTAATACAGATTAATGCTTACAATTAGAGTTATAAAACTTATTCAGTCAAGAGCAGCTATTTTCTTTGTCTGTTGTTCGTTGATGAACATGACAGACAGCAGCAGGAATATTAGACTACTGTCACTTTAAGAGTTTATGTATGACACAATATACTGTAACAAAACATGCGTTCTTTCTCAACTATTTAATGTTCCTAAACCGGCTGTTTTTAATTGAATACTCACCAAGACGGGAATTTTGACATACATTTTGTATGTATTTGACGGTTTAAGTGCAGTAAGCCACTAATTTTGGTACCCGTGATTCAAAAACAGCGTGTGCGCGCCACTAATATAGATTAGTGGTGCGCGCGCTTTCGGTGTGAGCGCGAAACCTACGGGAATGACTAAAATTATACCCGAATGAGAGCTAATGAGAGGGGGTGCCCGCACGGGTGTGTGCTACTTCAACAAAACGGATTTGCTAGGAATCGGCAAGCGGTTATACTGACCGGCCTGTCACCGATCCAGGTCGATCATACGGGAAATCGGTGGATTCCTATCCTTGGCCCGTCGATCGGTGCATCTCTAGTTTTAGTTACGAAAAAATATATGCTAGAACTTTTTGGTTTCTAAGCTATTTTATTGAGAAATCACATAACAGTGTTGACAATACATTCCCGCGCTACAGAATGTTTCTGTGCGCGTGATCTGCGCGTGATGTACAAGTGTACCAGCTATACTGCATGTGTGTCCGTTTTAATGCATTAGTTTAGAACGGCGATAAACTTACCTGTACAATAAGATGTTTAAAACGTGCATTCTCCCGTTCAATACCATCCAGATGGTATAATCACACATTTCTTGTGGAGCGCTCTCAGAGTATGCGTTTATTTGTCATTTTGGAAATGGTAATTGAGGACTTCAAAGATAGTATTTTGCTGCTGCGCCCTCTATAGGACCAGCGACGAGTCGACGTCAAGCTTAAAGCGTCATGGCAGACTAGTAGGGTGAAGTCAGGGTGATTAGGACACTTTTTCCAAGTCATCTCAATGGCAAAAAATGTCCTAATCACCCTATATATAGCCTATAGTATATATATATATAGAGTAACGAAATTCAAGTAACTTAGTTACGTATTTAAAATACAAAATCTGAGTAACTGTATTTCATTATAGTTACAGTTTAAATGGGTGCTAATCAAATTACAGTTACATCTGAAAAGTATTTTAGATTACCAAAGTGATTACTTTGAATTTTAATGTATTTTATTTCATTTAAACATTAATGTAAACTGTGACGGGCAATTAATGTAAACCGCAATTGGTGATTCTCCGACTCTGACAGTCTGAAAAATCATCCTAAGCTACATTTCTGCTCGTAAGTTTCCTAACCCTTGCAGAGCATGCAACATTTTAATAATTTTAATAAAAGAAAGATCATAAAAATTGCATGTTATTATTCAGTACTGTCTTGAATAAGCTATTTTACATAACAGATATTTATAAGACAAAATGACTTTATAAAAAATGTAGGAAAAATTGCCAAAACTTTACAAACCCTTCAATTTTAACCTTCATGTCATGATCTATGACTATTTTCACATTTGGCGATAGTTGTTTGTGAGTCCATGTAATTGTAAAAAAAAATGTTTTATCTCACAATTCTAACTTTGAGATGATAATTCACAATTACTTTTTTTTTGTTAAAACTTATTAGTATTCCAAAGTATTCTAAAGTATTTAGATTAAGTTACAAAACGTGGGTAATCTAACAAAATGATTACTTTAATCTATCACTCATTTCATTGCATTTTTTGGGCTACTCTTGTTTTTGTTGTTGTTGTTGTTTTTTGTGTCTGTGTTTTATGTTTGTCTTTTGATCAGTTTTCTCATTCAAATTTTAATATTATGAAGTTAAAATTACTACTATTGCCACCTTGGAAGAAAAAAGTTGTGACTGCACGAACAATGTGCTCTTTTTTTCAGGGCCGGTTCAGGATCAACCTCTCAGGAACAGGATTCAAGGTGGCAGATGACACTAGATGGATTTCCCAAGGGAACTATGCCATAGCTGACATACACAGGTCTCAGGTAATTCCGACAATCCACTGACTTTCATTAACTCGCATAATGAAATCATGCATTAACAGTCCTTTTGAATACACTTTCTGAATAGTAAATGAAGTTTTTGTCCCTTTTTGGCTTAGAATTTGTTTTCAAGCAAGTACAGAACCCCATCCATCTTATTTGGTACAAGTTGTTCTGTTAAACACAATTGAGCAGCTGTTGTTCAGAGTCAACCCTTCTTTAAATCATCAGAGACTTTTTGGCATGGATAAAAAAAAAAAAAGAATACAGCTCAAAACTATCCAATGTTTTAAATAAAGAGCTCAGGAGGATCAAGAGTGTATTATAGCTTTTATTCTAAATTATTCTTTCAACATTGTGCTTCTGCAAGAGAACTTGACGTTCACTTTTTTCTTGTATCCACAGGATGGCAGTAGAGTTTCTGGGATTTGTGGTGGTTATTGTGGAAAATGCACTCCCTCCAACACCTCTGGACTTATTGTTGAAGTTTCATGATGCAAGTGTTCTGGTCAGGTCTGCTGATAAACAGTAGGAATGTGTATGATCTATTTCTAAATATTACTGTTAATTTTAATTTCTTTGAAGTTTTAGTGGGTCACATGTAGACTCACGTCTATCTGTGGTGCTAAAGAAAACGAAGAACATCTTCTTTATTATTTATTTAAATTTTTATAAGACTCTACAATTGTTTTGAAAATTTGATTTGTATTATTTCTTAGGTGCCATACAGTTCAGTTGTGAGCCATAAGGAGTTTTGAGACAGCAGTATACCTTCTTGACATCTATATTACTGAATGTGTTTATACTCTACTGTTCAAAAGTTTGGGGTCAGTAAGATTTTTTTTAGTTTGTTTATTTTTAAGTCTCCTATGCTCAACAAATCTGCTTTTATTTGATCAAAAATGCAGTGAAACGATAATATTCTGAAATATTATTACAATTTAAAATAAGTTATTGTAATTTATGTAATTGAGACAATTTGATTCATTCCTGTGAAGGCAAAGCTGATTTTTCAGCATTATTTACAGTCTTCACGTCACATGATCCTTCAGAAATCATTTTAATATGCTGATATGGTGCTCAAGAAACATTTCTTATTATTATCAGTGTTGAAAGCAGTTGTGCTGTTTAATTGTTTTTCAGGATTCTAAGATGAATAGAAAGTTCAAAACAACATTTATTTGAAATAGAAATCTTTTGTATAATTATAAATGTCTATTGTCAGTTTTGATCGATTTAATGTGTCTTTCTTGAAAAAAATGTAACTGGCCTCAAACATTTGAACGGTGGTGTATTTGGGTAATATCAATATTAATATGCTAATTGTCATCTGAAAAGTCAAAGCAGAGTTACAATGTGTTTTGTTTTGTAACACATCATATTAGAGGATGTTAATTTGCAGACTAGTGCCTTTTATTTGTTTTGTTTTTTATCTGTTTTATTCTAAAATTCCAGAGAAACCATTATAAGCAGAGTGAGCCTAAAAGAAAGAAACATTGTCACAGTCCAGAACACAGTCTCTGTGTTTAGTTTTGGAATGGAATGCTTTGTGTCTAAGGAAGTGGAATTCTGACTATTCGGTAGTGCTAATATTACTGGTGCTAGTAAGACACATCATAATAGTTTTGAAAGAGGTGTTTGGCCACTAAGTTTGGTCTCAGACTAATCCATTTAACTGAATCTGAAAAAATATATATATTTACTTGTTCAAGATTGAGATTTTTATTTTTAGAAGAAGTCTAGTTACCAAGGCTACATTTATTTGATCAAAAATACAATAAAAACATAACACTGTAAAATATTATATTGCTACAATTTTAAATAACTTTTTTATATTTAATATTTTTTAAAATGTAAGCTATTCCTGTGTTGTCAAAGCTGAAGTTTCAGCATCATTACTCCTGTGTTCAGTGTCACATGAATCATTCTGTGACCCATGTTGGCAAAATGAGTCGGAATGAGCACGGGCTGATTTCGAGCTACAGACAAAATAAGTGAAAAATAACAATTTGGGTTTAATTTGAGGTTTTCACAAAAATTAGTTCATTAAACTTCAAATGCTCCAAATAGCAGTATCTTTAAAGTATCTTTATTTGTATGCTTTCTGAGTGGAGTACTTTTACTTTGACCATGAAAAATTACAGTATTTCAAAAAAATCTGTCTTGGCGAGTATTCACGCAAACATTATCTGTTATGTCTTAAGTGAACGTTTGGTTAACTGTTGGGAAAAACATCTGATGTGTGTAACATTATATTAGATCTGTGTGCTACAGTCTTAATATATAGGCTATCTGTTTCATTAATGCTAATCAAACAATTGTGGAATTATGGGAATCATATATATATATTTTTTCCCTATAGTTTTACTTGGTTTGTGCCAAATTTGGTGCTATTATCAGGGATTTTAAGGTCTGGTTGCTAGGTGATTTTGCTTTGGAACCCTCAGAAAACTTTAACTCGTTTTTTTTTTTTTCCCCCAAAATTGACTTTGTTGACTCGACTTCAAACAAGTGTAGCTCAGTCTTTTTTTTTTTTTTGTCGGATTCCAACAAATCATTTTGAAGGTTTTTTAATAGAGAACGTGAAATAACAATAACTCATTTTTGAAAATTTGCTAATTGCGACTCATTTTGCCACCACAGGTCACAATATAAGGGCCAAGCCCAAAATGGCTAAACACTAAGCTTTTAATTGCTGAATCATGGAGGAAGAAGCGTCATTGTGTGGAGAGCCGTTTTAGCTGCTGGTATTGGTGAGCTGCTTGACTGTAAAGAGTCATTTAATGCTTTGGAATACAGGAGAATATTGTAGAATGGCTTGCTTCACTGAAAAGTTGTAATCTAAAGAGGGATGATCAGATGTTGTTTTTCAACAAGACAATGCTCCTGTCCAAATTGCAAAGCCAACCAAGAAGTGGCTTGAGAACAAGTCCATCAGGCTCATGTTTTGGCCTAGTCCAGATTTGTGGTTTCTGGTAAGTTTTGTATTCTCTTCAAAGAAGAACGTACAGCTGATCTAGTTGTCGACTCGCAGTTACAAAGAAGGCTGTGTAAAGATCAGACATTGATGTGTTCATGTACATTCTGAAGTAAAGTGAGAAGTAAAAGTGAGGAATTTGTTTTTGTAGGTTGCATGGTTGAATTAAATTGGGAGACAGGACACTTCCAAGCATTTTTGTCTACCACTGGTCATCGTCTTATTCAGTGCCCAAGCTGAGGCAACAAGTTTTAGTAACGTTTAATAATGTTGTTAATGAATTTAGTTGTTCCAAATATCAAAAGCAACCAAATATCATATTTCTGTAGCCAGCAAAAGTCAGGGTTTTTTTTTTGGTGAAGTGTGATGTTTTGATGTGATTTATTAAATTCTACCTCAGTCGTGTCTCTTTTATCTGTTTTAAAACATATTGTATAATATTGTCATAGCAAATTACACGCTTTTTTCACTGATAACTGCACTGCTGTTATGTGTATACTTTCTTACTGTGTATTTATTAGAGGGATAATTCATTGGTACATTAAAATCCATTGGCACATTATTGCTTCCAGTTGGAATATTAAAATATTATTTTGGTGTATTCATCATATAGATCATTGCAATCGCAAAAGACATCAGGTCAAAAGACAAAGAAGCCATTTGATGTTGTAATAAAAACATTTTTATGACATTGATGTACTAAAAACATACTTTACCTTATTGGCCTTTGAGAGATGTTGTTTGGGGCCTACTTTATAAGTCTGTTGTTTTTTTTTAAATTGAGTTTGGTTTTATTTATTTATTTGTGTTGTCTTTTATCGTGTACCTTTTAAATGCATATTGATAATCTAAGAATAAAAAGGGAATTTTTTTGAAGCCATTCGATAATAGAGCAGTTTGTGCTTAAACTGATATGTAATTTTGAGTAATGCAGTATTTGTACTCTCTGAATGCCTTCATTATTGTAAATGAATGTGTATCAATGTGTTTCAAAAAGTCTAGAGTACTTGTGCACACTTGGCAAATAAAGTGCATTCTGATTCTATCTCTGATAGCCTTTGTTGTTCAAATAAATATTCTGTGAATACCTCTCAAATTACCTTTAATATGACGCAGCCAGATATACAAAATAATTCGTTGAATGCAGTATAGTATAGTTTGCAGCACTCAATAGAATGGCCACTTGACTTCATTTGCTTTGAAATGTGGAGAACTCTTAACTGCTTTAGTCCATTTGTGCAAATTGGTTGAGCAATGTTTCCAACAACTTGGGAGAATGCTTCAATGCACCCTCTGATCATCCAATGCAAAAAAGGATAGAGTCAGTCACAGTATAGTTTATCAAGCAATAATAACTTGAATTGTAATTTCTATTAATTTTGGGGTGAAATATCACTGGGACTTGTTTTGTGAAATTCACACATCTTTGTCATGCATTTATTTAGGTTCCTTTGTTCAGTGATGTGTCCAACACATATCGTTTTTAGTCTTTTAATAGGCCTAGTTATTTACTTTGAGGGGTTTATGGCACTTTTATGTGGCCTCTTTTGTGTATTTGAAGCCTCGGAAGACTGAAGTTGCGTCATTTGGGACTATGCACTCGTACATTATGTACTTATGCACTATGTACTCATCCGTGTAGTGTGTGACTTTTATATGCTTATTTTGTCTTTCAGCATTGGAGTCTGATAGCCCCTCCCCTTCACACGTTTTTTCCATTAATTTACTGCATTATCTGGGTATTTAAAGTGCTTTTTGGAATTTTCAGTGTGAACTCGCACTATTTATATGTAAAGAGACAGAATAGTGCATAAGTAGTGAATTGGAACACACTATAAATTTTACAGGTGAAGAACCCAGAATGACTCAGGTAATGTTTACTGCCACCATGACGACTCACGAGCTTCTTACACAACTTCAATGGTACCCTGTAGAAGTCATAGCTCAAACTCTGCTGGATTCAAAGTGCCACTAAACCTTCTCAAAGGGTGAGCATTTTTGATTAAACTAAACCTGTGTGCTACCTAATATAACTGAATTATTCTCTGGGGAAAAAAAAAGAGTTCAGTAAATATATGGTAAATATTTAATAAGGTATGAGCTCTCTGGTTTCTTTAGCCTTTCTCTATTGAAGCTGACTGCATTAAGATTGGACAGAGAAGATTCCGGCACTCCAAACTCTGTATTGTTTCACAAACGTTTTTTGTTTACATTTAGCTGAAAGATAGTTTTGTGTGGCATTCACCACTCTTAGAAAAAGAAAAATACTAAGCTTGCTCTTTGAGTCCCACTTAAATACTGAATACCAAGACCTTTAATGATCAAGGAAGCGTCTTTTTAAGTGTCCTTATCGTGCTGCTTTGTTGATCTCTTTTCCTCTACTGAATAACAAATGTGATTAATCATTTAGCCCCGGTTTCACAGACAAGGCTTAAGCTAATCTTAGACTAAAATGCATATTCGAGATGTTTTAACTGAAAGCAACTTGCGCTTACATATCTTAAAATATGTCAGTGTCATAGTTTTGTCTCAAGATGCACCATTAATGTTTTTTTCTAGGGTACACATATAAAAGTTACTTAAATGTCCTAATTGACACTTCGCAAAGACCCGCCCCCTTTAGTTACCGTTGCTATGTCCGACAAGTCATGCACTCTCCCGCCACACATGTTCTCACAAAGTGAAAAATACATCGCGGAGCAAAGAGGACACTGACAACACGTCGACAGACAAGACAGAGCAGGTTACTTTTGATATGAAACAGCTTCATATTTAAAATATTGTAATTTTTAAAAGAAGTTTAAACAATAAATAACGTATAGCGTCTCTTTAATGTGTCGTGACAGATCGCTGTAGCTCCTTCAATTGGCTCGTGAACCGACCATCTCTTCATAGTTCATTTATTGCACCAAATAAACATGAATGGACATCAGAAGGAATGTTTCTTTAAGCGCAGAAAGACGTGAGCACACACAGTTTTTCAAGTTCAAGATCACCAACATTAATCTACTAACTCCCCTGACTGCTTTGTCAGGCAAAATGGCAGATTCGGGGTTATGATCGGTCAGGTCGCCTGTCAATCAAACTGCCAGCGAAGGGTCAAATTGTATAAACCCTGTCTGAGAATTGTCTTTTAGCAAAAGCAAAGACATTTAAAGGTGTGGTGAGTACATTTTAGTGACATAGAGAGCTATGGTGGCCAACACAGGTCAAAGATATCATTGTCTCAGACAGCAGAGAGTAGCCAGTAAGGCAAAAGCGCTCTGTAGATCAGTTTGTCCGAATAGCGCTACTGTAGAGTGCAAAATGGCCACTTAACATGTAAGGGGACCCGCAGCATATGCAGATATGAATGGGTCATTTTAAGCTCAAAAAACATAACGGTTCATTATGTAAGGTCTTTATACACCACTGAAAACATAGTTATGTATATTATATTGCATTTCTGTCAATAGAGCCTCCTAAAAAAAATACACATTGCACCTTTAAAAGGGCTTTGATTTGATCACTTCATGCATTTCTTAGGAATCAAACCCATGACCTACACTCTTAGAAAAAAAAAGATTAATTGGGGTTTTATAGAACCTTTTAGGAATTCCAAATATGAAGCACCTGATAAGGGTTAGGGTTATAAAGAACCGTTTCTTCTAAGAGTAGGTGTTGTTAGTACTTTGTTCTACAATTTGAGCAAACTTGTTTACCACAACATATGTGGCCTATACTTAAATCTAAAATGAAAATTTAAGTTTAAGCTTAAATGTATTATGGTAAACAAATGAAATAAGCTAATTATATCATCTTCCATTGCCACCCCAAACTTTTTATGGTAAACAAATAATTTAAACCATCAATAAATTTGGAAACAAATTTACACTCTCATAATGTGGGCTATAAAACGCTGGTATATGTCAAAATACACCGAGAATCAAAACTTTTGAAAGAATTACACCGTCGAAATCTGTGGTTTATGTAAGTGCAATTAGAGAAAAGGTCTCGCACAGTTACACAGGAATGTACCTGACATTTACTAGGTTTGTTCAAGAAAGCGCTGGCGTGTCCGGAAATGCAGTAATTTCATTCACAAGCTCGCATTAAAACCGATGGGACTGGGAGAAAGAGCCAGGAGAGCGCGCGGAGAGGAGCATTTCGACCAATGCTCTCTCATATTGACTCGGCGTCGGCGACCCGTTGCAATAAGCTTTGAGACTCATTTCCTCACGCTGTCATGTTTGGTCGAAGTATTAAGAAGAGAAACTCCAGCCGGTCGGTGAGTAAAGCTGTACGGGGTGTTTAGTTTTTAAAGACTTGTATTTTTACGCACTGTTACTCCACGCGCATCAGTAAGACATTCAAAAAAGCGGCTCTTTGTTATTGAGCTATTTGGACGGAAAATGAAAAGGCTGGATTCAATAAAACGTGTGCACTTTTGGAGCTGCTCTGTGATGTGTGAAGTTATGAACAACTAACACTCAGTGCTACATCAGACCGGTCCGAATTTTTAACAGGCGTTTGTTGTTGCAAAACATTGCATTTTATTGTCAGATGCGCAAAAGAATTATTCATCAGTGCTATAATATGACAACAATTGAGCAGACGTGTTTCTGTGGGAATTATTTTGAATGAACACATGTAGCCTATTTAACTCCTTTTTACAACAGAGACAAACTGCTTGTTTTTTCTAAAGAATAGTTTTAAAAAGTTCGTGAAAGTGCTTTTTCCTGGTCACAATTGTAATCTGTGGGAAACGACTCCTCATTCAGTTACTCAATAAGACCCAAAAGAAAGTTGCAAACAATAAAATAATTTAATATTTTATATGAGGCGAATGGGGTAACTTTTTAGCTATTTGTTTGAATGTAATTGTGTAGCCTACTTTAAAATGTTCAATTTTATGTGAATCAACCTGTCAAAATGGATTGTGACAACTTGCATGTTTACATGTATTGCGATCATGATTTATATGAGTGTAACCCTTAAAAATGAACCCTTTAAATAAGATATATGTTTCAAATATCTGTATTATAACACGGTCAACATGCTTCTTTTAACCCCCATATCCCATATGGAACTCTTTTTTTATTATTATTACTTTATTGCCTATCACACATTTTATTAATCATCATACATAAAGTATCATTGGAACGCTTACACCAGGGATTCCCAATCCTGTTCCTGGAAATCTACCTTCTGCAAATTTCAGCTCCAACTCTAATCAAACACCGGTCAAACTGAACCAGCTAATTAAGGGCTGTGTCCGATATCGCCCCATATACCCTTAAATAGGGCACTATTTGAGGGGACAGCCATTTGTAGTGGTGTCCGAAACCATAATGCACATTATCGAGTGCACTGATTCAATCTCACAATGCAACACAATATGAAGTGTACCACCGTTGTACGCTCAATGGCTAGAGAATACCCATAACGCTAAATGAATGCCCGTGTCTGATCAGAAAATGGTGTCTGCAGCTGCATCAACCATCCATCCATTTTCCAAACCGCTGGTACAATGTGGCTACAGCATAATATTGTACAAGTATAAAATCCTTTGTAATTTATTAACCGTTTAATTTAGGTTTATACAATGCCAGTTTGCTAAATTTCACATAATTATTAAATAGCAAATTGAAACTATGCAAACACCAGCACACTCTGCCTCTGAATTCAATGATTTGGAAAATATTCACAGAATGTGAATGTTTGTTCACACTGTGAGACCATATCACAGAAACGTATGTATACCTATTAAAAGATTAGTTCTCTTTAAAATGAAAATTATCCCAAGCTTTACTCACCCTCAAGCCATCCTAGGTGTATATGACTTTCTTTTTTCTGATGAACACAATAATCAGAGTTATATTAATAAATATCCTGACACATGTAAGTATTATAATGGCAGTAAATGGGACCAAAGAGTATAAAGCTGAAGAAAGTGCATCCATCAAAAGCAAAACGTACTTCACACGGGTCCAGGGGGTTAATAAAGGCCTTCCGAAGTGAAGCGTTGCATTTGTGTAAGAAAAATATCCATATTTAACAAGTTATAAAGTAAAATATCTAGCTTCCACCAGACCACCTTTTGTAATTAACTTACGAAGAAAAAGTAATCCTTATCGCAGTTCAAGATGCTTATGTTTTTAACTTACGAAAAAAGCTTAACTGACTCGGCGTGTGGAATGCGTTTTGTTTTAGATGGATGCACTTTCTTCAGCTTCATACTCGTTGGTCCAATTCACTGCCATTATAAAGCTTGGACGCATCAGGATATTTCTTAATATAACTCGGATTGTGTGCGTCAGAAATAAGAAAATAAAAATACTCCTAGGATGGCTTGAAGGTGATTAAATCTTGGGGTAATTTGCATTTCAAAATGAACTAATCCTTTAGGAACATTTTATGCACAGCAGAGTCTGTATTCTACATTTAGATGTTCTGTATGCTATAATATAAATGCCTATTTTCACAGATGTACGGCATAACTTGCATTTATATGAAGAATAACTCTTGTATCTCTTTCCAACCTCTGCAGCCCACTGTGCTTGATGGCCTAGAAAGAGGACAACCTTGTACCGTGTGTAGAGAACAGTGTCCTGGCTTCGTTCTGCATAAATGGAGGTGAGACATTAGATGTTATGTGACTTCATCATGCTAGTTGACTTTTGGTGCAGGAGAGTCCAAACCACAGATTTTGGTCGTTTAAGAAGTTATGTTGTTGCCGTTTTGGTCAGTATTGGATGGCATCAGCATTTATAAGCTCTTGAAATGTTCAGTGGAAATTTAGAGGTTCTTTGCCTTTAGACAGAGTTACCATAGGAGGATTCAGTAGAATTCGAATAGAGCTGACAGTGCGTGTCTGAGCCAGCAGGCAATTTGCAGGACCTGTATGCACAAAGATAACGGCGTACACTAAGCTAGCTATTCATGCTTTCCAGGACATTCAGGCTTCATTTTTGCTTGGGCGAGTCCAAAAGCCAACATTTTGTTTCTTGTTCAGAATTAAGTTGAACTAGAATTTGGTGGGGGGAGAATGTGTAGTACGAATATGAAAATAATTAAAAATGGAAAGGGGAAAAAAAAGTATATATTTATATATATTTGTTGTTCCAAGCCTGTATGACTTATTCTTCTGTGGAACACAAAAAAGTTATTTTTTTTTTATACAATGAAACTTTTTTTGCTTTCATTAGATACACAAAAACATTTCTTCAAAATATCTTTTTTTGTGTTATTCAGAAGAATTTAAGTCACAGGTTTGGAACAACATGAGGATGAGAAAATGTTGAGAGATTTTTTTTTTTTGAGTGAACTATCCCTGTTGCCCTTCTGTTTGCTTTATAAAGAAAGCAAGAAAGCTTCTATAGAGGCAGGGGTTGCTGGGATGGACGGTAAAAAGAACTGATCTGCCTGCTCTCCATTGCTGTAAACTATTACAGGGCAACAGTCAGCTCTGGAATGTGCACTTAATTGCCTGTCTTTTGCAGTGCTACAATAAAACTAAAGGTCTTCCAGACAAACTTAAAGCAGTCATTTGTAACATAGTTCTTTAGATGCGTCTTTGTGTGTGAGTGGGAGACCTATGGCACACCATGGGGTCTCTTAAACAACAGTAGCTCCTAAAGATTTTTATGAAGACTGTGAAAAGGCATATTTGAATGCAGATTGCTATCAGGGTGACTTTTGGTTTTGTGTGTGTGAGTGAAAGAGAGAGAAACCAAGTTTGTGTGACCATGATCTGGCCGTAGATAAAGAAAGCTGGTGTCCACACTTACAACATTGCATTTACATACACACATATTACCCGATGTCTTTTCTGCTGACTTTCAATAATCCAATTTATCTGTACTTCATATTTGTGTTTTTACTGCTGAACTTTATTCTTCTGCAGTCCAAAATGGCAGCACAGCTGCAAGGTTTGTTTTACAGTACAGGCATGCATTTGTACTTCCTTCAGCCTGAGGGTTATTCATTTCAAAGGCTTTTATATTTTTGTTATTAAAAAACAAACAAACAAGAAAGGCCCAGATGAGCTGCACTTGTATGCCTGCCTAGAAACTAGTTATACTGGTGCATCAGCAAGATGGTCGCCAAATGAACTAATCTGTCAAATAGGGACATTGCTTAAAAGCAGTGGCGTAGAGCATGGCTCTTATGAATTGGTGAAAATGAAAAGGCCATGTATCAACTTTTAACATCTGCACTCCCTAAAATGTCCTGAAATATTCATAAATATCTAAATATTAATGAGATGGTTGGAATATCTGCTGGAGCTGGGGTCTATTTTCCCTGCTTCTCTACCATTGTATAAAACCAAGAGGGTTTTATTACAGTATATGTCTAGTCAAGCTTTGTATTAGTAACTATTACACTCAAGAAAACTACTAAAGTTAAAGTAGTTTAACCACTGGACAGAGTTTGATATTTGTTTTTGGCTGGAATAAGAGGCATTGTGGACCAGATGTCATTCTTTTAATCAAAAGCGTGGATATATGAGACTTGTATTGCATAACTAAATCTAAATAAATAATTGTTGCTTCTAAAAGTAAATTAATAATGTTTTTGCCTGCCTAGGCTGCACTCCATCAGCATTAATTCTATGTAGAAGGAAGGAACCAAGATGGTGGCACATGTAACACGATGAGTTGAATAATTTATGAGAGCCGTTGGCTTGATTGATTTTCTTTGTGTTAATGAGTCTCATTACTGCCCCTATTAGCATCAGTGCTTTGAGTATTTGCTATCTGATCAGCCAGCTTATATGACCCACTTATCCAGGGGGGTATTCCAGAAAGCAAGGTTAACTCACCGTCACATATATCTTGAACTCTGGGTTGACTAACCCAAACCTTGTTTACTCGGTATGTTGGTTCCAAAAACCCATCAGGGAGTAAGTTCAGCCAACCCAGAGTATGTTCCCGGTTAACACACAAGACATTCTTAACTGAACGACGAATCTTCCTTCTTCTTTTGTTTAATGGCGATTTACATAACCTATTGTGCACATCGCCACCTATTTGGTGGTTGTAAAATCATTTTTTCATTCTTTTTTTTATTGAATAAGTAATTACTGAGAATAAGAATGGTATTGTTTGTTTAATGCTACATATTTAATACGATATCACATATGTATTTTATTATAGAAATTATAGAATAGAAAACGTCCTGTTTAAAAAAAGGAAAAAAAGCAGATCCATGTGTGAGATTACAATAAAATAAATACATATATTAGAATTGAAAAAACGTTTAAACATTATAATAGTGCTTTATATACATATATATAATACATATAATATGATATTATATACATTCATTACACACAGACTGATATATTTCAAATGTTTATTTCTTTTAACTGACAACTAAGGAAAATCCCAAATTCAGTATCTCAGAAAATTAGAATATTACTTAAGACCAATACAAAGAAAGGATTTTTAGAAATCTTGGCCAACTGAAAAGTATGAACATGAAAAGTATGAGCATGTACAGCACTCAATACTTAGTTGGGGCTCCTTTTGCCTGAATTACTGCAGCAATGCGGTGTGGCATGGAGTCGATCAGTCTGTGGCACTGCTCAGGTGTTATGAGAGCCCAGGTTGCTCTGATAGTGGCCTTCTGCTCTTCTGCATTGTTGGGTCTGGCATATCGCATCTTCCTCTTCACAATACCCCATCGATTTTCTCTGGGGTTAAGGTCAGGCGAGTTTGCTGGCCAATTAAGAAAAGGGATACCATGGTCCTTAAACCAGGTACTGGTTGCTTTGGCACTGTGTGCAGGTGCCAAGTCCTGTTGGAAAATGAAATCTGCATCTCCATAAAGTTGGGCAGCAGCAGGAAGCATGAAGTGCTCTAAAACTTTCTGGTATACGGCTGGGTTGACCTTGGACCTCAGAAAACACAGTGGACCAACACCAGCAGATGATATGGCACCCCAAACCATCACTGACTGTGGAAACTTTACACTGAACCTCAAGCAACGTGGATTGTGTGCCTCTCCTCTCTTCCTCCAGACTCTGGGACCCCGATTTCCAAAGGAAAAGCAAAATTTAATTTCATCAGAGAACATAACTTTGGACCACTCAGCAGCAGTCCAGTCCTTTTTGTCTTTAGCCCAGGCGAGATGCTTCTGACGCCGTCTGTTGTTCAAGAGTGGCTTGACACAAGGAATGCGACAGCTGAAACCCATGTCTTGCATACGTCTGTGCGTAGTGGTTCTTGAAGCACTGACTCCAGCTGCAGTCCATTCTTTGTGAATCTCCCCCACATTTTTGAATGGGTTTTGTTTCACAATCCTCTCCAAGGTGCGGTTATCCCTATTGCTTTTACACTTTTTTTTCTACCACATCTTTTCCTTCCCTTCACCTCTCTATTAATGTGCTTGGACAGAGCTCTGTGAACAGCCAGCCTCTTTTGCAATAACCTTTTGTGTCTTGCCCTCCTTGTGCAAAGTGTCAATGGTTGTCTTTTGGACAACTGTCAAGTCAGCAGTCTTCCCCATGATTGTGTAGCCTACAGAACTAGACTGAGACCATTTAAAGGCCTTTGCAGGTGTTTTGAGTTAATTAGCTGATTAGAGTGTGGCAAAAGGTGTCTTCAATATTGAACCTTTTCACAATATTCTAATTTTATGAGATACTAAATTTTGGGATTTTGGGGTGTAATGAATGAATATAATATACAAGTTTCACTTTTTGAATGGAATTAGTGAAATAAATCAACTTTTTTAGGATATTCTTATTATACAAGCACACACACACATATATATATATATATATATATATATATATATATATGTGTGTGTGTGTGTGTGTGTGTGTGTGTGTATGTAACGTGTATAATATATACAGTAACAAATTTAGTAACATTAATACAACTATTAATTAAATAACACACATCTGAATACTAACCCTCCGGAGCAGGTTATGTTCAGAGAGTAAGTTGCTATGGCTACTTACATACTCTGAAAGTTACTGTTTGGAACCGAAAGTTGAGGTTATCGGCTTACTTACTCTTAAACATACCTGGGTATGTCACATAACCTGCTTTCTGGAATACCCCCCAGGTTGGCATGTACCACTAGGTTATAGATGCTCTTTCATGTTGATTAAATGCATGTTATAGGATTTAGAACTCTTGACCTGTATATAGAATTATATTATACCACACATTTATTTATTTTTTCATGTCTATTTATTGATTATTAATTTTGTTTTTTGTAAATGGTGAAAAATCCCAACAAAACTACATTGCTCAGAACACATCCGTTTTTTGCTAAGGTTATATTTTGCTCAAAATTATGTCAATGATTTTACGATCTCTCGCAAATGTTTTGAGCCAGAGTTAGCCATAAAGGCTATTTTTCATATGTTGTTCCTGGCCAGTTCTTAAAAAGGCAAAGAAACGGAGACAAAATACTGATGAAAATGATTTTTAAAATGTCCCTAAAGGCAGTTGTTGCTGCAGGTAGAGCCACTGGACTCTGTCCTCGCAGTAACCTGCTTCAATCTGCATAACAGTGCCTTTCAGTGTGTTGTACAAGCGGCCCGGCCAAACCAATCCATCAGGGCGGTCTGGCACATTGAATGGGCCTTTAAAGTAAAGTCTTCTTTTCAGCCAGTCTGGAGGAGGAGAAAAATAGAGGGAAACCCTGCTCCTCAGACATGTACAAAGAGGGCAAGAAAGCATAACAACTGGTTCTTTTTTAGATTAGCATGGTCCTACAGAGCTGCTAAAACACATTCACCTCTAATGGAATGAAATCACTGTATCCACTCCCTGTGTGCTTTGAAGTGCTAACCAGATGCATTTATGTTGCTTGCTAATGCTTATTCCACTCATCAACTAAATGAGCTGGGGTTTTGTTGCTTAGGCAGTCATTTGAGGTTATTTTGACCAAGGATTGATATTTGGGGCCTGTGAAAGTAGATGGGCTACACTATAGCCATGCAGATGAATCACAAGTTGACCATTCAGATTCAAACAGTACTTTTACTGGGGGGTTGGGGTGTTTGCATGTATACGTGGTTGTCTTTGATTGGGTGTAATGATAGGGTCGTTTATTTGCCATTGTGGTCACGGAAACGGTGGGGTGGGCCACATCCATGCAAACTGAGGCCCACTGGATACACAAATGAAAGTAACTGCAGGCATGAGAAACTGAGGTTAATTTCTTTTTTTTAAAAAAAGTATTAAATTTAAATTATAAATATAAAAAATATATGTATACATTGTTACAAAAACTGTAAAGGAAATAACGTTATTATTTATTTATTTTGGTCTTTGTTCATTAAAGAATCCTGAAAAACATGCATCACGGTTTCCACAAAAATATTAAGCAGTATAATAATAAGAAATATTACTTGAGCACCAAGTCAGTGCATTAAAATTATTTCTGAAGGATCATGTGACACTGAAGACTGGATGCTGAAAATTCAGCTTTGCCACCACAGGAATAAATTACATATATTAAAATATATATAAAAATATAAAAAAATTAATATAAAATTGTAAATAATGTTTTACAGTATTACTGTTTTCACTGTATTTGATCAAATAAATGCAGTCTTGGAAAGCATGACAGACTTCTTTCAAAAACATTTTTTACCAAATCATAGACAATATTAAATAAAACTAACCCAGTTATGTCTTCTCCATTTACATTTTTCATTTACAATTTCATACATATTACTTATGCCAGTAGTTGATGGTGTATGCTGTGTTGTTGCACAATTGCCTATTAAAACTAGACTTTAGCTAGACAAGATTGATGTACAGCAGATCTTACCATCAATGATAGTGCTTGTTTATGGAGAAGAGCTTCTCTGGCATGAGGAGTTTTCGTACCAAGAGGCTTCCTTTTGTAAAGGTGCATTTGACCGTGCATTTGTGTCACAGAAATAAAAGAACATCTTTAGGGCTTGGTTTTATCACACCTTCATATTTTACACCTTCAAAGTAGCAGATGCTCAATGGGGCTGGAGTGGGTGTAATTGGAGAATGTTTTCATTCCTTTGTCTGTGAAGCTGTAGAGCTAATGATTACAGAGGAGTCTGTATGTGTGCCAGGCTTTGGGTACTCCATCTTTACCATAGTGATCTTAGTTTTCAGTACCCCATTATAATGTGTGCAAAAGAAGGAGAGGACATGATGACAGGATGAGGCCTATTACTAGTGTCACATTGCCGTCACTCCTAACTCTTTTCGAACAAATCTGCATGCTTTTATTTGGACCTTTTGTTAACTAAATCATGTTTCTGAACCATCAATTATCCTTCTGATGTAATTCCATTGCTGTTACAGTCTATTATTTTAAAAGGGCTGCTTTGATGGATTTTTGTTTTACGTCATTCACAACAAATAATTATATGTGGCAAAATTACTCAATCAAATGCCACTCAGAGGAGTTTTTAAACTCAGCTAGATGATTTTAAGCTCTTAATTATGTCATTTTGGCATTATGCAGGTAGGCTACAGTACATCCAAATGCAATTGAGTTTGGAGACTCAAATGCTCATATAATTCAGCTTTTTATATATACCAGTGAGAGATTTAAAGTTGAACCAAACGAAAATGGAGCGTCTGATTGTCCTTTTTTAACTTTCAGCCTATACCTCATCATCTCTCATATTTTAGCGCTGGTGGCTCAGTGATTTGTTGTTTGCTCTCATCAGTGAAAGACGATTTCAGTCATGGGTCAACATCATGCTCTAATAGGAAACTGCTGGATTTCTTTCCGTTATCATGCAGATTACTCCTTTTAAGTTTATTTTAGTTCACTGTATGCCTCACCACATTCTGGATCTGACAACAGTCCTTGTCACGTCAAGAGGCCTGTGACCAGGATCCTATGTACACCTGGTACAAGCATGTCTTAAATGTGTCTCCTGTGACCACTGGTGATAATTTCATTGAGAGTCTCTCGATGAAATGACTGTATGCATCACCTATTACTTTAGTGTGCTACTGAATGCTGCTAAAAGAAAAACATAATGATTGGATAATGGATGGATGGACAGATAAACAGGTAGGTAGATGGATGGATTGGCAGATGAACTGACAGACGGATGGATGGATGAGTGGATGGACGGATGGAAAGAACCTGATCATGGATGGATGGATGGATTGATGGTCGATGGATGGATGGAAAGAACTTGATCATAGGTGATAGATAGATGGATGGGTGGACGGATGGAAATAAACTGATCATAGATGGATGGATAGATGGGTGGACGGATGGAAAGAACTTGATCATAGATAGATAGGTAGGTAGATAGAACAGTGCTGTGCTGAAGAGATGTGAAACTGGATGATCAATGTGGCATGAAATTAAATGGATGAAATGAGTTATTCTACTGCAAAGACTAGTGATGTGTGCAAACAGAAGGCAGCAGTGCAGTTGGTGGAAGAGAACAGAGATTATAGCTGGTGGGGAGCTGTGTCTGGATGAGAAAAAAGGTAAAGTCATTCACTTTTTGTCCCTGAGCTCAGGGTCATGTTAGATAAAATAATTAGAGATCAAACATCTCAAGAGAATCTTTTCAGGTTAAGGCAATTCAGCACAGAAAAGCGGGATCCCGGCTGCCAAGAAATGGTCAGTTGTCTGCTTGGTCTGACCAGACCAGCTGCAGCTGCTAAAAACCCAGATCATGTCTTCATCACCTCAGCCAATTTAATAACACAAGAGCCTCAAAGTGCCACTGGAGTCCACACCCAGTTAAGTGATAGAATTAAACCATGGAATGCATGCGTATCAAATGCTACATTAAAATGCATTTAGTCCATATTTGGCTTTTTGTCTTCCATCTCATGCAGCTGGCACTAAAGACCCAGTTCTGAAAGCTCTTTAAACTTACTTTCCCCTCAAAACTCTTCTAACTACAAACAATGCTATTTTATGTCATGTTATGTCAGTTGTGTAAATATATGTGTGTGTGTACGTGTATGTGTGTGTATATTTATATATATTATACATTATATAGGGCATAAAATATATAATATAGAGCTGTGTACCATCAGTTTTTGGCTCCACTGAACTCCGATTCTTGGATGTAGGCTTTTGTCTGTATAGTAATCCATCTCAAGGTGTAGCGAATAAATGGCTGCAGGCGCTTTGGCTCTTCAACACTGCAGATCTGTAACACTGGGAATGAAAGGCTCTTTGACCGCATTCAGGATAGACTTTATCCTTGTGTCTCCAGTGTCCCAAGGATGTCAATTGTGAAGTGTGCACAGCAGGGCTATTTTCAGTGTTGTATGTTGTTAACATACATGAGAAAACACTTGCTAAAACAGCTTGGAAACTGCAGGTATCAGCACGGCTTCACTTCTTCCCTGCGTCACTTCAAACTCTCCTTTGATTTCTCTGTCTGTCATCTGTCTCTCACTTGCATGGAGAACTTTTACACGTTCTCTACAGCACTGTGGGTTGTTCTTGAGGCTGCAAATTAAAACTTTTATTGATCTCAACTTCTTCTTGAAACCATCCTGTTTTTTCATCCTCTTGACCTCTCAAATGGCTGTCCTTCATTAAAAACGGCATCTGTGTGCAAACTGTTCTATTCATGGGCTTTAAATGGATGCATGTGACTAACACTGCTGCTGGAAACCCACTGGAAAAACACGATTTTTATCATGAATGTGGGGTCAGGGCTAAAACATTAGTTGAGAAATAAAAACGGAATGACAGAATTGAAAGGTTATCCTATCAAACATTTAAAACACTTTATTAGAGTGCCTTGTTGAAAATTGTGCTTGACTGTATTTTAGGACATAACGGTTGCTAATTATAATGCATGTACTAAAAACATGTATATGTAAATTATATAAAAATAAGTATGAAAGGAATTTCATTATTACTTAATCATACAATCATACCAATATTATAATCAAGTCTCAATGTCAACATACATGTTCCTGATATTAAACTGATGTCACATAATTTCATTTAAAAAAAAAAATATCATGATTGCCCTAAAGGCACTTTCAAATTTATGAAAAGTGGTGGTTGTTCTTGAAATCCTTGGTTGCTGTAGCTTTGTGTCAACAGAGGGCACTATTGTATTTGTTTAGTTCATTGGAAGCACACGATTTAAACCTAATGTACTGGAGGTTATTTGAGTGTTGGAGCCAACATAAGCATTTATTTAAAATCAGTTTTATTTTAATACAGATGAATTGACCGTTTACCTGATCACACATATCTGTAGTTACCACTTTAGTTGTCTTTGTAAACATGAATATATGTTGTAATCAAAGGAAGAGGGTTATTGCTAAGATATTGCTCCATATGTGACAGAAGAAAGCTCAGCCTTAGAAGGCGAGGAAAGAATTAATATGAAATTAGATCTCATCCTCTGCATTACTGCAGAAACAGAGTTTGAATTGGTGATATATGTCCCTGTGTATGCGGTTAGAGTTATCAGAGGTGTAAAGAGTACCTGAAAACCATACTTGAGTAAAAGTACAGATACCTTACAGCGAAAAGTACTCCATTACAAGGTCTTGGAGTAAAGGTCTTAGAATAGCTATCTGATTTTAACCGTAAGTATTTTATTTGTACTCAATGTAGGTTTACAGATGCGCTATCCTCGATACCTAAGAGACATGCCAGTGAAAAAAAAGAAACAGATTAGTTTTCAGAAGAGCGATCACTTTACTTTCTAAAATCAGAATAAAACTGAGCACCTCAATATTGCAATAAATCAAGGTCAACACAACAGTCTCTTAAACATCTACAAACACTCAAGTCTCAGTTACGCTCAAGTGCTCAAAAAGTGCTCAAGTAAACCAATATCCTTCAAAAAGGTCTCTTCAATATAACAGATAAATAAAATAATGTTAAGTAAAATAAAATAGTCAAAGCCTACTTGAGCTGTACGTGCTGGTTCCGGCCTCATCGCATCCTCATCGCGTATATGAAACACCTGAGATTCACAACTACCTGCTAATGTACTCGCATTCACAAGTAGCCTTGTTGACAAGATTTGGTGAGGAAGGGCAAAACGCACAAGATATACTACCTTTAAAGCCCTGTAGATGTCTATCACTTTTTTTGTAGTAAATAAACTGCTACAGAAAAAGTTGGGTGCCATGCAAAATGTAATAATTGCATTACTTATCACAAATGTATTGGAGTCAAGAGTACATATACTTATTTAAAAATCTAGTCAAGTAGAGAGTACTTGAGTACAGTAACTAATTACATTTACTCAAATACTTTACACCACTGAGTGTTAGCATGTTAATGTACTTGGATTGCTTAGTGTTTCATGTTTTTTTGGGTTTTCACTTCTTATCATTCTGTCTAAAAGGAAAGCACAGGAAATGGCTCTTAATGAGATGACTGAAGCATGTCCAGTTTCCTGTGATCACAGACCAGGCGCTCTTGAGTCTAACTTTCACATATAAACACTTGAATGCACTTTTTGTCTTTTAACTGAACAGTGAAGAGATTAATACTGTAATACACAACTTTAGTGTCCTAATAAATCAGAAACTGTATGTGCATATTATCCACCTCTGAGAATTTGTATAAGACATTTTTGTTAAAGGATATATTTAAATTTACAATAAGCTCTCATTTGTTAAAGGATTAGTTCACTCCAGAATTAAAATTTCTTGATAATTTACTCACATCCAAGATGTTCATGTCTCTCTTCCTCGTCTGGGATTGTGTAGAGTTCTTTGAAACTGCAATTTGGACCCTCAACCCATTGGTAACCATTGAAGTCCACTATATGGATAAAAATCCTGGAATGTTTTCCTCAAAAACCGTAATTTCTTTTCGACTGAAGAAAGAAAGATATAAACATCTTGGAAGACATTGGGGGGGGGGGGGGATGAGTAAATTATCAGGAAATTTTAATTCTGGATTGAACTAACCCTTTAACATTTGTTAATGCGTTAGTTAACATGAACAAACTAAGTAATTTTTACAGAATTTATTAACCTTACTGTTAATGTTCATTAATACAAATGAGCACTGTATGTTCATGTTATTTCAGTGCATTAACTAATTACTTCTTTAGATTTTAAAAATGTATCAGTAAATGTAGAAAATAACATTAGTTAAGACAAATACTTCTACAGAATTGTTAATCTTATTTAATGTAGTTAATCTAATGTTAACAAATGAAACCTTATTGTAAAATTTAAACTAAATCATTATAAGAGAGACGGTTGGGTGGAATATGCCAAAACATTTGTGAATTCTCCTTATTTAGCCGACATTAGTGAAGTAGAAGAAACTTTTTCACAAATTCAGTATTATAAGGTGTTTTTGTAAGAAGGTCAGAAACAGAAATGTAAATGTAAGAAGCGGCTCTCATTCAAAATGCTGCCTTTTTCTTAGTGAGTCATATAAAGAGAAATGTTTCTAGGCTCCAGTTTCCAGGGTGATGGCACTATTCACACTCTTTTGGTGCCGTGACAACCACACTGGAAGGCAGACGAATGAGGGTGAGAGTGGTCAAAAATCAAACACGACACCCCCAGAGACGTGAACAAACAGTCTGAGGAGGATTCAGTCTTCTTCAGTTTCATCTCTCAATGTTTTTGACAGATCTCTACAGCTGTTTTGTAGATAAGCTGTGTTTTAAACCCAAAATCCGAGAGAAATGGTGAAAAAAGTCTCATACCGTTCTTATCATCCATGACAGTCCTGTTTGTTTGAAGTCCAAAATAATTATTTCTACATTGGGACAATGAGCCAATGAAAAGTTTTAAGCAGAACAATCCGCCTTCCCTTGTTCGTGCTTTGAGTCTCCAGCTGTTGAGCTCTGACATCCCCACCCAAACATACAACAGCCAAAATACAACAGTGTAAAATCAAAACCAGACGTGGCTTCTTTCCGTGGATTTTATGATAGATTATTGGTAATGTAAACAAACTTGTGTGAGGATCATTTCAAAGGAATCCAAGATACAAGAGAATACAGATAGCCTTCACTTGGTGACCTAAGGTGAGTCTCAGATTTGGCAGCTTTGCGAGCACGTACCCCAGAAATACGAAACTGGAGTCACCCCTGTACGAGGTCGTGCAGTTTTCAGCTGAAAGGCATTCATCTCTTGAAATGATATCTTAGTAGCTCCAGCAAGTTGCTGATTTTGAACATGAAAGCATTCAAATTTGTTTTGACTGGTCATGTGAAATTTAACACCAGCATTCTGCTGATGACATCACATAGCAATAAGTCAAGACAGGTTGAAGATAACAGGGTCCCATTTTATATTATCTACTATGTGCTAACATTCAAATGAATCATTTGACACTAAGCAGTTATTGTGTACATACACGTTTTACATTGTACTTATGTTAAAAAAAAACCTGCATTGTAATTACTTTTATAATTACAATGTTGGCCCATACCCACCTTTAAACCAACCAAATCATACCACCAAGCCTGTTGCCAATTTACCCGTATCCCACCTCAATAGCAGCAAAAGTGTTTTGCAACATAAACAAAATAAGTACTTTTTTTTTTTTATGTAAGGACATAGTATAATATAAAGTATAATATATAATATAAAGACATCTAATATAAAGTGTTGAGAAAGTGAAGCCAAGCGAGCTACTTGTTCAGGAAAAAAGAGGGTTAATTGTACAAAGGAAAGGCCAACTGTAAACTTCAAATCCGCAATTGCTGTAACTACATGTTTTATCTCCAACTGCAAAAACTGCGTTTGATAAGATTTGAGATCCACATGTTTTTCCACCCATTTATAACGGGTAGTTTTAACACTGGCATCCTTTTCCTTTGCTTTGAAGAGCATAGCCAAATATTAAAGCAGAGATATACACTGTACAATATTATGTCTCAAAATGTGCATTTTAGATTCTAAATTATGACATTAAAATATTTTTTTTGCTATAAAAAAATTAAATTTTAGTCAAAGTTTTAAAGGGACAATCAATTCAAAACTCCTGCTTTTGTGTTAACAGCATACAGAACGTCATGAGGGTGAGTAGATGACACATTTCATTTTTGGATGTACTCTCCCTTATAGTCTTTGAAGCGTTCCTGTGAAACAGCCTTACAAATGTGACGCACAGCCCCACATTATTAAAGCATTCCTCTCTCCTGTGCTCCGAGGAAGAACAGCCCTAATGATTCACGGTTACCCTCAGCTGTTCAGAAAGAAAGACTAAGCTGGTTTAGAAAGTCAAGAAAGAGAAAAGAAAGAAGATTGAGATAGGAAAGAGAGAGGGGTGTGATGACATCATCCTGGCTAGCCTGTATAGTTTTTATCACGGCATTCTTTTTATGGAGCAGATTAAACCAACGCTTATTCCATCAGTGCATCTGTGTCTAATCAGGACAGAGAGTTATTTGTTTCTCTAATGTTTTAAAAGTCCAACCCTGACTATGTTTATTGGATAAGTGTGTTGTGTGGGGGTTACTTATGCTTTGGGGACATAATTGTCCCCAGAAGTTAACTAAATCTGAAAAAAAATCCCTATGGGGACACATACGAATGGGTATACAATATCAAAACACTGCAAGGTTGACAAACAGCTGTTTTTGATAAATGTTTTCACCAAAAGCACAACATTTTTTTTCTTCTTAAACGATTACTGAAGTTGATGTGTGTGTGCATGTATGCATGTATGCAAATATGTCCAAAACTTCTAGAAAGTCTAGGTATTGACTGCAATTTGGATTTGAGATGAACAGCAATTGACCGAAGGGGAAGGGGGGTAGCACTTATTTTACAGTCCTGTTCCCCATGTGCACACTATGTACTTATTGTAGGAATTGCAGTAACTGGGTAATAACTCAGTACTAACCCTGAACCAACCTTTAAATCTAACCTTAACCCAACCTTATATTACCCAGTATTTTCTTAGGTAAGTAAACTGTAAGTACATGTAAGTGCACGTACTATAAAATAAAGTACAACCAGAAGGAGTGTTTCATGTGAATTTAATCCATTTAAATGAATGTTTCCTGTTCATTAGAAAGATGCTCTTTAGTAATTTGCAAGGTAGACACCCTGTTATTTATTTTATTTAAACTTTTGGACCAACACTGTTTTTAACAGATCATATAGGGTTAGTTATTATAATTGGCTTTATTTAGAAACAATGAAAGTTTAAGACATGTCTTCATTTAGATGGCTAATTAAACAAATAGGTGTGTTTGTGGGTTTATACTTGGCTTACTTCTAGAGACAAATTTGTCCCCAAAGTATAGCTAAGCATAACAAAACATCCCTTTAGGGACGTTTGCCGCCATTCTCATTTACAAAAAATAAATAGGGTGGGGGGTGAGTTTAGGTTAGCTTTTAGTCAATATAGTATAATATAATATAATATAATATAACCGGAAATAAAAGCCTATGCTGGTCTACAAATGCAAAGTGCAGTAACTACCCAACATTTACACTAAAAACTTTCAGTGTTTTTTTTTTTTTTAATGTCAATTGTTTCACTCTGTTTTTCTGAATATGAACACGTTCCATAGTCTACGTCTCTAAGAGACCAGCTGTCACTCATAACTCTGCTGTAAAATGTGTAGTTATTGTTTTGCTGTTATTGTAGGGTGTACCAATATTAAGATTCTGTCCGATGAGTAGTCTCGTTATGGCTAACTAATAAATAGCCACTAGTAAAACTTTGCGGCATTGTATCTAAATTAATTTTTGAATTTGCAGTCTTTTAAGCCAATAACCAATATGGTACCTACGTATTTTGCATCGCAAGCGTTTATAGCCAACAACATTTTGTAAACATGAGTGTGTTTTTTGTGCATTCCAGCAAGTCCATCATCTATTATCACAACAATCAACCCGTTTGGCAAAAGGATAGCCTACTCAAGCTCAAACATGTTGAGTGAACCTCTCAACTGCCTCTCTAGCTGCTTTGAAGAAGTACTTCATTACTTTCTTTACTTGGCCCTTGAAGGAGCTCTATGCCACTTAATCGCCTTTTACACTGTGTGCATTTGTCTTTCCTCTACTCTCTTACACAGCAGATAGGTCTGAAAAATGGTTCCATGGGGAGTAAGACAGGCATTGGATAAGGACTTTCTCTTGTTTCTCCATCAGATGGCATTTGTGCTCTCATCTCTAGTGCGTGTGGGTGTGTGCGTGTGTGTATGTGTGCGCGCGTGTGTGTGTGTGTGTGTGTGTGTGTGTGTGTGTGTGTGTATATATATAATGTGAATTGGTAGACTCAGCAGATGCTGGGTGATCATGCTTTCCTGGCCTGAGGCGAATGCTTACCATGTGCACCATGTGTTTGCGCTTGTGTGTATGGGTGTAGCCATGCTGGTAGATTTGGGTGTAGTCTGCATGTGCACTGGGGGCCTCCTGTACGTTTGCTCGAAGTGTGAAAGTGCGACATCGGTGCCAAACGTGTGTAAAGCAGAACGTCTGTCATGCTGATTATCTAGTCATATGTTACACAGTCTGCTGGCTGGAATGTCTGGGTACAGTTTGGTTCACTGAGTGAAAGGACCTTAGTCAGAAATTATGGCATATTATATTGATTCAGTTCCATTTTTTTTTTATGGAAAAAAATGTTTGTGTATGTGTCTGTAATATACACATAGAGACATATAATGTTTGTGTGTGTGTGTTCTTTTAGGAAACATTTCTTTTTTTGAAAAAGTTGTGCTGCTTAATATTTTTGTGAAAACTGATCTTTTGTAACTTTTAATTAATTGGTTTTGTGTAGGGGTAAAATTTTTGAAAAATAAGTATAAGAATTCTTATTGACCCAGAACCTTAATTTCCAAAAACAAAGAAATATTAGTTATGAGAATTAGATGTGACCTAGAGTACAACCAATATCATGTGTTCAATTAAATACGACACCAAATTATGCTGCCTTTTATCCTTTTTTTTTTCTTTTTCTTTTGCCTTTGCCTTTTATTCTCTTTCAACTCTCTCTCTCTCTGCCTCTTGCTGTTAGGTTGCCATAGACCGCAACTTCACCTTGACAACAGTCCCTCCCAATACCTTGTTTGAATTGTAAATGCTAGCACACTTACAAGCTGTGCACCTTTAGTATGAATAATGAATATACCCAGCAAGTAGAATATTTGCTGATGTGTGCATGAACTGAAAGTTAACACTTCAATAGTGCACTATACCATATCAACATGTTTTGTGGATCAGACAAATTCAAAATGAATCTCGTATACCGGCCTAATAATATTTATCCTCATAATCTGTAAATCAGAGACGCAGTATTTAAAATGGTGAGAAAAATAACGTGCAAAATTTTTGTAATTTTCTCAGTGACCAGACATTTTCTTCCAAAAGTTAATACCTAAAGTGTGCTCTTTAAAGTTATCTTTAACTGGCAAAATGCTGGCTTAGACAAAGTTAAATAAAAAGGGACCCTTCCGCGGTCAGATATTACCATAGTACATGAATCAAAAGGGGAATTTTCTCTTGCAGAGTTTTTATAGATTCTCCTGTAAGTCCAGGTCATTGTAATGCAGTGACTGTGTTAGCCACTGAGATCTAGTGCATATATTAGCTGAAGGCAATGCACTGTCTGACTTGATTAATGACAGCAGACAATTGACTGTAGAGCCGATGGGCCTTGCTGCGCAAATACAATAGGCTTGCCATGAGGACACGCACACATTCGGAGAGGCCTAGATCCGCTGGGGTTAGTCTTTATAGAGCATTTGTGATCCAGTAAGGGACATTCCATATGGTAAAACTATCTTTGGGGAGGTTTTATGAAATAAATTAATATTGCTCCATTTGTAAAGAGGAAATAGACTGTTATAATGTATTTTCCAGCAGCTTTTACTAGTGAAGTGAGAGCAGAGACCTCCGGCTTTGTCTCCTGTCCATTGTGTCATCAAAAATAATACTCGTAATTCTCTCTAGCATGTGCCAGTAAAGTATTCATA
The DNA here is from genome assembly GCA_038088235.1 of Zacco platypus. Classification (NCBI taxonomy): domain Eukaryota; kingdom Metazoa; phylum Chordata; class Actinopteri; order Cypriniformes; family Xenocyprididae; genus Zacco; species Zacco platypus. Next base: position 13,257,518 of record CM076064.1, on the reverse strand, counting down.
GTCATGAAGTTTCAACGAGACTATGCGACACTTCCTAACAACATCATGATGATGTTCTAATGACAAGACAAGTGAGTGACACCTTTGTAATGGCACTTATAATTCTCAGTTTGTCTCGACTAGATGTTTACAAATGTGAAAAACCGCTACAATTATGTTTTGAAAAAAAAAAAACTCCCATTGTCAGTGTGAGATCGTGTCTTCTGTTCTTGACTGATCAAAGTTGTGTGTATGCGAACCTTAAGGAGGCTTCCATAACAGGATTTGATGAGACTAGATTTTGAAATCCTTTAGATCATACTTTGTCTCTGACAGCAAAATGTTCAGCTATTTTTGGAAACCGAAACGCAGTCATCCTCATACATCTTCAAAGGCCTGCTCATTATTGATGTCCCACAAATGATGCGGAGTATATTTGTTCTAATCTCCATAAAGTGTAGCTAATAAAAGAAGTAATCATGTATAATCTGCATAGGAGATTTATATTTATAAGTCTTTAGAAGATTATATCATCGTTGAGGACATAATGTGGGATTATACTTTTTGTTTGATGAGCTATGTTTATGGAGTTGATAGATAAATGATAACCGCATAAGTTTAAAGTACTAGTAAGTGTGTATTTTAGAAAAAGACAACTTTTAGGAGTGTGCTAGTATATTGTTCAAAAGTGTGAGATCAGTAAGATTAAAAAAAAAAAAAAAATATATATATATATATATATATATATATATATATATATATATATATATATATATATATATATATATATTTTTAGCATGGCCAAACATGACAAATCTTTTATAACATAACATATAAATGTCTTTAATATGTTAAATAAATGCTGCGCTATTGAATTTTCCACAAAAAGTTTCCAAAAAAAATATTATGCAGCACTGTTTTCAGCATTGATAATAAGAAATGTTTCTTGCACACTTGTAAAAAGATTGATGTAAAATGATTTCTGTATGATCACGTGACTCTGAAGACTGGAGTAATGGCTTCGGAAAAAGCTTTGAATTAAATTACATGTAATGATATATTGAAATACAAAACATTGTGATAATATTGTACATTGACAACAGACATAGACTTAAATCCTTAAAAGTCAGATTGGAGAAGTCCGTGGTAAAGTTGGGTTATTTTTAGCGTTATGGGATAGAAAATATAATTAACTCAGTATAAAAAGAAGTCAATGGAAAATCCCCACCGTGACACGTTTGTGAGCTACTGAGTGTGTTATGAGCTCTTTGATTAGGGCTTTGCTTGACTGCTTGACTCAACATTTACATAGTTCAGTTTAATCCTTAATGACCATCTGTTGTTTGACCTACTCCTGTGTGGCGAGGAGACTTGTAGAAACACACACATATTAGCAGCACCGTCTCATTTGGCATGTGCAGGGCATCGTATCTTTAGCAGATCCCAGCTAAGTGTCATATTTCAGGTTAATAAGGTTAGAGACTATAAAACACTTCAATAATTAATGTCCAGCAATTAATTCCGTTCTGTATTCATGTTCTGGGATCAATAAATTTCCATCCTTTTTCATTAATTACCTCATCCACGTGTGTTTTCAGTTTACTTTGCTTTCACATGAAACTCCAGGTGTTTTTTTGTTTTTTTTGTTAGGATTAGTTCATCTGAAGATGCTTCAGAGGCTATTAAAGTCTGTTTTATTTAATGAAACTGATTTATTATAGGTGCAAAAAGCAATTCTACCTGCTTGCTCATGTTGCCATGACAGTGGATCCAAACCAACTGCAAAGGTTGAGCCGAACTTGAATTAACCTGACGGTCTCCTCCTGATTGCTCTACCTATTCATTGCAATCAGTTTCCCCCTTGATGACTTGATTTGCTTTATTCAATCAAATCCCTCTCCTCTCTAGTCAAGCACATAACTTGACTCATGTCTGTCTTAAATCTGCAAGAGAAGGTGAAGTAAAAATATGAAAATAAAATGTTCATTACCATAGAAATGTTTTGAAAAATGTTTTTGAAAGGAGTCTCTTATGCTTACAAAGGCTGCATTTATTTGATCAAAATACAGTAAAAATATTTGTTTTCAATTTTAGTATTTATGAAAGCATTTATTCCTGATACAAAGTTGAATTTTCAGCACCATTACTCCAGTCTTCAGTATTGCACGATCCTTCAGAAATCATTCTAATATGCTGATTTGATGAATTTGGGACATTTTGTAAAATGCAATATCAAAATCAAGAATCTGTGATTTTGTTAATACTCATGAACCTTTATTTAACTGACAAAAGGTACAAAGAAAAGATTTCCAATGTTTTCACTGACCAACTTAATTGTATTTTGTGAATATAAACAAAATTTCATTTTGATGGATTTAACACACTGCAAAAATGTCGGGACAGAGGCAAAAATAAAAGTGAAAAGATTATAGAATATCCAAACTGTTTTGAAACGGTCCACAATAAGCAGGTGAATTGGTAATATGAGGATATCATTATTGGATAAAAAAGGAGCGTCCACCAAAGGCTCAGTCTTTCCAAGCGAAGATGGGTCTTGACTCATCACTTTTGGCCAAATTTCATTAGAAATTGTCAAACGGTTCAAAAAATCACATTTCTTCATGGAAGTTTGCAAAGAATTTGGGTCTCTCCATCTACATCATATTGTGGAAAGATTCAGGGAATCCAAAGAAATCTCATTCTGCATAGGGCAAGGCAGGAAACCTGTGCGTGTGCGTGACCTTCGAGCCCTCAGATGCGTGAGAAACCGTCATGTTACTGCATTTAATATAGCCACATGGCTAGTACTTTGGAAAACTGTTGTCACTTAACACAGTCTGCCGTCTGTCAAGAAATGCAACTTGAATCTCTGTTTTGAAAAGGAAAAAGTTATATATCAGTTCAGTGCAGAGATGCTGCCGAGTTCTCTGAACCCAAACTCATCTCAAAGGGTCGAAAAGAGCATGGAAATGTGTGCTGTGGTCAGATGAGTACATCTTTCAGCTTGTTTTTGGGAAAATGGACACTGAGTTCTCAGTCCCAGACAAAAAGGACCATCCAGACTTTCATCAGCGACAGGCGCTAAAGCAAACATTTGTCATGATATGGGGGTTCATCAGTGCAAACATTACAGGTAACTCGCATAAGTTTTGTATCATGTTAATGAAGTTTAATCACTAAAATCTGAAGTTTGAGGAATTTGACCTCTGTTATAAATGTCTGCCATGGCAGTTTCACAGTTATTTTACACTTTTTTTTTAAATGGAAAATGTGAGGTTAATCCATTTCTCTGGTCATTTAATGAACTAGAGAAAAATGTGGCTTTTTCTTTTTATTTTCTCACTTGCTTTTTCTCTTTTCATTTCTCTTAAGGACCCCTACCACTTTTCTCCCCCTCACCAAGCACTATATAAAAGACTTTCGACAGGCTCCTTCTTGAACACCATGCAGGAGCCTGTAAGCCAAGCTCACTTTTCTTGGCTGTCTTCCCCGGTGTTCAAATTTGCATAGAAATAATAATGAATTGAAAACCAGTCCGGCTAATGTTTCAAATCAAATTAGGTCATTGTGCGCAGCCCCACCAGGCCTGGAGGTCTCCTTTCTTAATTATGAGCATAGTTCAAATCCTTGAAACAAGGAGTATCCAAGAGCTTGGCAGTGGATACTGAAACACTTTGTGATTTGTGTTGGACTCGACACATCTCGCATATGGTACAGTAGTACATGCCAGAAAATGTGCTCCTTTGAGAGGTACATATATTCTTCACCTCTGTTGAAGCATTATTGCCTTGTGCAGAACCACCAACGAAAATGTTTTTCTGGGAATGACATGCACGGATGCTGTTGATGTAAGGCTTCTTGGATAAATTATTATGAGTTTGCGTGTTCTCTCTTTCTGCTACCAACTGCCTCTCATTTCTTCTGTCTCTTCCGTTTGGTCCCTCCGTAGACTTGTTCTACATTTAAGCTGAGACATTCTGTTTAAGCCTGTTATACAAGGGAGTGATGTAAATTTTTGATCTGTGGGTTATAAGCAGATTCGTAACTCATATTCGTATTAGTATTCGTCCCAGGCTCTGAGCTTCACACCAAGCAGATTGTTTTTACTTTATTAAAAGTCACAATTTATTAGGCCTACTTACTACTTTTGGTCTTGACTTCTGAGGATCTCTTTGAAGTGGAGCAAACTTGCCCACCCAGTCGAGAGCACAAGGGGTTTATATATCATGTTGAATCATTTTTAAAAGTTGGTGGTCTGTACATTTCTCCATTTTCTACATAACTTCAACTTTAACTTTGTGACATGTGCATAAACTTTTTTAAAAAATTTAAAGTTTGGTGCTCTTGTACATTTTTTAGCTTTAACTTTAGTTTGTTACCTCGAAGTATAAAGAAAAAAAAAAAGAAAAAAATGTTTTTTTCTATTTTTTGACTGATATAGCATATTGAGTGAGTATTTCCCCCCCTATATTTCTAAATGATAATTATTTTATTTCTATGATGTGTGTATATATATATATATATATATATATATATATGTATATGTATATGTATATATGTATATGTATGTAAGTATGTATGTATGTATATATGTATTATTTATGTATTATATTAATAATAATACTAATAAATAATAATAATTGTTATAACGCTTGCTGCTAGGCGCCAGTGTTGGGGAAAATAACTTTTAAAAGTAATGCATCACAATATTGGGTTACTCCCTAAAGAAGTAACAAATTGCATTAGTTACTTTTTATGCAAACAAACAAACAAAAAGATCTATTTCTTGCAAATGTCAAAGCCCTTTCACACCAAAAGAGAAATGAATAAGCCTCAGGCTGAAGGAAATTCAAATTCACACCTGTAGAGTAGAGGGGGCAGCTCAGACAAACCTTTCAGCTGTGCTGCCATTATGGATTTCAGAAGAATAGAAGAAGTATATCTATACAGGTGGAGCTGGGGAAGGTGGAGGGCTTCTGGAAGCACTTTGCAGATTTGCTAAGAGCAAATGCTACCAGTATTTCAGTATTTGAATGTTGAGCCGCAGCTCATTGGCCGCCAATGTAACAGCAACCAATTAGCTGCGCTATGTAGATAACGATGTGATCGCACCCAAGAGTTAAGGATCAGCCCGTGCCATCTAGAGTTTTATGACAGAACTTTGTATTTTTATTTTAGTCTAAACTTTTTTTTTTTTTGGCTTGACAGCTAATTGTTTTACTAAAGAAGAAATAACTAATTAAAAAATAGTAGTAGTAATAATAAAAAAAAAACATTTTTAATCTTTTAATAATTTTATGAAATGTGTTATTTTATGTTAATGTAGGCACCGTTTATTCCTGACAGCTGAAATAATTTGCACCATATAAAGGTCAAAATTATTCAGTATTATGTTAAGTATATACGTTTAAATATTGCATAGTATAGAAATAAAGTATTAAAGCATTGGTATTATCACTTTGGCGTTTTTCTGTTTGGAATATTGCGGGTTATTATCGTGCCAATGTAACACAGGTGATTGTAAAGCTCAAAATTCAATATTATGATCAAGTAAATATTTGAATGCTTTTATTGTTATACATACACATACTGGCACACACGTATGCTTCTTGCACAAAAAGAGCAGTTAGATTTGTAGTTGCTTTTGAGTTATGAAGGAAAATGTAAAACATATTTCAATTGTCTCCCCTACATTGCATTCGTGTGTGCCCCAGTCCTTGTTCCAAGTGGTGTAAATTAGCTGTCTAATTGCTGGCAATGAGGCCAAGAGCCTGGGGAGAGGATTTTGGGATAACCTGTTGCTCAAGCACCAGAGGGAATGATTATCCAGACACAAACACACACACATACATACATACAGACTTACTTTGAAGTAACTTCTCTCTTTTTATCTCGCTCTTGCATTTATTTGCATCCGCATGATTTGAGCCTTTGTAGTGCAAAACCGAATCGAGTTTTACCTCTCTTTAATGAGCTCCCATCCAGTGCAGTGAATATTTGTGTGAAGTGAACCACCAGCAAAAAGAGTTTAGATGGATGGATTTTGACATCAGATACACAAAGTCTTGTGGATTGTGTGAAGAGATGTAAAAAAGTAAAATCTCATTGCCAGTGTGATTCATGCCAGCCACAAGCATCAGTTAACATATTCGCCCTCACTGCACTTATATGATAGATCTTCCCCTTGAGCTAACTTTGATATGGCTTTCTGACCTCTGCAAGGTTCAAATTAGCTGCGTAATCTTCATAAATATCAGTCTGACAGCTCGCGCCTCGAAACCTGCTTGGAAATGAGCTAGCTCACACTCGACTGATAATGATTATATGGACTGAAATGTCTCCCACAGTCTCTGCGTGCACATCTGCTTCACACATTTGTATACTGCGAGTGATTCAGGACAAATTCATGTTAAGTGTTCATTTTCTCTGCTTTCAAATTATCTTGTCTCTTTGAGGGAGAACAAACGGGAAAGTCCCGTAATCTCACTCGGTATCTTTTACTTGACCGGTCTTATTATGTCTACATTGCACATGGTTTGATTAAGCATTTAGGTTCAGAGTTACAATTGGAGTTAAGCTTTGAACAGTAGAGCAGTAGACATGATCAAGGTGTCATGGTCTTTTTTTTTTCTTAAATGTTAGTGTATTCTGATGCATGAGTTTTATGAATGCTGAAAATATCATGAAAAGATTGATTGTTTTCTTTTTTTTTTTTTTTTTTGCAAATCTGCTTTGACCTTCATGTGGCCTCAACATCGACTCAGGCTGATTGTTTGTAATGAGAATTTTCTTTCTCTTTTTAAGCTGTCATTGTTGCAGCCACTTGGGAATCAGTGGCTCATCTTTGAAAAAATTGAGCTTGAGAGGTGTTAATGTAAAGATAAGGGTGCTGGAGAGAGGGAATTGAGGAAATGAAGTATTTTCACATTGTCAATATAACTCACATTGTCTATGTTAGGCATATAAATGCATCCCACGTTCAACCATAGCCTACAGATATTCATCACTGATAGAATGGGCTTGAAGACATGGAATAGAGGGAAGTAAAGAAGGGAGGATACACGTTAACCCTCATGTACTGTTTAAGTCCCACCAGGTTGATATTTCGTTAAATAATTGATTACAAATTAAATTTCTAAGTGTATGCATTGCAAATATATAAAATATAAAATATATAAAACATGCTAATATTCATTTTAGCTAGGGGTCAGATTGGAAATGAATATTTTCATTAATATTCACAGTAAATATTCAATCAGTATCTGCTTATAGGCTTTGTTTAAAAGTCAGTGGAAAGTATTAAATAACTGAAATGGAAAATGAAGGTTAATTTAGTTTTTATTTTTAGGGATGCACAATGCATTATTGGTTTCAGCTGATAATTTATTGTCTTCAGTTGATGTTTTATATGTGCCTGCTTATTTCCTCTATTTATACATTTATGTAACATTTGCTGCCAGCAAACACTCCTTTAAAGTTTATTTAAAATCTTTTTAAAAAAAAAAAACTATTTAATGTGACTGGTAAATATACAATTGTATAGCAAATTTAAAAATGAATATTCAACTGTAAAATTCACGTGAAGCATTTCAAATGATTGAGTTTAGTTTTTATTTTATTATTTATTTTAAAAAATTGTATAAAATTTTAACATCTGTCATAACAAATCATTTTTGGTGTGTCGAATTTTATTATCACTGCACCTGTAATTTTTTTTTGAGACCCCAAGCATAAAAAATGTACAGTAAATAAAAAAAATAAAATAATAATAAAAAAACCTGAGGGTTAATTGTGACTTTTAGGCTTTGGAGCCTAAATTTTGCAGGTAGGTTGTTGATTTTTGCGGCCAAAATGCTACTATCATTGCAATAGTGCAGGTCATTAAGTGAACAGAAACTTTCAATGAGAGACAAGCTGGAAAGTTTTATTCAATTATTTTAAATAATAACGCATTTGACTTTGAAATCCGCTCGAGTGCCTTGTTTGAAACTAATAATAGCGCTGTGTTTGACAGGCTGGCATTGTGCACCCATTTCTATAAATTGCTCAGAAGTGAAGGAGCCCATTTTAATAGCCTTTCAATGCTGAAATGATTGCATTCATGGCAAATTGCCTTCTTCATTGTTTCTCATCAGTACAAGGAAAGAGAGAGAGAGAAGGAGGGGCTGTGGGTTGGTCATTGTTTGGAGGGGAGATGTCTGAAAGGGGTCGCGTTTCAGTGTTCCTCCGTCTCTCTGGCTCTTCCTGCTGCCTCCTTATGATTAAATCATTCCCAAGCTTTCTGACACAGCAACACACATGCACACCCAACACATGCACCTCGGGGGAGAGCGGGATGGATTCCACACTTCATAAAATAAAAGAAAACAAAAGAAGAAGAGTCTTTCTGTCTGTCTTCCAGACCAGGCCGTGGATAGCTCTTTGTTCTCAAGGCAGACGGAAAACCAGTTGGCTCTTATTGCAAGCTTCTTCGCGTTTAATTCCCTCCTGTCCCTCTGTTTCTCTCTCTCACTCACTCACTCACTCACTCACTCTCTCTGATATATGACATCTGTTTATGTGAAATTGCATTTCAGTGGGTCCCGTGTGGCAGCCGGTCATACGTCTCCTGTATTTTATTCAGGGTTGTGCAAAATTCGGAATTTAACAATTGATTCTCTTTCAATTCATGAGTTGTAATTTAGTTGGCCACAGGCTCCACAGGATGTTGAATTGAAATTTAAATTGGAATGACAGGTAGAGGAATTGTTCATATCAAAGAAAGAAAACAAAAAGGGAATGTCATTAGTCCAAAACAACAAATTTTGTGGGTGTTCTGTTTAATTGTTTGTCTATATTACGTTATATTATATTAGATTTTACAGTTTATTTACATTTAAACATTGACCATTCATATAGTAATAATTCAGTAATCAATCATTTGAATTCTGTTATATACATCCTGTTTGTTACTCCTGATTGAGTTCTCAATGCTGCACAACCCTTGCCTTGTTCTCATTGTATAGGGGAATGTGAACTACTAAACAAGAGAGGTTAAGCCAGAGAGAGAGATGTGAGTAAAGTGAAAGAAGGAAAGCAAAAGATAACAAGAGCGAGAAAGCCGAGCAGGCACAAAGAAGGTGGTCTCCATGGTCTCGTCTTGGATAAAACTCTCTGATGCGTAACTGGCAGATGGGCTGACACAAGCGCTGTGAACTTTACACTTCACTGTCAGTAAGTGGATTGCTTATTTCCACATGGCAGTTGAACTCCATAAAAGTCTATCTCTCGCTCTTGTGAGTGCAGTTAATATCTCTTGTTTTCTGTATCCTCTGGTGTTTTACCCCACTTTTACTCTCACAGTAGCTCTGTTCTGAGATCACTCATGTTATATTTTGGCATTGCATGTATACCTCAAGGGATAGTCCACCAAAAAATAACAGTTCATTTACTCATGCTCCTGTTGTTCCAAACCTGTATGGCTTTATTTGTTCTGGAGAACATAAAAAGAGGCGTTTGAAGAATGTTCATGCTGTTCTCTTAAACATGCAATGAAAGTGGATTGGGACCAAGACCTGTTAATGTCTAAAAGATCAAAAAAGTACAATGAAGCATCATAATTGTGGACTGTCCACTGTTTGCCAAGTCTTCTGAATCCATGAGGAACAGACTCAATTTATGTTGTTATTCACTGAAAATCTTGTTTGACAGCTATGGTCACCAATCATTTTCATTATCCACCTGATTCTTGACAAGCCTAGTGTGTTTTGAATTATGGGTGGCACTCCCGGTTTTGGGAACTTCAATTCAAAAAGAATCATTTCAAATCATAATGTTGGCCTAAAAATAAAGCTTATCTGTCAGTTTGCCTGAATGAGCTGTCAATTTTCCTTCATGTTTTATTTTCAGACATCATGATAACAACATAACGCTTATATTTTAGTGTGACATGTTATAACAAGAATATCTATGGTAAGAGCTCTTTTCAGTCGCTGAATTCTTTTCCTCATGATTATTTTTCTTTTTTTTAACCTTTGCATTCTGCTGTTATAGTATGAAAAAGGACAACATATACTGCACATTTGTGGTCTGTTTTCTTCTGATTTAATTTACGATATATCCCATCAATAATTCACTGGCATGTACAAAGAATCTTGTTTTTCTTCTCAAATCCTCGGTCTCTTTCCAGGTTTGTTTTCACATGTAAATACAATTTATTATGTCAATATGACAGAAAACACTTTGAAATAGTATCATGGAATGCTGAAGTTAATGAATATTTTTGATTAAGGCAACGTATGTTACATAAAAATATCACTGTAGATTTTATATATATATATATATATATATATATATATATATATATATATATATATATATATATATATATATATATATATATATATATATATATATATATTTATATTATATATCCCATCCGTTATTCATGGTTTGTTCAAAGTACCTTGTTGATGCTTTTACAATTTTAAATGTCTGTTTAATGTTCAATGGTTGAAGGGGGAGTAGAATAATGTCATCTCATTGTACAGAGTTTATAAAAAATAAAAAAATGTTATTACATTCATACAGCAAGCCTTTCACTGATTGTTTACAGCTTAATGGAAGTTACACCCATAATTTGCACGAAGCGTCATGGGGCGTAGGAAAAAGGTGGATGTGGAAACTCCTTTGCATTTCATGGTTCATTTCAAATCCTCATTCAAAATACATGAATGTGATTTAAATGATGATGGAATTTTTCTGTTTCAGTCAACTATTCTTAAAGAATCCTGACTAAAGTGTGCAAATCCTGAGGCTTATCGTAAATTCATTCATTCCACCCATAAGAGATTCGATCGTACCAGATCTTTTCCCAAATAGCCTTTTTCTCCTTTCATGTTACCTTTTTAATGCATATGATGCAATATCACCAAAATGAAATATTCATTAAACCAGCCCATGTCTTCCCAGAGGGAGAATAGGCTGTTTTTGCTGTATTTGGTCAGTAAAGATCAATGATATGTGTGCTTCCCTGTGTGTGCACCGTAATGTGTCGACCAACAGACCATGGCCTCTCCTGCTGCTTGTCAATAGAGGTAATATTTGCTGATTGATTTTGTCACAGGATGAAGTAACCATGATTGGATACTGTTTTGTGAGTGTTTGGGAGAGCATCATATGTCACATTCAAGAGGTCCGTAACAAGGAACCCTGCCAGCAACAATAGATTCTGAAAGGAATTTACCACACCTACTCAATTCTGTGGTCGGGATTACTTGACTGGTCTATTGTCTGGGTCGCTTTCAAGGCAATAGGTCTTTAATTACAGCAGGAAACCTGTTTTGTATCATTGGAGATGGTTTAATGGACTATTGTTTGGCTGTTCTACAAATGGCAATGCTGATAAGATAAACAAGCTTTTTGTGTTTACACCTACTAACCAAAGAATCCTTTTAAAAACCAAGTAGAAAAACCCAAGAAAGCTTGTTTGGCACAGTTTCCATCCATCAACCATCATCTTTGGTTCTGTATTTAGATCTTACCATCAAACATTCGGTGATTCTGATGTGGTTTGAGTTTATTTGTTTTGGGTTTTTCGTTAGTTAAAAGCCTCTCTAAACCCACATCATAAAAATAAATCATTTTAGGAGGTTTCTGTACATATGAGCTATTCTTAGCAGTGCTATAATGCCATTAGCACACAAAGAGTTAAAGTGAAAAAGCATCAACCATTCCCAGAACGCGTTACAAAACCAAAAAGGTCCAAAAATGGTCATGTCTTTTGGGATATAAACATCTGAGATTTGTCATTTTGTCTGCTATGTGTTTCACAAGGAGTCTGTTATCATTTAGGACATTCTTCAATGCTGAATACTGTCAGCTCTCTGAATATGCTGATGCCAGGCTTTCCAGGAGAGGTCTTGAGTCACATCTCCGCTGACCTTTGTCCGATATCTCTCCTGGCGGTTTTAAACAGAGCGTGCTCTTGGAAACTTAATTTTATATGTGCAGTCTTGTTTGAGTGAGCCATAGACAATAAAATGGAGAGGAGAAGTAACTGTCAATCTCTCCATTTTAGAGACTGGAAATGTAAAGGTCATGACCTCTAACTGTTTTTCATTGTCTCTTCCCGTCTAATCAAAACCTTAAGTCTGCTCCCATCTTCTCCAGTACAGCTGTCGCCCCAGGCTAACTGGTGACACTAATACACACATCGGTTCTTCATTGGTTAAATGTTCTGCTCAGTTCATTTGATTGGCAGCTGAAGTAGATACCCAAATAAACCTTGTCAGTGTTTGTGTCTTCTGATGTGCCTTTTGGGACCTTCTGTGTTGGGCAATTTAAACGCACAGTAATGCTGTCCCGGCATTTGCTGCTCTATTTAGAGTACTTGAAGGTTAAAATGAAGTCATGGAGAATGCCAAATATAATACAAATAAAGTAATCAATGCCAATGAAAGCTAAAACTTAGTTGTGTTGAGTTTTAGAATTTCATTCTGCAAATTTTAAAACTATTTATTGAAATTCTAGCAAGGATTAATTTAATGGCCCCTCTACTGAAATAAGTCATTGCCTTTTTACATACAGAACATAAATTCACTTGGACGAATGATTTCCCGCCAAATTGAACCTGATAGATTTTAGAGTATAAATAATTTTGGGTTTGTGTAAAAATAATTAATTGGTTTGAGTATAGGACAAACTTAAATTAAGCAAATTAGTTCAGTCAAATTAACTTTTGTTATTATTTAGTACTGAACTGAACTGTTTCATTTTGAGTTTTATGAACTTATTTCTTTTAATTTAGACAAACTTAAATTTAACTGAAACTGGGCTGGGCTGAGTATGCTTTGCCCATGGCACTCGAAAAGGAGTGCTAAAATTAAGTGTTGTATAATGTTTTTTGTGCAAGATTAATGCTAAGTGGGATGTTTAGTTGTGATTAAAGTTTTGTTATGCTAAATTAGAAGAATTTCTGTTAATGTGGGTTTTTGGAGATCTCTCGAGAGTTACAGAGTGGTGCGTGCGGTTTGGTTTGAGAGCAAGTATGTTAAATGCTTTATATTGCTGTACTTATTCAGCAAGTGCTATGCCATGCTATTGTTAACATGTTGGCACATTAGCAAGTTAGCATTTTCTGAATTAGCTTGTTATAGCTAGCTAATACACTAATAAAAATGTTCACATCAAGGTTACTTGGAAATTTTAAGTTAAATGTATGAATTAATGTCTGCCAGTTCTGCCTACATAAACGTTGAATTTCTTAACTTAAAAATTGCAGCAATTGATTGAGTTTTGCCAACTTTATAGTGTGCACGATTCTTTCCCTCTGCAGAATCTTATCCTTATCCCTATTTATCATGTTTTAGCAGATTTACAATATTATTATTATTATTGTTATTATTATTATTATTACACACTGCAATGTGATTATACAATAATTTTTAATAAGGCCATGAATAGTGTACCCATACAAAGTTGTCTACATAGGGGAGTAGGTAGGTCTCTGCGGGGGGATTGGATCTTGCACAACACCAACTCAATAATTCATTTCTACTAAAAAATTAAATGGGAATCCTTTCCTTCCTGGTGTACCTTTTTCAATTAGTACTTTTCAGTACAAATACATCTCGAGCACACTTGCAGTATAGCCTAGCTGTAGTTCAGTGCAGTGTCACCATAAAATAATCACAGTTCAGTCCAGGATGAATACAGTTCAGAGTAGTATAATTACACAACTACAATTACAATTACACCAATTTAAACTCAGTGCGGTTCAGTCGAATATGACAACATAATGAGTCTACTGCACTGAAAAATAAAGATTTCAGATTGCATTGAATTGCAAATTTGAAGCAAAAAAAAAACAAGAAAATTAAAATTGTAACTGTAATTGAAATTAAAACTGTAAAACTGTAAAATACTGTAAAATACTAATAAAAGCACTTTCTGAGTAAAAAAACTGGAAGTGTCTCACATATTGGTTGTTTGATTTGAAGTAGCAAGTGTATTTGAAATAATCTTTTGGATGTAATGAATTTTACACAAAATACTGTAGGTTTTCTACATATTTGCAGTAATTCCTTAAAGTTGGCATGATGAAATAGAAATGTGATCATCCTTTTTTTTCCTCTATTGTGACTTATATCCGAATTAAAAAAGGCTTTTCAAACAAGAAAAAATGCAGGGCAGGACTTTTGTGAGGAAAAGTGAAAGAATTTTGTCCATCAGGGATTTGGTTGGATCGTTATATCGTTGTGTTTTGCTAATTTCAGGTTAGTTTTGATTGCTAGGCACATTCATTTAAAAAACATGATGATAAATGGCAACATGGACTACATACATTTCAAAAAGCTAGTTTAGTCTGAAGCAGGGAACAATTGCTATGAGCCACTTTCGGTATAATCTCAAAATGGAGCCCATTCAGAGTTTATTGTATTAGTGAGGAATTCATTGAGATGGTAGATTTGGGGTGGAGTTTGGATTTATTGAGGATTGAGGACTGGATTACATTGATAGAGGCAATGCTGAGACAGCTGTATAGAGTGAATGAGTGCTGCAGAACACTGCATGTGTGTTTGGCAGGGAGAGTGCTGGATTTAGCTTTTACAATGAGGATAATATATATTCAAAACAAAGTCTTTGTATCACGGCTGCATTTTTATCAACATCATAAACATCATTAGATGCCATCATTGTCACCACCACCATCATCATCATCATCATCTGTTTTTATCATTGAATTTCAGTGTTTGTGTATGTTCTTTTCAACTAGATTTTCTTCATTGCTGTAAGAGCAAACTCAGGTCTGCAATAAGGCCCTGAAATCCATTATTGAAAGATGTCCCTCCCACACTAGTCTGTGCTGAGACCAGCTATTGCTCATCACTTCTCAAGAGATAAAAAGAAAAAAACCGAGCAAAAGAAAGCAGAAAAAGAAAATTAAAATGGAATTCTTGCCTGAGTCAAGTCAGCCATGGCCTGGTTATATTGGTATTTAACTGGTTTAATTGACTGGCAAGCTGATCTAACGGCCTCTTAACCCTCTTAAATCTGTCTTTAAGAAAAAAAAGGCGATTTAAACTTTGTACTTGTTTTTAAGCAAGAATAAAAGAGGAAGAAGAACTTTCTCCATAAAACCATCTTAAAAGTGGTGCTTAAATTAATAAATCACCTATTTTAGTGCCTTTGTAGCCTGTTATTACTATAACTTTGTACCAGTATTATTTTAATATCTTTGATATTGGCCTACTGATTGACATCCATTGATATATAGTTTTTGGTAATATTTTGTCAAGTCAAGTCACCTTTACTTATATAGCGCTTTTTACAGTGCAAATTGCGGCAAAGCAGCTTTACAATAATAATTGGCAAATCATTTTGGGTTTTATTTAATATATTTTCTGTTTTAATTTAAATTAAAGTTTTAGTAATTTTGTTGTGTTTTTTTGTCCTTTTTAAGATTTAAAGATATATTATTTTTTTAATTTTTAGTTTTAGTTTATTTGGTTTATTTTAGTACTTAGCACCATATTAGCTGAAATAAAACCTGTAAGTTTTTAAAAAGATTTTCTTTACTTCAGTCAACTCTGGTCTGTACTCATCAAACTGGATGTTTTTTCAGAAGACACAGCGGTCACGTGTTCCCTCAGGATGAGGTTGTATTATATGCGAAATGATGTTGGAGTCCATTCACACAAAACCTCAGAAAAAAAGAAATGACTTTAACATGCGATGGAGCCATTTTGGTATCATATTCTGTTTCCTTTCCCCGTTTTTATCCCGTTCTGTCCTAAATGAGAGTGAGTGTATTGATTTAGGAGGAAGAATGATTTTGATACATGAGTGTCTAACCATCCTGTACCCCTCCAGAGTCCAAAAAGGTCCTGTCCATGATGGCTTTTCCTTTCTGCTCTCAGATTTCATTACGCATTTTCTTAATGCCTTTTTATGCATGCCGCTTTCTCGTTCTCTCTCTTCGCCCTCTCTTCAGAATATTTTGAGGTTTTCCGCACCCTGTGCTTAGTCAATGATGTCTATGTGGGTCACAAATTATTTTCCCACTTAAACAAGAATAGAGTATTTTGTTAACTGGCGGGTCAAGCTGTTTCATTCATTAAGTGTGGAAACAGTTCTCTCTCTGTTTTTCTCTCAAATCCCCAGAATCCTTCTTTCTTGGGACACCCTTATTGATTGATAAGTTCAATTAATGATGATGTGAGATGGAACACATTACGTGTTCGCAGGAACATGCAGGGAAAGACTTTCTCCCTTTCTCTTCTTCTCCTTTCCCCCTTACTTCAATATTTTAATAAAACGGTCACAATTTTGTCTCAACAACAAATTCTTTTACAGGTGTCATTACAGACATATCTTATATAAAAATCCAGACAAATGCAATATAAAAACAGATTTCAAAAAACAACCAGTTATAAGCGGAATGCAAATTTGTGCATATGTGTGAGTCAGAAGACAACAGCCGATTATTGAGGTGCTCTATCTCACATCATATGACCAACCACACTTAAATTGCACATAAAAAGCTTCCATTCACGGAGGCATTCATAGCAGGTTTCCTGGTGCCGAGCTAACATATAATTACATTAAAGAGTCGTGCAAGCAGCCGTGGAATTTTTACTGCTCCAAGTCTTGGCATAGACTGCAGCTTCTAACATTTAAAGATGTCAGACCAGAATGCTGCCTATAGAGTCATATATGCACCTATAAAACCTAAAAATGGGGATTATCAGGGATGTTTCGTAATTTAATATAATATAATATAATATAATATAATATAATATAATATAATATAATATAATATAATATTAGGTGCAACGGTTCAAATTACTCATGGTTCGATTTTTATCATGGTTTTAGGGTCGGGTTTTGGTACAGTTCGGTACAGTACAGTACTGTCAAATAAAAATTAAGAAAAATAAAAACAAATAATCAGTAGAACAAAGATAGAAATAAAATAAATAGTGTTTTTCAGGAACAGAAATTGAATAAAGTTGCTAAACAAATGTAAAACAACATTGCATAATCTTCACTGTATTATTAATTACTCATTTGATTTATTAATGAATTAAGTTAAAGCTATTCAGTCAAGAGCAATGAGTGATTTTCTTGTCTTTTTTTGTTTAACATTAAAAACACATTCAGGCAGCAGGAATATTAGGCTGCTGTCACTTTAAGACATAATGCACGGATGCAGTACACTGATACTAAACTCAATTGTTCTTTCTCGAGTGTTTAAATTCATTTTAGACATAACCTGCCATGTTTGCAAGAATACTCCCCAAGACAGGCAATTTGTGTAAATTTTATCCGTTCAAGCACAAGACTTCGGATGGGTACACAAATCTTCCCCAAGCACGCGTGCGATTTCTCTTTCGCAGCTTACGCTCAAATGTTTAAATTGGTTAAATTTGTTTACATTTTTCTATTTATAAATTTGTTTTTGCAGCCATTACTGTGATAAAAAAAAATTCAGCATTCTTTGATAAACTGATAAATGTCTTTACTGTCACAATATTGCAATTTTGATTAATAAAAACATTCTGATTGCCATTTGAACAGTGTGTATGGGAGTCAGGCTGGGACTTTGACACCACTTGATTTTCCTTAAAAATGAGTAATTAGTTAAAGTTGGGTGTTTCGGTATAGTTTGGAGAGCTCCAGTAGCTGGTGTGTAAGACATTCAAAAATGCATTACACTTAGTCTTTTGATCAAATTCTTTCACTTTTTTTCAACTAAGAGGTGATTTTAATCAGCTGGACTGCTGAGCTGTAATTGGCAGAGAGATTGATGACTCATGATGGGGGGCCGGTGGGAGAGCGTTTAGTGGGTGGAGGGTGATGGGAGGCAATTTTAGTCTGAGGTAGCAGACTCGCCACCTCTCAGCACTGCGTGTATTCATTTTTGCCTCTTTCTCTCTGTCTTTCTTCGTTGCTTATTCCTCCATTCCATCAGTTCTTGTTTTTAATGGCTCTGCTACAGCTTGTGGAGTGAATGAGTAAAATCACTCTCGGGCACAACGATTAGCTCAAAACATTTGTCTTTCAATTGCACATCCATTTCGCCTGCTCTCTACTCTCAGATGTGCTGCACATTTTCCAGTTAAGAAAGGAGCGTTTTTGCTGAAGTCTGTCATTGTGAAGAGATTATTCCATGAAGGTGTATGACTTTTAAACTCTCCTCTGAAACCTAGTGCCAAAAGGAACTGGTGAGTACCTTTTCCGCACTCTTATGATTGTGGTTTCATGTGCTTTACTGACACCTTGGTTTGTCAGACCTGTCATACTTGAGCTAAATTTAAGTTCTGTGCTTTTCAAGTTTTTGTGTTGCTTATTACCATGCTTTGTTGAGAGTGTCTGTTTTTATGGCCGTATTGCAAGCAAATGTGTCTTAAATCCAACCCATATGATTAACAGACAGAGTGCAAAAGGAAAGAGCTAAAGAAATCCACAACCTCTTGTCATCTCAGCTGTTGAGATTTAAGCAGGCTGACAGCACACAAATCTTAAAGTATCTCACAGCTGTGCAGCATGCCTCTTGCTTTATTTTTAACCTCTGCTGTTGTTTTATTGGTCTACTGTAGTGGTGGGGCAGGCCAGCATATAGTCCAAAGCTGCGTAGTATAGGAATTTATGCCGCTACATTCATATTTATGAACTTTGCCTTCATTTCAAGATCCTCAAAGTTCAGGGTCACTGTCCTTGTTGCTTGTAATTCTACGATCTGAGGCAGGAAATAGGCAGTATATTTTGTTATTGTCAAGTGTTTATCTCTGTTGTGCATCTGGATAGGACTGTAAATCATGACGATGCATTCCGCAAGGACATGCTGTTGTCTTTATGGTGCTTGTGTGTGAGGGCTCTGCGTTAGTGACAGATTTAACGTGCCACTCCTTGACATCCTATGCGCGCCCAGAGGGGTTTTTCCTGTCACACGTGCACTATAGTCACCTGGCACTTCACTTATGAGTGCATGATAATCTGGTTTGAAACACAATCAAGTTCTTAGAAATGTGCTCTTTTGTATTCATGTGGTTTTGAAAAACATTCCATTTTCAAGAAAAGTTTGAATTTAATGATATCATAAAAAATATTATGTGGTGTCACTGTCAAGTGAAAAATAATAAAACCTATTACATATTTGTGAGGGTCTACAGGGATCCTCTTTATGATATAATTTCTTTTTTTTGTTTCTGCATCTCAGTTGCACCATATGACTTTGATTTATGACAGACTTCTTTTAAATATGAATAATCAGTGAATCAATTTAGTTTAAAATATATCAAATTTATTATAAATGTTATGCCAAACTTCTTAAAATAATTCTTCATAAAATTATATATATATAAATAAATATATATATTTTATTTTATTTTATTTTATTTATTTATTTATTTATTTTTTACTTTAAATTACCCCCGAAATTCAAAAATAATTTTAATTCAGAAATTAAACACATGCTCAAGGGGTTTTCAAGTCAATTTAAAGTTTTTTTTTTTTTTTTTTTGGACAAGAAATAGATTCACACGTAAACATTCCTGTCTCATTTCTCCACTGTCTCCTGCACTTACTTATCTTGGTCTCTTTATTTCTCTCTGACTCTTTCCATCTCTGGCCTTGCCATCCTTTGTGGCACTCACAGGATAAGTGAACACGTTGTGGACTGATGATAAAATACAGAGACAGTAGCCCATGAATGAAGAGTCTAGCCGCACTTAGAGAAGAGTGATTATGAGGTGAACATGTAGATAGGAAAAGGCATGTTGAGAGGTGACAAGGATAAAGCTCTCAGTCTACCTTTATGCACACTGCAGGCTGTGAATGTGGCCATTGATTTTCATTTTTTTTTTTTTTTTTGCGTGGGTGCCTCCTAAACATCACATGCTCACAATCTTTCCTCTCTCCTGCTGTTCGCTCTGTTTCCTGCTCTCACAGTCACAGCCAATCAATGCTCAGCATGCAGGGCTCCAGGAGATCTGAGTTCGTCACCCAGACGGCATTCGAGTCATGGGCCAGTGATTCATAATGGACCTCTTAATACCACATACATATATAAACACACACTATATTAAAGCATTGTTAAACAAAGGGTCATGAGTCTGGTTCACTTAAAGAGACCACGTCATATATTTTTTTTAAATTTTATTTTTTCTTGTAAAGTTAAAAAAAGTTTATTTTTTCATGACAATTTTACATCCTCTCTTTAACCCTGATATCCAACAAGCTATTGCTGTTGTTTCATTAAATGTATACATTGCTAGAAATTTGTAGAACTGCAGGGCCAATGTAGTTTGCACTTCCGCATCCTTCAATAACAGCCTATTTGCACCTATTTGTTTCCATTTCATGTTGACAGCATCACAAAACAATCACTTCAGATCTGACTTTAGTCTTTGGCCCCCTTTACACCTGGTATTAAGATGCATTCTGGTCGATCAGATCACAAGCGTACGATGCTAAATACAGGTGTAAATGGTGTGTAAAACGTATTGAGCATTAATAATAACGCATTCGACCGGGTTGTTTTTGTAGTGTAGAAGCTCATGTGGTCAAATGTATTCGAACAACCACAAATGACTACTCCTACTCACCTACTCTCTGCCTACTGATGTAAAACAAAAACGAAAGCTGCTGCTTCCCGTGTGTTTTTACGTTGTCTTTGTGCACGTCCATATGCAAATTGTGAGCTTATTTTGTCCATTAGATCAAAAGATCTGAAAAATCTTATATATTTAGCCACCCATAGACCCACTTCTAGAAGAAATCGAGTCAGAAATAGTCAAAAGTGGACCAAAGAGGTGGATTAAAACACCAGGTGAAAACAGGTATGTGTCTCCCTCATCTTCTTGTGATTCGATCATCCAAAATGCACCTTTAATACCAGGTGTAAACAGGGCCTTTCTTAATGTTGGGACTGTTCTGGTGGTGCAGAGTGGAAGGTGCTACACCCAATGTTTTTTGTACAATTGTTCATTTTCCTTTTTAATTATTTTGTTTTTAAGAAATATATTATGTCATATTTCTTTCTTATGGGCCGGCCAAGTTTCTAAACACCAAATAGGCATTGTAGATGTGTAAAAGTGGGCGGTCATATGCTAATGTTGCCAGTAGGGGTGTACGATATCGGCAAAAAGTAATGTGTAAAGTGTAGGGAGGTGAATCCAAAAAACTCCCACACGTGAGCTTACTTTTTCTTGTACAGTGTCTCGCATTTGAATTTGTTCTGCAGTTGTAGCTCATTTTCATTATCGCGACCTGTCGATGCTACACCGCCACTTAAGATATTATCATAGGTGTAGCTGTATGGCTCTGTGATCAGTAGTAAATGCTTCTCCATCTGAAAGCCAGAGGGCACTCTTGCGCAGAAACTCCAAATATGCCCTGCAGCAGAAGAAGATTACGCGCATCATATCGCTGTAGCTGAATAAGCAGTGGATTGAAACTGACTAATAAACACACGACTTCCTTATTCTGTGTAAGAAGCCACATCATCTCACAGAAGGATGCTCAACTGTCGTTTTGAAGTGAGTAAAAATGTTACTAAATGCTGTATTTTGTTGAACAAGATGTTAATAAATGCAACTCATGTCTGGAAAGATGTTTGACGTTGCAGGTTGCTTTTTCAAATGTACATTATAAGCGACTAAAACTCTCAGTGCTTTCAGATGGATTAGCATTTGGAGCCGTACTTCATTGACAAGCTGTGCATAAAAAAATTGCAACCTTTGCGATGTTATAGTCGCACTAAGAATCGCATTTAAGCGATACTCATGTATAAGTTCAATGTTATTTTTCATATCGTGTGATAAATCGTGCAGCCCTAGTGGACAATAAATTAATAAATCAATATATATATATATATATATATATATATATATATATATATATATATTATATATATATATAAAATATACAAATGTCATTTACATATTTTAGTTTGTCAAGAGATTTTTAAGAGTGTGCATACGTGCTCTGGTACACAAGAACGAGCCTGACTGAATGTGCAAATAAGTCAAAATCAAAACTGAAAAAAATACAATTAGTCCTCAAATGCTATGTCCATAATTTATAGCAAAAAAAATCTAGCATTAATTCGATCTCAAACAGATTATTAGTTATTACACATAAGTTATTAGAAGTTATTACTCCACCACCTGCGTGACATCATTCACCAACGTGGCTGAACGACAGGTTTGTGACAATACGGTTTCAAGAAACTGTCGTGATTAGCTTGATTTGTTCAAAGAAGCATCGTACTCTGGTAGAGAAGCAGCAAGTTACATCGTTGTACGTGAAACACACTCCAGAGCGTTACTGACAGACTGGGAAGAGAGGTGCTGCAACAATGTAAAATATGTGGAAAAACTATGTCTTGAATATTCAAGCATGAAAATCAGTGCTTTTACTGCACTACAGTAGTTTTCTTTTCCAGCCCTCTGCATTCACTGTAATGTTCTGCTTGATTCTTTAGCATGAATCAGTGTCTTTGTTAATTGCAGCTAAATTCAAACTGAATTTCTTTTTTTCTTTTCAATGACGTGAAGCGTGACGTGCCTCTGTGGGCAAGACAGAGGAGTTTTATAAAGGAACAAATTTGATTCACAGCGCCTTTCATTGTTTAGTTGTCAACGATATCAGATTGCGGCATGTTGCGACACCCCCCTTCCCCCATCCTGTAAGACAGAGGCAAGGAGCCAAACAAACCAGACTGCTACTCGGCACTCCCACCGCGTGCCTCCTAACGCCTCCTGGCCAGGGAACTGCTATTCTGAGGAGCTGTCAGTCAAACACAAGTGCTTCTGTCCATCGTCTGAGGGAATGAGAAAAAGATAGAGGGGAAATGTCAGAGAGAAAGACTGGGGGAGGAAGAGGAAGGGTCACAAAGATTAAGAGGAAGAATAATGAAATGACAGATTTTTTTCTTTATTTTTTTTTCAACCGTCCATAACCCTTTTTGATCAAATCATTTAGTTGTCAGTCACTGGATCACTGATCATCTTTGTTGTACATTCTAAAGCTCCAAACTGCTGTGCTTAAAATACCCACACAGACAAGCACACAACAAATTAAATACTTGTTGACATCTTCCTTCTTAAATTTCACAATGGTGGACATTAGAACAGACCATGTGTGCTATTATATTTCCAATAGAATCAATCTGAGCTCAGATAAGTCCAAGTACACTTTCTTTCAGGCAATTATTCATCAAAGTGGAGCCGCATGTGTCACCAAACATGGAAAGGGCTTCTGGGAAGGCTTGGTCGCCTGCATTGCGGATTCATTAACCATGATGAGCCCTTTTTGGGTTTAACTAGAGGAGCTTGAATCCGAGCTGTTTGACTTAAATTATTTTTGTGAATTAAATGGTGTCATGCTAAGCTCAGTTATAGGATTAACTGGGTTAATATGCTTTTACTGTAGTCTCTTATTGGCCCACAGTCCTTGATGGGGGCGGGGGGGTTTAAAATGTTTATGAAATAACATTGACACATTATGAAATATTTATTTGATCAACAAATACAGTAAAGTGATATTATGAAATAGTATTACAATTTAAAATAGCTGTTATTCCTGTGATAGCAAAGATGAATTTTCAGCTTCATTACTTCAGTCTTTTGTGTCACATGATCCTTCAGAAATCATTTTAATATGTTGATTTGCTGCTTAAGAAATATATGTATTATTATCAGCATTGAAAACAGTTGTGCGGCTTTATATTTTTGTGGAAACTGTGATATTTTTTTCTTTTCTGGATGCTTCAATGAATAGAAAGTCCAAAAGAACAGCATTTATTTGAAATGGAAATCTTTTCGAACACTATAAGCATAATATAATTATTTACTGTCACTTTTGATGGATTTAATGCATCCTTTCTGATTTAGAAAATTTGTTTCAAAATTTCAAAATCATACTAATCCCAAACTTTTAAAATGGTTGTGTATTTAATTTTATTAGTTAAATCATTTTAATTGATTATTGATTAAAATATGTATCATAAATGTTTTATTTTTAATTAAAATACCATTTATTACAACAAAACTCAGAAGCCTTAAAGGGGTAGTGCACCCAAAAAACTTTTGTTTTTCATAGAAGAATACATTTAATATATGTTTGAATGACATAATTGTAAGTAATGGTAGAATTTTCATTTCTGGTTGAACTATCACTTTAATGTTTCAAGGTTTAAATCGGTATAATTAGTAATTGGCTGTTCATATGGCAGTGAAGATTAAAATGTCATTGATTAATGCGGGGGAAAAAAGCTTAATTTTCAAGTCTATAGCAGTGTATTTGTATATTTGTTTTGTTGTAAAAAATGGTACTTTAATTAAAAAGAAAAATATATTGGAGGAAAAAAGTAGCTGTTCCAGTTGTCCTGACAAAATGAGTTGTGAAGAACCACTCTGACTGATTCACTAATTGAGTGACTCATTAGAACAATTCAAACCAACTCATTTGATTGATTAAAAAGAACTGAATCATTTGAGTCATAAGAGCCATTTGTCTGAATCAGACTACACTTGATGCATTGATGGAAGAGTGCAGATGTTCATGAACCGCTAACCGTCATGAAGATCATTCGTTCCTATATTGTTTTTTTTATTTAATAGTTTCTCAACCCTATTTCTGACACACACCCACAAATACATGTACATCTTGGCAGAGAATTTGGTAGAGCTTTTGCATATGGAAACTTTGAAGGCTGCGCCAGATAGAGCATATATAGTTAAACCAAGGGCTCTTGCAACCATTGCGGTTGTGATCACTTAGCATGGAGCCGTCTGTGATTATTGATGACACGCACTAATTGGGATCATAGATCATCTCCCAGACACTGACATGACCACTAAAGTCAAACGCTAGGCAGCCAAAGGTCGTGTGTTAATGCCAAGTGTCATATGTCATGTGTCAAGTTAAAGTGAGCCAACCCCAAAGGCATGTGTAATATCTGCTGTGTATGTGCATATGCAGGACTAATTTGTCATGTATGCACATAAACTATCATGCTGTCCTAGAACAGACATGCTTTTATTCACAATAACTGAATTCTGTTGGAGGATCAGCTCTTTCTCAGACCTGCAATCTTCTCTTTTGTGATCATGACCCTCTTGGTTGGAAAATGGTGTTTCTGCAGCATTTGGGATGGTAAAGTTCATAGCCGCTGGCAAATGTCTCTGGCATGTGATACTACTGAGACTGTTGTGAGTGGAAAAGACAGGCCTAGGCTTTAAAGAAGGAAAACTTGTGGTCTGAATATTGTGCGTTTTAATAGTTGCAATGGTTTTTATTAAAAAAAAAACAACAAAAAAAAAAAAACAAAGGTCGCTGACTAACACAGAGCCAAGAGGATCTTTGTGTTATTGATGACAATGAATTGAATGTGGTGAGTCATGCGGCCTCACTGTGTGTGAGAATTTGAAAAGATTCATTTATCTCCGAGTACTTCATTAGAAAGGCTGTGACTCAGTAAGCATAAAGGCATGATGACTCATCAGAAAATATGGAGTCGATATGTGAATATTTGTAGTGAGCATTTTTATGGCGAAATGACCCTATGTGATTTAATATGAATATTAATAATGTGTATTAAAACACCAGACTGAAGTGTTTTTAATGGTACTCTTTTCTTTGACAAACAGTTATCAATTTGAAGACAAACAGAATTATTTTGTGCAGTAATTATTTATTCAAAATTAAAGTTTAAAATAATTTAAAAATGTCTCAGAATTTTATAGACTTCAATTCTAATGAGGGCATGTGCTTTCTTTTCAAAATATTTTCATTCTGATGTCTTATATCTGTTATGCTCTCCAAGGCTTCTTTTATTTAATCACAAATACAGTAAAAACACTAATATTGTGACATTTTTAACATAATTGTTTTATATTTAATATATTTTAAATGTATTTTGTTCCCTTGATGGCAGTGCTGAATTTTCAGCATCATTACTCCAATCTTTAGTGTCACATGATCCTTCAGAAGTCATTCTAATATGCTGATTTGGTGCTGAAAAAAACATCAATATTAAAATTCAAATTTAAAAAACAAAAGTCTTTTTCTCCCTAAGTTTTCTTTGACTACAAAGTTCAAAAATTTGGTAATTCGAGTAATAATTTATTGTGTCCTTGCCTTTTCTTGAAAAAAAAAATTATAATTACTGACCCCAAACTTTTTAATGAAATAATGTATTTGCTTGTACAGTATTCTGTATTTCTTAAGATGAATGAATAGCAGTGCATCAAGTTCACATGTTTGTATAACCCTGAGAAGCCTGATCTAAATGTATAAAATGCTGATCTTCTGATGTTTTAGGAACAGGTGGTAGAGACTAAAGATCAGCTCCATTAGAACTAGCAGTACTGATCCACAGTCAGCCTGAAAACTGGAGAAAAAAAGGTTAGAAAAGATTAAGATGGAGAACAGGAGTCAGCAGGTTTAAGGAAGAAAAAGAGGAATATAAAACGAATGAGGAAATAAAGAAGGTGCTGCTACAGTCTCTATGATGATGAATGAGTCTATAATGAAGTATCCCTTTCCCCCTCTCCCTTTTTTCCTTCATCTCACCCTCTTTCTCTCTCGTTGGCCGTCCAAAACCACAGTCTTGGCAGCTATCACCGACCTCCATCACATCAGGCCATATGCGATCAGCAGACCTCATCTATACACACTCGTTTTCAGAATGCGTATAGATCCGCGGACCCCCAACGGATGACTTTCAATAAGTCATGCGTACGTGTGACAAGTGTGAACTTTTAGATCGTGTTATTGAAGTGATAACACAAATGGATGTCAAATGAAACAGATCATGCGTGGTTATGTGTTTGTCAGGCTATGACGGCATCATGGGCCACGTACCACTGATAGCCTCTCAAAATTTTGGCGTTGGACTCAGAGAACAAAGAGGAGGAGAAAAGCTCTCACTTTTTAATTGAGCAAGCATTGCTGTTTGTGTATCTGCGGAACTTTCCAAATGCCCCGTATAGTGTGTATTTGGGTGCGTATGTGTGTGAAAGAGGATACAACTGCTGGGCATGCTTGAGATACCTCTGAGTGTTTTGCCAGACAACAGGCAAGATCTCCACAACAGCGCTCCCTCTGTGTGCTGAGTGACACAAGGGGACTTTTTCCACCAATTTGCAGTGCATGATGTCTTCATAGTCCTGTCACAATTTGAGACTCTTGACTTGGGGAATGAGAGAAATTATAGGCTTGTGCGTGTGCATACGCGTGCAGAAGGCAGCGTGCTTCCAAGTAATGCGAACACCCTCAGAGATTCCTTGGAAGGAAAATGAAAAACACACTTGAAAGAAAATAAGGGGGAAAAGAGAACAAGAAAATAAGAGAGGGACAGAGACAAAGAGTTATAAGGCAACATTTTTAAGATTCAATGTATGTGAGCTTGAAAGTTTTATTATTAATTGTAATATTATGTATTATTTAAATTTACACATTTTTGGAGAGCTCTTGAATGTATTTTGTTTTTTTTGAGAATATAGTAAAATGTTAATTATTCCTATAATGGTCTTCTGTGTCACATGATCCTTCAGAAACATTTCTTATTATTATCAATGTTGAAAACAGTTGTGCTGCTAAATCTTTTGTAACATAGTTAATCTGACCCGTGACCACAAAACCAGTCATAAGTCGCACGGGTATATTTGTAGCTGTATATTGTATACATTGGATGAGTCAAAATGATCTTTTATGCCAAAAATCATTAGGATATTAAGCAAACATTATGTTCCATGAAGATATTTTATACATTTCCTACAGTAAATATAACAAATTTATTTTTGTGAGTGGATATGCATTGCTAAGGACTTCATTTGGGCAACTTTAAAGGCGATTTTCTCAATATTTTGATTTTTTTTTTTTTTTTTTTGCGCACCGATTCCAGATATTCAAATAGTTGTGTATCAGCCAAATATTGTCATATCCTAACAAACCATACATCAATGGAAAGTTTATTTATTCAGATGATAATATTAATCTCAATTTTAAAAATTTGACCATTATGACTGGTTTTGTGGTCACAAATGTCTTTAATGTCACAATTTAATGCGTCCTTGGAAGTATACATTTTTTCACTGACCCCAGAGTTTTGAACGACAAAACTATTCAAAATAATTTTATGTCATTATATACGACTTTTGAATGGCTGTCAATGGAGGACGATGTTGCTTGCTTGTCTAACCATTTTATGTCTGTTTCTCACAGCCACATTTTAATTTGTGGTTTGCATGATAGAGCGTTTATGAAGTTGCTGTCTGTGAAAAGCATCTCAAATCACTTGAGGTTCCAGCTTGGTTAGGATACCTCAAAACCATGCAGTATACTCTCATTTTGCTAAAAGAATCCACTTAACAAATGTATTAGTAGCCTTAATCAGATTACAGAACATTACGGTATCCAAATCCCAAACAGACTCAACTCTAATGCTTCTTTTCTCCTCATTCATAAGCATTAGTTTAGGCAATGTTCAGCCAAGCTTAAGTCCTGATCATGTTTCAAGTTAAAGATTCATACTGAAGTGTGAGTGTGTGTGGGCTTGATGACTGTAGCCCTGCAGTATTCAGTAAAGATTAACTACACAGTGCTGGCCTTCATGCTGACAAAGCTCTGCCAGTAAAGGCATCACTGGGCCATCACACTGTTTTATCTGATCTTCGATCAGGTTTTTGTTGGCTTCCTTATGCGTAGCAATATGCAGATAATAGTCCAAGCCTGGCACAATCATTCACTCCCCCAGCCCGACAATCTGTCAAAAAAATCAAGCATTTGTTCTCTTTCTCTGGCTTTGTCCATTTCCTCTCTTGTTTACCTCAGGGACATACAATCATTGAGGAGTCTTTTCCAAACAAGTAAAAATGCACAGTTGCTCATAATTGATTTCCCAACTACAGCAGATGATATAGAGAGGAGCAGTGGCATTTTTTATTTTTTTTTATTTTTATATGGGATAGTGGGTATTTGGGTATGTAGGGTATAACTGAAGTTAAGTTTTTTTAAAAATAGTTTTTGTTTATTTTTTATGTTTAAAAATTGCCTATATTAAAGTACTGTAGCTTTATTTTATTTGACATGGCATTTCTTTCTCTTTGATTTCTTACATTTTATTTTACTACATTTTAGATGAATGAAAATTAACGGATCATATACAGTACTAACTGTTTTCAATATGGAACTGAATGGCATATTAGAATGATTTCTGAAGGATCATGTGACACTGAAGATTGGAGTAATGATGCTGAAAATTTAGATTTGCATCACACAAATGATATTTTAAAGTATATTAAAATACAAACCCATTATTTTAGATTATAATAATATTTCATAATATTACTGTTTTTCTCTGTATTTTTGATCAAATACATCCGGCTTAAAGAGACTACTATTTTTAATGGTTTGAAAGAAATGTGTCCAAACTGGAAATCAGAAAGGATTCTGTTAAAATTAGAACTAGAACCAGCTAAACAAGCACAAAATACAAACAAATATTCCTAAATAAAACAATGTTTCTCATCGTCTGATCAGAAATTTCCTAATGCAGAATCCATCCGTTTCTTTTCTCTCTCTCTCACACACACACACACAGGCTTGTTTTGCCATCAAAGTGAGGACATTCCATAGGTGTAATGGTTTTTATTCTGTACAAACCGTGCATACTATTCCCCTACACTGCCCCTACTCCTAAACCTACCCATCACAGAAAACATCCTGCATTTTTACTCATATTTATATTTGAAATATGAGGACTCATGAAATGTCCTCATATTTCATGTTTACGTTGTAATACCAGTGTCATACCTATGTCATTATACAAATTTGTGTCCTCATAAAGCACAAAAACGCACACACACACACACACACACACACACACACACACACACACAGAGAGAGTAACAATAAGCAGTTTTTTTTTTTTTTTTTTAATTTATATTTTAAAATCCTATAAATCAGAAAGGTCTCCATAATTCGAACCAGAGCTGCTAAACACGCACCACACACAAATAAATATGCATGATCAATGACATGACTGTCACTGAACCTCTGCCCTGTAGCGATTTCCTAATACAGCATCCAGTCTGTTCTGCTCTTCACACACACAGCAACATCTAGTGCTTGAGTGCAAACCACACGTCAGGAATATTAAAAGGCCGTTAGTTGTTGGAATAACGCTGTGGGTGCAGTTTTCATCTGCTGTGTGAGTGAAAGTGTGCGTTGTTCGTGGCCTCGTCTGGCCCGCCGGTATTGTTTCTCAGGTCTGCCTAAGCAGTCCTTCGCTCATTAAGGTGGTGAAAGCTGTGCTGAGTGTGATAAGACTGCTAGTGATTGTTGTTAATGTAACACACTGCTGTAGTCTTTCACTGGGGCTGACTTACTGTGTAGATAATTATGTGGGCAGGATCTGTAAATGAGCAGAGGCCATGAGTTTTAGTGCTTAAATATGGCTGAGGTGTGGACTTGTGTACTTTGTTTATTCATATTGCATGTGTGTAACTCCAGAGGTCAGAGTAGTACTTCCCTCCAAGTAATGTTGCTGGCATTCGTTCTGGTTTACAACCGTTGCATTTTAAATTTACACAGACCACCTCTTTAGCTTCCCTCAGGCTTTACACCTCCTTACCAGCCATGCGATCTGCCTCGAGTGCCTTTAACGCTTGTGTATACAAGACTAGAAGAAAATTCACCTAAAAGCTGTAAGGATAATTTTGTATTGATGTTTGGTTAGTTTATTTATTTATTGAAGGATATTTTGTGTTGTGGTTAGATGTATTTATTTATTAAATATTGTATATATTAAATGCTCTAATATGTAATTATATGACAATAAATAACTAATATACATTTATTTATTTTAACCTGTTTATATGTGTGTGTGTGTATATATATATATATATATATATATATATATATATATATATATATATATATATATATATATATATATATATATATATGTGTGTGTGTGTGTATATATATGCATGTATGTATGTATGTATGTATGTATGTATGTATGTGTATATATAATATGTATATGTATATGTATATATATGTATGTGTATATGTGTGTGTATATATGTGTATATGTGTATATATACATAAAATATATATATATACGTTATATATATATATATACGTATATATATGTGTGTGTATATATATATATATATATATATATATATATATATATAAATATATAAATGTATGTAAACACATTTATGTTAGATATGATTAATTTTCAATCGATTAATAAGTGCTGTCAAATCGACACTGTTTCTAATATTATTCCTTTTTATGCCATTTTATGATTTAACCCCATGTTGTGGACTGTGTGTATTTCTGCAACTTAACAGCTAGTTTAACCGGTTTCTAAGGCTCACAATAGATCGTATTTGTTTTGATTCTCAGCTCTATAGAAAAAATGTGACTTTGTAAAAGAGGTTTTGCTTTCAGCAAGAAAGCAAAAAAAAGACTCATGTTGACTCTGTCAAGGCAAGCATGAGAGAGCAAACTTCGTCTTTTCTCTTTTTCCTCCCTTTCTCGTTTTTCATCTATTCCTCATTTTAAACACTGACACAACACTGCTAGAAACTTATCCATCTTCCTGCCTGATGGCTCGGTCCAATAAATGCTGGCAAATAGAACAGGCCTCTCTTTGAAGATGGACAATAACCTCAAAATGTAAGGAGCCTTTTTACCTTATTGTGTTCATGTCAAGAAAATGGAGAAAGAATGTTCATTTAAAAATATCTAAGACTATTTGTAGTATTTCTCTAAGATTAATCTCATATCTACTACCAGAGATTGAACATTTTAAGGTTTCATGCACCCAGAACCAGTTTCTCCTTCCATTTGGGTCTAGTTTCAACCACATGCTGTGTTTTAAGGAAGTTATCTTTATCCAATGACATCAGCACAAGGCAAGCAAGACATTTAACCATTAACACCTTAACCCTCCCTTTTAATGACCCTTCCCCCAGACACATTCATTCCCATAAAGCCTTAAATCATTATCTACAGTATCTAAATAAATGGTCGACCCAACATCATCCCTGACACTAGCAAGAGGAGAAGTGTGATAAATCCCTTCGAACAGTCATGCTTCAGTAGATGAGCTGGATGGCTGGTGTCTCATTCTCTGTATTTGGCTTCTAGTTAGCATGTTATATGTTGAACATTGACTCACATGAACACATTTAGCCCCATGGAGCTTTTTCATCATTGCTTGACTAAACCATTTGCAAACAATTATGCTCCTCGTGAAGCCCATTGTCAACTCCAAACACACACACACACACACACACACACACACACATATGCAATTCCCTGAGGCTTGAGGAGGGGTTGTTTCTCTAATAATGAAAGCGAATCTGCCATGGCCACGAAGAGTTTTCAAGCCTAATCATTTCTTCATTTGATCAATCTTTCTGAAACATGCACACACAAACAACTCTCTGTAGCACCTAACCCAAATCTGTCATGTATTTTCAGTAAACTCTGATGAACAGAATTTGAACTGAACTCTGATTGTCCACAATATTAAAGGAATAGTTCACCCCAAAATAAAAATTGTCACTGAAATTTAGATTGGAAGTTCTCTTCATTCTTTTTTTTGTGCATTGAGTTCATGAGAGAAGTCGCGCCATCTGATTCATGAAAGAAACCTGGTTGATCTCATTTACAAAACTGGTCTAAGTGATTCATTCACAAATTGAACTGATTCAGTTCTTGAGTTCAGCGCATTGACTCAGTGATCTGGTTTTAGGTCAATTCCAAAGGAGAAGATTATAGAACTTGGAAAATAATGCTCTTGAGAAAATAATCAGTTGTGAACCACTGATAAGATACTTTTAAACTGTTTTTATTTTCCCATTTATTAAGATTGCATAGAAAAGAGCAAGTGGCACTATATCATTTCTATCAACAAATGAAAGTCATACAGATTTTTATTTTTTTTTTAATTTCTACTTTTCTCTTTTGTGCAGACATTTTGACCTGAAGAACAAGTCACTAAATAAAGTAAATTTTAGGTTACCTGAGAAAACATTTTTACAGTTCTGTGTAAAAATGTTACCAAACTGTACAAGTAACTGCACCAATAATTTAAAAAATCTCACGCAGAACAGTTTGATTATTTATAATTATATAGTATGATGTACTTATAATATGAAAAAAATGAAGCCGTTACACTGAGGTTATGGTTTGGGACCATAATGTTTTGTGTGGTCAGTTATTGGATACAGACAGCATTAAACCATCAAAATTAAATGTTTATTTATTGCTTATAAATTTGCAAGATTGTCTATCAGGGGTTTTAAATTTTTTTTTAATGGCAAGGAACCCTAAACAATCCCCTTGTGAAGTCAATACTTTATTAGGCTTATAATAACATAACATAACATAACATCGTAACGTAACTTTTTTTTTTTTTTTTTTGCGCGGCAGTGACATCAGAACCGTGCGGAACATTAATGAGGGTGCGTAAATTACCATTTTTATTTTTAGGTGAACTGTCCTTATAGGCATTATGCATTATCCCAATGTCCAATTATTGAAAAAAACCAGTATAACCAACCCTATGCTCTACTTACAGGACATGAGCCTTGCTCATCATGACAATGTCTGTTGTTAATGGGCTGCTGTCATTTATCATCTCTGTAATTTAATACCTGATGAAGAGGCAGCCGACTTAGTCATGCGATGAATTGGCCATTTAAACAAATCTAAGACTGTGCTTTGTAGAGCCCTTGCAATGGCCTAAAAAGCGTAGTTGAGAAAGCTGGTAGCAGATGAGCAGAGAGAGGGTAAGACCCACACTGAGTCATCTCTTCAGTGTTAATGTCAACTCAAGGCAATTATAGGCAGCAAAACCTGCTTAGAAAATGTAAAGGACATAGAAATGAATCATGGTGATTGTTTTCTCCAATAAGCAGGTGTCAGGCTTTGATTCAGCTGGTTTCAGTTTTGTCTATGTATCTGACTCATGCGGAATTTTGTTTTTCGCTAGTGTGAAATTTAGTTTCAAAGCTGAAGTGTCATTTCTGTGCCACTTACGTGATGAAATGAATTAGCAAAAACAATGGGTCTCATTTACTAAGTGTGTATGCATGCAAATTTGTGTGTGAAATCTATGTATACATGTTTTCACTAACAAATCTTGATTCATCAATACGTTTTGTACTAAAATGCTTTCTAAATTTATGAAAAAATGGGAAAATCTGAAATCACACATACACAAAGATCACATACTATTATAATCAAATGAAAGGGATAGTTCACCCAAACATGAAAATTACCCCATGATTTACTCACCCTCAAGCCAGGTGTGTAATGTCCAGGCTCTCCCAAGCTTTATAATGGCGGTGAATAGAGGATGACATTTTGAAGCCCAAAAAAGCACATCCGTCCATCATAAAAGAAAACCACACGGCTCCAGGTGGTTAATAAAGGCCTTCTGAAGAGAAGCAATGCATTTGTGTAAGAAAAATATCCATATTTAACTTTAAAACGAAAATAATTAGCTTTCAACTGATGGCCTTACGCATCGATTTACTCTGATACTTCTTGGCCTTCAAAATCTCATCTTCTATTCACTGCCATTTATAAAGCTGAGAAGAGCCAGGATATTTTTTAATACAACTCCAATTGTGTTCTAATTTTTGGGTGAACTTTCCCTTTAAGATGAAGTTTTGTTGTTCATCTTAAGTATATTTCATCATAGTGAGAGAGTATCAAAAAACTGTTACAGCTCGAGCTGCAAGGTTTCTTTGTATAAATACATGATTGTACAGCTGGCTAATGAGAGGTCTGTAATCTGGGTCTGTTTAAAAGGTGTTTATTATGTTTGAACTGGGTTTTTAGGATGACATGCTTGGCATTGCTCGTTTTTACAGAGCTTCATATGCTTGCTGAGAACGAAAGCCCTTGAAAAGCTCTTATATGAAGATGGGCATGTTTTATACAAATGATTCGTCTCGGGCATATTTAGAATTCTCCAACTTAACAAGAACGAGATTAAGAACTAATTCACGTGCGCATGCACATGTCGAGAATTAGGAAATTTTTCATGAGAAGTTCTCCTGTACATACAGTCCATGGTTCAAATTGAGGAGTTGTTTTTATTTGTGTGCAAGCGTGTGTGTTTGTGGCCGACACAGGATCTCTAAAGTTTACGAAGGTCACCAACTTTGGTGTGTCAAATTCCTCAACTGGCCTCTAAAACAGAGCTGTCTGTGGTGGAGACTCCTGTGAGTGTGACTGGTTTTGTCCTGAACTCTCTTTGTTCTTATCTCAACAACATCTCTTAGATGGCATGTTTGTCTGCTTGAAGACAAAGAGATGAATCTTTTGAGGGAAGAATAAAAGTGGAGAATGAAAACTTGAGATGCTACTTTAGAAATCAGAAGGATTTGCACACACTGGCTGTAAAATAGACCAGATGGTGGAGTTCATACATTGTTCGCACTCCCACACACAGAATCCTGTGAGGAAGGAAAAACTGCTTACTAGCGTCATTTCGAATCTGTGAGCCTTACATATTTATTTAATTTCTGTGCAACATAATGATACGTGTACTTAAGAGGTCTGCTAGATCATGTTTAGATGCACATATGGCCTGATTTGCTACATCATTTGCTTCATAGTAAGCAAAAAATAATAAAACAAGATCTCTATCCGTGGGTAGCTGATGATAAGAAAAGATCTCTTCCAGCTAAGATTAAACACTAAATTATAGGATAAACAGATCAATAATGTGATCAAGTACAGCTGTGGGTCTGTTAGCCTCTCTGCAGAGGAGGTCAATGGAGGCAAAGACTACAACCACGTTGACTGATTTATGCTAGTTTGGCGCTAAGCTAGCTAGTGGAACTTCATAGCCATATTGCAGCCAGCAAAAGTTATCTGGTGTCGCTGGTTTAGCAAAGGAAGTCTTGTTGGTTTAGCTAGTGTCGCACCCTGCAAGAATCTTAACACACAACAAATCCTGCAGACTGGCTAATTTTGTTATTTTTTAGCAGCATATAGTGACTTCTACAGCACACTAATGCTGTGTTGTATTGTTATATTATGTTAGCAAAGCATACAGACCTTTAATGCCAAAAGTGCTAATTATCAGGCATGTGTCAACGCCGAATCCTCACATGCTGCACTGACCTCTGGCCTGAAAATGGTAATACGCGATAAGCATGAT
Source organism: Zacco platypus (assembly GCA_038088235.1). Classification (NCBI taxonomy): domain Eukaryota; kingdom Metazoa; phylum Chordata; class Actinopteri; order Cypriniformes; family Xenocyprididae; genus Zacco; species Zacco platypus. The sequence continues at coordinate 13,221,346 of CM076064.1, read as the reverse complement.
GAAAACAGACACGTGCCCTTTTCTCTAGCCTTTTGTTTTTGACACTCACATCTTAATTTCATTGTTTTTACGGGTTCATATTCAGGCCACGAAAGCTAGCGTGTAACACAGACGAACAAATGGATAATTATGTCACATCCTCGGACTTGTTACGCCCGCACAGTGACGAATCGCCGGAAGGGGTGACAGATGCAGTGTTTGGCGGATTCGTCTCTCGGCACCAGCCGTGAATGATAAAGTAGAGCGATTACATATTCCAGCCACTAGCTAAATTGTTTTAACATTTTAATCAGTAATTAACATCAAGCCAAGAGCCATTGGGATGCAGACAAACTGGATTGAATTTTTCATTATGGTACATGGCTTTCATTTGGTTTGTTATTTTAAACTAAAGTCTTCAGAAGGTACAAGCTCAGTCACATTAACAGTTAACAAATTTATGACGCTTTGAGTGTAGCAGCATTTCTTACAATGTTCCATTAAATTTGCCTATTAGATTTCAGTGTTTTAGGCGTCTCATTTTTTTGTTTAGTGAAAGTGTGCTATTTATGTCTTTTCTACACCCACATGCTAGGGGGTTTAAGAAACAGCTCTGATTTGGCACTGTAGAATTACAGCCTACCTTCTCTCAGGCGTCCATGGAAGGAACTGTAAGTTATTTCAGATTTCAATGACTTTCACCCTGCAATTAACAGGGATAGAAAATAGCTCAGAAATGGCAGGTGTGCCACATAAGAGTCTGTATATTTGTGTGTGTGCAACTTTGGGGTTTTAAACGATATTAAATATTTAGTAATTTGAGCTTTTTGTGGTAAAATGATTAAATCATGTGGTGCAACTATATAAAAATGTAATATTTCTAAAAAAAAAAAATTAAAAAAAAAAAAAAAAAAACTTTCCTTGAAAAATAAAATCTAAAACGGTTTCATAAGTACTGATTAAGTTGTTTACATTAACACGTAAAGAAATTTTAAAGAAACTTTGGTTAATTTTTGCTTGTTACAGCACATGATATTTTTTAATATATAAGGGATACTTCCCCAATGACAAAATGGGCTTTCAATAGAACTTGGCTGCCTATACAGTAGAAAGGTGAAACCATTTAAATCGGTGCTACTTTACTAGAGAAGACATTTGGCAAAAGGGAGAAATTCAGCCTTTTTAATTAAAGCAGAAAAACCTAAACACCCATAATGTACTGGGCATGTTGCCGTCCAAGACCACTCCCACCTGTCTGCTATGGATACACTTACTAGAGTCAAATGGTGCCTTGCTTTAGTAGGAAATACTTCTTAGTAAACTTTTAGTCATAATGGTGTCGACTTCTATTGTTCTTGGGTGCAAGAAGTCAAAGAGTAAACATTTAGTGGTAGTGAGTTACTTTTGGTTTCCAGTGGCGGATCCAGCGAACTGTTGGCAGTGGCTAAAGGGTGCAAAGAATCAAAAATAGGTAAAGAAGACCACAACGGAAAATCTGAAAAACCGCTGTGTTTGTGGTAAGCATTTCAAACTGGCCTACGAGCACAGTGTTTTAGGCCAAACGAAAGGGAACTGCCGTTCTGTCATTTCTGTCCAACCGCAAACATCACGTATATTGGTAAGAATCCTGTTGCTATAGTGTTCCATTTTTACCATAATGATTTTTAAAGAGTAGACAAAGTACGTCAGTGATAAACCTACCCTTACAATAACTGTTCAGAATTAAAATTTCCTGATAGTTTACTCACCCCCACATCATCCAAAATATTTGTCTTTCTTTCTTCAGTCGATAAGAAATTAAGTTTTTTTTTTTTTTTTTTTTGAGGAAAACATTTCAATATTTTTCTCCATAGTGGACTTCACTGGGGTAAAACAGGTTGAAGGTCCAAATTGCAGTTCAATGTAGCTTCAAAGGGCTCTAAACGATCCCTGTCGAGAAATAAGGGCCTTAGACAAATTTTCAGTCATTTTCTAAAAAGAAAAAAAAAAAGTTATATACTCTTAACCACAAATGCTCTTCTTGCACTGCTCTGCAATCCGCCACACATTACACAAACACGTTGTAAAGGTCACGCAGGCAGTAGGCAGAAGTACCGCAGTAGAGCGAAAAACTCATTTTTGTCCTCCAACTTCAAAATCATCTGACATCGTTATTTTTTTTTAGAAAATGATTATTTCGCTAGATACAAAAATGTGGAAATATAATCTGTAGTTTTCATGAAAGGACTCTGCAGCATTTTGCGTCATCCTGTGGACTTTTGCTGACAAATAAACGAAATGAATTTATCGATCCATGCAACAGAGAACGAGTCAACATTGTTCATTTACAGACTACTGACATTGTACCAATACAAAGTGGGTTGAAAATCAGCAAAGTTACACTTTAAATGTGAAAATAGTTAAAATAGTAGAACTTTTTTACAAAACCGTATGAAACCAACATGAATACAAATACTACATGAAGAACGTTCTTTAAACTATAGTAAGTATTATAAACTGTTTTTATATATGTATATATATATAAAATATAATTTTTTTACTTGATTGTTTTTCTGCTCTGGATCTAACAACCACCCCAGAATAATCTCCATATTTAATCACTGGCAGCTTGCTTAAGTAGACTGTGGAGATTTGGAACGGCTCCAGTTGATGCCATTGTGTGGCAGAAGGGCTGCTTTCCATATGTGGATCAGATCTGGCCTGACAATTCCCACAGTGCCTCTGTTTCTTCTTAGTAAGTGATGAAAATTAGTAAAGACAAAGGAGGGTTTAAATCCAAGGCAAAGAGGTTTGGGGTGCGTGTATAACTCCACTCTATCCCTGCACTCTGATCCGTCTCTAGGACGTCCCATACAGAAGAGTGTCTGTGTATGAAGCCAAGGGAGCCTGCGAGAAACAAGCACACTGTGAACAGCATTTTAAGAGTGTAGATATGTGTGAAATAACCAAGACCTGCAGTTTAACACCAAACCTTCTCCTTATTCAGTGTCCCTCACACACACACACACACACACACACACACACACACACAAACACTCCATCCCCCATCATTTGCAGTTCAAATAAACACACCACACCAAAATGGTAAGTGTGTGTGCTCCCTTTCTGCTTGATGCCTGCCTGGGCCATTAATGTCATGTAGGGTGTAACGTTCTTCTTGAGAGAAATGTAAATAAGCAGAGACCACACGGCGAGATTTAGAGAGATGAGGACTGTTGGAAGTGCAAAGAGGATTTATGGAGCTAATATGGAAGAATAAAGTTCATCTTTCCTTCTCACTAGATTTATCACCTCACTCTTTTCTCATATTTTAGTGTTTTAACTTTTACCTTCTGGATATTATATACACTGCTGTAGATACACTGCACAGATTTTTTAAATGTTTTTCAAAGAAGTCTCTTTTGCTCACCAAGGCTGCATTTATTTGATCAAAAACACTGTAAAAACAGTAGTATTACATTTAAAAAAAAAATAAAAAAAAATAAATAAATAATATATATATATATATATATATATATATATATATATATATATATATATATATATATATATATATATAATATATATATATATATATATATATTTTTTTTTTTTTTTTTTTTTTTTTTTTTTTACAATGTAATTTATTCCTTTAATGTCAAAGCTAGACAGTTCAGAATAACAGCATTTATTTAAAGTATAAATCTTTTGCTACATTGTGAAAGCCTTTACTCTCTTTTTTGATCAATTGAATGCGTTCTTGCTGAATAAAAGTGTTAATTTCTAAAAAAAAAAAAAAAAAATGTATACTGTCCACAATTATTTGAACAGCAGTGTATAAAATCAACACAGCGTGTCCTCCAAAGAACTACTTTCAATCAATCCCAATAGCCTTTGGCTGTTATTTGGCATAATTTTATATCAGATTGAACTTAAATTCAACTTTCAGCTTTCGATTTGTACCTCTCACTGCTATGCATGTCAGTGAGCGAGACACCATTCGATATGCTATTTTCTTTATCTTCTAATCTTTAGCATCTGTAATTTAATTAGTTCAGTTTCTGCGATGTCTCATACACGAAATTTTGTGGAGTTCTGCCTTGTAGAAGTAAAACAGATTTCTCCTCCCGCCATATGCCTTTTAAGCTCTTAACAGATTAGCAGCCATAATGAATAGTTTAGATAAAGTGTTCTCTATTAAGTCTCTTCTTCTTTTTTTTATGCCATTCCTATAATGTCCTTTTGTCCTTTCATTTTATCTCCTGTTGTTTCCATAGCAGCCTGAGCCTCACTCCTCCTCTAATAGATTGTTGCCCATTTCTTGGTGAAATCAAACTATAATGGATACTAGTATTCTTGTTTTTCCACTGCTGGCCTCTGGAATTCTCAAAGGTGCGAAGCTAGTCCAGAGGTAATATATCTCTTTTAAAGATGAATTGTTGAGTCCTGACATGGTTTGTCCGTAAGAAGGAAGTGTATGTAGAACATTTTGGACTTGGGTGTCATACATCTCTGATAATACATTTACCAGATGGGTGATTGAAATTGTATACTATCTTTCTTTAAAATAATTGGCAGTTTGTTTGATGTTTTGTAATTTAATGCAATGATATTCACACAGGTGTAGTTTAAATATTGCTAAGGTACAAATATTTTAGGGCAGTTGTAACTTAGGATCAATAAGGACTGCGATCTGATCTGTAAAAAGCTTTTTAAATAGGCTATGTTATAATGACATAAGGTTATCAGTCATGAAGTGGAGCATAAGTGTGTCTCAACTGTAGTTTCTGTTTTCTGCCAAAATATATTCAAACAAACTTATCATGCACATTTATCTTACCATTCCTCTCCATCTGTTTCTTTCTCTCTTCCGGACATGTCAGGCCTATCTTAGTCCCAGCTCTGTGTAAATGACTGTTCCCTGGCTGCTGCAGTCTCCCCAAACTAAATATTTAAACAGGGCATACTTGTGCACCCATTTATTTAACTTTAAAGTTTAACTTGCTGCTCTGAAACCATCAATAAGAGGAAGCTAGAATACTGTCCACAGTGATTTCATCACATGAAAGGGTATAATTGTTAAAATAGTTTTTTTTTCATCTGATTATTTGCATTATATATTTGTATTATACCTGAACATATCTACAAAATTACAAAAACAATACTGTAAAAAAAAAGTCCTGTTCAATTTACAACTAAAGTAAATTTGCGTAAAGCTGTGGTTGCCAGAAATTCTATAAGAAATAATGTTCCATTTAGTACTGGATGGCATATTGATGCCTGTATATTTTACAGTATACAATTGTATATTTCATTAAGTAATATCATATTACCATTCTAAATCTGCTTTTTACCTTAAAATGTATTGATAATCACCATAACAATACAGGTGGCATAAATGAAAGCCGCATGATGAAGCAGAGGCCCTGTTTCCACCTGGGATTAAGGTGCGTTTTGGTCGATCGGATCACTAGTGGACAACGCTAAATACAGGTGTAAACGGGGTGTAAAAAGTTTTGAACGACTTCTGGAGGTAGTCAAAAATGCATTCAACCGGATTGCATTTCGTAGTAATGCTCATGTGGTTGAATGTGCTCAACAGACACTAAAGACCACCTACTCTCCGCCTACTGACCTAATGCGTAAACATGGGAAGCACGCTAGCCAGATGGAATTTGAACTTTGTCGGCTGAAGAGCCTGGTTTTGTTCGAAGACGAAAAATGTACCAAGCACAATGTTCTCTCACCATTCCTGATTTCGAACACGCACTCACCTAGTTTGGCCAGTCTTGCGGCTGTCAGAGCAGAAACAAAAGTGGTTGCTGTGCGTATGTTTTTCCGCCATCATGGGCACGTTCATATGTAAATTGCGCAAGCTTATTTTATCCATTAGATCGGAAGATCTGAAAAACCCTTACGTTTGCCTGCCCACAGATCCTCTCCTCAAAGTAATCAGGACAGAAGTGGTTGACAGTGGACAAAAGAGACCGATTACAAACACAAGCTGTAAACGGGTATGGGTCTCCTTCATTTACTTGTGATCCGATCGACCAAAACGCATCTTAATACCAGGTGGAAACAGGGCCAGAGTTCATTGTGGCCTTACCATTAATCATGGCCAATACTTATGTAAATAAAAAGGTCAGAATTGAAAGAAATAAGCTCGCAATTGTGAGTTATGAAGTCCAGTTCTGAGGGAAAAGAGTGACTTTTTTTTTCTGACAATTCTGAGAAATTCAGATTCAGAAATTCAGATTAATTGGCAGTGCTGGTAGATTACTTAAAAATTGTAGTTGGTTACGTTTGGAAGCTTGTTTCTGCCACTGAATAAAAACTTTAAAAAGGTAATTCAGACTTTTTATCTCAAAATTCTGACTTTTGATTCTTGCAATTGCAGGTTTATATCCCTCAATTCTGACTTCCAACTCACAATTGCGACTTTATATCACACAATTCTGAGAAAAAAATGGCAGAATTGCGAGATGTAAACAAACAATTGCGAGAATCAAAAGTTAGAATTGTGAGAGAAAAAGTCTGAATTACCTTTTTAAAGTTTTTATTCAGTGGCGGAAACAAACTACAATTTGTAAGTAATCTACCAGCACTGCCAGTTAATCTATCCTTATATTTGGTAAAACAAAGGATTTCATTAGTTTGCTGCGTGGTAATATTATGCCAATTTAGGTGCATATAGTTCTTAACTTTAATAAAGGACCACTGGCAAGACCCTGCGTATTTTGTGAGAAATAACATGACTGTGCAGTGGGATGTAACACCTACAGCCATCTCTGAGTGGATCTTCTCTAGTTGTGAATGAATGGATGTTCAGTGAAATGGGCTCTGGAATGTGATGTAAGACACTTTGAGAGTCACTGACCCAGCCCCCTCACATTGTTCTGACTGAAAGCACAGGTTTATATTTGTGCGAATGATTGCTATGTGCAAGATGGAGAGAGAGAGAGAGAGAGAGAGAGAGAGAGAGATGTTTGGAGTACATGAATCATCAGTGCAGTCCAAATGCTTAGTGTATTTTTAGAGACACTTTATTGTTTCATCTTAAAACAAGCCAAGTGCGCTATTAAATGTACAATATAATAGTCCATGTGTCATGTTGCATCGCTACTTGTAACTCTTCAGTGCAGTAAAAAACAACTTCCTGACTTATACCGTCAAAGCTATAATGTGCCCCACTTCTGGGCTGAGTCAGAAAACTTCCCATCGTGCTCTGCAGCTGCTGTCCTCCCTTTAATCTGATGCCTTGATGGATGTGGCACAGCAGTACTTCCGTACAGTGAAGAACCTTTCAAAGTGGAAGAAGTGGGGCAGAAATAGCCAGCCAATCCACAAGGTCATACAAGAGCTCAGGGTCCCAGCGCAGCACTGGCTAGCTTAATGTATTACACAGCCTCTCTTTCCTTTCCGCGCCTGTATGGGTTGTAAATAGTTAACGAAACTTGAAAGCAAATTGAAATTCAAGCAAAGTGTTTGTTGTAACCCGTAAAAAACCGTTCACATTTTATGCCACACATACCACATTATTTGCAATCTGACACATGAGAAGAATGTCCAGGCTTTGGCATAACTGAATGGAAAGCTGTCCAAAGGCATGGATTATATTAAAAACAATTCCATTATTATAATATTATTAGCCTATGTGAAATTTTATAGGTTACAACAAAAAAAGAGAATGCAGCCATTTGCACAGAAAGTGGAGGAGGTGGTTTGCTTTACCTTGATTCCTTGAAGCTCATTCCCCAGATGGAATTTGGTTATCTCATCCTGAGGTCTCACCAGAAAAAAGAGACGTAAGCATTCCTCCGCAATCAGCTGTTGAGCTGTACAGCTGCCCTAGTGTTGACTTAGAATGATAGCCATCAGCATTTTTGCTTAGAAGAGGGGACAACTGTTTGTGCAACATTTTTAAAAAATTAACTAATAAAGACTAAATAAATAACGCTAAAATAACACTGGTGTAAAGGAAAAATATTTTAGCAAAAATCAAGCATAATTTGCCACTGCCTGGAGGTTTTACATGGTAAAATTGCCATGCTTTCAACTAGACTGTGCTTACTTGGATCCAAGCAATTCGATTTGTATTGTGTTCATTTGATGTCAGACATGAATACTGTGATTTAACGCACACCTTTAAATGCGATCATAAAAGAAGCCAAACAGCCGTATGATTTGGAGAGCAGTGGGTTTGCCGGATTTCTATGGCAGTGTAGGCTTATGGCCAGGCATGTCAGTGAGCTTGTGGCTGTGGGGAACAGAGTGGCTGTCAATGTGTGTTACTCTCCACAGCCTAAAGCACTGGGACGGGGGTAATTGATACTACTGTGTGTAGGGGTTTGGCTCAGGCTGGCATGGTAAATGAGAAGCACAGTCTAATAAGAGATACCCTCTTTTCAGATGGATGCACATCCACACCGACAACTTAAGCCACCTGGACGTTAAAGAGCCAGCTGCATTCAAATAGATTTATGGACGTTTTATTAAGTAATTTAAACGCATGTTGCTGAATTACTTTTTTTCGCTCTCTCTCTCTTTGTTGCAGACTGGTGTTGTGAGAGAGCTTTTAAAATAAGTATTGATTTACCCAACTAGGCATAGCTCATGCTGTTACGCATCATCTATGAATGCTCTGTGTTGGTTTTTGGTGGTCTTTGTCCCACCATGAGATTTCAGATTAGGGGAGAGTAGGGTGAAATGTGTCAGTGGGTAAATAATATAACCCCTTTAATCTAGCAAACTATAGATATATTATTTTATTTTATTTTATATATATATATATATATATATATATATATATATATATATATATATATATATATATATATATATAGGAATCTGACATGCATGCTCAGATGTTCTCTTTTGTAGGGAAAAATTACAAACCTATAAAGTTTATTAAGCCTTTATTCTTCTTTCACGATTTAAAAAATAATGGCATGTGTTAATTTTGTCAAATTATTATAGTAATAACAATTATAATATTATAATGTTATTATAATAAAGTATTCATCTTGAAATAGATTCAGAACATTTAAAATATTTTCAGTATTAAACTTTTTTTTCTGGCTGATTTATGATCATTTTGACTGAATTGTGTATTAGTAGCTTAATTTGCTTTCAAATATATGGAAATGTAAATCAATCATGATATAATTTTCGCTTAAAAATGTCTCTTAATTTAATAAATTAAATAAAATCAAAAAGCTAGTGCATCACATATACCCTGTAAATAATATTACAAAACCTCTGAAGGTATGGTGCTACATGATTTCCATATAAACGGTGTTCTTTCCCCCTCAGTTACTTTTTTCCTTGTGAAATGCGTGTATTGTCTGGGCTCTTTACTGTTGGAGAGAGAGAGAGTGACTGATTTGCATGTAAATGATTCCAACAACACCAGCTATTCACGTCGCTAATTAAACTAATGTAGGGACGTTGACTTGCTGACATCATGGACGCTCATTACCCATTCACAAGCTCGAGTGGGCAGAGCGAACAGAGAGCCAGTCGAGTCCGAGCCACGGTTCACTGAGCTCTCATAGCCTGGTATTGACGGGAAGCGCAGGCTGTTCATGGCTTTACGCCCCGAATGCTGCTGCTGCTGCGGGAACTATTACGGAGAATCGCGCTGGATCTGCGGGGACGCTCCGCGCTTTCTCGTTATTCTAGATGTTTTATCAAAAGCGCCAGAGCTTGAGGCATGTCTTTCCAGGACGATACCTTTGTACGAACTAAAGCTGGTCGGTAGTGCTTGACAAAGACGTGCGGATTGAAGCGCTTGTTTGTGGAGAAGTGAAAGTGCGCCAACTGATCGCTTTTCACGCTGGAAATGTGTAGCGCGTGCTCGGATCGGTTCACGACTGGCGACGTCAAACTCTCTCATCTTCGTTCATGGTAAAAGGTAAGTGTACGTGGCTAGATCTGTTACTTCGGTTGCTTCTGCCGTTTAAAATCTGCGTGACTTTTCCCTTCGCTCACTGCGTGATGTGGTCCGAGAAAGTTGATCCACAAACTTCATTTTATAAATCAAACGTACCTTTTGTCATAATGTAAGATAATGTTACGGATGTACGCGTCTGTTTAAAGTAATGTTGTTAGAGAAAGGTGTTTTTATACCTTTAATAGGCTACGTGTTTGATTTTTTTTTTTGTCTAGTAAGCCTGTGAAAATGACTGCAAAAGACCGAAATGGATACAACTTTTCACCTTCGTTATCTTGTATGTTCAGTCATTGCTAGTTGACCTGTTCCTGTTAGTCGGATTAAGCCTTTGTTTGGTGGTGTTTTGTTGGATTAACACATGAAGGGACAAAGTGGAGAATAATGCCCAGGAGGGAGAGAGAAGCCAGGCAGCTGCTGTTGAATTCGTTACAAGGTTTTTTTTTTTACCTCATATACAAACACTCGCAACGAATCGTTCTTTTTAATCGGATTTTATCAGTTAATTGGGTAACGCGGTTCAAAAAACCAATCTGAATCATTAGTTATCGAATCGAACTGAGTCGCTCGAGGTTCTCCAATCAACTCACTGAACCGAGAATCGTCTATTTCGATGAATGCCTGTTCACAATTAACGATGACTGTTAAAATTACTACTATAACTATTAATAATTTTTATAGTTCTGTGAGAACAGGAAAGTCCACAACACAGCAATTATGATAAAGAATAAAGATATGGTTGGAAAAATTTTCAGAGCGATTTTTTTCCCCTACCGAAAACTGACGTACGACAAAAACATTGACAGCGAATCCGAATCAATCTGACTTTAAAGAGCTCGAGCGTTTAAAGCGGCAGACAACAGAACTGCAGCTCACGCTTTTAAATAGAACGTCGTCATCCGATGGTGTGGACGCTAATCGTTTTAGTTATTATAGCCTAGTTTATTTATCTATTATAGCAATAGTTTTTTTAGTGCACTGAGGATTTTACTGATATGGCGTAAAGTAATAGTCAAATAGCTGAAATTTTACAAAAAGTACTGATTTACATTTATGATTGACATTTTTATCAAGATGCTAGTTGGTTAATTCAGCTGTCACGGATTAGGCTACGCAATGGCAAAAGAACTGAATTTTTTTTTTTTTAATAACCATTTGAAAGAGCCGATTTGCGGAATGACTCTGACTTTCCATCACTGTTGTGATGCATTGCTCGCTGTCAATGGCATGTTACTCTGCGCTGAATCCATCTTATTTTACAGCACTATTTCAATTAAATCAATATCGTTTCCGCTCTCACCTCTCGTCATTTGAAGCAGCCTCCATTAAACTGATTTCTTTTTCTTCAAATAATTGATTTATTCATCAGTCTAAGTTCATATAGTATTAGGTCATCATTCACTGTTGTGTTGTTTCAATTACTTTATATTATAGGAGCTTCTAAAGTCAAAAAGGCTCGGATAAGTGACTCTATTCACAGGAAGACCGTAGCAACTACTGTAGTACAGATGTGTTGCGTTTTTATTATTGAAGCGCAAACGAAGTCATTACCACAAAACATTGCTGTAAATATGAAATCGACAGAATTAGATCATTCTTTTAGAAAAACACCAATGTTTAATGTGGGAAAAGTACACACAGTTGCATATACACAAAAGATAAGTGAGAAGAGATGGTGAATTGGCTTTCACTAGCACCCAGCTGTGACCAGCTTCTCCACTGTGTGTTGCCCTTTTGAAAGGTTGTTTAATTCATCCGGAATGATGCCGTAGAAAAGCCTGGGACCCTCATCAGAGACTGGAATTTTGTAAAATCTATTGCCAGTGTTATTTAGTTAAATGGTTAAATGAAAATGACAAATGTTGCCTAGCGACACAAGCAAAACTTTTTTTTTTTTTCCCAAGTAACTTTTATGGGTTTAGATAACAATAACAACCTTGGCTACAGCAGACCTGGCCGTTTTTAAATGGCAGTTGTATTAAAGATGACAATGCCACTGTTGTCTAGCCATAGGCTATTGTTAAAAAGAATTAGATTGTCTGTTGATGGCACAGGCCTGGTTTTTAAGAGGATAAGTTTCCCTCAAGCTAAAAAGAAGTCCACATCTGTTGTTGTCTGAACAATTTAAAAATGCAATGATTAACCCACAATAAGCAATTGTCCAATCAGATCATAAATCACATTTACCACGTTCCGCTTGGGTGCCTCAGGGGCATAACAACCTTCTGTGTCATCCCTAGATTACATTCCCAGTCTTCCATATTTGCTATGTAGGACAAATCCTTTCTAAAGGCTCTCAGCGCATACTTGTAGATCACATTGACTGGGACTTAGCATGACGTTTGTAATGAATTCAGCATGCGTAGTTGCAACTCGGCATCCTCTTTAATTCAAATCACATTTAGATGATTGGAAGAGCATTATCAATGGACCATGCAGTGGTATTGAGCCTGGAATTTGCAGTCATGTGCGAAGCATGTCAAAACGTGGAAGGGGTTTTCATCGGTTCTTTTTTTATGTGTTGGTTAAGGACAGAGGAGGGAGTTACATTGACCTCATTTTTGTCCAGTTCATTTATCTGGACCAGACCGGCATTTCTGTGAAACTCTCCCAGTCATCCCAGAAATTTCAGTTCAGCTAAATGTTCACCCTTTCCAGACATGCATGCTATAAGAGTTATGATATATATTAAAGTGTTCTGATAGAAGACTCCGCTTCCCAAGAATGCTGGATTGCTTTTGCATTGCTCCCGCCCTTATAGTTTCTGGTTAATATGCCCTAAAGAATTATCTGGCACTGTGGCAGAGAGTGTATAAGTTTCTCAACAGTGTTTGGTATTCACAGATGGCCTGTTTGAGGGCCTCTATGTTCCTGTGAGTGTTCAGTATTAGTGCAAGTTGTGAAAACTGTCACCCTCAAGTAATGCAGGTGAATTGTCCTTGCTCAAGGGTGTTGGAACTGCAGAGAGACCAGCTGCATGGCCTATATATAAGTCTGCTCACCGGTTACCTCCTACAGAACCTTTCATCTAGAGTCTTTCATTTGGATGCTTTCAAACTACTTGAGATTCATGCAGGTTTTAAAGCACTTCATCCATTTATAGGTTGTTTTTGTTTCCTTCATTTTATATTTATAAGTGAACTATTGTGTTCAAGGCTAGTGTTTCCCAACCTTTTTTGTCTTATGTACCCCTATAGCCCCATACCCCTTCATTGACGGCAAGGAATGTGTTCCTTTTGAGTTACAATGGAAAGTCATTTGGCGTTATTAATAAAGTCTTATTTATTGTATTTTTTTGATTGGCCATTTCACTCATATGTGCATTACAATAGAGAAGAAAAGATCTGTTGCTTGCTACTTATGTTACATCATGACTTTAATGATATTAAAGTGACCATTATAATGAGACACCTGAGGTTGTTAGCTATCCACAAGTTGTAGCCTATCATAGGAAACATTTCCTGAGAGACCTAATAGAGAATTTGCTCATAAAAAAAAAATGGCTTCATTCTTGTCAAGACTCAACTAGTATGAAATATCATTACTGTCAGTACTGCAAATTTTAATAAGATATGAATTATAGTTATACAAGTGATTAAAGTCTGGAGTCAGTACTCTGTTTTTGTTTTTTTTAATCAGTACTTTTATTCAGTACTAAGGACACATTAAATTGATCAAATATAGCCGTAAAAACACTTATAATGTTACAAAAGAATTATATTTCAAATAAATGTTCTTTTGAACATTCCGTTCATCAAACAATCATGAAAAAAAAAATCCTGTATAACAGGTTTTCTATATTAAGCAGCACAACCATTCAATAATAAAATGACCTATAATAAGAAACGTTTCTTGAGCTGCAGATTAGCATATTAGAATGATTTCTGAAGCATCATGTGACACTGAAGACTGGAGTAATGATGCTGAAAATTCAGCTTTGCCATCACAGGAATAAATTACATTTTAAAATATAATTATTTGTAGCATTTCACAATATTAGTGTTTCCTGTATTTTTGGTCAAATAAATCCAGCCTTGGTGAGCACGAGAGACTTTTTTTTCAAACTCATCAAAAACCTTACTAACCCCAAACTATTGAACTGTGGTGTAGGTTCAACAAAGCAAGATCTATCCATGTTGCCTTCTGAAAGCAGTATAAATACCCGCCTGGTTGAGAAACTATAAGTATGCTTACATGAACAGTTATAATCGAGCCACAGTGGGGTTTTGTGTAGTTAAGCTACAGTCTTCATCTTTTAAAGAATACATAAAACAATGGGTAGCTATGAGTAAATGTTGCATGTCTTTCGAAGCAAATGCATAATGCCAAGGTCACTTGTAGTAGATTAACATGCATAGGCTGAATGAAGCCAAGATACAATTGCATTATCTAGGTCTGATAATCAGACTTAACAAAAGGTCTGACTGGACTAAAGTATTTGACATTTTAAAAAGACAAATAATTGTTTTAATTGGAATGAAATCTCACATTTAAGTATATGTTAATGCACTTAAAGCTTGTAGAGGAAATACCATGACTCTCTCTTCATATCCTTAGGATAATAGAGGCATAACACAGATTTGCTGATGGCTTAAACTGAACCAACAGAATTTTTTTTTTGTCTTGCTTCCATAGCAACTAGAGTTCTTTGACGTAGATGAACATGTTCTTAAGTTAACCATCTGGCCAATGTGAAAACGTCAGTCAATCATTGGGTTGCTGGCCGATGTCTGTCTTTGACACCTTGCAGCCTGTCAGGCCTCTGAGGTGCTAATGGGATTTGGCCCTAAGTGGGCGGCTTGTTTTCTCTTCCTTTGGTCTAAGAGGTTAGTTAATCTGACCAACTGGCCGGCGTGCTTGGAAAGTGTGGTTTTGGCAGAGCTTGACTCCTGTGTCTCCTTGTCTGGACGCTAACCAGGCGCTGCGTGTTTGACTGGTGGAGGGTGTGTTTCATCGTGACATGAGTCATTGGACATGTTGAGGGTTTTTGTTGGAATCTATGGGCGCCCTTGTTTATAACCAAATGTGGATATGATGATTGACAAAGTGGAAGAATACAAGGAGAAAAGCTGGGTGGGAGAGTTGCTTGAGAATAGGGCTGCGTGATTAATCGTTAAAAGATCGCGATCTCGATTCAAACAACCACACAATCTTATTCCAAAATGACAAGGATTCGCTTGTCTATTAAACCTTTGACAAAATCATACTGGAACATTCAAATCTGCGTCACCTGAGAGAGCATTTGTTATGCATAGGTATGAAACGGCTTCACAAACTTTTCAACCATACTGTATCATTATTTCTGTGTTACAAATATTCACAGAAGTACTGGGATATAAGTTTAATTTGGATATTAAAACTGATGTCTACGATAGTGATCAAAATAGTGTAAATCACCTTTTGAAATTAACTTCAACAATTTTCATTGAAACATTCAATCAAAAGATTAGTTCAAAACACTGATTCATCCAGTAATGAAACGGGTGAAGTATTTATGAGTGAGTCATTGTATCATTCTTTATTCAAACTGATTTTTAAAAAAAAAAAATTTGTTCAAATTAAACATTTTTTAAATCAACTGCAGCAATTTACATTTTGTCAGCACCTCTAGTGAATTACATGTTTTTGTTTAGTTGTCTGTTCATAATCGTGGGAGAATTGTGATCTCTATTTGGAAACCCCCCCCCCCAAAAAAACGTAATTCTCAATTTATCTAGAATCATGCAGCTCTACTTGAAGTTTAACTATTACTTCAGATATCGGAGCAAAATCTAGTTATAGGCATATGCAACTCATGTTTTTCTATCGTTCATTCTGTTGAATAAAATGAGTTTATACAGAAAATTCTGTAGTTTATTTTTGCCTTTTTTATTTTAAATGTATCTTTTTTTTATTTTACAATGTTCTTGCCATAAATATAGCCGTAGATACTGACATAACTTAAAACGCCTGAATAAAATCATGTTCCCAAAGTTGACTTGGACAAATCAGAATGAATACTTTTTTTATAACACAATGTAATATTTAGGTTAATCCTGATGCATTTAAAATTATGGAAGGAACTGTCCATAATTTAAAGGTCTAATAATTAACCAAAGCAAAATAATCATGACTGTTCACAGTGATTTTCTTTTGAAAATACACAAATGGAAAGGTGTACTATTGTTTTATTTGATCGTTGTTTTCTTTGCCATTTAGGAAGATCTGCCTCCACTGTAAGTGCCCTCGTGAGGAGCATGTTGTGACCGTCATGCCTCTAGAGATGGAGAAGACTGTGACCAAGCTGATGTACGACTTCCAGAGGAACTCTACATCCGACGATGACTCAGGCTGTGCTCTGGAGGAGTATGCCTGGGTGCCGCCCGGACTCAAACCTGAACAGGTAACACTATTAACTGCCCTGTACCCAAATCAAATTTGCACTACCATTCCAAAGTTTAGGGTCAGAAGGTTTTTTTTTTTTAAGGGTTAGGGTTAGGAAGTGCTTTAAATTGATCAAAAGTGACCATGAAGACATTTATGTGTGAACATTACCTTTTTCTCTATAAAGAACAATTTTTACAATGGAAAAGTTCCATAAAGGTTCTTATCGACGTCAATAAATTATTTTATGCATTAAAATATATTGAAATGATTTCTGATGTATCATGTGACACTGAAGCCAGAAGTAATGATGCTGGAAATTCAGCTTTGCCATCACCGGAATAAATTATATTTTAAAATATGGGTCAATGTTGTGGCCGGTAATTTTTTTTGTCCAAAGGCCTTAATAATAATATAAAACAAAGATATGACATCCAAAGTATGTAAGGTAGTAGAACTTGATCATTTATTCAATCCAAAAGGTTTTAATTGTATTTTGCTGTAAGGTATTTTAAAGATTTTTAAAGTGTCAACAGGCCATTCAGTTTAACTGTCCAAAGGCTAATATAGCCATTTCATTTGTGTTTAAAATACCTTAAAATGTAATAATGTTTTTTTTTATGCTGGCATGATTTTATAACATCATAATGACAAAAGCAGTGTTAATTGGTTATAAAAAAAACAATATAATCTCATTTTTAACACTTAATAAAACTTAGAAATGAATTATATCTCCATTGTATTTTTTTAGACTCTTTTAAAAACCTTATTCGTCAATGACAAATATCTTAAAATTGTAAATATTGTAAATTGTAATACTTATAAATATTACTGTTTTTACTGTATTTTTGATCAAATAAATGCAGCCTTGGTGAGCGCAAGAGACCTCTTTCAAAAACAAAAAAATTGTACTGATCCCAAACCGGTAATGAATATTTTTTATTTCTTTATATATAAATGATAAATGGAATGCAGAATGTTAAAGACAGCATTTACTTTTGTTGGCATGTTTGAACAAGCATTGAGGCATTCTGTATGAAATTTCGACAAGTTTTAAATGTTTAGAAGATAAATACCCTTGAGATGAATGTTTATTTATGATCTCTCATTCCTGCTGCACTAATGTTTGTTACTATAGCAATGCTCTGCTTCAGAAGTTTGGTGTATGAGGTTTATAAGACACCAGTGTGTGTAGAGCCCTTTACAGGCCAGTGAAATCATTTATAGATGTGAGTTTCATTTTCATCATGAACTAAAGAAAGTCTTGTTAACGCAGCAGCAAAACGGGTCAATAACCAATAAAGCACCTCCACCGTCTGAAATGGCTGTCAGCCATATTGTGTCTCTGGAGGTCACATGATGTTCATCTGATCAGCTCTAGTGTATTAATTCACATTTGTCTGCCTGAACGATCCTATCTAGAAAAGATAATGAAATTGATGGTTGAAGTTGGACTGATGAAGCCTTTTTATCCTTTTTTGTTTATTTATAAATACTTGACAGAAATAATGGTTGCCAGATAGTGGAAAAGTCTTCTATAGATATTCTGTATTGTACTGATATATGATTCTCTAGGCTGTTTTCCAAGAGCCCCTGGTTTGTAGTGCCTCTGGTTTAAGTCAATACCAGCAGTTTTACAGCATTCAGGCAGATGGATGGGAGGAAGTTGCTGGGATACAAGAACTCAGTGTCCATGCATGTTATTAGCAAGCTATTAATTATGCCTCTCTCTGTGCTTTTGAAAGCTGGTGTCTGCAGTTTCACCCAGAGACAGTGATTACCTCAGGCCATGACAAATTAGCTTTGCTTAGACATAGAGTGGAAATTTAGGCCATCCACATCCATAATAAGATAAGATGGCAGATCCCTGCTGTGCATTTCAGAACATTCGGGATCTGGTTTAGAACAAGAAATCAGTTTAAGTACATGAAAACATGATTTGCTGTAGCTGAGGTATTTAGGAAGTGATAATGTTAGCTGCATGGGCAAACTTTTACATCCGGCCTCTGCTTTTGTACCGGATTCGTTTGAAAGCTTGAACACTTTGCAAAGTTATTATCCACCAAACATTTTTGCAGTAAAGAAACCGGCCTTGTTTGTTTCCAAAATCTCTCTGACACATGCTTACATGAGTGAATTAGTCGAGTAATCCAATTAGCCGTTTTGGAAATGTAATGGTCCGTCATTTTGAGTCAGCTAAGCAGCTCCATTAGTCACAATACAAATAACTCTTATGAACTGGTTCGTAACAATCAGTTGACTAGTTTCTTCTTGTATCAACTGTCTTTAACAACCAAGCACTAACATTTAAATTATTTGATACAGTGCACTACAGGGTTTTTTTTACATTGTACTTCATTTCTGTAATTCCATCTATAACTACACTGTTGGCCCTCCCATTACCCTTTAACCCACCCTTAAACCTAACTATATCACCAAACCTGTACCTAACTTGGCTGTGTTTTTACCCCAATAGCAGCAAGAATGTTTTTCAATACAGCATGAACACAATAAGAACATTGTACAATTTTTTTTAAATTGTAACACTATAATAGTGTAAATGGCTGTAAATTGAAAGTCTTTTGGATGTGCTGGAGTAGAGTGACACTTACGTTGTCAATACAAAATCTTGACCAAAAATTGATGCAAAATGGATGTAAAGTCTACTCCAGCACATCCCAAAGGCTTTCAATGAATTTGAGGTCTGGATTCTTCATGCTCTCTCCCAACTATTCTTTCACAATTTGGGCCTTATGAATCTTGACATTGCCATCCTGGAATATGGCCATGATGTGTCTTCCTACATGGAAATGAAAGGCCACACACTCCATAAATTAGGGTTAGACAAACTATTCCCAAACATAGAACATGCTTGAAACATAACCACTGCAATAATGATCCAATCGTAAACTATTAACCATCCGCCTATTTAAATACATTCTTTTTTTTGGTTGGTATTAATAGATAGATAGATGGATGGATGGATGGATGATGTTTTTCTATTTATTTTTCATCTACAAATTATGGTGCATTTTACTGTCATCCAGTGTATGCTGTCTCCTTTCTCCGAGGCTTTGGCTTTATTCAATGGAAAACAGCTGTTTGGGCTCTGGTTTAGTTTGCCCTCAAATCAAGAGCATTTGCATTTTCTTTACCCTCTCTCTGTCTGGCGCAAAATGCAGTTGCCAGTTCCCTTGACACTGGGGCGGGTTGCCAGATCCCTTCCTGCTGATTATAGTTATTTCCACAAGCTGTTCCTCTGTGTGAGTGCTTTGGGCTCTGGGTCCATGTCCTCCTGATCGCTGCGTCACAACAGTTCTTTTGCTGGCCCAGGGAGCGTGTTATTGTTGGATGTCTCCACTGTAATTTACCAGGACCAGACCACAGTTGGTGTTTCGTGAAATTTTTCAGCTATCCCAAAAGAACCTCTGCACGAGTCCTTCAAAAACCCCTTGCTGACACTGTACCGGCCAACACAAGCAACGGAAGAGCAATCGGCTCATTTAAAGAGACGGCTCCTTATTACAGGGAGGCTTTAAACACCGGACATGGACGGGGCTCTGAAAACAAAGCCCACACATTAAAGAAGGTGATGATTTTGTTTCAGAATGAATCCCAAACGTTTTCTGGCTCTTGTAAAACACATTTTGATGGGATTCTGAGATCAGCAGTATTTCATCTGTCTTTACATAATACTCATTTACACTGCTCTGTAAAACACAATGTAGAGTAATACCACATTCATGTTGTTCTTTAAAGGGAATGTCATTTTTGCACCTCTAGTGACAGCAAATGGACCCTAACTCGTAAACATTTTTTATGAGGACATTTCATGAGTCCTCCTATTTAAAATAGCTTTAAAAACATACTAAATGGTTTATTAAAAACATAAAAATGCTGAAAATTTTCTGTGATGGGTAGGTTTAGGAGTAGGGTTAGTGTAAGGGGATAGAATGTACAGTTTGTACAGTATAAAAACCATTGCCCATGGAATGTCCTCACTAAGATAGCAAAACAAACCTGTGTGTGTATAGTAGTTTTTTTCTCTTTTTTTTAAATATTAGAACTGTGCCAGTTGAATGCATTGAGATTAAAATAGTTGACAAAAATAACGACTGTTTTCTAAGAAAGTCAAAAATATATAGAGAAAGTTATTATATATCTAGCATAAGAATTAGTTTTTGTAATATAGGTACTTCAACATTTCTAATTTCATGCACTTTTTTGTTTTGTTTGTTGTTTAAATTTTTCATCTTTTATTTCTGCTTTAAAAGCCTTTTAATTTTTTTTCAGCTGTTTTTGCAGCTATGTTCAGACAGAGAAAATGCTGCTTGCTTAGTCTTTTTTTCATTCCAGTTTCTTATTCCTTGCTGTTTATATGGTATGGCGACGGAGGCAGATGGCCCCCGCTACATATCAGATTAAGCCATTAGGCCATCAGATCTGTGTAATAGGTTTGGACGGGTGGTCTGAGGATGCACAACCTTATTATGGCTCCTGCTAAGTCTGAATTCTTCACTGGGTTGTTTGCGTTCCAAAAAGTACTTCAGCCATGGGTCAACAGACAATTATATTATTGTGTAATGTAGACTCATGTTCTCACTATTTGGCCAATTATGAAATGAAATGTGTGATGTAATTACACTTAAATTTCATTACGTTGATTAGACAACTGTGATAATGTCCATTTTCATCCAAAAAATGTAAAGCTCATATAGTTAATTAAATTGGGATGAGATCTGGACATGCATTCTTATCATCTTGAGATAAAGGGTCCTCCATTTAAGCACGTCAGGGGGGATAGTAGAGGCAGATTCCATTAACTCATGCGTTGCTCATCCATAAATCACTCTTGACTGTTAT
This sequence comes from Zacco platypus, assembly GCA_038088235.1. Taxonomy (NCBI): domain Eukaryota; kingdom Metazoa; phylum Chordata; class Actinopteri; order Cypriniformes; family Xenocyprididae; genus Zacco; species Zacco platypus. The sequence continues at coordinate 13,200,213 of CM076064.1, read as the reverse complement.
AGCTGTGTGTGTTAAAGGCAAGGACCTTGGGCCAAATTGGGGGAAGGGGTTAGTCACAAACTAGGATATAGCAATTCCACCCGTGTTTGTGACTCACCCAAGTGCCAAAATCAAAGTGTTTGGTTTAGCAAACCCATGCGAAAACAAGATTTGTTTGCCCTCAAACCTTCTGGTGCTTTACTATTTAATTTATTTTAGGAATCGTCATAAAAATGTATTAATAATAATAATTTACTGATTACTTGAAGTGATTCAGAGCTGCTATTGTTCTCCACTGTCATTCCAGGTACATCAGTATTACAGCTCTTTGCCGGAGGATAAAGTACCATACGTGAACAGTCCTGGGGAGAAGCATCGCATCAAACAGCTTCTGCATCAGCTTCCCCCACATGACAATGAGGTGAGATCAGCTTGGGCTCTTACAAGAAAAGGTCACCACTCAGAATGCATATATGTTTGCGTGTGCCATCGTTTACACGCGTGTCTGCCCATGTTTATGTGACACCGCTGACCTGAGCTCTTGTTGTGCAGGTGCGATACTGTAACAGTCTGGATGATGAGGAAAAACGAGAGCTGAAGCTCTTCAGCAACCAGAGGAAGAGGGAGAACCTGGGCCGCGGTAACGTCAGGCCCTTCCCTGTGACCATGACTGGAGCTATCTGTGAACAGGTGTGCGACTGTTCATTTGTGTGTGTGTGTGTGGTATGTGAATGAACCGTGGTTTGGGGTTGATGGTGTTGTGGCCACAGGAAGAGGTCCGCTTCAGTGGTTCATTGGAGCTGTTAGTTTTGTTCTCGCTTATTTTCATTGTCGGTTTTAAGACTTCCTCTTAAGTTTTGTGTGTCAGTCCACCTGGGATGTCATGTAAGTGCCAGTAAGTGAATTAGATCTAAGCTGGATATGCATGTCTGTGACCACCTGCCTTGTTTCTCTCCCCTTCTGTTACCTCTCAGGAACAGATGTCACACGGACACAGTTTGGCTTTTTTGCGCATGTTTTAAATTTATCCTCTATTGTGTCACTCCTAAAGATTTAAGCCCCCGTTTACCCTCCAGTGCTGTTGAAAAGATACAGTTTTTCCAATAAATATTAGTATCGAAGGTGACTGAGGCGCAAGTGAATGTATTTGTCAGTACAGGCATTCATCTGTCTATCTGTCTTTGCTGACTCTCTGCAATATGCAAGATATTGGGAAATGCTGAACGAGACCTTTAATGAAGAAACCAGCTAATGTCAGCAGTTCCTTTTCATTTATACCAGATAGAATATGGTGGCCACTTGTTATAAAGTCACCTTTGTTTTTTTTTTCTCCATGCTTTGTCTTCAGATGTGCAAAAAATACACTTCCATACAAAAGTTTGGGGTTTGTAAAGAAATGTAATACTTTTATTCAGTAAAGATACATTCAGTTGTTTAAAAGTAACAAAATACAATTATAATGACCATTATAATGCTACAAATGATTTCTAATTAAAAAATAAAATAAAATGCAAATTAAATGCTGTTCTTCATCAAAGAATCCTCGGGAAAAAAAAGGCTTCCAAAAAATATTAAGCAGCATGACTTTTTGAAGGATCATGTGACTGAAAACTGGAGTAATGATGCTGAAAAATTAAGCTTTGATATCACAGGAATAAATTACATTCTAACATATATTAAATTGTAATAATATTTCACAGTGTCACAGTTTTTGACACTGTAAATGTAGCCTTTGTGAGCATTAAAAAAAAACATTTATTTGCAGAGTGGGTTGTCTGATCTGAGTGGAATTTCAAATAGGACATGTTCTTTAAAGAAAAAAAAAAACAGCCTGATGCATTTCATTTTCCCATTTTAAACTTTCCCTTACACTTGAATATTAAAACATATTTTAGTTTTTATATCTAATCGGACAGTGGATGGTTAGTCAATCTATAAACACGTGCAGGGTACTCCTAATATTAGAGTCTCAGATAATGATTATTGATTTAATCTTCTACCCTGCTGCTAAATCACCTATGAAAGACTCTTTTTAACCATTTAACTCTCACATTTTCAGTGTGGGGGACAGATAAACGGAGGTGACATTGCCGTCTTTGCATCACGGGCAGGCCATGGGATGTGCTGGCATCCACAGTGCTTCGTGTGCAGCATGTGCGATGAGCTACTGGTGGATCTTATCTACTTCTACCAGGAGGGGAAGATCTTCTGTGGTCGCCACCATGCTGAGAGACTCAAACCTCGTTGTTCGGCCTGTGATGAGGTTAGATACACTCACCCTGACATGAACTTCTTAACATTAGTATGCATCTTGTACAGGGCCGGTTCTAGACATTTGGAGGCCCTAGGCAAAATTTATGTTGGAGGCCCCCCACTCCACACCATTCCTAATAAAACACTGAAACAAATATTATTTCTTACCTTTATAACATCTGTTATTAAAATTTGTATATTTTATTTTTTATATGTCCATATTAACTAAGGTAATCTCTTATTTGTATGTTGCGTATGCTATCATGTGTTTTTTGTTTGTTTTTGTTTTTTTGTAGTAAATTGTTCAGTAGTTTATTTACAGTAACCTAATACACTCTACAGCGTGACAGTAATATTTTGGACAGGATTTCCCCCTCCTATAGATTTTTTGCTGTGGCATAAATACCTCAAATATGCTCTAAACAGTCTTAAAAATAAAGGTTCCAAAAGGGAGTTTTTACACTGGTGCCATAAAATAACCCCTTTTTGGTTCTCTATAGAATCTTTCAGTGAATAGTTCTTAATTGAACCCATTTTAGTGTGAAGAACATTCTAAAACAATCTAAAGAATTTTTTTTTTTTTCCACAGTAAAGAACCTGTTACAGAAAGGTTCCATGGATGTTAAAGGTTCTTCATGCAACCACAGATGCCAATAAAGAACCTTTATTTTTAAGAGTGTATAAGTCACAAATCAACTGCTAGTGAAAGTGAAAGAGACAAACTACTGAGCAGAAATACTTCATTACTTCATACTGCTCTGCCTATAGGTAGCGCCGGCCCACACCTTGTATTTTTCTATTTTTGTTTGTTTTAAGGGATAGTTTTTTTTTGCTAACAATTTAAGATGGTTTTTCAAGGAAATGAGGCTATGATGATTTAACATTTGAGGAAATTTCATCATCTTAATATGCAGTCACATTAGCAAAAACATTGGCAAAATTTCACAGGTCCATTGTCAATAGTGTAGCGATACATGAATCACTGCTTACTAACCCTAACTTCCAAAACAAGCAGCTTATATTGGTCAACACACCAAAATTGTGTGTTAAAAGCAATTCCGATGTGAAATCCGTATCTTGAAATGTTTTTCACTGTACGTATGCCTCTCGCAAATTTCCTGATCACATGGATTCCTATTGAGATGCCTGATTTAGGTGCGCTCACATATATCATTGTTCACAAAAATGCAGTCATTCCGATAGGAATCCGTGCAATTGGGTTCCCCACGCAGGTTTTGCTCAGTTTTCAAGATCACGTGAATTTGCTACACTGACCGACAGAAAGCTGCTAGGTTTGAAATGAACTTCTGTGTCAGCAATGTTTCATAAATCTCTACACTATCGACAATGGACCTTTTTTCGTTGCAGTTTCACTAATTTGACTGCAACTTTTCACTATACAGAACTAAATGTGAAAAAGAAAGAAAAATTAATGCCTAGAATCTTGTCAAATGCTATCATTGTGCAGATAAAAACTGATTGAGCCTTGTTTTTCTAGTTCCCATTTTATGTAAAGACAGCTGAATACATTTCTTGATTACCATGGATACAGAACTTCATCTCTATAGTGATAATGGAGTTACTGCTGTGCTGCAGCAGAGTCTTTAGCTTCAGTCCTGTCACTTCCACTGCAGAAAAATGGGCTCACTCTTTTCTCCGCATCTGTCCCTTAGATCATTTTTGCAGATGAGTGCACAGAGGCAGAGGGCAGGCACTGGCACATGAAGCACTTTTGCTGTTTCGAGTGCGAGACTGTTCTGGGCGGCCAGCGTTACATCATGAAAGAGGGCCGGCCGTACTGCTGCACCTGCTTTGAGTCCCTGTACGCAGAGTACTGCGATTCCTGCGGGGAACACATCGGTAAGAGCCCATCTATCAGTGCCGACCTGGAATCCTCTCAGCATTCATGCAAGGCCGATCCGCTTTGCTCATGCAGAAATTGCACCGTAAAAACTGCCAAGAGACGACCGACCTGCTTTTTGTCTATCGTTAAGATATTAAACATAAAGAGCTTGCAAGTTGATAGTTTAGTCTGGCGTTCACGTTCAACGTTTTGGCAGCTTGTTTTGTAGAAATTCAATCCGGAATTACTTTCCACACAGGACCACAGAAAGTAATTTCATGAAACTGATTATAAACAGGAAGCATCAGTGCGGGTTTTCAAAACAGATGTTGTCCATTAGAGCATTGCTGCTTTAGAGCTGTGATTAAAATCGAATGTATTTCTGCAATATGTGGCACACCGTATAATCAGCTTTCTCCAAACACATCTACACCTCACAAAAAGGATGCGATCCTTCAAAGACATCTTTATTGAGCATTTTTTATTTGAAGTAGCTCTCATTTAAAATCCACATGATTTTAAGCTTATGTAACTACAACATGCATTCAAATTTTCACACAGTGCTGTTAAGTGCTCTTGTCATGTCTAAAGGATTACTCTCTTGTGCATGTGCAGCTAGTGGCATGATGCTAATTTTATTTTGTCCTGCCTATTATTTAAAACTACACTTAAAAATGCAAATCATGTGTACAGTAATTTGAATAAAACCATTCTAGGATGGTTTTAATTTTCATATTAAAATTCATTTTTATATACAGGTTTCCCTATTATTACAAAGTTTTAACAAATGCTTCACTGTAGAGCTGCACGATTCTTTATTTTTTTGTTTCAAATAGAATCACGATTCTCCCACGATTCTGAACAGACGACTAAACAAAACGTAATTTATTAGAGGTTCTGACAAAATGTTAAATGCTGCATTCTTTGTAAAATGTTTAATAATCTGAATGAATTATTCAAAAATCATATTGAGTGAAAGATTCAATGACTCATAAATACATGTAGTTTGATTCACTGGATGAATCAGTGTTTTTTTTTATGACTCTTGAATTAATGATTCAATTACAAATAAATTTAACAATCACTTGTCGCCACCTACTGGTGTAATGATGTAATTTGAAACGCCATGTTTCAAATATTTAATTTACTCTATTTTGATTGCTTCCATTGACTGTTAGAACTATGATCCCAGTACTTCTCTGATAATATGAATATTTGTAACAGAAATAATAATACTGTGTAGTTGAAAAGAGTCAAGCTGTTTCATACCTATGTCCCTTTGTGATTTATTTAAAGGTTTAATAGACACGGTTGTCTCAAAGATCATATTACCTAATATTTTAAGATTAGACAAAGTTAGTTTAGTTTGTGAAATGTAATTTGGTGATTCATTAAGTCATGATATTTGTAAAAACTGCATTTTACCTTGGATAAATATATTTAAAAAATGTAACTAGCACGAATTCCAAGAGTACATTAAGAACTTGGCATAGATGGTTTTTCCTGTCCTGTGTAGTAGGCTCTTTTGTGTCATTGACCCATAGTTTATAAGCACTCTACATATTTAATTTTCGCATGGACGCTTGTGATCTGTATGTAATGAATGTCTTCTTATTGTGCAGGTATTGACCAGGGTCAGATGACATATGATGGCCAGCACTGGCATGCCACCGAGGCCTGTTTTAGCTGTGCTCGCTGTAAGAAATCCCTGCTTGGTCGTCCTTTTCTACCCAAGCAGGGTCAGATCTTCTGCTCTCGGGCATGTAGCATTGGCGATGACCAAAATGGCTCTGATTCCTCAGATTCTGCATTCCAGAGCGCCCGTTCTCGTGAGGCCCGGCGCAGCAGCTCCAAATCCAACAAGAGCAATAATGGTGGCGGTGGAGGAGATGGGAACCAGGGTGGGAAAGGTTCAGCTGGGCGTTACTCTGCCGATGTTGACCCACTGTCCCTGCAAATGGACTTGCTTAGTCTATCCAGTCAAACGCCCAGCCTCAACAGAGAATCTCCATCTTGGAAGACACAGGCTGAGATGTATGGGTACGAGAGCCGTAATGAACTCTCTTCAAACCCTCTTCATTTGCTAAGTCAATGCAACATCCGGACTTCCTATTCCTCAAATCTGTCCCCTGGTCACCCAGCAGATCCAAGGCCCAAAGAACCTGTGGGGTCCAAGAGACCCCCCGTATCTGCTCTCAAAGGACAATCTTTGAATGAAAACTGGTTCCAACCAGGACCAGAGGACTATTATCAACCTGCACTGCGCACACAGATGAGCTTTAAAGAGGTTCCACACAACAGCTTCATGGATAAGCGCTCCGTTAGCCTGCATGTATTCCAGAGGGAGAAGGAGAAGGATGTTGGACCGCAGATGGGCCGTAGCAGGAACCCAATTAGTGCACTTGGCTTTAGCGAACAGCTCACACCACTGGAGCAGACACCACATGGCTCTATGGAATCACTGGCTCTATCTAATGCTACAGGTATTTTATAATTTATTATTATAGTACTACTTTTTTATTTTTTATTTTAATTTACTCTACCATTCAAAAGTTTATGGTTGGTTAGATTTTTTTTAAAACAATTTTGAAAGAAGTCTCTCATACTCACCAAGGCTGTATTTATTTAATCAAAAATAAATTAAAAAAAGAAGTATTGAAATATTGGTAACACTTTACAATAAGGTTCATTAGTTAACAACTTTATTTAACATGAACTAATAATGAACTGCTCTTACACGGCAATTGTTAATCTTCGTTAATGTTAATTTCAACATTTACTAACACATTATTAAAATCTTGTTAACATTGCTTAATGCACTGTGAACTAACATGAACTAATAATGAACAACTGTATTTTCATTAATTAACGTTAACGTAGATTAGTAAATACAGTAAAAAATTTATTGCTCATGGTTAGTTCTTGTTAGTTAATACATTAATGTTTAACTAATGAATCTTATTGTAAAGTGTCACCTAGATATTATTACAATTTGAAATCACTTTTCTATATTTCAACATTTTAAAATGTTATTTATTCCTGGGATGACAAAGCCTAATTTTCATCAGTCATTACTCCAGTCTTGTCACATGATTTGGTGCTTAAGAAATATTTCTTATCAATGTTGAAAACCTTTGGGCTTCTCAATATTTTTGTGGAAACCATGATACTTTAAGTTCTTAAATAAATCTTACTGACCCTAAACTTTTAAAGGGTTCACACAAAAATGAAAATTGTCATTAATTACTCACCTTAATGTCATTCCACACCCTTAAGACCTTCGTTCATCTTCGGAACACAAATTAAGATATTGTTGATAACTCTCTCAATATACAGCAATTTAACCTCCACATGTTCCAGAAAGGTAGTAAAGATATTGTTAAAATAGTCTACGTAACTGCAGTGGGTTAACCTTCATTTTATGACACAACGAGAATACTTTTTGTGCGCAAAAAAATTAAATTATTCTACGTCCAAATGCTGGCTCAGTATTGGCCAACTCTGATCTCGTGAGAAGCACAACATATGCTAGGATGCTGACGTAGGAGCCGACCAATAATGAGCCTGCGTTCTGACGTAGAACCTGGAAGCACTGGACGTTAACAGCATATGAGAATGACAGAAAAGATATTGTTGAATAAATATTTTACATTTTGTTTCATTTTTTGCGAACAAAAAGTATTCTTGTTGCTTCATAAAATGAAGGCTGAACCACTGCAGTCACCAACTATTTTAACAATGTCTTTAGTACCTGTCTGGAACTTGAAATTGGCAGTCTAAATTCTGTTTATGGAGGAATCAGAGAGCTCTTGCATTTCATCAAAAATATCTTAATTTGTGTTCCGAAGATGAACGAAGGTCTTCAGGTGTGGAATGACATGAGGCGGAGTAATTAATGACAGAGTTTTCATTTTTGGGGGAACTAACCCTTTAAACACTAGTGTATATTTTACTGAATCATGTTTATAGTGGATTGAGAAATGAAAATGTTAATAGATTATCATTTAGTAGTGTTTGTCTTAGCAATTACTATTGTTCATACTTGGAATTAGGGATTTTAATGAATCTAGGTTATTATTTTCAACTTTTCTGTGTATTGTCTCTCAGTTTATAAGGCAAGAGAATATTACAGCTGTCTTACATGATTCATGTCTACAGGCACCTCTGCAGATGGTGGCAGTAAACGGCAGGAGCACTTGTCTCGCTTCTCAATGCCAGACTTGAGCAAAGATTCTGGCATGAACGTGTCCGAAAAGAGCAACATGGGCACCCTCAACTCCTCTGTGCAGTTTCACAGCTCTGAATCTCTGCGCAGCCTGAACTCCGGGCAACCCTACCTGGAGCTTGAAGCCCCGATGCAAGTCAAATTCCCTGTGCAATACCCGCGTGAACCACCTGGAATTAATGCTTTACCACCTGGTTTTGCCTATCAGGAGGAGGATCGTGTAAGTTTGGTTAGCAACGCCAACAACGCCCGTCTACCACCCATGAGTGAACGGACCCGCCGTCGAAGCATTGACCACGAAGAGCCACGACGTCGACACCACCACCATCGCTCTCGCCGCTCCAGGCGTTCCCGTTCGGAAAACGCACTTAACCTGGCTGCCGAGCGCCGCCCGCCTCCCAAACGATCTCAACTTCATGTTCGTGAGGATTATGACCAGTTCCCTCCACCCCGTGGGTCACGGGACCCCTACGGCAGTGGAAGTGGCAGGCTGAGACAACAGCCATTCAGACCTTGCCCTCGGACAACCTCCGACCTCACGCTTCAAAACCCTGCGCTACACCGACACCAGGGTCCTTATTCATGGGACCAGTACGATTACGATGACGATTGGTGCTCGACCTGTTCCTCATCTTCCGAGTCAGAAGATGAAGGGTATTTTCTGGGCGAGCCAATTCCAAGACCGGTCCAGCTGAGGTACATGACCAGCGAAGAGCTGCTGCGCAAATACAACACTTCAGGACTCGGCGCATCCGGTCAGTTCGGGAGCCGAGGACAGTTACACACTCGCAAACGTAGGAAAAGCAAGAACTGCATTATCTCCTAAAAGTCACACCTGCTGCATCATGCACAACCTTGCACAAGATTTTTTACGTCAATATAGTTTAAAAGGCTTTTCGGTGTTGTGAGGCTATCAGTGACTAATACGCAGTAATTTAATTTGTTCATGGCTCAATTGCATATGCATGCTTTCTCATGTGATATTTACAAATTATTCTGGATGTTACACTTTTTTAGGGACTTAAATCCGCAGCACTGTTGCCACATTTGTTACAACTAATGTGCAATTTTTTTTTTTTTTTATGTAATCCATTCAGGCACAGTGACTTTTTTTTTTTTTTTTTGGTATGGTGTTTGCTTTGGGCAGAAAATCCCATTTAATAAGATGTATATAGGCAACTGAATTAAGAAATTTACTAAGTTAAGGATGTAATGTAAATTATCTGTAAATGATGTACCACATATTTTTATATTTTGTATCAATAGAATCATTTATGTACTAAGCAAAATGTAGAGAAAATAGTAAAGGCATGCACGTTAATTTGCTGATTTTTGTCCTGTATTGGAAATTAAAGAGTATTTCTGTGAGAGATTTGACTGACAGCTCTTGGTTCTTCATCATCAGAGCATTCTGTGATCTCTGACTCAGATTAGACACCAACACGCTCGCCATCTGCTCAATGTATTAATGCAAAAGACCAGAGCAACGAAGGATGGCTGGCCCCGCTTACTGATACACCTCATTGCTAATGACAGTGCTTATGAAAATTCAAGGATTAGATTCGATCTACATCTTTGACTAGGGATTTAAAGGTGCGGAAATGTTTTTGCTTCTTTGGCTCAAGTGTTTAGATTCTGAACCATCATTCTGTCAGTAATGCTGCTGTTTAAGCAATAAGATAGGAGACTATCATTTTACGCACAGATTCAAAATGCTATTTAAGATAAGCTTCTAGCTACATATGTGGTTTTCATATATTTAACCATAAACCGTGACCACAGTCCAGTGTGCTATATGCCTGAAAAATGTATATGAACCGGTTTAAAAGTGGAAAGGAGTTAATGTCCTTGACAGGCCAGAAACATGAGATGCTTTGTGCTACTGTCTGAGGAATGTTTGTCCTCATATGTACTTAGTAGTGGTCAGAAGAGTCTTGAAAGAAAGTTTAGATGGCGTTGTTCTGGTATAACCATCTGCATAAACTTGATCTAGAGTTTTTCTTCCTGTACGTTTCTTAAGTTCTATCTCTCTTTCGGTTTCCACTCCTTTACCTCAGAGAATGATTAATTGGCAATCCTTATAACAATAGTTATAGAGAAAAAGGCCTATTTGAACCGAGAAATTGTTAATGTTATATGCCAGGGTTTATGTATTTTGGCAGATTTTTATCTGAAAGGGTTAGTTCACTCAAATGAAATTTCTGTCATTAATTCCACTCCTGTAAGACCTTCATTCATCTTCGGAACACAAATTAAGATATTTTTTGATGAAATCTGAGGGTATCTGAACCACACACAGGCAGCAACGTCATTGCACTTTTGAGGTCCAGAAAGGACCTCGTCGCTTCATAACATTACGGTTGAACCACTGTAGTCACATTGACCATTTTAGCCATATTTTTACTACCTTTCTAGGTCCCCAAAAGGTGTAATGATATTGCTGCCTATGTGTGGTTCAGATCACCTCGCATTTCATCAAAAAAATATATTAATTTGTGTTTTGAAGATGAACGAAGGTCTTACGGTGTGGAATGAGAGTACTTAAAGACAGAAATTTCATTTTTGGGTGAACTAACCTTTTAGTCGAGCTTTATTTCCAGATTTATCCCCCTGGTTTCACAGACAAGGCTAATGCCTAGTCATAAACTAAACTGCATTTTTGAGTTGTTTTACTCACAAGTCAAAATGTCAGTGCCATTGTTATCTCCAAATGTACACCAGTAATGTTTTTTTTTTTCTAAGCCATGTTTATAAAAGCTACTTAAATATCTTAATTGAACTAAGGCCTAATCCTTGCTTAATCTAAGCCTTAATTGTCTGTGAAACTGGGCAATGAAGTCATACACAAAGCATAATACTAGGCCTACTTATCTCGTTCATTACATTAGGTTTCTTCTAAAGTCAGACCAAAATTTAAACTTTTAAATCGTTGATTCATTTCACAAGCTTTATGTGAGCATTCAGACCGAAATTTGTGTACATACACTGACCATCTTAAACCAGCTGTTAACACTGATTTATGCCTATAACTGTTGTTCCCTGAAGGAGGGAAATGAGGTACAAAACATGACTTTACGATATCAAATGTGTTGTACTGAGTGAACCAACTGAATGGGAACGACTACGGATCACGAGGAAGCTTAAAATGAACTCGATAACCTGATTCGTGATCGAATCACTCAGGCCGGCATTGAATCAACCGATTCATTGAAAAGACTCGAAAGAACGATGATGAACTCGGCGCGTGGAGCTCAGTTGGCTATTTTTAATGAATAATACTGACGTAAATTTCGGTCTGTTTCTATCGTTGGACTCTAAAAGTAACGCTCGCATCATGACTAAAATTATGATTTTTTTTTCTCCTTTTTGAATCTTAAGCGATTCAGTACACCTAAACCTCTTTAAAATGTCTTTTTCCTCAGAAGGAGAGAAAGTCACGTGGGTTTTTAACAAACAACGTAAGGGTGAGTAAATGAACTGCGCCTTTAATGACCGTATAGTTTGTCAATGAAGTGAATGCCGAGAAATACCGATCAATTTTTGTTCGACCTCAGAGTGCCACTTCAGCACATGGTTATTTAATGTCAGAGTTTTTCATATGGGTTTTGCTGGATGTCAGGGGCAATTTTAAAAAGCACGGCAAATTGGCACAGACTGCATGATATAATGTTAAAAATAGCTCCCAGAGGTCCACTGAGGGCTGATACTGCAGACAAAGCAAAACCATGAAATTGTGAAACAGCCCAGGCGTAACTTATAGTCATAATGGAAAGTGTCAGACCTGTCTTTGCCGTTAAGGGCAGTGGCCCATGTCTGTTTTTCCCTGACAATTTCAAACCATTTGCAACCGACCTCCTATCAACCATTCTGCACCTCTGATTCCTCGGAAGTCACGTGTTTTCATACACACATGCTCCTGTCTGTGCTCATTTACCACATTTTAGGTGGCAAAGGCTTGGTCTGTTTGTCATTTTACTTATCAGTTTTTCCCTTACCTTCAGAGAGATTGACAGCTTAATTTAATCTTTGATAAGATTATAAATGACATGTTTTAACTCCGAAGTAATTACACATTTTTCCCCCTTTGACCATTTAAATCATTTATAATAGAGTCCTTTTACGTTGCTCGAGAGTTTCTGCCATCTTTTATTGAAGGAACACCTCATAAAACCAGAAAGAGACTACTAGAGTTGACATGCATCCCCCCTTATGACCTAATATTAATCTGTGGGCCATGACTGAATTAATCTAAGGGCCAGAGCTGAAGCATTATACTTAAAACCATTAAAACAATATATATATTAAATATGTGAGTTTATAGTCTATCCATCTATTGTGGAAATGACATGTCGGTTAAGCAATTTGTGGTTAACTTTATGCTTTTAGAGCATTTGTTTCCATTCTGAAATGCCCATACAGCAACCTGTGGTATTTGTTCACAATGACAGCACACAAATCCATAACAATGAACACCGAATGTCGACATTGTGATGCCACCACAGCTAAATGGAGCTATTCAGAGCTCATAATCCTCGGATCAGGAGGTCTCAGGACTGTTTAACATTCATAGAGACATTCATTTCTTGCTCACACATAGGAGATAATCCCATAGTGCCAAAGGCCCTGTGATTTCCAGCTGCAGCCCCAGTTATTTTACAGACATTAATGACCGCACTGAAGCAGACCCATCTGTGTAGTTATATGCTCATTTACTGTGGCATGTTGGCAATCCAAAGTAATCAGCTGATGATTGCATATTTAATAAATGCTACTTTTAAGGTTGTCTTAAAGCTGCAATATGTACAATTTTTGCAGTAAAATATCCAAAAACTACTAGGCCAGTGTTAAAATGTTTTAAACTAATTTTTTAAGTTATACAAAAACATTTACACTGAAAAAAAACAACATTGGTGTAGAAGAAAAATTCACTCAGGAACTGCTAGTAAATTTCACAATTACAAAGAACCGGCAAGTTCCATTGAATTAACTGTGAAACGTTGACATAGAAAAACTGAAATGGTATTCTCTTATTAAACGTACTCCAATAATTAATTTTTTATTATTCAAAAATAATTTTTTACAGTTTTTTTTTACAATATTTTTTTACGAAATTAAGGCAGCAACTGAACTTAAAGGGATAGTTCACCCAAAAATGAAAATTATCCCAAGATTTACTCACCCTCAAGCCATCCTAGATGTATGACTATCTTCTTTCAGACAAACACAATTGGAGTTATATTAAAACATATCCTGGCTCTTCCAAGCTTTATGCTTTATGTGAATGGCGCTCCTTATTTTAAAATCCAAAAAAGTGCATCCATCCATCATAAAACTAATCCATATGACTCCAGGGGGGTGATTAAGGCCTTCTGAAGTGAAGGGATGGGTTTTTGTGAGAAAAATAGCCTTATTTAAAACTTTATAAACTAAAATAACTAGCCTCTGGCAGACAACCTACACAAATCGATATGCGGCAATAGAATAACTTCTGGCATGATGTATAATGTACGATGTAGGAGTAGCGTAAGCTTAGACGCTTCTCGCGGTTCAAACAAATAGGGTTGGGCAACAAACTCAAGCTCGTTTTCTGTTTAAAAATTCTTGTTTTAGACTTCTAATTCATGACCGGTGTTTTGTTTTATCCTCTGGATTTCTGTGTTCGTCATGCGTCAGGTCAGAGGATACTCCTTTGGCGTAAATCGATTTAGTTTATAAAGATTTAACTATAGATATTTTTCTCACAAAAACCCATCTCTTCACTTTTTATTAACCCCCTAGAGCCATTTGGGTATGTTTTACGATGGATGGATGCACTTTTTTAGACTTCAAAATCAGGAGCGCCATTCATTTCCATAATAAAGCTTGGAAGAGCCGGGAAATTAATAATATAACTCAGACAGTGTTCGTCTGAAAAAAGATACACCTAGGACAGCTTGAGGGCGAGTAATTCATGACATAATTTTCTTTTTTTTGGTGAACTAACCCTTTAAATTTTTAAGTTGGTGGCTTTTTAGTACAGTGTGGATGTTTTAAAAGATGAAAGTGACCGATTAGGATATGGTGAATGTTCGAGATGGATATTTGCTTTGCACATTGACCTTGTGATGCATCTGCTAATTCACAACATTAATGATCGATTTCAGTTATGCTCTTGACAGGACGGCATCTGAACATTAATAACGAGCTGCAGGAATGTTAATGAAGCTAATTATATTAACATTGTCTGGCCATCTCTTCGCATATTCCATACCATTATGTGATTTGCCTTTGCAGAGTGGCAGCATTATGACTGGAGAACAAATTACTCAGTGCCGTGTCTGTATGCCGGTCAGCTATTATTAGTGTGTTCAGACGTTAATGCATTTTACGCTCTCGGAATTGTCCACCACTTAACTAGCCAAGGACACTCTAAGGACACAAAATCCATATGCGAGAGAGGACTGGTGTCACATTGTAGTTAACATAATGAGCTTTTCATGAGATCATGACATTATGTGATCGAGGGGTGACTATAACTGGGTTGTTATGTTAATGTTTAGGCTGTGTTAGGTTGTCTTAATTGAGAACATAAAGAAAAACATGTTGTACTACATTGGTGCATTACATTGAAATTTACAGCAGAACTGTTTTCAACATTAATAATAATTTACATTAAATAAATAAATAACATATTAGAATGATTTCTGAAGGATCATGTGACACTGACGACTGGAGCAATGATGCTGAAAATTCAGCTTTGTATCACAGGAATGAATTAAATTTGAAAATATGTTAAAAGAGAATACAGCTGTTTTAAATTGTAGTAATAATTTACAATATTATATATTGTTTTCACTGCATTTTGACAAAGTAAATGCAGCCTTGGTGAGCATAAGAAAAATCTTCAATCCTCAAGCTTTTGAACTGTCTAACTCATTCTGCATAGTGAATGAGCAAAAATATACCATAAGCATATTATATCTCAGCACAATGGACTAGTACAGCTCAAAGAACTAAAACTTTATACTGTATTAAGAGCAAAGCATTTTATTAGACAAAAATTAGTCCTTCAAAAATGGGAGGCTACATTTTTGTAAATTGTAATTCCTTGTTAGTATTAGTTTAACAACCTCTCAGTATATTTATATCAGATTAAAGAATCAGAATGTTCAAGTTATCAGTTTCACTCAAATACATTTAAAAGGAAACATTACCGATGACTATATAGATAATATTGTCATAAAAGAGAGTTACAAAGAGGCAAAATCATAGTTGGAAAAAAAAAGAAAAAGTGCTTCTGGTGTTACATTCTCAAGTGTCATGTTGAATGAATTTAATAACACTTCATTCTTTGGTTCTTATTACAATCCGATCACTGCAGTGTGCTTCCCTGTAACTCTGCAGTGAGTGTACAGCGCCACCCTTTGGCAGTTGAAAATATTGTGTGATGTCCCATAATTTAAATGCATTTTATTTAAGTTATGTCGCAGAGATTGATTTCTGTTAAAAAATAACAGCTTTTGTTTTTGTCATATAAAAAGTTTTGGAAATCTCATACATTATTTATTTTTTGATACTTTTACTTTTATGTTAATATAATACATAAATGTATTAAACATTAAAATATGAAAATCCATTATAAAAATATATGACTTTTGAATATGCTACATATTTAAATTATGACCATCAATTTTTAAATGAATTTATTTTTATTTATCAGACTCTTTCATTCAGAGTGACTTACAAATGAAAATCTAAAGAAACACCCAAATGTAATATAGTAATATATAATGATAATAATAATATATAATATAATAATAGTATATAATAATATAGTAATATATACATGTGATTTAGTTTCTAACTAAAAATGGGTCATTCCCATTAGGAACATGTTGTTCAACATGATGGGTGTTTTGAGCTGTCCATAATCATTGATAGTCAGTTAAATTAATCCTCCAGTTAATCCTGTGAAACAGCTGAGGCGTTGATAATGCATCTAGTTATGTCAATCATTATTGGTCTGTGAAGTTCACACAGTACCTATTAAACTGCTAATAAGGCTAGGAAGCCCCATAAGTCTGTTCGGGACTGATAAGAGAGAGTCCCTGTGCTAAACCTTCATGGGTTCTACAAACCCTGAGCCTCTGCGCAATAACCTGGGTGAACTGATACCATGGGGTTAACCTCACTTAATGGTTCAACTGTCTGCACTATGATAGAAATGGAATTACAATGACATGATAATGGTTGATTGACTAGTTAATGTACAACTAGTACGTCACAAATAAGCATGGGTTACTTTAGATAATACATAATTTAGTCAGACATTTTGTCATTGTGAAAGAAACTAGAATAAAAGACGTCCTGAATTTTTCAAGGTGTTCTGAGAGGTAAGCAAAAATGACGTTGGCATGTTGGCAATCCATATAAATCAGCTGATAATTGCATATTTAAAAATGTCGTCATTCTAAATGCTACTTGTAAGGTTGTCTTAAAGCTGCTATATGTAAACTTTTTGCATTAAATTAACAGAACATGCAGATCAAATGACAGAACAAGTGTATTTCAAACATGTTTATTCAATAAAAAAGTATAATATCTTTTATTACACTAAATATCACTAAAATGTACTGACCAGTCAAGCTAACGATTTCCTCTGCTGTAGTCTTTCTCTTCTTGCATAATAAGTTAAATCAATATTTCAAGTGCTTTTATTTATTTATTAAGTACGCATGTATTAAGTGGGATAATGCACATTTATCCAACCAGTATGGCAAAATAAACCCAAGACCATCCATCCAGTTGACTCTACAGTATCCCTTTCTTATAATATTAGCTTTCAGTCTTTTTAAATGTGATGTTCATGCAATGCCAGTCCACATCCATCCATATTTACATCAAAATACCAAGACAGGTTATCCTGAACTTTACAGCTTAGTCTCTAAGCACATGACATCTTCTTTGGGGGATCCACATGCTCTGATGTTCTTGAACTCTCTGGAAATTTCAAGTGGAGTTTTGCCTTTTGTTTCAGGAAGGATGAAGAAGATGTAGAGAGCGGCTATCAGACAAACGCAGGAGAAGAGAATAAAGCTCAGAGACTTCAGAGCGGTCTGCAGAAACATGGATGAGAAATATGGCCTTTTGTTAAAGTGAGTCTCTGTGTGCAGCAACAGACAGCAGAGCAGTTTTTAAAGGAGAAGCGAAAAGGTGTGATGAAAGCCTGGTATTACACATTGTTCTGGAAGAAGACATATAATGGGGCTCACATAAAAGAGTCATTCTGTATTTTAGTTGGTCTTTTATGACTGTATAAAATGGGAGAGAGACTTTGAGAGAATAACGATAAAGTCATAATAACTGGCTTTAAATATGGTGGCAAAAGCTTCTTACGTAAACCTTTAATGAAACATTTAATTGCAATGACATTTACTGATGATGCATTTGTGGAGCACACACATTTCAATATATTTTAACATTATTACAGTCTACAAAGTGCTTTATATTTAAAGTTGCATTTTTGTGGTATTGCTGGACTTACAATAAGGAATGGGAAGATGAATCCAAGCATGGTGAATCCCAGCCAGCGCAGTAAGCCGGTAAACACAAATGCAGTTGGGCGGTATGACTGGATGAAGATCTCATTGGTGAGCAATGGGGCTATTCCAGCTGTTCAGAGCAGACTGGTTTGAGTTGTTTGCATGGACTAGTCAGTTTATAACCAATATGGCATGTTCTTATCTTAAACAATATCAACAAAGAATGTTGTTTTCAATACAACAACACGATTGAGAGAGTGAGATTGCTTATGCAACAGATTGATAATGGAAATATAGCAAAAATTACATTATCACAATTGTGAAATTTTGACGACATTTCAAAAGTCAAAGTCATCAAAATCATTGATTTGTTGATATTGTCTATGCAACAAATTAATAATGTCACAATAGTGAAATTTTGGCGAGTCATTGAAGTCATCACATGGACGAAGCCCTGTGACCAACTTGACCATGATGCGAATTTGCGTGGGGAAATCTTGAGCCCTGGATTTCTATTGAAATAACTGGAAAATCTGCAGAAAATGGTAAATGTGACTGCATGTTTTAGACGCAAAATATTGCTGGTTACTTTGTTTTGTTCAGTGAAAATATTTCTAAGTAAAGTAGAATCAACCATCGCGCATATCGACTTTTGAATGAGTCAAGGTTTTTGAATGAATCAGGGGAATGATTCAGTGATTCATTCATTAACACTGGACTTTTTCACATATCGGGAGTTCTTGGAAACAGAAGACATCATATTTGTCTAATAGCAAAAAAACCCCCCCAAAAAATCTGTGATAGTTTCTATGACTTTCCAAAGGAGGGAAAAAATGTAGAGTGATTGATTACGTTGGTAAGAAGAGGGAAAGATGTCAAACTTGCCATCACCCCCTTGAATTAGAAACAACCTGACAGCACCATTGAATTGATTGCTTCTGAATGAATCAGCATTTTTGAACAAATCAATTGAATGTTGCACTCATAAAGATGGTCACTTGCTGCCACCTACTAGAGTAAAAATGTAATCATGCTGAAATACTCTGAAAACCAGTGAAAATTCCCTGTGCTGTTTAGGGGCTATTCACACAATGCGTTTTGAGTTTAAAAACGTGAGGTGCAGGGCAGTGGAATGGAAATAATTCAAACAGTAAACATTTTTTTAAGAAGTTTAACTTCTTTTAACTTGAACGCTTGAACAACAAAACAACCGGCTCTTATATTTAACTGTTAAATCAGCACTTTTGGAATGCCAACAACCAATCGAATAAAAAAAAAAAAAAAACTGAACTAAATGCCATATGAATATGCAAATACTTTACCTGGTCCTCCCCCATAGAATATGATGAAGAGGAAAATGAGGATGACTGTGATGTATGGAATCACAGAGCTGTAGTCCTGCAGATGAAACAGAAATGAGGTTATAAAGGTCTGTTTGGTGCGTGCTGTGGGCTGTTAAATGATAGAAACTCACCTTTAGGTACAGGGTGACTGTGATTAATGCCATAATGGCTGACATGCCCCCAAACCCTCTCCACATCAAGGCTCTCCTCCCCACACTCTCAATGAACAGGCCCTACACATGCACACACGCAGAAATACTGTTAACAAAGGCCACAGAGATTATTTATGATGTTCCTCCATGGCAAATAATCCCAATCCCATTTCAAGTTACACACTTTCATGTGTGCTTCGATGGAACTTACACAGGTTATGGAGACAAGAACTTCTGATGCTCCTATGCCGAGAGTGACATAACGGATCTTGTCCACTGGAATCCCCGCTTCCAAAAAGATATTGAAAGAGAAGACGGTGATCTATGAGTGAGAAGGGTAAAAGATCACAACATTTTCACAAGGTACCCAGGTAAGATCTGGTTATTCTGTAACCATTAAAGGATGTCTTGGATACTGTTTGACAACACAATGACATGGGAAAACTAGGTCACTTTTGAATCAGAACACATATCTATAGAAGCATAATATGATTAATTGACAATAAAAGCTAAATGATTTACAGCAGAGACGCCGCTGAACTGGATGCACCCGTTTATGACCAGCAGGGAAAGAACCTGCCAGCGCAGGCATTTGTCTCTCAGAAGATCCAGCAAACCCTTATTGTGCTCCTCTCCAATGACTGCCTGCTCTTCTGACATCTCCTTTATCTCCAACTTATAATCACCTGGTCCCCATAGACATTGCAATGCTGCCAATGAAAAGACATATACGTGATTTAACACAAACTATCTTTGCAATGACATTCAGAGGATGATCTGTTATGTAAAATTGCATTGATTTGCATTAAATGTAATGCACCCTTTTTGCATTGTTCCGTGTTGCCCTTCTCTATCAGAATATATCGTGGAGCATCAGGAAAGAATGGCAAGACTGCCAACTGAACCACACAAAAAAACGTTGGGATGCACAACAGGATGTTCCACCACTCTTCACGGCCAAGAATTTCCCTGTGAATGAAACGAGAAACTTCAATTAAAGTGAGTATGAAAAGATTCATTTTCAGAAGCCACATAAATTAAATCAAACATTAAGGACCAGAAATAAAATCTATTTACTTATTGGCTTTATTGTGAACAATTTATCTGTGAATGTTTTTTTTTCTTTACCTTGTTGTTATTCTTAATCAAAATGTCATAACGCTATCTTTCGGTGAAATGACTTCTTTATGGAAGCTTGTTTCTGCTAATAAATGAATAAAAAAGGTAATTGCTACTTTTTGTCTCACAATTCTGACTTTTTTTCTCACAGTTGAGATATCAACTCAAACTCAAAATTGCGAGAAATAAAGTCAGAATTGCGAGATGTAAACTTTTTTCTTGCAGTTGTGAGATTTAAACTTGCAATTGCGAGTTATAAAGTCCAATTCTGAATTTATCTCACAATTCTGACTTTATAACTCACAAATTGTGACAATAACTCGTAATTGCGACTTTATATCATGGAATTCTGACAACTCACAATTGCGAGAACGATTCTGAGAAAAAAACTCAAAATGCAAACTCGCAATTGTGAGAAAAAAAGTCAGAATTGTGAGATAAGTCGCAATTACCTATTTATTTTTATTCATTGCTGGAAACAAACTTCCATACTTCTCTTGATTTCGCCAATCATTTTGTCTGCTTAAACCCCTCCCCTTTCTTACAACCGGAATTTCTTAAAGGAATAATTGATTTATCCATGCACATCATTATTTGTATTAAGGCCATTATATGTATTAAGATCCTATCGCATCTTCCATTTCATGCCAACTTTAATGCGTTTCACTCGTTACAATACGGGAGAAAATTTCTCTATCTCTTCCATTTCATTTCAAAATTAATACTTAATTATTACCTGAGGCCACAAAATTGTCCTGCCAGTTTACCAAGGGACAAAAAGGTAGCAGCTGTGAGTGTCACTATGCCTCTGATTTTCTTTGGTGAACTCTCACCCAGGTAGATGGCATGGATATTCCCTCCTAACCCTTCAAACAAAGAGCAAAAGCAAATCACAATACACTTAACTTATTATTTAATCTTAGGTAATATTTATATATAATACAGTCTGACATACCTGCTATGAATCCAAATAGGAAGCGTGCTGCAAGGATCAACTCAAATGAGTATGTAGGTTTGCTAATGTACATGATTACTGTGGCCACAACTGCGATGGTGCTGTTCAACAGTGTGGTTCCTTTTCTAAAAGAAGAATGTGAACCATAAATGAGCATTCATTTTTTACCCTGAAAATGTTTTTTCAGAGTGCTACTTACCTTCCAAGATGACTAGTTAAGTATCTGGTAGTCATGGAGCCAACGAGACCTCCAAAAGCGTAAAGAGCCACCACAGCAGACCAGATAAAGGTAACCGTCTTCTCTCCTGGAACATCTCCATAGTGATACATCCAGCTGCTGTTAATAAAGCTCTGAATATACTGTGGGCAAACAGATTAGAGACAAATCGTGAATTGATTCATACCTAGGTTGAACATATGATACTTAATTTGGCAATAGAAAACAAATACTTAAAATGTTGCTTTCTGGTAACACTTTATTTTACAGTGTCCTTGTTACACATTACATCTATTTACTACGCTTTTAAATGTCACTGTAGATTTAGCAGAACGTTACTGTAAAAACCTACAATACAATACCACATTTCTACAGTAATTTATATTGCATTCTGGGTCATTTTGATTGCGCGGGAATATTTTACAGTATATTTTAGTGTTGCTGTAACCTGGCTGTAATATGGGTGGCAATAATGCTAAATTAATGCTAAATTATGCATAATTCCAAGCAACTAAACCAAACCCTATCCCTAACCATTTAGTAAGTACATGATGTTAAGAAATATTACCCTGTACTTATGTGTAATTACATGCATTCTTAAAATTAAATACTAACTTAATAATTACTAACTAAACTTGACATTTTTATACAGAACCTTTCTATTTAGAAATGTCAAGTTTAGTTAGTATTTATTTCATTAAAGGACTTTTAATTTGTTTCTCTTCGGTTTCCTGTTTCATTTGTTCTAGTTAAGTTTAATTAAGTTTGTCTCCATGTGTATTTAAGTTCCTCATATGCTTTCATTCATTGTCTGGTATTGTTTGTGCATGGCACATTGTTTCGTGTGTGTTCATTGTTATAGCATTGCCTGAGTTTTTCTTTATGTTAATAAATCAAAGTATATTTGAGTCTACTTTGCCCACCTTCTTCATCCCTGAGTTAAAATGTGACAGAATACCAGATGGGTTTTGCTGCCAAGTTCAGAACCTCTCTATCTTGGAGTTCTACTCTCGCTTTTGTCTGGCTGAAAAACAAACTTTAACTTTAAACATTTAAATCTCTGTATTGGACAGTGGCTAACTATTATAGCCCCCTGGCATTACCAAACATGGAGAAAGGAAAGAAAGATAGGCAATCATGCGATGTCTGCATACCCTCAGCTGATGCCAGCTTTAATGGTCACTGCAGAGCCACTCGACCATGGCATGAAAGGAGCCTGAGAGACCGTGCTAACACCCTCCATGGATCCTGAGCCTATGCCAATGCCCACAACAGAACCAGAGCATGCAGCCACATCCGTCCCCGAACCGAAAGTCGCTGTCCAGTCTGACCAGGTGTGTGAGCCATCTACACATGAGCCTTTAGAGGAGCTTGAGGATGATGACAGCCTCCCCCTGCTGATTCCACCTATCTCAAGCCATCATCACCGCCGGGCCTGCCCAGCTCCAGGACTTCATCGCTGCTGGTCTTACCCAGCTTAAAGACTTTATTGCTGTGGATAATACACACACCCCGCCTCCCTATCACACCTCCTCTGCTCAGGCTAATCTATTCCTCAACCCCTCCTTTGCGGGCGCTGTTAAGTCCCTCGGCTCCACCACTGGATTTACCTTTCAAGTTGTATCCATCTCGGAGCTTCTAGGCACCAGCTCTGTCTTGCAGTATGGATCCCCTGGCTTTGCTTTGGGGCACCATTCCCATAACTCCACCGTGGCCCATCGACCAGTCAGCTTCACCTTAGCTCCTTGCCTCCTCTGCTCCACATGGGACATTGTTCTCACAGCTTCACCGGGCTCCATAGCTCCTCCAGCTCCACCTTGATCAGATGTCTCTCTGCCTGCGCCGCAGACTTCCGGGCCTCTCTTCGTACTTTGCCCCTCCACTCCTTCGGCTTCATTAGGCTCCGCCTTCCCTCCGGAGCCGCCTTGGTCCTCTGTTGCACCGGAGTCACCTCAGTCCATCGGCACCTTGCCTCCACCTCAAGTGCTCGTCGCTGCGGCTCCACCTGGGCCTCTGGATCCTACAGTGTTGTCTGGTCTCCAGATCTCTCGGCTCCATCGCTGGCAGTCGGGCCACTAACTCCACCCTGGCTCCTCCCACCATCAATTCCACACTGTTTCATGTGTGTTTGTTGTCATTGCATTGGCTTTTCTTTAAGTTATATTTGAGTCTACTTCACCCACCTTCTTCATCACTGGGATAAAATGTGGCGAGAAACTTGAAGGGGCTCCCATCATTTTATAGATTTAGTTTTAATTTATTTTGTTTTTAGTCATTTTTATCAAGACATTTAAGATATTTATCGTTGCATTCTTAAAACATGGTTCTTTTCAATGAAAAGTTCCTGAACCTTATTTCAAGTGGGATTAACAAGGACACTTTAAAATCAAATGTAACCAACATTCTTAATAACAGTGACAGAATAAATAGAAATATAAGTACGCACTGGAGACGGAGAGCTGATCGCTGTGAGATGAAA
This sequence comes from Zacco platypus, assembly GCA_038088235.1. NCBI lineage: Eukaryota > Metazoa > Chordata > Actinopteri > Cypriniformes > Xenocyprididae > Zacco > Zacco platypus. The sequence continues at coordinate 13,176,127 of CM076064.1, read as the reverse complement.
TCCATTCTGAAATGATCCACCCAAACCCAGCACAATGATAAAGACAAGCGCTTTCCCGCCAACCTGAGATTATAGCCACAGTGTTCACTACATTCATATTGAACATGTCAGTGCTTTAGATTGTTCACATTAAACTGCAAAACCAGCATTCTCCTGTTCAAGAATGATACAGCCACTTTCTGAGTAAATGAGTAAACTTTAGTTAAGAGTTTAACTCTGCACTTTGTTGAACGAAATAGAGAAAGTAGTTCACAGAGACATATATACTTATCTTTACCATTATGATTATTTTGTTTAAATAGTTAGACAATAATTCTGTATCCTATAATAGTTCAGATTTCATTTAGTTTCAAAGATCTGGCAATATAATTATTTAACATAGTAAAATATTCCTACCAGTTCCTTCAACACGTTCTTCATTTTTATCTTCTTGTTTTGTGTCCATGAAGCACCACGGCTTCTCTTCAATAAATACAGCGTCATCACTGTTAAGCATTTTGGGGAGGATTTTGATTAATTTTTGACACTGGAATGACTCGTCACATTTTGCCTTCTAAAAAGTATACCATTATATGAAGCATTTGCCATTTGACTATTGGTTTATTTTAAATATGAAATGTATATCTGAATGTTGAATTCTGAATTGCTAGCTTGTGAACTTTTCAGTCTAAATCAGGAGTTTTCAAAATGGGGTCCAAGGATCCCCAGAGTTTTTTCCCCCTGGAAAAAACAAAAATCTGTCTAAAAATAATAATAATTAAATACATTTGATTAAAAATACGTTTTGATTAAAATAAATAAATGATTAAAATAATAATAAACATTTTATTTAAATAAACAAATGAATGAATACATAACACATGTAACAGTTGAGCACTATATAAAAAAAACGTAAAGTTACAGAAACTTTTCTCAAATAAATTGGACACATATTTATATTATAAGTTCTCACAGAATAGATTGTGTCTTTATACATTAAAATATATAGCTGCCTTTTAAATTTTAGAATGAGGATCCCCCTCACGAGAATGATCATATTTGAGGTCTGAGGCATCTAAAGGGATCTACTGTTATGTGTTATGTATTCATTCGTTTGTTTATTTAAATAAAATTTTAATTGATCATTACATCTCTGCAATACTTGAAATAATTGTGCAATATCATGTGTTATTACTCAATACTGCAATATTCTAGTTTTTCCTATTTATTGATAATTTATTCATACCTCTATTACTGCTTTGCAATATCCACCGTCATAATAATCTTAATAAGCTACACTTAACTTTACAGTACATGCACTACTACTTATTACTTATTGTTATAACATTGTATTATTATACAGTATTATCATTATCAACCGGTAACCCACTTGAACGTCACACTTACTTTATTTTACTTATTTTATATTTTATTTTATACTTTTACCCTGGTACTTAATTTTTTTCTGACCTGTATTATAGTGTATTGTATTATATATTTTTTTGCTAGTACTTCCTGTGTGTATTGACGTAAAGGTGAGCTGCTGTAACAAAGAGTTTCCCTTCGGGGATCAATAAAGTATTTCTGATTCTGATTCTGAAATGACTGAAAACACCCAAATTAGTAGATGCAATATAACATACAACCAAACGGGGGCAGTGTCATTTTTTTGTTACATTGTTTGACTTGGATTGACGGTCTTTACTCTTCGTCGTTTTCTCAAACAGCAGGAAGTGAATTTACACAATTTTTTTGTTTAGATTTCCCCCTAGTCATCGTTGCCACTGCTAGTTTATCGTTATCACTCCCAGCCATTAAGTAACACATTCTCCCGCTCTTCTTTAGTTCTCTTTTAACTCTGCAAAAATGCCATTGGAAAACCTGGAGGAAGAGGGTTTACCTAAAAACCCCAATCTGAGAATAGCTCAGCTGAAGTTTTTACTGACTCACAAACAGGATGCTAAAGTGAAGAGCGAGCTGATGGACGCCATCAAACTCAACAGTGAGTTTATTCTCTCTCACATGCTGCTCATTTAGCAGATATATTACAGAATGTTTGTGTTACTGCAGTATGTGCACGAGCTGTGTAGTTTTCCTACCATTTGGGGTTTAGTTAGCCTTAGCAAGTAGCGCACTAGCTCGTTAGCCGCTAGTGTGTTTGATCTAGTATCGTTACATATTTCTTCTGACGCTTTCAATGTCAATTGTTAATTTTCTTAATTGCTAATTTGCTGTATTATGAAATAGGATAATCCAGGGTTAGTCTGTTTACACCTTTTTTAGATTTAAAAAATACAAGTAATTTTCTGTAGTGACATGCCGCAGATTCTTGATTACAAAAAAGCGTTTTGAGTGTTTTAATAGATATATTCCTGTATTTAACGCTCGTTGATCTTTTGTGACAACAACCCAAAATGGCGGGGTAAAGTCACAATATTTGAGGGAAGTTGTCAATGGGAACCTGCTATTAAATCATTATTTTTGCCAACAATCTCTATAATTGTATTCATTTATGTAGGTGTGATTTTAAAATGAAGGATAAATGTTAATTTGATATGGTTTAATTCATTTTAATATATTAAAGAAATAAAAATAATATGCATTTTACAGTATATTACTATAGTGAGTAGAAATTAATGTAACATAACCAATTTTAGTTTTATAATATACATTTTCAGTGTACATATTAGGAGATATATTTCCTCTCATAATTATTTAGAATTGGGTGTATTATATAAGTGAAACTCCTAAAATGTGTGTACTCTGTTTTGTAGATATGGCCCCATACTATGAAGCTCTGTGTAAAGAGCTGAAATGGCAGGCAGACACGGATCTGTTGAGTAAGATGAAGAAAGCAAACGAGGATGAACTGAAACGGCTGGATGATGTTTTGGAAGATGCGGAGAAGAACCTCGGAGAGAGTGAGATCAGGGATGCCATGATGGCCAAAGCCGAATATCTCATACGCATCGGTGACAAGGTAATGATTCACCAGCACCTGCTCAAACCGTTTTCTGCATTTTCTGTTAAATAAGTTCATTTTTAGACCTGAACTAAGTATACACTACATTTTGAAGTTTGGGGTTGATAAGATTTCTAAAATGTTTTTGTCCGTAGTGTCTCATGTTCACCAAGGCTGCATTTATTTGATCAAAAATACAGTAAAAACGGTAATATTGTGAAATAAATTTCTGTTTTGATACATCTTAAATTGTGATTTATTCCTGTGATGGTAAAACTGAAATTTCAGCATAATTACTCCAGACTTCAGTGTCACATGATCCTTCAGAAATCATTCTAATATGCTCATGATACTCTAGAAACATTTCTTATTATCATCAATGTTAAACAGTTGTGCTGCTTAATATTTATTTGAAGTAGAAGTCTTTTGTAAGATTAAAAATGTCTTTAATAGTCGCTTTTGATCTATTTTGTTGAATAAAAGTTTCAATTTCTTTAAAAAAAAAAAAAAAATCTTACAGACACCAAACTTAACTTTTGAATGATGATTTCGGTTACATATATTGATGTACATGTTGAAGCTAATCAGCTTCTCTGTCTTGATTCTTATATTTCATCTTCATCTTTAAATCCACTGATTAATATTTCTCTTTCTTTATTTAGGAAGGGGCCCTGACTGCCTTCAGGAAGACCTATGACAAGACTGTTGCGCTTGGTCATCGGTTGGATATTGTTTTTTACCTGCTGAGGATCGGCCTGTTTTACATGGACAACGACCTCATCACACGTAACACTGAGAAAGCCAAAAGGTATGATATAGAGTGCATACTACTTTTCAATGAACACATGCATCTCAAGCTCAAATGTCGCCCTCACACTGTGCATGTATGAACAGTTTGATTGAAGAAGGTGGTGACTGGGACCGGAGGAATCGTCTGAAGGTGTATCAGGGCCTCTACTGTGTGGCCATTCGGGATTTCAAGCAGGCAGCGGAGCTCTTTTTGGACACCGTCTCCACATTCACCTCGTATGAGCTTATGGACTACAAGACGTTTGTCACATACACTGTGTATGTGTGTATGATCGCACTGAAGAGGCCCGACCTGAGAGAGAAGGTAAGAACTGGCCTAGATGTTGTGCTGATGGTTTTTTAACAAATGAACAAATATGATTTTTTAAATTATGATTCAATAAGGACTCATTAAATTGACCAGAAGTGACAGTAAAAACATGTATAATGTTTCAAACGATTTATATTTCAAATAAATTCTGTCCTTTTGAACTTTCTATTCATCAAAGAAGCCTGATAAAAGTATCTCCGTTTCCACAAAAATATTAAGCAGAAATGTTTTCAACATTGATAATAATAAGAAATGTTTCTTGAGCACCAAAGCAGCATATTAGAATGATTTCTGAAGGATCATGTGACACTGAAGACTGGAGTAATGATGCTGGAAATTCAGCTTTGCTTTCACTAGAATAAATATAAAATATATTATGAAACAGACATTTTAAGTTGAAATAATAATTCACCATAATACTGTTTTTTTTGTCTTCAAATATTTCATATTTTGTCTTTTCATCTTCCCCAGAACTTTAGAGCAGGGGTTTTAAATACTTTTTGATGTCACAGATGCCACGAACATGACCAACTTATACTATGTGAGGGGAAAAAGTGATTTTGTAATGTTGCTTGTGAAATTAATTTGCTTTTTGATTATCACTGAATATTAAAATATTATCTGGAAAATATTCACTGTACATTAGATGTACTTTATATAGTTAAAGATAAATATTTTCAGTTCAATTTATTAAAAGTTAATGATGCAACTTCACCAGAAAACTATATTAAGATTTTTGTTTATCTCTTAATGTTAAACATTACGGCTTTCAATAGAATAATATAATGGTTCATTTCAGGCTAGTCTTTAGAAATCAGAATGAAAAGGAAACGGTAATACAAAATTCTCTCAATTTTTTAAAAATCATTAAAACAAAAAATGTTAAACTTAAATTCATATCTTCAGTTAAAATTTGAACTTTGACAGCCCTAGAAAGCCTCAGCTTTATTGAATCATATCTATAAATTTATATTTAATGCATTTAAAAAACACTTAACTGAGTGCTTAAGAAAGAAAGTAGTCTGCCAACAAAGGATGTCCTGTGTAAAGTTTTTCAAGTGTTACATGGCTAAAACTTAATACAGATGCAGTTAATAACAAGACCTTCAATTTCTGGCTTTCTTTTAGGTGATTAAAGGTGCTGAGATCTTGGAGGTGTTGCACAGTTTACCTGCTGTCCGTCAGTACCTCTTTTCTCTCTACGAGTGCCGTTATTCTGTATTCTTCCAATCATTGGGTAAGTAAAATAATAGTGGAGCAGTCCAGTAGCTCATGTTAGAAACTTTTAAAGAACAGTTGAAGAGAATGTTATTGCTTAACTAGCCATGCTCCACTTTAAGATGCTGTAAGATTGGTTATTTATTTGCAGTGTTTATTGAAAGTGCTTCTCCAAGCCTTCTGTCATTGTTTAAAAATGTGTTTGTTAGATGTTCCATCTGTTTCTCCTCTGTAGCTCGAGTGGAACAGGAGATGAAGCAAGACTGGTTGTTTGCTCCTCATTACCGTTACTATGTTCGAGAGATGCGCATCCTGGCCTACAGCCAGTTACTGGAATCCTACCGCTCCCTCACCCTGGGATACATGGCTGAAGCGTTTGGAGTCAGCACAGAGTTCATCGACCAGTACGCTCCCACATTCATATAAACTTCTAAAAACTTACATAAACATACATTTTCTTCACTCACTTTGGTCTTTTTCTTACCCAAGGGAGCTGTCACGATTTATCGCTGCCGGCCGCTTACATTGCAAGATTGACAAAGTTAATGAGATTGTGGAAACCAATAGGTGAGCAACAAGATTTAACTTTTACTGTCTATTAGTCATTCAAGTCCCTGTTGGATTAATGGTAAACTCATGCCTGGTACACATCGAACGATTTTGGGCTGTCCCAGACAAAAGATGACCAATCATGGCGATTTCTGTGGTTGTGGCTCCGAAACATTGGTCCTACGGCCGTTGTCGTGGTCTTGCAGCTAAAGATAGCCTGCGATAGTGACAGAAATGTATCATGATCATCCGTTTGCTGCTACGTCTACTGACTAGCCAATAAAAATGCAACATGAAATTGTGTATGGATAGATCAAGGCGCTAAAACTTAACTACTTACCACGAGTGCATGCTTAAGACATTTTATTCTTCAATAACTTGCGTCATAGCCGACGATTCAATAGGTGTCATCATACAGTTTACATGTTAAAATGTCCTGCGTCATGACGTAGAACATGGACACTCTGTACTCTAAACTGCGTAGGAGAAAAATTGTATTTTTGGTTTTTGTGCACAAATGTGTTCTCGTCACAAGATTAGGGTTAAACCAATGTAGTCATTTTGACGTTTTTAAACAATGTCTTTACTTTTCTGAACCTTGAATGTTGTAATTTTGTTGCTTTCTATGGGAGATTAAAAAAAAAAAATCATTTCATCAAATATCTTAATGTGTGTTCTGAAGATTTTTGGGTTAACTATGTGTTTGTCTTTTCCCCTCACCAGACCCGATAGTAAGAACTGGCAGTACCAGGAAACCATAAAGAAAGGCGACCTCCTGCTTAACAGAGTGCAGAAGCTGTCCCGAGTGATCAACATGTAGTCCGGCACGTGGCATTTGATCGATACCCGTCTTTTCTTGTGAGCAACCTGACTTTTGTTTTATGTACAGTATATAATAAAACTGAATTGGAGGAATCAGTTGAGTTTGTCTTTGTGTGAGCAAACGGGGAAAAAAAGATGAGTCCGACACATTTTTCTTATAAATAACTGTATAAATTATTTTTTTTATATTTACAGAAACTTGTTACAAAACAAATATACTATACAATCTTTTCTTTAAATATTAAGTAAATCTACCCTACTGTGTTTGTTCATGAATTACATAGCAGCCAACACACAAAAGTCCAGCTGATCAAATGATTTTTGAATATGTATACAAAAAGAAAAAAAAAAAATCAAAATATACACACTTGTACATAGGTTTATATGTAGAGGCTTCTTCCCCAAAAAGCAAACCGTTTTTCTGCGATTCACATTCCAAACCTGTGGTGTTTAGTCAAACATCTTCACAAAGCTTTCATCATCTGAAAACAGTGGAGTTACAATTTCAAGGTAAACAGTACATTATCTGCCTAAAACATTGGTTGAAATCACCGACTTAACCACAAAAATATCTATCCCTCTCACTTTGAAAATTCTAATATCAAAAGTAGTCATAAAAGAATACAAGGGACAGACGGGAAGCTTTTCTCACGTCAGTGTCAAATGTTTCTCCTCTGCCATGCATTTCATCAATCAGTTAGCGCTCTGCTTGAAGGGGAAAAGGGCGATGTATGAGATTCCTAGGCAGGTTTAAAAAGTTTCTAAACCTTTTATATAACATTCAAGTACTGTGGAAAAATGAATACATGAAATAAAAAGCTCTGCCTAAACAACAGTCGATGAGAAACTAATTCAGGCACTTTCTCTTTGTCAGCGTTAAATAAAAGCAAATGAATAATTAAAAAGCAGTGTATCCAATTACAACATTTGGCAACAGTGGTGCACCTTTTGCACTGTACAACTGTTTTGTTCCCTCTCCCCGTTAGAAAAGTCCTACAAAATGCATCAGCCAGCCAGAAATCTTTTGCACAGTTGAGCGGGCTATTTTGATCACATTCTCTGACCTCTTAGTTTGAGATGGGGAGGCATCATGAGGGGGGAAAAAAAGCACTATTAACACCTAAAAAAAATAATATATAATGTGGATGATTTCCCACTACTGTGGCAACAATCTTTCTGGGGGAACTCGGCATGTGACTTACAAGAAGCTGTGTTTGGATAGAGTGGCATATTGCATTATCGGCTTGGCAGTGAACCACTTCTAATAATCTTAGAATGTTTCCATTTACTAAATAAATAATGATCTCAATTGTACCAAAATTTTTTTACGAAAATGCCTGTGCAAAAATACATCTCCATATGTACAATTCTTTAACAAAATATGTATTCTGAAATAGGGATACTTCAATATTTGTATTCGATATCGTGTACGAAAAAGCTGAAGGGAAAAATACACACACAAGAAAAAAAAAATCATGCTCTACTTCTCAGCAACGATTGCTGACTGACATCAGTGGAGTTCAGGAATTTACACGAGTTTTAAAGAGAAGCCCCAACTTACGCAACGAAATCCAGCTCAACATCTCTTCTGAAGATCGAGTCAAAAAAAGGATCTATTGCCTTTTTAAGTTGACAGACCCACAATGAAAATGAGATTTAAATCAGAATGTCCAGCTACTAACCTCTTCGGGTTTGTGTCGGATCAATGCAGGAACGTTCGGTCGCAGTATAAGTTAGTGGTTTCATGAGATGGTGATGACCAGACTACTGTATATGTGTCTCACAGTATTGAGTGTCATGAGGATGTCTACTCCATTGCTGAGATGATAGTGTGTCTGTAATGTTGGTCTACGGCTCAACATCAACTAGCCGTAAGCCCCTTTCTGAAATTGAAATGGCAAAAAACAATACCATGCCTAAGGCATTGACAACAGGAAATGGCTATTCTACAATCATTTTCAAGCAAGACTGCAGATTTTAGTACATTAAGATTTCAGCACATGCTTCTTTAGTGCTACAATGGGAGTTAGAGGAGGAGAAATGTCACCTGCTGCCTCTTCTTTTGTTCCTGCAGTTGTTGTTTTCGCATGTGCTAAACAGCTTTACTGATTCAAGCCCTTAATGTACCTAAAACTCAATATTTGTGGTGTTCGAGATTTTTTGGAGCTTCAAAGAGACAACTGTTGCTCAGAGATTCAGTAAAGACATGCTAGGCTACTAACAATCCTGAAATTATTCAAATGAATGCGGTCGGGGGGGAAAAAAAATCAAGTGCATTAGACAATGCAGGATGTTAAGAGTTCAAGTCAGGGTTGGATTTTTCTGTAAAAATAAGGAATTGTAAGAAAGCAGCCCAAAATAACCCCTTTAGCTAAAGTTCATAAAAAAATTCCCTTGAAATAAAACAAAAAAATCTAAATTTAAACATTAGTTTTTCTTTCTTTCCAAAAACAATGGAAAAATGGGTATGATAAATGGTATTTTGTTCTCTTTGCTATACATTTGCTAGCCTGTAAACGAAAAGTGGTCAAAAAATGTCTAGTTTGCATAATCTTTAAGTTTAGGTTGCTCATGTTGAAACTCCACTCCTGTCATGTCTATCTGCAGTGAGCGTAGCTCGATCGTATTCAGCCTTCCAGTGAGAGATCATGTGTTATGATTAACTTAAGTTGATTGTGTGTCTACTGTAGGGATGTTCCTCTCCTGTACACTTCCTCCAAGGCAGAGTAGGATTTCAGTTTCCAGTATTCTCATAAGTTCACACATACCGAAGAACATCGGTAAAGGAACTCATCTTGTTCGCGTCGCCCATCCCTCCTATGCTTGGTAGTGTTGGTGAGGCTACGTACCAGCCCAAATCTGTACCTTCAGACCCCAGCGCGAGTGCTCAGGCTGGGTAGCTCTACGCAGCAGGCGTTGTACCCAATGGTGCATTGTATAGATTCATTATAACCTCCGACTGGAGAACTATATCTCTCTGGCTTATTATCCTATCCCAGGAGAGTGCCCCTGCATGGCTTTGGGAGGAAATCCCCACGAAGGACATCAAATGGGCCACCCAGTGTGCATTCCACCCTGAGGATTGTGGGAAGAGTAAGAGAAAAAGAAGGCCTCGTGCAGAGTGGCATGAGGGGGCTGAGGGAGCTCTGGGTCCAGCCTACTGCTCAGCACGCTCAGAGCCTCCACACCGGTGTCAGGGACGAGCCTTTGGCTGTGGGAAACACACACGTGCAGAAATGTAACGTGTAGGAGGCTGAGAAAACTAAACGATGAAGCAACTGGATGATGTAAACAAACTAACCTGATGTATGAGTGAATTGTTAGGGAGCCCCGGCGGGCCAGGTATAGAGCGAGTGTGCTTGCTGTGGATGTTGTTGATTGATGGAGACTTGGCCATTTTGGGCCTGCCAGGACCTTGTCCTCCTCCCCCTCCGGCTCCAGACACTGTCAAAGTCATTACAACATTTGAACAAGAGATAACATTTTGGAATCAAGCAAACAGTGTAGAAACGAATTTTGGGTTATAGTGTTTCTCCGACTTGATGTCAATCCTGAAAAGTCAGCCTGACAGTTCAGTATGATCTCTGTTCATTTGTGAAGAGCGGTGATTAAAATGCATTAAAGCTCATGTGAAATGTCATTGAAATGAAACAAAAGCCAAATTAAATTTAACCTGAAATTAAAAAGCAACCAGATCAAAATTAATCCAGAAACTGGATTAATACTAAAATGATGAAACTAAACTGAAATTATCCAGAAACTGAAACTGGATTAAACATCCTAGAGTGAAATGAAGTTAGATATGCATCAAAACTAAACTAAGATGAAACGGGGTTTGATATTAATGTGAAATGACACGAACCCTGAAAAAATAAACAAATGAAATAGGAAAAAAAATAGAAACTGGATTAATATGAAAATCTGGAGTCTGGATTAAAAAAACTAAAACAATTGAGATGAAGCTGACATGAACATGAAACAGCAACCAAATTAAATCTGAAATGAAATAGAAAGTGGATTGATACTAAAATTACATTAGAGAGAGTCTGTATTAAAACTAAACTGAACTGAAACAAATGAACAGAAACAAAGATAAACTGTATCAATACTAAAATCAAGTAAAATAGTAACTGGATCAAAACTAAACTCAGATTAAACCTAAACTGAAATGAAAAAGAAAATGGAATCTGGATTAACAATAACCTGAAATGAAAACCCAAATCTAAACCCAAAGATAAACTAATGAAACAGAACCTGGATTAATAATAAAATGATATTAGACAGTCTAATTTGGACTGAATCCAAATTGAGGTCAAACAGAAACCAGATTAAAACTAAACTGAAACAAAAAACAAAATGAAGTGAAACTAGATCAAAACTAAACTCAAATGAAGCAGGTATCTGGATAAAAAAGGACATCAAATGGGATTAAAACAAAAAAAAATTCAACACAGTGAATCTGCATTGATAAGGTGTATGGACCTGTGCTGTTGAGGCCACTTGAGCCAGGCGAACCCTTCCTCCTTTTGGCTTCTAGACGTGCATCTGTGTGATGATCGCTGCTCTGGTGAACAAATGGCCCGAGGGAGAGGGTGGAGTCGCTGCTGTTCATCACCACACTCATGCGTTTAATGGATTCGGCAGGGCTGCCAGAAGGAGGGCCGCGACCTGTCGACTCCTGCTTCAAGCTCAGAGAGTTGGCCCTGCCTGGGGTGCAGTTTACCCCCACACTGTACACCCCACTGTGGGATGATGACGACGCCGATGACGCTGAAGACGAAGAGGGGGTGGAGGCGAGCGAGGAGTGGTAGGCACTGCCCAGGCTGCCCGCGTTTACTGCACAGTTCTTCTTAAAGGATGAAGATGAGGAAGATTCAGAGGTGTAATTGCTATGGGAGGTTAGCAAGGAACTGTTTTTCCGCTTCTTGCCCGAACTGAGGCTACCGCTCGCACTTCCGCTAACGCTAACACTGCTGTTATTACTACCCTTGACGATAGAGTTACTTAGGCTGGAGGATGGCTCCCGAGCCCTGAAGGACTTTGTACCAGATCGGGATTTGAGGGGTCGGTTGGAGCCCAACGAGGGTAGCGAGGACAAGTGGGCTGAAGGCATCTGGGGTGATGAGGCTGACACTTGTCTAGAAGCGCCACTGTAGGCGGGCTGCTCGGTTGCGGAGGCTTGCGGAGAAGAGCGGGCGTTCAGGGTGGTGCCGTATGACAGGACCGGCTTGCTATCATAAGGCGGCGGCGAAGACAGGCTGAGAAAGCCTGCGGAAATGGAGGAGGACGAGGAAGAATGGGAATTTGTGCTTGTCCGGTGAGAGGCTGTCGGTGTTGTTGCAGAGTTCTCTAACGCCAGAGGGATTTTCCTACAAAGTAAATTGAAGAAATCACAATTAGGATTTTGTGTTCTTGTGTTCATCAGAAAAACAGCTGCTTGTAGGAAGGGTCTCAACACACTCACTTCCACATTTGTGAGTTGACATGCTTGTCCAGCATGGTGGTGAGAGCACACCGTACTTGATCCCAGCGCCGGTCAAATGCGTAACATCCTCTACCGTACAATCGACTTCCAAAAGTGCAGTACTGGTGAAAGACACAACAAGAATAGTTATTTATTTAAGTCATACCGAAAATTCTCTTCAGGCATTCAAGATGAAGGCTGACTCAACCTGAAACTCACATTAAAGAGAGAGAAAAAAAACAAAAAAACAAAACAAAAAGAAACTCCGTAACACTTTAAAAGAATTTTTGGGTCAATTCTGTCACCATTTACTCCCCTCAAGTTGTTCCAAACCTGTATAAATATCTTCTGTACACAAAGGAAGATATTTGGGAGAATGTTTATAACCAAGCAGATCTCACCCCCCATTGACTGCCATAGTATTTTGGTAGTCAATGGGTGGCGAGATCTGAATGGTTCACAATAATTCTTGTACTTACAGCAGCTGGTCGTGGGTGGTAACCCGAATAATGGCAGTCCAGTTTCTCTGTGGCTTCCTCCCTCTCCTCATTCTCCCCCTCGTCGCTGGAAAGGCGGCTGCTCTCAGTACCAACAGGGGCTGAGTGAGAGTGGTGGGCCTGGTCGTGGGCCATGGCTGGGTCTCCTCCACTGTGAGAGTTACTGTTGAGTCTGAAGATAAAGAAGAGCCCCTTAGCCTTTGCCTTGGATGTCCCAAACAAAAACAACTGGAGATGACCGTAAACAACCACAATTGGCTAATCAATTAAGCTTAGAGGAAATAGTGGGGCAGGATGAATCAACTCACCGTGGAAGCCCAGAATTATGAGGTTTGGGTTTGCTGATGATCTTGGTGGCATCAGCAGTGCCATTGCCATGGGAGGCCGGGTGAGGGTCTTGTGAGAGGCGGGAGGGGGGAGGGTGAGGGTCCCTGAGAGGGGGTGCAGGGTGTGAGGGGTCCAACCTGAACTGCAACTCCTTGTCGCGCGTTTTGCTTTTGTGCTCAGCGAGCAGCGTGTCAAAGCGTTGCCGCCGCCCAAGCACCGCCCTCCTCTGGCTTATGGAATGTGTCTGTGGAGACATGGCGGGATATTTCATGGTTCAGTCAATCAATTAAATGTTTTGTTTACTTACTCATTAGGGATGTCCTCGAGATGCACTATACTGCAATCTATTGGTGACCATAATGATATCAGCCAAGATTATTCAGATAAGGAAGATATTCAGAAATAAAATAAAACCAGGATAATATTTGAGCTCTTCATCTGCTATATTTTTGACGCTGTATTGCTTTATTATCAAAAAATAAAATTCAATATCAGACCTTATACTTTTTGCTATATTATTATATCAGGGCTCTATTAAAAATAAAACAAATATATTGCATAATGTCTGGGTTTATTATTTTTGGCAGGTTTAAAGTATGATTTAAAATGTCACTTCACTTGAGGATTTCATTTGAGTGATTTTTTTTATACTGATTATTGGCCATAACATAAAAATAACAACTGCCTATTTGTATGGGCCAAAATTTCCATAGTGCATCCCTAATTTCAACTCAAACATATTTCAAAGTGTGAGGTGGCATACCTTGCATGTTAAGGATCTCGTGCATGGCTTGTGTGCGGTCATATCCATAACCCCACAATGGATATCTGGATTAAACTCTCGCTCTAGAATAAAAATATCATAACAGAACACATAAGGTCAAGAAAAGGGTTATGTTTTTTCAATAGAATTTAGTAGAATTTTTTGTGACAAACAAAATAAATATACAGTAGCAGCAGTAAGTATTAGCATTTACCTTGTCTCTTGTACAAGGGTCTTCTGCTACTGGCACTACTGCTGTCCGGTTTCTTGTCTTGAGACGAGAGGTGGCCCTTTCCATTGGGGATCTGACCAGGGGCCAGCTGTGGAGCCTTTGGTATGGAGGGGAAGTTAAGGCCTGACTTCAGGGGAGAGGTGCTCACAGTATTGGAGGACGAGGAGGAGGAGGTGGAAGAAGAGGCGGGCACATGGGGGAGTTTGGCTGAAGATTCCACCTTCAGATGGACCTTCTCTAATTTGACAGCAGGACTTGGGCTGGGAGGCAGAGAAATAAAGATAGCGTTATATTGTATCAAAGGTGGGTGTGATTCAGATTACATCTTTTGTGTTACATAAGAATGGGCTGCTTGTCTTAACTAATTTATGCATTAAATTCACTTACACTCACTCAAAACACACACATACACACCTCTCTTCTTGCAGCACCCTATAGGGGAAGTGAGGCTTCCGATGAGGCAGCTTCTCTTTGGTTGGTTTGTAGATTTTAGTGGGGACGCTGCTGTTTGTGCTGGAGGGACGTGCCAGTGTGCTTCCACTGACAGCCCCGCCCCCAACTCCACCCCCAATGCTGCCCTTATTTCGAGAGATTGCAAATGCAGCAGAGGCGGCATAGCTGGATAGGGGCTTGCTGCTGGAGCTGTGTCTTCTCTCTGAGGGGCGAAACATATGAAACATTTTACCATTTGAACGCACAACATTTAAGGCAAAAAGTACATAAACATGTACCATGTCCAGTAGGGTAATGGTAGTATTTATGTATTTTTTAAATTTTATTTTTCATTAGTTTGTTGTTTTTATTTCAGTATATTTGTTTATTTAAATTTTAGTTCAATATTTTAGGGCTGCCAAAATTCATAACTGGTACAGTTTACAAAAAAACCCACATAAATTTCTGAACAGAAGAGCATTATTGACATTTAGTGGCATTTTCATATTTAACGCAGTAAAGGTTTCAAGATTTATAATATAATTATGTATCAAAAAACTCTCAGTTAACAATATCATGTATAATCTTTTATGTATTCTATGATAATGTAAAAAAACGATGAATTGAAAACAAAGGACAAATTTATGCTTAACTTTCGGAGACTGACAAAAAAGCTTTGGACCAAAAAAATCTTTGTCTAGCTTTGCACTTTGTCCACGAGAACCATTTAAAAGGGTAGTTTACCTAACCTGTAGTTAATCTAAGTAGATTAATACTCAGACGCAGATGCAGACACTCTCTTCTTCTAAATAAACACCTTTGCTCTCTCTCAGTCATAATTACAAGACACAAATGTGCAAGAGCATTTAGTCAACCGCTGTGCTGCAAACAAGCGTCTCTGTCTCTCGGCCAGTCAAAAACACACAGTCCTGCTGCTCTCGCCCAGAGTTTGCCACTAAGCCCTCCAGTGAACTAGGGGCAAACACACACACACAGACACACAGACACACACAGACACACACAGACACACACACAGACAGACACACATACACACACAGACACACATACACACACAGACACACATACACACACAGACACACTTTAGTCTGATGTCTCACCAGTGTTTATCTGTGCTGATAAAACTACATCAAATGGTATAAATAACATAAAAACACCAGGAAGAAATCCTTGACTTGTTTATTTCTCACGAAAGCTTGTGGCTTCTTGCTGGATTGTTGGCGCTGCTCCGAGAAAGTGAGCCAAAAGCAATTTGAGTAACCAAAGGCCCAATCGACAAAGCCCCAATTAGACCACAACAGTTTGCAATATCATTTTGCCCCATGTTGAAAAGCAATCTGGGACTGCTGTAAGGAAACTGTACACCAAATACTGCAACCTGACAAACGACCACAGGGAGCTACTGACATAAAATCAAGAACCTCATGCAAAAGAAGGATCAGCGTGGACAAAGGCACAGTGTAGTAGACAAAAACCAATATGCAAAGAAATGAAAATCTCAACATTTCATTGTTTTGCAATAGTAAAAAAAAAAAGATATTTCTACATAAAAATGCAAAAAAAATAGCTTTTAAATTAATCATAATTAAATATATAATGTTGCTAATGATAATTACAATGTATATGAACAGTAATTTTAAGTAAATGAGACTACAGAAAAACAAAGAAATCACCCTCGGATGCTGCCGTCAAACGGTTTTATTTTTGTTCGTTTCATTTCCACTTCATATTGTAAAGTCTAGGGTTGCGCCCTAATGGTACACTAAAGGCCCCGATATACTTCAAGCAAAATCGAAGAACGAACTGGTGTGACGGCATTTCGAACAAAATCAGTCCAAAATGAAGTTTGTTTTGTTTTTGTTTCAGGAGTTTGAAATTTCCAGAAAAGTTTGCTCAGGCTAGTATATACTTTCAAACCATTGGTCTATGGTGACTATAGGTAGGTGTGGTTCTGAGGCTCCGCCTTATTTAATGTAGAAATCTCATATCTCCTGTTCAGTCCATCATGGTCAGACGCACGAGTATAAACATGAACACACGGGAGAGCCGCTTTATAGTAGAAAATGCTTGATTGCTTTTAAACAATCTAAATGTATAAAATGGTATTGGAGTTGCTTTGTAACCTTCTTAACCACCGTTTTCTCACTGCTGTCAGTTTTGTTGGGCAGCATCAGGATGTTCACTAACAGTATACTGCTGCTCACGTATTTTGAACTTCTTTTTACCCTAAAGTAAAGAACGAAAAAGAACTTCGTATATTGGGGCCATGACGGACAGATCGCCAACACGATCTGTATTGTCAATACGCAAAAATCCAAACGTTTGCCTATAATTTTTCGACCTCAAACATAGCTTACCATTTAAAACATGTAAGCCAATGGTCTCAAACTCAGTTCCTGTAGGACCACATCACTGCAGAGTTTAGATCCTCCAACCAGCTCCAGCTCAAACCTGCTTGGAAGTTTCTAGTAATCCTGAAGACGTTGATTAACTTGTGTTTAATTAGGGTTAGAGCAAAATTGCGCAGGGCTGTGGTCCTGCAAGAGTTCAGTTTGAAACCACTGATGTAAACAGTAGCCTAACATTAGCCACATCACATGGGCGCTCACTCTAACATCAACCTAGATGAATGTGTGCTATTATTAAGTGCATATCGGAATGTTTGCGTGGAGTGTGGAAACTAAAACAGTACCGAGTTTACTGCATGATGCTTAATTTAATGTGCAATTCTCTCTACAGGTGCATCCATTATACTGTGGAGATGATGAGTCAGCATCGTCAACATCATTGCTGCAGCTGACAATGACTCAGAAAAAAATAGTTTATTAATAAATGATTTCTTATTATTTCTAAACGAGACCTCCCTTGACTTCTTAGGTTGTCTAAGAAAGCCTGTAGACTGATTTTTATGTGAAGGACTCGGGCCAATTTCACAGGGAAAATCCAAAGAATGTGACTGTTGTGCTTCAAAAGGTATTCCCAAATTTTTACTTCTAAGCAAAGAATAAGAAGAACTTCGCTATGAGTATATCAGGGCCTTGAATCACTTTCACGTTACGTATGCAAGAGTGTAAGCATGAGCTGCAGTTTATTTAACAGCTACGAGTGTTGCTAATAACAAGGGTTTCTGAATTCTATATACAGCCCCTTTAAGTGAATCTAATAATCATAATAGTTCAGAGCAAATTATATACATATATACTCTCACTGGCCACTTTATTATTAGGAACACCGGTTCAACTGCTCGTTAACACAAATGTCTAATCTGTCAATCAAACGGCAGCAACTCAATGCATTTAGGCTTATAGACATAGCCAAGATGATCTGCTGAAGTTCAAAACGGGCATGAGAATGGGGAAGAAAGGTGATTTAAGTGACATTGAACATGGCATGGTTGTTGGTACCAGACGGCTGGACTGAGTATTTCAGAAAATGCTGCTCTATTGAGATTTTAAAGCACAAACATCTCTAGGGTTTACAGAGATATCTAGTGAGCAGTAAATCCTTGGGCAAAAATGCATTTTTGATGGCAGAGGTCAAAGGAAAATGGGCCACTAGGGCCAATCCCTTTAAAAATCATTTTTTAAATGTATTTGCATTTCTGATTGCAGATTCATTTGTAGTTTGCAATACATGTTCCTTAGTACCGCAGCTTGTTTCAGCTCATTATGATTTATTAATCCTCATCTCGGATAAGCACTTGCCAGAACTAGATTCTTCCCTACACTATTAGTCGAGCACTTGAGCATTTAAAAGTTTCATGGTCTGTGTAGTTAATCTGCTCATTAATCTTTCAGTCTCCAGAATAAAAGAGTCCCAGTGTTCATAAAAAAAACTCTCACCGCTAGAGTGAGTGATTGTGTAATGATCTCTAAAAAAAAACTGCAGGAGAACTGGCTCAGTCCGAGCGCAATAAACAGATCATACTGTGGAATATTTGAACATCAATGCCATCCTGAAAAAAGGATCTTCTGGAAGCTGAACAGAGTGTCAAGTGCACTGATGTCGACATGTTTTGGCTCTCTCAAGAGTGCTGCAACTTTCACAATCTGCACAAATTCGGAGTCCTGTGACATGTTTTTGGATCCAGTTATGGCTATGGGAAACCTTCCAGTCAAATAACAGTTTTTATTTTTGGTTCTAATAGCCTGTGAACAGCTGCACTGTGTCATGAATGTTTGTGTACACTAGGCAGACAGTTTTACAAAACTTGTCACTTTGAGTGTAACTAAAATATTTATATATAATAAGAAAAATAATTAAAAAGGCCATGTACACTACACAATTTTAAAAGTAAAATTAAATTTGTTTGTTTACTGATTTAACACCATGCGAGCTGCCTTGGCACCATTCATGGCGAGCATGGCATTTTTCCTTTTTCCCCCCTCCCTTCTTTAAAGGGGGGATTAAGTTAGGTCTTTAAATGTGATCTTAGATCAATTCTAAAACTAAATCAGGCCTTACTTCATTAAAAATCTTTTCATACAAGTCAACAGAAAAATAAAGAGTTCTAACAGATTGCAGGCTAACACAATCCATCAAAATATGCTTCATTGATAATGGATTCTGGCACAACGGTTACATTTTCAGGTGTCGTTAATAAAACAATTGAAATTATTCTGCAAAATTTTGTAATTATGTTTTGAACTGTGAGAGTGATACTACTAAGAAATTAGAACTAAATGATCTAAAGGCCAAAAAACACACTGAAATGAAAAAAAAAAAAATGTATAAAATTAAATAGCAAACAAAAAGGTGTCTAAAAACAACAAACATGCCAGCATATAACTTAAATTGGATGTTATATGCCCTGCAGACTTGAGGCAAACCAACTCAGATGCACAATGCAGATGTCCTACTTTACAGAATGTTTAAAAAGCTTTTGCTACTGGGATTTAATGACAATTTGTCTCCCCCTTGTGGCCAATGCTGACATAAGTTAAAATGCACCAGCTGTCAATACAGAATCTTACACTTGTCAGGTTTTATTCGATTAAAACAAACTCTGGTGTGATTGCTCCATTAGTGCAGTTTGAATAAGAGTGAACGCAGCCATTAGAATCCCGGTGTCCATTAAACACGCGGACAAAGAGCGCTGAAAAGGTTGGTCTCGGTCCACTTCTAAATGAACTCTGGTTCAACTGAAATATGAACGGAACAAAGACATCTAAACAAACCAAAACAGGATTTGATGTCACAAAATGAGAGCCTAAAAAGGACAGAATGCTCAAGCATACTTGGTTCTTCTCATCGCTGTCAAGCACAGCTTTGTACACGCATCGGAAACGCATGTTCTGTCGTAATATATACACATCATAAAAGCCTCTTGTTTTGTTGCATCTTTAGGTTTGGTCTTAAAAATGAAAATGTGAACACTAACCGAACCAAGACCAAATTAATGATTTTCTTTTTTTTTGTCTGAACCAAAAGAACTGCATTACAAGTCTGAATACCCTTAAACAGCAAATTGACTCAGTATCAGGTAATGGATACTTTCATTCAAGGTTAATTATTGTGTACAGAGAAACCGCAGGGAAAAAGCAAGACCTTGACTGGGCCAAATGTTTTCAAAATCAAAATAAGAATGAAACCACATTTGACACAAATTTTAAAACATAAGAAAACGACTTCATTATCTACAACCATTAGATTGACACCACTTTCTTGAAATTTGCAAAAATGCTTAAAGTATGATGGATGTGTAATGTTCATGTGCTAAAATAAGTGATACACTGTTAAAACAGCTCAGAAATAAATAAATAAAACCTCAAAGTAAACAATTTTCCTCAAAATACAGATCAGAGGTAAACTCAAATGGGAGTGATTTTATTTTATTTTTTATTCCTGAAATTTTCTGACGTCTTACGGGAGGTTTTACGTGCTAGATTGGATAAAACAGCATAGACGTGCTGACTAAAAAGAGCACATCAAATATTAACTTGAGGATAGTAAACAGAACTCTGGCGGTGGGTATCAAAGGCTTGTGTTCTTCCCTCTTCATGTTATGATAGTTGAGGCAGAGCAGAGGTGGGGGCGGGAGGGATTTCTGTCTTAATTCCCTTGAGTGAGATAAGATTTTTCTAAAACACCTCTACTGAATACAGCGGAGAGAGGAAGGCAGAGAGCAAGTCAACTGTGGAGAACAGAAGGTGGTCTTACCGTAGTGTGCTTGGAAGGCCTGGGGTTTGACTACCTGACTGCAGTGGCTGCACATGACCAGGTAGAAGTCATCCTGTGCAGGACATTGGCCAAAGATGGGCATGTCTGCAAAAACACACAAACACTCATTAGCAGGTCAAAACACCATGTTTCCTGCTCTTCAGACAAACAGGCAAATTTAACAACACAGTTAGACATTTAGACTGTAGAAGCTAATATTATAAATCCATTTAATAGAAAAACCTTATAATGCAAGACGAATGAATGAATATGGCTTTTCTGTCTTCTCTCATCAGCTGACAGAATAATGATAACGTTTTCGTTTTCTTCAGTTATATTGATCTTACTTTGAAGAAATCATATGAATTGAATAATTAAATGTTTAACAAATAACATTTTTCAAATCGAGAAATAAAAGACATCTAAAACTGACAATTTATCAATTTCTTAATTCAAATATAAATAAATCACAGACAAACAGACAAATAAATAAACTAGTTATTATTGTTTAGTAAATGAGTTAAAAATTGAAGCGTTCAAAGCAAACGGATAAAAACGATTTGACAACACTTCATGAAATGCAGACAGTTTGTCTATATTTCCCAATAATTACTACAGTATTTTTGATCAAATAAAGAGACTTTTCAAAAACTCAAACTTTTGAATTTTAGAGTCCAATTAATAATATTTTACAACAAAGTAAACATCAAAATCAAGATACACTTAACTATACTGTATATTATAGATCAAATTTATTCAGGTTTGCTTGTTCTTGTGCAGTTTTCACTTTCATTGTGGACGAACAAATTACTTCCTTCTGGAATCACGTCACTCCTGATTAGGACACACTGTGTAATCAAGTGTAAGATGCATGCAGAATCTGACCCTAACCAGTGAATGGAGCCTGAACTGAATCTTCATAATCTGCCATCAGATCATACACACACAAAATGCCAAGTAAACTTGCTTTCACATGGCACACCGTTAATAAACGGCGTCTGTCCACTACACTGAGTTCAGTTTATCTACAGTTCAGGTGAGGCCACCCAGGTTATTCCAGGGATGTTCCGGGAAAAGCGTCTGGGCGAGTTCGTGTGGTGCAGGAGGTCAGACTCTGTTTTCATAAGAAAGGAAACAAATAAGTGATAAGGGATAGCCAGCTACTGCGCCAGCGTTTCAAAGGTTGCCTGGGGAGGGGGTCCTCTGGCGAGCGAGGTGTGTGGGAGAGCCAGTAAGGAAAAGAGTAATTGAGTGGGAGAACAAGGAGAAGAAAGAAAGTGAGATTGCAGATTAAGAGTGGCAGTTGTAAAGTTGTGAAATCTGCAAGGCTGAATGACTATAAACAAGCAAGCTAGGAGAGCCGTACAGTAGGTGGCATTTGGCTTTCAAGATTCATACTTTCAGAAAGTGCCTGGAATTGACAGCAGAGTTTATGGAAAACAGTCTACCCAAACCACACAAATAACTGCACTGAAAATAGATGAAAGCTGTCAAAAAATATCTGCACTTTAAAAAAAAAAAAAGGCTCCTATTCTTAGTTATTTAGCATGGCTTAATGTGGACCTCGCTCCAAACGCAAACTACCTGTTCCTTACACTCTGAGAAATGTCTAAAACACTTGACCTGACTTGAAGTCAACAACATGCAAATGATCATTTTCTAAGAGAACAGATTGTATGCTGTGCCAGGGAAAAACTACATTTGTTTATGGGTAAAACATTCAAATAATCTGTGAGATTTGAAAATGGCACCAAAGCCTCTCGAATATCAATAGACACCTGAGGCTGTTTATTTGATTCAAATATAAAGATGTGAATAACCACATTTTTAATCTGACAGATAAGCAAATATCCAAAACAATTTAATTTTACAATTTTTTATGCAAATGGCCAAAGGCAAATACAATTTAAATGTTTATCAATATATTGTTTATATTCAACAGTATTCTTAAAAATGAATGAAATAAAAAAAACACACTGCTCATAACTATATTGTATATTATAGACCAAATTTGTTCCAGGCTAGATCAGAGATTTCAATTCAGGTGTGTGTCTGCCTTTTTTAAATATTCATTAAGAAAAACGCCACAAGATCCATTTTTCACCATGAGCCTTGGAGCTCAAGTAAGCGATATGGGTTTAATTCTGGCTTTTTAAACTATAAATTAAAAACGCAACAATATCAGATATTCACCGTGATATTGAGAATATTTGTGCGAATCGTGGCTTAGCAGTTGTTGTCCATGCAGCAAATGTGGGTTTGATTCCAGCTTGTGTCCTTGTTTTTGAACTATTTGTTAAAAAAATGCTACAAGATCAGTTATTCTCAAAGTATTTAGCGATGGAACTGTGGCCTAGCAGTTAACATGTGGAGCCTTGATGCCCATTCAGCAAATGCAGGTTCGAGTCTGGCTTGCATTTTCTCCATCTTTTTCCTTAAATAACAAGTATCCTACCTACTTTAACTGGGTTAGGTAATGAATCATCTGACAATACATCTTCACACTTAAGTCGCAACACCTTTTGTAAATCACTTCATAAACAAACATAAACCAAAGGGGTAAATGAGCAGCAAGCATTATATTCAGAAGAGTTTTGTCGGCTGAAGATGTGGAGCTAAGAGAGGCACCAACTGTCCATTAGTCTGAGAGCCAGGAGGTTAATTAGTGTGAGCGATTAAGTGAGGGGACGGGAGCAGCGCTGTGGCTGCCTTTCCACTGCAACTCCTTCACGCAGAGACACAAGGGCACTCCAAAAAAAAAAAAAAAATCACAGCCTGAAAAGATGCCATCGAATCGTCAGCATCACCTGTGCTGCTCTCACAGTAATTACAGCCAATCAAGACAATAGCCTCTTTAGGAATACACTAAAGATGCCCATCAAAAAGTAGATAACCAGGGCTAGGGTTTTGATCCACAGCTATCCTGATTTAAGATGTTTGCAAACCTAAATATTGTCATCTTATATACAAATTCATGGCGCACTGACATTTATCATTCCGTTATAATTCAAATTAAATGTGACAGTGCCTGGCTTGGATAGTAGGTCTGTTATAGTTAGTTAAAAGTAACTGAACAAGTTTGGTCTTGTTCAATGGAAATTACTATATAACACAACATTAAAAACGTCTCTTTGTGCGAGTGCAACTGAAGCATGTTCATTTCCGAACAAAACAATTCAAAAGGAGAAGTGATCACACTTGACAAAAGGTCAAACAGGAAAAATGAATATCACTTTATCAAATATTAAGTCTATGCATTTAGGTTTATGTTTAATTTAAAAAAAAAAATCATCTGTGGATGAAATTTTTAAACTATCAGTATCTCATATTTGTGAACTTTTAATTTGTTAATACACTAAACGTTTGTGGTCTGTACGATTTTTTGAAAAGAAGTCTTATGCTGACTAAGGCATGTTAAAGTAAAGGCAGTGATTTTGTGAAATATTGTTACAATTTAAAATAACTGTTTTCTGTTTTAGTACATTTTGAAATGTCTTTTATTCCTGTGATGGCAAAGCTGTATAGTAATCATTACTCCGGTCTTCAGTGTCACATGATCCTTCAGAAATCATTCTAATATGCTGTAATATGCTGTCAATAAAGATTTCTTATCATTATCACTGTTGAAAACAGTTGTGCTGCTTAATATTTTTTGCAAACCATGAATTTTTTTAAGATTATTTGGTGAAAACAAAGTTTACAAAACAACAACAACAAAAACGGCATGTTTTAAATATATTTTCATAAGAATGTAAAAGTATTTTCTGTAACTTTTGATTAATCAAATTCTTCCTTTCTGAAGTATTCATTTCTTTAAAAAATAAAAATAATAATTTAAAAAATAATCTTACCAACACAAAACTTAACTGAACGGTATATACACAACGAATGCTGTAAATTGAACTCATTAATGTAGTACAATTTATTAAATTAAAAATATTTACCTTAATTTGACACGACCACTCAAAAATTATTTTGAAATAATATAAAGATGCAACAATAGCTGAAGTCTGTCTGTCTGATGCATGTGTACATACAGACCTGATATATGTTTGTATGTTTTAAGAACCCTCAAATTTTGGGAATTTTTCTCAGCAGATTTTCACAACGGATGTTGCGGATGTTGATGCAAAGCCCAAGTCATCTGAGTGGGCAAGATATATTTAAATTATCGGTAAGTATTACTACACTAGACACAATCTCCATATTTTACACACAAAGTATACAAATGCACACGGGTAGAGCACACAGATAGTGATTCATTCAGTGTGCTATATGTTTAACTACAGCTTTGAGGGCTTCTTACAGAGAGAAACATCAGCAGTATGTGTCCTTTAAAAATTCCAAGTGAGCTTTCCGGCATAACAACGAAATAAAACCTGAGCCTTAGCGCTCCTCCGGATATCAATCCCAACATTAGACAACAACATGCTTATGACAGCACATCAGAGATGCAGACAGGATACGCTCGCTCCATCAGAGCTGGCTTGACTTGAAAACCACAGATATTCTAGTGTCTTCCAATCATGTGTCTCAGGTCTGAGAGGAAGTGGAGGACAGACAGAATGTGCTGAAAGAGAGAGAACAGAGATGCGGACAGAAGCGATGGATATGAAAATGGAGGGAGAGAAAAAGAGATTGTGACAAAGCGAGAGAGACAGACATAGCGATAAGGTGAGAGGGAGAGACAAGTAGAGAGAGAGAGAGAGGATAATTTGACCATCCCCTTCATTGTCATTGATAAATGATCTAGGTAGAGCAGCTCTTAGAAGCCCAGTGCACGAACACACTCGCAGGTTTAACTCCACGCCTCGTGTTTCTATATCTCCACCCCTCTCGCTTTTCCTCATCTGATGAAGAGCTGCAAGATCCTCATCACACATCTCTCCATTCAGTCACCTTTCACTGATTATCGTACGGCAGTCGTGCAAGTGTGAAATAGAGTGTTTCCGTGTTTATGTGCATTTTTGTGGGAACTCTCGGATCCTGCAGCTTCAGGTGTTTTGTGGTTTAGTCACTCTTTAGGTCACTGATGGAAATGAGGACTGCTAATCTTAAATACCCCTTTTCAAAACTGGTTCCCCCATTGGCCTGTTAAACCTGCTGGTCTCGAACCTGCTATCATCAGTGGTCTGGCAGTGATATAATGTACTCATCACAAACTTTTCAAAACGGAATGAAACAAAAATCAACTTTTCATGTCCCTCTGAAATCCAAAAACATTATTTACAAATGCATTACAGTTCGAAAGTTTGGGGTCAGTCATTTTTAAAAGATAATATTACTGAGTTAATATTCAGCAAGGATGTAACAAATTGAAAAGTGACAGTCAAGGCATTTATAATGTTACAAATAAGTGTAACTTTTCAAATAAATGCTGTTTTTCCATTCCAGTCTTTCATCTAAAGAATAGGAGTAATGGCTGCTGAAAATTCAGCTTTGCCATCACAAACTAGGGATGCAGCGAAATGAAAATTCTAGGCCGAAACCGTAAATTCTGCATGCACTTAGCTGAAAACCGAAACTGAAAATACTTTTTAAAAATTATTTATTTATAATTTTAGAATTGAGTTGCCATGAGCAACTGAGCTCTGCACGTGCATAGAACAGAACAGATAATTGAGCAAAGCATCACAACACGCAGTGATAACGGATAGAGCGAGAGTGAAACTGGAGCATTAAACACTGAGAGGCGGCACAGCATATTTCGGCCATTTTACCCTTTCGGCCAAATAACGAAAATGTCACTTTCAGCTGACAATTTTCAGTGGCTGAAATCTCGGTGCATTCCCAACAGAAACAAATTAAATTATATATATATATATATATATATATATATATATATATATATATATTAAAAAAATCAATAGAATAAGTTTATGTTCGATTGTAATATTTCACAATATTACTGTTTTTACAGAATTTTATCTAAATAAATGATGAGCATAAGAGGTCAGTTTCAAAAACATTTAAAAATCTTACCAACCCCAAAACTTTGAAACGGTAGCGTAAATGTGTGAATTGACAAAATTTTCAGTTTTAAATATAAATCAAAATAACAGTTACATTTAAGTTTATGTCATCCTTCATCTCTCAAGTGAGTCACAAATGGGTATTAAAGAGCCCATTTGTCACAATCACAACTTCTGGCCTCCATTGCCTTTGGACCAGATGATCAAACACTTTCAACCAAGTAAGTTGGCTTTTTACTAATCTCAGGGCAGTTCTGGAGTCTGTGAGAGATTGTCAAGAACAGGGATGAGTTAAGATGGTTACATTAGAGCTTTTAATAATACATGTAAAGCTTTAAAGCATCTAAAATATACATTTACTAAAAATTAGGGCTAAACATGGAAACTGTAGGACAGGCTTGCTTCTCAGTCAAATGGTGGCAACAATGGACCCGTATTAATATCTCTAATTATCATTCAAGGAAACTTAAAAATCTATTTTTATAATATTCTTCTATGTACCCGTCTGTATTTTAATTACTGCCCCAAGAGACTGGCGCAAACTTCAAAATATATGGGATATTGTCATTCACAGATTCAGTTTCAGCTGAAAACCAAAAGCTGTGCAAGCTTTAAACGGACAGTTCACCTCAACAATATTCTGCCATTTACCCTCATGATGTACCAAACCTATATAGCATTCTTTCTTCTGCAGAACATAATAGAATTTTTTTTAATACAAATGTTATTCAATGGTCAACAAACTGGTTTGGTTACTAACATCCTTCAAAATATCTTTTGTGTTTCACAGATGAAGGAATGTTTGAAAGAAAGACAGAAAGAAAGGTTTGGAACTAGAGTTCTGGAATATAATTAGTTTCTATGATGCATTGCGATGCTGATGTGAAGGATTCTGCATCAGTGCATAAAAACAAAACAATCAATTTTTTAAAAATGTAGTTAAATATGCCTATCATAAATATTAATGTCCTGTTCCACTGTAAATAAGGCATTCTTATTATATATTTAAAAAAGTTGTGCATATCCTTTGGAAGCAAATCACTTGCATCTGATGTTTGTAGGTAATGTACCCATACTTCTCAAAAATTACCAGATAGTTAATTTTAGTTTCTAGAAAAAAAAGGCATGTATGAGAAAGTGTTGGAAGTGTGGGATCTGCTTGGTGTTAAAACAGTTATTAAGTGCAATAAGCCACAAAAAAATATCCCTGTGTGACTGACACAGCCTAAGCGCATGCAAAGAAAGCCACCTTTCTCAAGACAGCATGCGATTCTGAATTCAGTTCTCTTTCGCGGCTACAGAATCATTTCAAAATATGTGACAATAAGGTGTCAGAATACACAGTACATCACAGTTTGTTTTGCATGGGGCTGCATAGCTGCAGTCAGGGTGCCCATGCTGACCCCTGTCCATCACCGAAAGCGTCAACAGTGGGCATGTGAGCATCAGAACTGGACCACGGAGCAATGGAAGAAGGTGGCCTGGTCTGATGAATCACATTTTCTTTGACATCACGTGGATGGCCGGGTGCATGTGTCACTTACCTGGGGAACACATGGCACCAGGATGCATTGTAGGAAGAGGGAAAGACAGTGGGATGCTTTGGGCAATGTTCTACTGGGAAAACTTGGATCCTAGCATCCATGTGGATGTTACTTTGACACATACCACCTACCTAAGCATTGTTGCAGACCATGTACACCCTTTTATGGAATGCACCATGCCACAAAGCAAAAATGGATCATGAATGGTTTGAGGAGCACAACAACCAGTTGACTTTGCGTCCAAATTCTCCAGATCTCAATCAAATCGAGCATCTGTGGGATGTGCTGAACAAACAAGTCTTGGAGGCCCCACCTCGCAACTTACAGGACTTAAAACATCTGCAGCTACCATCTTGGAGCCAGATACCACAGCACACCTTCAGGGATCTAGTGGAGACCATGCCTAAACAGGTCAGGGCTGTTTTGGTAGCAAAAGGGGGCCCAACACAAAATTAGAAAGGTGGGCATAATGTTATGCCGATCGGTGTATATTAATGTTAATTTTTAAAGGAGATTTCTTTCCATTTTTTCCCCTGGACCATCCTGCAGGCCAATTCTTGACTATACAAAAAACACATGGTGCTCTTAAGTTAATTCATATAAGCAATAATTTCCAATATCTACAGCACATCATATGGAGTTTTCAATACATTCGGTAACACATAAATATTTCTGGCATAGAGGAAGCTGAAATTGAAACTTCAACCTTCATAAAGATGTGCTCAAGACTTTGGCTTGACTCTCAACTGAGAAAAGTTATGCTTAAAATAAATCAGAATTTAGATAGAAACATAACATAAAACCAGCAATGATTTCAGTCCATACAGGCTAAAGGTATTGTTTTTCATCTTATGCAACCAAAGCTTGAGTCTTCCAAGACGAAACCAATTTACTCTCAACTGTGCAATGGAGCAGCGGTGCACATGATGGCTCTTTTGTTTGTCAATGCAAATGCCGTTAGATAAGTGCCCTGACAGGTACAGTATCTCACACTTCCTATACTGACAGAAAAAGAGAGAAAGAGGCCTGGTGGTGAAATGTTTATAAACTTCATGGCAACTTAGGATAAAGCTAAGATCTACTAGAACGATCTAAATAAAATCGATTCAAAAGTAATATATTTAAAAATAGGTATGACTGCAATTGCAAGTTGTCATCAGTTTTGTAAGGATCAATAATATGCTAGTTATGCATCTTGCATTTACAAAAAGAGGATTTAAAAATATGATCAACAACTACCTTGACCATTGGACATGTAAATGATTCAGCTGTGTCACTTATATTCATTTAAATTCCTTTACAATCAGCCAGTCATTATCACAAAAGAAACAGTGATCAGGACCTCAATGTGAAGCAGCTGGTTATCAGAACATTGATAGATGTAATCATTATTTCTTTCGATTTAATTATATAAAAGACAAAAAGACTGCAGTGTCCATGAACACAATCTGTGAATGGTGTCAGTGTCCTGTCTGTGGTTTTGTTGTCTGACTGTCTGATTCCCCACACTGTAAAATCTAACAATCAACTTTACTAAGTGAAATGAGTTAATTTTACTCAAATATTAAGTTCATTGTACTTAACAGAAAAAAGTTACATGAACTCAATGATTGATTATATTAAACTGAATGATTTACAGCAGATTTCCACTTCCAGACATGCTTTGTTTCCAACTTTAAAATCAGAGTAAATGTTAACTTTTTTTGACTTTTATGTGTTTTCTGGGAGAGAGAGCTATTAAGAGTTTGATGTTCTGCAATGTTGGAATTTAAAGAGTTTCTGGTACGTCTGAGGTCTGGGGGTTACCATTGTAGTGAAGAGCAGAGCCTGTGATCAAGTCGAGGATTGACCAAATCTCATTAAAACTACATATTGCTTTATTTAAAAAGCAATGTCTGTGCACACTTCAGCACAGCGAGTCTCTGTGTTAATTACAATAATACATGCAGATGTGCTTTATTGATAGCTAGCAGTTAACATTAAGAGTTTTGAGTGAAATTAAAGGTTGTGATTTTATTGGTTATATGCAATTTAAGATTTTTTTTTATTACATAAAGTATTTAAATGGATTTATTGTTTAATTCAAGAAACATTCTCTTTGATTCAATAAATATTAGTTTTTAAACTTACATGGTTTAACTCAAATAGTTTGAGTTACTGTAACTGTTTTACAGTGAACTTATTATACAGATACTTATCAGGTAATGGGCATGAAACACTGAAATTGTATTTAGCCTAAACGACTTTAGTAGTGTACTTTTAGAGGATGTAGGGGCACAAAATTGTTTCCTGGATGAACGGTCACATATACAGAGAAATAAAGATGTGTAATAAATAAGTATAATCCAGTCTGTCATTTAAATACTTAAGCGTATCAAAAAAAAATGTGACTACAGTTAACTTATTCAAATATATTATGCTTGCAGGTCTCTATTCAAATGTTATAACGATGTCTGTACACATTTAAAACATTTCAAGCCTGACAATTACACGTCTTCTACTTTTAAAATCTTTTCATTTTAACTCCAACTTGCAAGTGCTAACATGCAACCCAGACATGTAGTAAATGTTCCTATAGGACAGACTATGTAAACACACATATAAAAGCTCGTTTCTAACGCTTTTGACTAGTTTCCAAGGACAGTTCTGTCAAAAGTCAGCCGCACTTGTTTCACAGTGAGCCGGTGCGTGAAAAGTGTGGACACCACCAAAACAAAAACACACCTTTGACCAGAGAAAGCAACACTACTCACCGTCTCTGCAGAGTCTCATGGCTTCACGATTTTTCCCGCACTCTTTCAAACTTTCTTCCAATTCTGTACCTGAGGAAGCGATTTGGGTCGTGTTACATAAATAGTTACACTTGCTGGCTTGTTCTCGCGTTTCTTAATATTTCAAAACTGCACGCAATCGGGCAAACGCTCGCGATCTGACGCGGCTGCCCGCTGAAACGCAATGGCCGACGGCGGCCGATTAACTCACCGTCGCTCCCGTAGAGTTTCACAGCATCGACCCAGCTGCTCCAAGGCTGTCCCAGCATTATTTCAGGACTAGGCAGGGATCTGCGCTCCGCAACAGTCGCCATTGCTGTGGAGGCTTCTCCCCGCTGGAACTGTGGCTGCTGCTTCAGCTGCCTGGCCGCTCTGCGCTGCTGCTGCTGCTCCCCCCTGACGTCATCATCGGCCCTTTCCGACATTCTTTCCGCTACAATGTAACAACACAGCAGTGAGCGCTTAAGGTGGCCGAGCGGATTTCTTCAATGAATGACATTGAGCCGAACGCGCGATTCATTCACCAGCTCGCGAGCTCGGTTGTCTGTCTTCACGAGCACGAGACGGCGTGTCTCGAAACATACGTTCAGCGAAGATTACAGAGATAAAAGTTTAAAGACGACCTCAAAACTTACTTTCACTGACAAGTATGCGAGAAATACTAGAAATCTGGGTTTCACCTGTATGTTTACCGTATTACACGGTCACATAGGCAATATTAAAACGTATATCTTAATTTTTTTTAAGGCTTGGGAATTCCCCATTCTCTTGATATTGACGCCCATAAATTTAGGACATGACAATAAGGAAACAAATTAAATCTACATACTTTTTCTAAGAAAAAAAAAGACACCTACTCCTTAGTATGACTTTATTTGACCTACAGCAAACGCTAACAAAATTAATGACAATAATTAATTTGTGACCAAAATTTACTTTCGGTTTTGAATGGGTCAAAAATGTTTTTATGTAGCTTATTTTATAAAGAGCTATGAAATATAAATTAAAATGCATACTGTCTTGATTTCATGTGAACATGTGTGTGAATAGTTGCACGACTAGAGCTTTTTGATTTTAGTTTGTCCCTCTGAAAGGAAGCATGTAAAACACTGTCTATATAGATGCAACTACCATATCTGATACATATTTAAATATTTATATCTAAATGGTCTATTTTTATTGTATCATTAAGATTGCTTTTTCATATAAAACCTGATCACAATACATGTAAACATGTCCATGGTCACATTTGTGATCAGAAGGAAACCCAGAGCCCCATTTTGACATTTATAAAAAGCTTAAAAGTCCAAATAAATGAGCTTTTATGCATGGACTACCATTCCATTTTACCCACAACTGCTTGATAGTAAAATAAAATATTAAATAATTATTGTTTCCAACATTCTGCTGGGTATTACTGAGCAATTTGACATATTTGACACTAGTTTCCCCCGGTTCCAATTGAGACTAGACATAAAACACATAATTTCACTATTTTTTTCATTGCATGCAGTCTGTTACATCGGGCAATCCAAGGAGCAAAACATGTGTTCACTTAAACAATTGGAGATTAAAGAGGTTAAAACAATAGTGCATGTGGCAAACAATGGAGAGACGTCTACATGGCAGGTTGGCAGGCCATTTTAATGACAGCCAGAGATTAATCATTTGATGCACTGAGCACTGTTTCCTCACACAGGTATTAAGCATTTCTAAATTTGACATTTTCAACACAGTCTTTTATCCAAAAAACAGTTTCACTCAGTTGTGTGAACCTGCATTGCTGCAATTCTTTACCAAACTTCCCCAAACACTATCTGGTTGATAATTAAGTTAGAGGTATGGTTAAAGACTGTTATAAAGTTATATATATATATAAGTTATATATAACTTTCCACACTTTTTCGTGCTCTTAAATTAATGTACTCTGATCAGCCACGTGTTATGAATCCCATTTTGGAGCACAGGCATTGGCAAACAATTTCTAGGCTATACTTAGCCATTTCTCCACTTGCAAGAATGTGTCTCATATACAATCAAATATGCCTGGGCCAATTCATCTAGAATAAGAACAGATAGTACAGGTAAACATGTCTTAATCAGATACAAAATAGCTTTAGGCTGATTTTGTTACTTATACAAAGTCATTACCAAAATATATGTGTTCATATTAAACACAAGTCATGTGTGTAAGACATGCAAGAGCTGATTTATTGTGAAAATGTACTCTGTTTACCATTTTTAAGTGTATTCAAACTTGTTTTCATTGTGAAAAATCATACCCTTTTGTGCGAATGTAAGAGGACTAGTCCTTACTGTATGATAGTATGAATCTATTAACAATTCACTGCAATAGCCCATTAAAGACATAGTAATACCTGACCTAAAAGTGAGTTGAAGCTAAAGTTTCAAAACAACAAAATTAATTATAATATCCCCTTAGGTGTGATTAATAAATAACCCTAGAGTGGAATTTGTCATTATTTTATCTTTGATAACATTACATCATACCTTGTCAAAAGTAAAAATTGGAACAAAACTGGTCAAGTCAGTAGATCCTCATCAGCTTTGGTGATTCCAGACTGCCACTCAAGCTGGTGAGGGAATCTGCGGAAAGGAAACAGAGGAAGGGGCATGTTAGCAGCTTTATTTCAATACTCAGTGTGTACTAATCACAGTTTAGGGAATTAGTCATTCATTTTTTGATCAAAGACAGGTTCAATTTTGGCCACAATTTGGCTAGACAAATTTTATGAATCCTAAAAGACTCCTCGGATCCTATAGGCCTAAATCTGAAGCCTTTGAACGTTAGTTTGACATGACAGCTGATTAATGGCCACTCAAATTTAAATTTGGCCTCCGACAAAATTCTGGGAGAAGATTTGACGCACAATCCTGTAGTGTGGCTTCTCCTACGACAACCATCAAATCAAAAACGAATAGGAGCGCCAAACCTGATGACACAATTACTGAGACAACAACAAACCACCACTTGCTCCACACACATCATCTTTGTTTTTTCCAGTTTTCTTTTCAAGAGAAGCCACGATCAAAATTAAGGCTAGAGATTGTTTTTGTTTGCAAGCTGCTATTTCTATCCCACAGTGCAGTCTGACAAGCAACAGCCGTAAAAGACTATTATAAATCGTACAGTGTGCACCCGACTTAAAGGGTTAGTTCACCCAAAGATGAAATTTCTGTCATTAATTACATGTCATGTTATGTCATGTCGCTCCAAACCCGTAAGGCAGGGGTGTCCCTTCCTACTCCCGGAGAGTTCAGCTCCAACCCAATTAAACACACCTGACCCAGCTATTCAAGGGCTTACTAGAAACTTCCAGGCAGGTGTGTTGAAGCAAGTCGGAGCTAAACTCTGCAGGACAGTGGCCCTCCAGTACCGAGTTTGAACACCCCTGCCGTAAAGCCTTCGTTTATCTTCGGAACACAAATTAAGATATTTTTGATGAAATCTGAGAGCTTTTTGACCCCCCTATAGACAGTAACGTCATTACCACTTTCAAGGTCCAGAAAGGTACTAAAGTATTTTTAATATAGTCCATGTGACTACAGTGGATCAACCTTAATGTTATGAAGCGAAAATAACCAGGTTCTACATCAGAACACAGACTCAGTATTGGCCGGCTCCTGCGTCAGCAGAACAGGCAAGCAGCATGCGACTCAAATGAACAGCATTGACCAATATTGAGCCGGCGTTCTGACGTAGAGCACGGAAGCGCTGCACTGTGTTTACTATGCGTAGGAGACTGACATTGAAGACAAGAAATTGCTCGTCCATAGACTACAATTTAATCACCACTTTCAAGGTCCAGAAAGGTACTAAAGACATTAGCCAAGTTTCCATTTAACTTTTGCAACGTTTTATCAACAAAGCAAATATGCACAAATTTATTTTTAATGCTGTGTGTGATGACTTCATTCTATAAAGATGCACTGTCACATAAGTAATGTAAAATCACTAAAAAAAACTGCCCTTGAGCCGTTCCCATACATAAATTTGAGTATATAGCAAATTTGGATCTTTTGCATCCCAAATATTTGTAAATTGTACACACTAATGAGACAACTGAAATTCGCCAGTAGCAACTGCTTATTTTTACATACATGTTATTAAATAGGAAATATAAGATGATGACAACGAAGCGGAGCAGCTCGTCAGGACAGGACTTTACCACCTTATTTGACAAAGCGCAGGTTTGGACACAGAACAGCTTATTTGCCCGGTATGAAAATTTTTTTAGTGTTCATAAAAAGACTCAGTCTTTGCATATTGCAACAATCTTTAACACCCTAGACATGCAGTCAAGCCAGTCGCGATTTGACACGGCTGGGAATGCATTCAAAGCAAACAAAGTTATTCATTCTGGTTTCAGAATTCAATAACATCAAACCGATCAAAAACATAAAATTGCTGATATTTATTTTATTTTTTTTCAGAGACAGATGCAGCTGTGACCTAAAACATTTTATTCGTGTATTCAAACTTTTATAATGGTCGGCATTAGCTAAACTACTGCTTTTTGTAACAACATTTCTAAATTTTATTAAGAGCTTTTGGAGTCAACCACTTTATTTTCCTAATAAATCTGAGAAAATTCTTTAGACCTATTAATAAATTGCACTAATAAAATTATTTCATTTACAAGTGTCATGTTTGTGATCTTTCGTAATGTAGCCTAGAAACGCTTCAGATCATGAAATTGAAACAGACTCACGATTTTATGACAGTAGCCTACTTTTAATTATTCAAATACAGAAGTAACATTTCTGTATTTTATTTTATCTTTCTTTTTATCAGCTTTGAAAACTCCAGCACTCTTCCTTAATTTGACACACACCCTGCTTATTTTTGTCGAGCTGAAGAGATTTTCAAGACACTATTTTCCTCATCCATGTGATGCACCTACAGTGCTTTAAGGGCAGCAGCACCACGAACGCGGACGCTGCATGTAAGCTCAACTTTGTCATGTGACCACATTTATTTGTCACAAACCAATTTTTGCAACATCGACATTTATGCCCCAAGGATAAACCGAAAAAGATTGTGTCAACATTTGAGAAATATTATCAACAAATGGCACTTCCAACAGCCATATCGCTACATCTACATCAGCTAAACTAATCGTTTTTACACAAAAAAATCATTGGATGGAAACCTGGCTATTGTTAAAAAAGTCGACCCTGGTTCAACCTTGATTTTATGAAGCGACAAGAATACATTTTGTGCGCAAAAAACAAAACTAACAATAAAGACTTTATTCAACTATTTTTCCTCCTCCCGGTCAGTCTGTTACGCAGTTGGCTCAGTGAACACATTGCAGAGCTTCTGTGTTTATGTCCGAATGCCAGCTCACTATTGGCCAAGGCCAATACTCAACTGAGCACCACGACGCAAGCATTTGACGATGATGCAGGAACCGGCCAAAAATGAGTCGCTGTTCGGACATAAACACTGACAGGGAAGAGTTTTGAATTTATATCATGTGAAGCATAGAAAAATGTACGATTTTTTGAAAGAAGTAAGCATGAAGGTCATTCCCTAACCGCCACTGGGGGTTCATTCGATCATTTGAAAATATACAACCGAGAATATACTAATTCAAACGAATAAGCCAACAGTTTTCCAAAATGTAAAATAGCTATGAGTCGTCATGAGACTGTGATTTTTTTTGTTTGTTTGTTTTGACAGAAGAGCCCTCATGAACTAAGGCCAACAGATTCTGACTGTGGCTTTCTTCTCTACAGTTTTTTACTAGCTCAAGATCTACTTATGGAGGAGCCCGTCGCTACAGAGTAATCCAATCCAATAACGACTATCCCCGGCTAACCATCTGAGAGCCCTACAGTTGACAGCCTGATAATCCGTCTCAGGGATATAAGGAACTAGTGAAAACATTTTGACTTTCTTGCATCAGTTGCTCAGTTCAACATCAAACTCATAAATTCATACATAAAAGTAATTCATAACAATAACAGAAACGGCATCATTCCGATGTTAACTGAAACTATTAGTCTGTTGTTTGTGTCAATGGAAAGTGATGATGGCATTACGCATAAAGTGTTAGTAAGAGAGAAATGGATGCTGATTTATGAATTATGATGAAATGTTCTTTGTTGTGTCAAAAATTTCCCCTGCAGTGTTTCTACCATTCTTCAGAACTATGAAAGATCTTTCAGTTTCCAGCCCAAACACCCACTCTTTGTCAACACCTTACAGGGAGTGCGTAAAGTTACTCTAAAAACAATTAATATTCCAAATTTAGCATGCACAGCTGAAGCCGTGATGTGCAAAGCGTTTTTTTATTCCAATATCTTTGAACTACTGTAAAAACAGCATGATCCATGAGAGATTTTAATTTGAAGAAATAGTCAATCTGTTGTTTGTATATGTTTAATTAGTTGTCATTTGATTTATCATTTATTCATCGTTTTATTATTACTCATTTGTCATTTTATGTTTGTATATTTTATATTAATGTATTTCCTTTCTATTGCCGTTTAATCTTAGGATTGTGTGGGATTCAAGGGATGTTTGTCTTAGAGAATGTCTTCATTTCAAGGTTTTTAACGACACAGGACATTATTTTCCAAAGCTTTTACTTTGGTAAAACAAAACTTGTTGGATTTGTTCTGGACTGATTATTCAGTAAACTCTGCTCTTTTTATTACCATCCCTTCGTCTCGTGCTTCTGCTCTTTCCTGACTTTCTGAGTAAAAACTTTAGGCTAGTAGAGATCCATCCGATCTAACATTTTGTAACAGTACTTCATTTTTATGTTAGTTAATACAAATGCAACAGTTAGTTGCTAGTTTATGTTAGTGCTGGTCCATTAAATAATATTATCAGAATCAGAAACAATTTTTGAAGCATGTACTAGTAAATGTTAAAGTTAACATGAACTAAAGATAATATATGATTTAGAAGCAGTGTTAATTGTTAGCTCGAGCTCACTATTGTAGTTAACTAATGTTAACAAATGAAAGCTTATTGTAAAGTGTAACCGAAATATATATATATATATATATAACACACACATATATGCACATTATATATATATATATATACACATATACATATTATATATATCACACTATATATGCACACATATATACACGCTATATATATATATATATATATCACACACACATATATGCACATTATATATATATATATACACACATTTATATATATCACACTATATATGCACACATATATACACGCTATATATATATATATATATATATATATATATATACACACACATAATATATATACACATATACATATTATATATATATACACAAACATATGCACACATATATACACGCTATATATATATATATATATATATATATATATACACACACACACACATATATGCACATTATTTATATACACACATATATACACACACACACACACACATATAAACAGCTCTGTTCTTCCCCTCCTCAGTGACGCCCCTTTTGAATAAAGTTTAATTTACAACTTTGAAAGCCATGAGCCCTTCTGTCAAATGCCATGTCCCAGTTTTAAAAGTGTTTAGCTAATGTTTCCACTCTTATGGCTCCATTAATTTCTTGCCTCGTCCACTTGTTTGCATCCACTAGGTAACTTCAAACAAGCAAGTGCACTTGGGAAAGTGAAAGCAATAATGGCGAGATCCAGCAGTCATTAGTAAAGCTCCTACAACAACTTTTCTACAAGGACTAAACATAGCGGCTTTATCGTCAGCGCGAAACGAACAAAGTAAACTTGAGTATTACGTCACCAAAATAAAATGTTACACACATAAGAGGGGGAGGGGGACGGCAGCAGGTTTAGCTTCCTCGCTAACTGAGCAGCTGAGCCATTGGTGGCACTGCTGTAGCATGCAACTGGCTAACTGGCAGAACAGACATTAGCAGCTGATCTCGATGTCATCATTGTTCTCTTACCAATGCCCTGGACTTCAGAGGTCCCGGTAGAGTGCCAGAGAGAACAAAGGCGCAGGCTTTAGGGTATATTGAAAATGAAGATCAGTTCAAAGAGCGAGTGCAGTGCTCAGTGACTGTGGAGGTCTTCACCAGGTGCTTCCATGTCTGTTTACCAGGCAGCATTCTGGGACAAGAACGTCACTGACTGACTCCAGCAGCACGCATGCACCGAGCACGCCTGTCACTGGACAGGATGGTGGTGTGTCAAAAACGAGAGCGCCTCCTGCCTAGACAGCATTTTTGGGCGTCGAACGCGCGCTTGTAACGTTCCAATGCGTTTTGTGAGTCATTTGAGCAGTTGAGACGCTTTCACAACCGCTTTTCGAGCGTGCCAGACGCGCCCTTGGTGCCCAAATAGGCTTTCTAGGAAGGCAGCTCACTGGGTTTTGAAACGCAGCCTGCTACTGCACTTCGCTATAACGTTAGATCACTGTCAAACTGCATATATATGGAGAACTAAAACACACTAATCAGAGCCACATGCAGCTGACACAACTTTAAAAGGACTTTGGCTATCTAGTAATGAGAAGAAAATAAAACTTGTAGTTTAGGGATATGCTGTAATGATTGGTGAATCCTTTGAGCCGGATCTTTTCGATAAATAAATTGAACCGGTTCACAAAACCGATCGAACCGACTCGTTGAACCGAGAACCGTTTCGGATAAATCCAGTTCGTAATGAGTCAAGAACCGATGACTAAGATAATGAAACATATTAAAACATAAAAAAACCGTTTCAACCAAGAAATACATTGTTATTTCCTAATGTAAATGTATATTTTATATATGCAGCTATACAATTTCAAGTATAAAGATATACTCAATACTGTAAGAAAATTATTATTATATGTTGATTACTTTACATTGTTTTTTTCTATTATCTGTGGTACTGTACTATTTTAATCAAATATGGCCTATATTTTATATATAAATATATATATATATATATAATCTTTTAAATCAAAGTTTAAAAAAAATCATGTTTATATTTTCTTCATTTTATTTATTTAAATTAATATATATTTATCTTAATAAATATGCAATATGTAAAATTTTTGCAGTAAAATATCCAAAAACCACTTGGCCAGTGTTTTGTTCAGTTGAGTACTTACAGTATCCCAAATGTTTCCAACCATTTGTAAATCGTGAGAAAATCGCAATTATAACAAAGGATCCAGGACTTGTGAGTCGCCTGTAAATGGCGTCTCATCCACGTTATCCTCAGTTTCCAGTTTTATTTTGTACAAACCATGGAAACACCAAAAACGCTTTAATATGTATTTCATGTGGGAACACAGACAAGGGAATATCTGTATTGATACATTATAGAAAGAAAACTAATTATTGTAGTATAGCTCAACATGTTCAGTCTTGTTGTTTAGATCTTCTTGATTTTCTGCGAGTACCATGCTTTACTATGCCTCAGAGAAAAACACTTTTGTCAAGTAGCTAACATAGCATAATTGTATGCAGCTTTATTTTAACAGTAACAGAATTTTCTCCATCATAAAATGGCATGCCATTTCCATCAACACACATCTAGCATTCATATCGATCTATCTTACTGCAGTGTGCAACAAGTGTCTCACAGCAGCCGGCGAACAAACGCACAGAGTAACGTTATAACTTCATTTTCAACACTCAAATGTATCTAAAATGATAAACAGCTCCGTTACCTCGTTCTCATGACTGGAAAAGCGGAAGCAGCGCCGGCGACT
Organism: Zacco platypus; assembly: GCA_038088235.1. NCBI lineage: Eukaryota > Metazoa > Chordata > Actinopteri > Cypriniformes > Xenocyprididae > Zacco > Zacco platypus. The sequence goes on along the minus strand of CM076064.1, from coordinate 13,135,585 downwards.
GCTACATAATAAAAGTCCCGCTGCTCGCGAGGCTTGTGTTGCGCTCGTCTCTCATTAACAATCGCTCCAGCGGCCTCGTTCAGCTCCACAACACTCACTCCTGCTCTACTTCATACTACAGTGACGTTACTGATCGCATCCATGAACATGATTTCTGCCAGAGTCCCATCCCAATTCTTTTCCACCAGCGGTGAGGTGAAGACCACATGTCCCAAGAATCCTCGCTCAATGGCGTCATTAAGGTCCGCCTTTGTTTTGAATGGGCAAAACCCCTGTTCTAAATTTTTAGAAATTGCTTTCATGAACTGAATCATAGCTACAGCAAACAAGCTTATGGCGTAAGAAATTTCGATTTTTTTAAAAGGGTTTTTTAGTTTAAAATAAACTTTGACAATATAATGATGAGGGGGAAAATGGAAATTTATATGGGATATTTAATTTAAATAGGCTGCAGCGATTCGTGAAACTTTTGAGTTGGATCTGTTTGAACCGGTTCACAAAATCGATTCGACTCGCAGTCTTCAGTCATATTTCTTAATGTAGATGCATGTTATATTTGTGTTTAAGCACTTTCTTATTAGCCTAAATTACTTTGTTTTTTATTAGCTGAATCATGGCTACAACAAACTGAACTGACGTTGTGGGGTAAAATAATTGCTGAATCGTTTTTTAAAGGTTCTTTACAACGAACTGTTCTAATGAACCGATTCGTGGAAGCTAGTCGGACCTCCCACCACTGTCAAAACTACTGAACTGCTTACCGATACAACTGAAAGTCATAAGAATGGTTGAAACGTTTGAAAGTGTAATTTACTCATAACTTTAAAATGACTCAATAATGATGAAACAAAACCTTGCAATATAGGGAATTGCTATGATACGCGCTGTGGGGTCGTCACGTTCGGCTCATTTGCTTCGCAACAGGGGCGGGGCGCTGATGCCTTGTGTCTGCGCGCGCCTGTCAATAAAGTTTTTTCGAATAGTTCAGTTAGCCTGTTGGAGAATGGGTAGCATTACTGATGGTAAGAATTCCTTTGTTTTTGGTGTTTATTTTGTGTTTGCTATGTATATGGAAAATCGGTATGATTTATTATAACAGTGCCCGACTATTATGTGTTTTTTGTAAAGTAAAGGGACTTGAAAGGAGAACAACATGAGGAATCATAGCTGATTAGCCATGTGATATGCTAAAACTGATTCATTTCAAGAAATGCACAAAAATGATGCATGTATCTTCTGGTATTTACGACGATTTCATATTATAGTGAGTTTTGAAATGCTTTGTGGCTTATATATATATAAATATATATATATATATATATATATATATATATATATATATATGTATGTATATGTACTATTTATATCTATATGTACATACATACATATATATATATATATATATATATATATATATATATATATATATATATATATATATATATTACACACACACACACACACACACACATATATATATATATATATATATATATATATATATATATATAATAATACACACACCTGAATTGTGTGTGTATACTCAACTATACGTTTTAAATGGTATTTGTGTCTCTTCAAAGATGAGGTCATTCGGAAGCGTCTTCTGATCGATGGAGATGGAGCTGGAGACGATAGGCGCATTAATGTACTCATGAAGAGCTTCACCAAATGGTGCCACTCCAATTTCTCACCAGAGGAAGGGTAAGTTAATCTATTGTTATAATGTGTGATCTTGGGTCAAAATTTACAGCCATTGTTTTATTTTTCCTTATATTCCTTATTCCATCGTTTAGTTACCATAGCTTTATGTATGAATGCTTTTTCATGCTTGACTTTGTTGCTGCAGGTTCTCACAGTATCAGAGGATGTTGACATCTTTGGCTCAATGTGAATTCTCCATGGGGAAGACCCTGCTCGTGTACAACATGAACCTGAAAGAAATGGAAAATTATGAAGCAATCTATACAGATATTGGTAAGACCTCCAGTTGATGTGGCTGTGTGACTGTGTCATCACCATTTGTTTAGTTACTTAGCAAAATATTCTTGTTTCTTCCAATACAGAGAAAAGTATAACATCAGCTCATGAAAAAATTGCAGAGTGCAAAAAGGAAATCCAGAGAGCGAAGAGGATACGGAAAAACCGCCAAGGTTCAATACAGCTCCTTTGGAGAATTCTTATTTTTTTATTTTCAATTTGGTTTTATTACTAATTTTTGCCTGTATTTGTAGAGTATGATGCTTTGGCCAGAGTTATCAAGCAACATCCAGACAGACATGAGACCTTAAAGTAAGTTTGAAAATTCTTATCTAGGTGAAATCAAAGCACTTTGTTTTTTTTATTCATCAAACTTTACAGTTGAAGTTAAATGTGTCTTTTAATATAACATGACAAACAGGATGCTGTGTGGCAGGTATGCTTATAGGCCCATCAGATATTGAAGTGTTTTTGTGGTCTTATTTGTACAGGCAGCTTGAGGCTTTAGACAAGGAGCTTCAGCAGCTTTCACACATCAAAGAGAATGTGGAGGACAAGGTGAAGGATTGTGGTATTTCTTGATGTTTTGTAGAAGTACATCATCATACATCTTACAATATTTACTCTGATCTTTTTTTTTTTTTACCCATCTTCAGTTAGAACTTCGTAAGAAACAGTTCCACGTTCTTCTCACCACCATTCAGGAACTTCAACAGACTTTGGAGAGTAAGTAATTTAACTGAATAAATTCTAAAGAACGTGTAGTTAATTACACTGATTCTAAATTCCTTTGCAATTGCTAACAATTAGTTTTAGTTCAGGTTTTTATCAGCTGCTCTGTGAACATTCCATTGTTATATCGCCTGTTGTATGGTTTAATTTTGTTTGCTCATTTTTAGATGATGAGAAGATGGAAAGCGACGACGCGCAGGAGAGTCTGATGGAAAATGGAGACTAGACATTTGTATTTTTCCAGTTTTTCTGAGGATGTACCTATTGTTAATTTCATGAGCTCCAGAAGATGTTCTCTCATTTTAGTCTCTCTCTTTTTTTGTTGTTGGTTATGTACAGAATTAAAGTGATTTCTTTACAAACTGAATCCATTTATTTAATTTTAACATATGGCCCCTTCTAGGTAAATGTGTGAGTACAACATAAACCTTCTGTAATCAAATATATTCCTGTGTACAGTAACTGTGTACTGTGCCATTTAATCCAGAAGCTTCATAAACTAAATTACTTTCACTGTAAACTGTCGTAGTACAAAGAGAATGTTATAAACATCACCAAAATATAAACCCTATTAGTGGGGTTTCATTCTTCGATAAGATTGGACCAAGATGACTATGAAGATGCAACACAAAAATAGGAAACTGCACATTAATGCAATAGAATTTTACACATTTGCTTATTTAAAAAGTTTCAAGTAACTCTCGTGAACATGTTTGCTGTAATAATGATAAATTTAAAAGTATTTGGACACCTGTGCAATATTTAGAATATCAAACCAAGAAACATTCATTTTTAAAGAAAGCTAGTTCAAGCAAAACATTTAACTGAAATTAGTGAGGAAAATACAAATGCTACGTGCCTCTCAACCAGCAGATGTCGCTACTGCAACACTTTAACATGACTGAAGTAAAATAGTTATAAAACAAAACCTCTGTCAAATGCTCAGAACTGCAAAATATTCCTCATAAATGGAAGCTCAGCTGAGGGACTCTGATGTGCAGTGTAAGAATGAGTCTGATGCCTCCAGATGTGTGGTGAGCAAATACTAAAGCTGTTTTTTTATGCTGGGCAGATGCACTGCATTTCTGAAAGCAGATTAGGCCAAGTATAGGCCAAGAGTGAGGTGGAGAAAGCCATTCACAGAGCTCACACAGAAGAGACAGAAGGGTAGTGTAAAATCACTTTATCAACCAGAATCAGGGTTTTGCATCTTCATTTATGCTCAAAAGACAGTTTGGGATTGTTTTAATCAGCAGCTTAATTGTGCAACACTAAGTTCATTTGTGTTGTGCCCTAAAATCAGCTTCTCTGACATCAAGCCAGACTAATGTTTGCATTAGTCAGAAGTTATTTACAAAAAAACACAAATGTCTGCATTTACCTTATGAATCAAACCTAATGAAATTCAAGTCTAAAAAAACTGTAGTATTTTAGATGATAAAACATGGTCTCTTTGGACATTTTAACACTTTAACAGCTGTTATATTGTACCATAACAATGGCTTTTACTATTCCAAATCACTGCTGAGGAAAATTGAGCTTTTTAAGACTGGTTGGGAATGCATACATTTTTATTTATTTGTGTATTTTATTATATTTTAGGAACAACGAGAAAGAGAACAGATAAAACCACATTGTATAGTGTACATGATTCAGTTAATTAATCAGTTATTCATTTTTTGACATTATTGACATGAACGCCAGAATCAAGTAAAAGAATTTAAAAAGATACTTTAAAAACAATTAAAAATGTTAAAAAAAAAAATAAAAAAAAAAAAAATCGAAAAGATTAAATAATTTTCTTATTCAGCATTTGTCTCGATTTCAATAATAAATAAATATTTTAATAAATATTATATTTATTAAAATATTATTATTTACAACAATTTCCGTGGTGACGTGTCATTGCTTGTCATGTGACACACCGCAGCTAAAATAGCACTGTATGATTGATGATCAGCTTTAATTTAATTTTTACTTTTTTATTCAAAATATTCACAAATTTTTCAGCTATAGCTTGAAATATCTGATATTCCGATTGTCAAATATGCGCAAGTGGATGTGTTTTGCTGTTTAAACACCTTTATAATGATCGTGTTAGTTGAGCTATACGCGCAATGGGCGCCGCCATGTTAGTTTGCGCCGCAATTCAGAGAATCGCATCTGTTGGGTTTACAACACGTGAATTCATCCACTTCTCCCTGAATACATGAAAGTAAGTGAGATGATGAATTGGGAGAAGAATAGAGTAAACTTTAAGGTTTTTGACACATTATGTATCTGATATGAATAAAACGTGACTTCTAATTATAATGGAAAGGATTGTTATTGCCGCTTCCATAGATCAGTGTGTATTTTACAAAACTCTGTCTGTATTTAAATTTATATTGATGTTAACATTAATAATTCATAATCATGAAGACAATTACTGGAGGAAAACAAGACATGATTGAGACTGAAGAATATTGCTTGCAGTGCATTTTTTTCTTCCTTGCTTCATTTATGCTCTAATCACGTTTAAAGATCTCTTTTGTTTCTGTAACAGACAAAGACTATGCTAATGTTTTCATATACTTACATTATGCATCTCACAGGAAACTGACAATATATTGGCTCATTATCTGCAATGTCACCGTAAGTGCCAAATCTCCATTATCCGGTTTATTCGACACAGGTAAACACTTCCCATGTGTACAGTATCTGATTATCTCCTCTGACTAATTACAGCTGAGCTGAATGCACACAGCAAGATGAAGAACAGTAGAGTATTACACATTCTGCCACATCCCATGAATAATCCAGTGGAGTCCCAGCAGTCAATGCAGTTCTTCTAATTGTGTTCCTGATTTAAAACGTTTAAGCCAAATTCCCCTTGCCCCAAGGAAATGGAGATCAGCTCTCAGGAAGACACATGGGAACCAGATGACTCAGACTCAGATTGAATAGATAAACATGAAGAACTTTGTCTACCCGAGTAAACAAAACTTTCCCAGCATAATCTATGTCATCTAAAATGACAATAAGGGATTGGAGTAGTTTGACTGAGGGCTTTTTTCATTTTATTTTCCCCCCTAATTTCGTCAATGTCATTTTCAGATGATTATTTACTCTTGATGGACATAGTGTACTTGCAAAAAAAAAAAATGTTTTCCTGTAGAAGACTACTGACAACCCAATGTGTAAATCTGCATTTGCACCCTGAGATAAACTACATATGCTGATAGAAATGTCCTAAAACTACATGATATTTTAGTCACATTTTACAGTTATTTTAAAGCAAGTAAAATGCCTACGGGTCACAAAATGAATCTATCTTGTGCCTGTGTTTCTCCTCACTCCAGACACTCTCTTCTCTCCCTCTCTACTTTTCTACCAGCAAATGTGACTCCAGGTTGTCCTATTCTTCCTTTCTGAAAGACAGAGCTCGTCTCCCTGAGAGCGACTATAACATGCCGTGACACATCTTTCCATCGCTATGGTAACGGCACTGAGGTGTACATGAAAAGAAGTCAAACCAATGTGCTGTAACACGGGAACATTAGATCAGGACTAGGTCAGAATGGCCCGCTATTGGCAATCTATTCAAAGCAGTTCGATGAACAATGACACTCACATTACTCTGTGAAGTATACCTGCGCTTCGCCAGTTGCATCTCTAGATAAAGTCACGTTTCCGAGATCGAAATGTTGCAGCTTGCATCTCTGGAAAGTGAACTTCTCAATTTACTTTTTTACTAGTTGATGAAAGGATCATTGACATTGAGAGTGTTCATGATACAAAAAAGGAAAAAGCTTTTAAAAATGCCTTTCTATACATGCTTGTAGTAGAAATTCTTTCCTGCATGTTGTTTCACTGACAAATTATATTTTTAAATATTTTGTGTGTGTGTGTTTGTGATTTATATATATATATATATATATATATATATAAAGCCACATCAAAAACACATCACATCAGAACAGTTGTATCCACCTGGCATTTTAACCTTACAAAAATCATTCAGAACTTAAAAACTTGCTTGTCAAAAAGAGGTGTTTCAAAGTCATTGCATACATATGAATTATATATTAATATAATTTTGAATAAATTAACAGATTTAGACCAAAAACATAAAAGAGTATCATATCATTGGCCCAGAGATCTGTACATTTTGAAAGCATGGATTTGTTTTAGAAGACCATACATGGCAAGTTGTTGAATTTCTTATCCTATTTCTCAGCTGGTGCAGTTTTGTCTCTACAGACATAAACCTTGGCTAGAAGAAAAGATGAGAACTGTCACCGTAAATCTTATGTAAGCAAGGTCGAAGAGAAATCAGATATCGTAAGAGACTTGTAAATTGCACCGTCTGAACAATTGTCTGCTCCTGGTGAATTTAGATCTGATTACTGACTTTGTCTATTAACTTAATGGCAGTCAGATAGTCATCAAATTCCTTTGCACGACTCCATATCGTCACCGAGACAGCTGATTCATTGTCGTGAACTGAGCATTTATCAGCAGAACAGAAGACACTGCAGTGAGTTCAGTCTAGAGGAATGTACAATATTTTTATTGGTTTTGCACAAAGTGCATCAAAGCATTCACACCCACTGATCGAAAATGCAAATACTGTATATCAAGACAGATACTCATTCACATCGAAGTGCAACAGCAATCAGAACATTAACATATATTGGGATGTTTTTGTCTTGTTTTATGATCACATTTTATCGTCCAATTCTCACTCTTAACTTATTAGCATGCATATTCTAGTATATTGGCTGTTTATTAGTACTTATAAAGCACATATTAATGCCTTATTCTGCATGAGCGTTTTCCACATCCCTCAATCCTACCAAACACCTAAACTTAACAAATACCTTACTAAGTATTAATAAGCAGTGATTAGGAGTTTACTGAGGCAAAAGTCGTAGTTAATAGTAAGAATTGGACGTGTGACCTGTTTTATAGCCTTTGTGGTTAATAAAGCCCCATGCATTAAAAAAGAACAGATGAAGAAGAAGAGAACACATGAGAAAGCAGGGAAAACAAGTGTTGATTGTATTTCAATCACCTTGTGATCATAATAAAGGTCATTGAATATAGACAATATGACCCTGTTAGTGAGGAAAGAAATTATATACAAACTGAAACCAGGTTAATATGGCACGACTTCATGCAGTTCATAAATACAGTGCAAACATTACAGAGCCATAAAAATGTGGAATCACAATAGTGCAAACACCAAACCAACGACCACTGGCATGACATTATTCCAGGGATAAGGAATCCAGAAACCTGACAAACAGCAATCTAACATCAATACTAACAAATGAAAACAGAAATCTCTGTTATACAGTGTAAAATACAAACACCTCCATCACCGTTCTAGGTGATCACCATTAGGACACGTACACTTAAAGTCAACATGAAATCAAAACGGACCTATACTTTCTTAACGCATGTTCCTGTTATTCAAGTGATAATATTTATGAATATATTCATAAGAATGATGAAAATGTATTAACTTACTCTGTGTCTGAAACGACATTCCCATATCGATGGATGGTGTTAACCAATGGCCATTTACCAAACTATTTGAGCAACTGTGTATTCATAATGGTTCCATTATGTCAAATATGGAAGTCAAAATAGGTTGCAAATGACAATTAATATTAACTTTATAACACTAGAAAAAGCTCTGAGGGACCATTTGAGTAATAGGAATCATTTTGAGGTTGAAAAGAGCCGGATCAGTTTCAAATGAAGCAGAAATACTATTTAGATTACAAATGGACCGTCGGAGTAAAAACTTTTGGTTGTAGTGATGTAAACTCTTTTATTTTTCCTCTTCCTTTCGGCACAACATCCCAATTAAAATCAATTGATTTGCAGAGTTCTCTGAAGCAGCAAGCACTTTTGCATCGAGTTTCACATTTGGATGTAATGACCTTTGTTCATTAAACTGTGATATTGCGGTAACATTTACAGAGTGGTGAAGTCGAAAACCATACATCTGAGGATCCCTGTCATTCATTTTAAAAACATGTTAGTATTCTGGACAAACAAGCTTTATCTAATCAGAAATAAAGGATGCATTTTTAATATATCTGTTAAACTAATCTCTTCCTTCTTCTGTGGTGCTCAATATTGAACTTTGCCCTTAGAAATTGGTCCTCTGTATTAAGGGATTGCAAAGAGGCAGATGGGGTTACTGATTGGTGTAGGAGATGGGCCCACTTGAAGCATAGTTTCCCACCTGGCTGTACTCTGATTGGGCGAAGTCCCCCGTTCCAGTAAAAGCACCTCCTGATTGATCAAAGCTTCCCTGGTTGTAGATCTGCTGGTTGAAGGCCGTGGCTTGTTTTTCTGAGGACGGAGCAGGGTATCTTGCTGCGCCTCCCTTGTGCCATCCAGTCTCTTTAAACACAAACCAGATGTTTCCAGCCCACAGCACGAAGTTCAAATAGCCGAATACCTGTGGGAAAAAAATCTTGATGAATGCAAGTTATATATATACTATATAACTTATATATATATATATATATATTGAACTTCAGTAAATTATTTAATTATATATATTATTAAATATTATTAAATATTATAAATTCTTTTTAATTTTAATTTTTTTTTAATATTTAAATAATCTGAGTATATTTCGATTGTAATGATTTTGTGTGTGTGTTACCAATGTGTACATATATGTACATATATGTTTAAATGTTTAATATTTTTTAAATAATTCTTATGCTCACCAAGGCTGCATTTATTTAATCAGAAATACGGTAAAAATATAGTTAAATATTATTACAGTTTGAATAACTGTTTTCTATTTTAATATATTTGTTTTTTAATATAAATCTTTCAAGAATAAAATGTAATTTATTCCTGTGATGGCAAAGCTGAATTTTCAGCATCATTACTTATGATCTTTCAAAAAATTATTCCAATATGCTGATTTGATACTCAGAAAACATTTCTTCACAGTTGTGCTGCTTAATAATTTTGTGGAAACCATAATATGAACTGCATTTATTTGAAATAGAAATTGTTTTCAACAAAGTAAAAATCTTTGTCACATTCATTCACACATTTCATTTATTTATTGCATTAATTTATTTTATTAATTTATTATTTACTAATTTAATGCATCTTTCCTAAATAAAATTTAATTTATTAATTTCTTAAAAATAAATCTTACTGACCCCAAACTTTGGTATTAATTTAAAGTAAAATTTAAAATAAATTTCAATACATCTCAAGCACATTTAAATTAAATATATTTTTTATTTTTTAAATTATTATATATTTTTTAAAATTATTATTTTTAATTAATATTTAAATTGTATTTTTACACACACATTGAGGTATTATTTTTTATTATCATTATTAAGTGTTGTAGATGAAAGTCTAGACACCCAAATACAATAGATGTATGTGGCTAGAGTGACAGAACCTTAGTATCTCATGCCTTACCACAGATGTGTTCAGGCCAGACCATCTGGGTCCATACACTGAGCCGCACTTGTTGGTCTGCACTTTACATGCAGACATGAGCAGAACCACCTCATCTGGATCAGTTGCCGCCTTCACATCTGAAAGACCTTTTGCCCAGGCGGATGAACTCACTAGCCACATAAATGAGAACACCACCGTCACTATGAAGTCCTGGGGAGCACGAAGAAAGTGTTACATGTATTTTTGTGTTCATGTGAAAGTGTTCATGAATTTTTCAAATTCTGTTGCTAATTTTAAGAACTTTAATTTTAACATTAAAAAAAATACACACTGCAGCATTAAACTCGGTTACGATGATTTGCATGCAAGGGTGCATTACTGTATGCTAAGTAGGACTAAATTTAATGTGGGCGTTTTACAGTATGAAGAGCAGCTCATGTCTTGTTTATTCATCTTCTCTAATAGCCAGGTTTTAACAGTCCACAAAGGTTTGAGTTCTTGGCTTGTCTAAAATAACACCAGGGCTCACAATGAGAGGTCCACGGTTGTTTTCGCGGTACTTGTTCTGGAAAAAGATGTAGACTACTGTGGCCAGCAGGGAGTACAGAAAGGAAAAGACAGCAATGGTGACGAAGAACTCTGCGGAGGAAGAGAAATCTCCGATCAGGTATAGCCGCTCTTGCCTCCTTCCCTCACACATCGGCACGTCAAATTCCACCTGGTTCAACCTGTTTAAGGCACAAAAACATGCTTTTTTTTGCAGTTCTATTAGGTGTTCTTTAGTGTCAGCATCAGGTTAGTTATTTTAAAATGCCCCTATTATGCTTTTCGATATTACCTTTCATGTAGTGTATAATAAAGCTGTTTGTAAAAGATCTGCAAAGTTTTAAAAATCAAAGTGCACAATAAATGTTATTGTCTTCCAAAAGAAAGAACAGATTTGGAACAGTATCACTCTCCTGGCCTCAAGAGGCGCTCTTGCAACCGATGCCAATAGAAGTTGCGCTCTTTAGCATCCTTATTAGCGCCCTCCTGCCATGCTGGAGATGCCAGTTCAAATCCCAGAGTGGTGCAAGTAGAACCGGAGGGGTTACATTGGTGCCGTGACCCGGACTAGGTTTAGGGGAGCGAGTGTAATGGTGGCTAGGCAGGAAGATCTGTGTGAGTAAACATCCATCTCCTGGCCTCAAGAGGCACACTAGCGATTGATGCTATTGAAGCTGTGGTCTTTAGTGTCCTTGTTAGCATCCTCTTCCAATGCTCGAGATACCGGTTAGAATCCTACTCAGAGTGGAGAAAGTAGAACAGGAGGGGTTACATTGGTGGGGTTGGGTTTAGAAAGATTGGATTCTTTATCGAATCGTTTCAGACACTGTAAGAAAAGAGGTGATGCTGTTGTGTATATTAAATTTAAAAAAAGACCTTGGATGCAAATAATTAGGGACCTTTAAAATGGCATAGTAGGGGCACTTTAAGTTCATATCACAATGTTCTTTTAGTTCCTGTCTATTTCTGCCTTGTCCTCTTTTGATTACTATAAACTTGATGCACAGCTCTAGTGAATACAGCAGGACCTGAGGGCTACTTCAAAGCATTGCTGTGGACAACTTGTGTGTGTGCTTGACCTTTCAGGGCAAAAAAACAACAACAAAAAAAACACAATAACTTGGATACATAATGTTGGAGACTACAGAAGAATACCAGTCTGTCAAAAACACTTTCAGAATTATAATGGTGATTTAATACAGAAATCTATTGTCTTCTGTTCTTTAAATTGACAAGGTATGACTTCATGTAACTCAATTTACCCGAATATAACAATGAACCAACTCATTTGTTGAGTGTGTTTCTGTGTCTGAGAAAGAATTTCTCATCTCTGAAAGTACTGAATAAAATCTATATTTAAGATAGAACAGTAAATACTTGGAGATGAAATGGAAGATGTGGCTTAGCTTTCTAAGCTTTCATTTCATCTTAGCTTTCATTCAACCATGAATTTATTTACACAGAGACAAACAGGCATTTGGAAACATGGAAAATTGATTAATCTGTCAATTGGTAACTAGTCATGTTTGAGTCATGATGAAAATACTGAATATACTACTTTGATTAACTAGATGAACTGATTTAGTATTGTCTCCTTCATATGACACTGACTGGAGAAATGTTCAAAACTTCAAAACTTAAAAATCTTAATTATTCCAAACTTTTCATCATAATTTGATTAGCTCTTGCATGATGTATAAATCATCCACTTTGACATGTGCATTGTGAAGCAAACAATATCTGATTCTACTGAGGCTCTGTGAAAATTAGTCCAATTAGCACAATCATTTAATTTTACAAATTATCTCCGATGCTGAAAACACTGAAGCCAGCTGTGCTCACCGAGAGACAAATCTTGCAACTGGCAGCACCAATAGAGAATATAAAGATTAAACCATTATGATGCTCCTGTGTATTAGAGTATTGAATCAAAGCCAGGTAATTATCTCTTGCTCGGCAGAGAATACACTGGGGTTCTTTAAACTAGCCTTACCTGAATGGGTAAGCAAAGTTGATGCCAATACTGAGGTTGCTGTCGGACTTGTTGATGCAGTCCACACTAACCCGCAGTTGCCCAGAGTAACCTCCACATGTTGCAAATGCAAAGATGGCAAAAAGCTGAAGGGGATATAACATAAAGATCAAGTTAGCATGATATCAAAATTGACAATTTTTGGAATGGAATTTAGCAATATTTATTATAAATTATATACATCATTTTTTTATTAAGGTGCCCTTGTAATCTTTAATCAAAATAACTTCCCCTCCCTCTTGCACTTGATAACCTGTCATTCACATAAGATCACAGCAGTAGCAAACCACAACGATCCAACGATCTAATCAATTCCCTATGGATAGAACCAAGTCCTGCCCTTTTTTTTCTAGTTCCAGAGGCATTTCATTCGGATATGCTTCATATTAAGGAAGAAAAGACTTTCACAACTTCCGTTTCATGGCGACTTTAAATGTAAGAATGATGACATCAATATTTCCCATCAATTTATGAAAATAAAAGCTGCTAGATATTAATACACCGATCAGGCATAACAATATGACCACCTTCCTAATATTGTGTTGGCCCCCCTTTTGCTGCCAAAACAGCCCAGACCCGTCAAGGAAAAAGACTTGACTAGACCCCTGAAGGTGTGCTGTGGCATCTGCACCAAGATGTTAGCAGCAGATTCTTTAAATCCTGTAAGTTACGAGGTGAGGCCTTCGTGGATTGGACTTGTTTGTTCAGCACATCCCACAGATGCTCGATTGGATTGAGATCTGGGGAATTTGCAGGCCAAGTCAACACCTCAAACTCATTGTTGTGCTCCTCAAACCATTCCTGAAAGATTTTTGCTTTGTGTGAGGACGCATTATCCTGCTGACAGAGGCCACAGCCACCAGGGAATACCGTTTCCATGAAAGAGTGTACGTGGTTGGCAACAATGCTTAGGAAGTAACGTCCACATGGATGGCAGGATCCAAGGTTTCCCAGCAGAACACTGTCAAAAGCATCACACTGCCTCCGCCAGTTTGCCATCTTCCCATAGTGCATCCTGGTGCCATGTGTTCCCCAGGTAAGTGACACATGCACCCGGCCATCCACGTGATGTAAAAGAAAATGTGATTCATCAGACCAGGCCACCTTCTTCCATTGCTCCGTGGTCCAGTTCTGATGCTCACATGCCCACTGTTGACGCTTTCGGTGATGGACAGGGGTCAGCATGGGCACCCTGACTGGTCTGCGGCTATGCAGCCCCATACAAAACAAACTGCTATGCACTGTGTATTCTGACACCTTTCTATCAGAACCAGCATTAACTTCTTGAGCAATTTGAGCTACAGTAGCTCGTCTGTTGGATCGGACCAAATAGGCCAGCCTTCGCTCCCCACATGCATCAATGAGCTTTGGCCACCCATGACCCTGTCGCCAGTTCACCACTGAGCTTGCTCCTTCCTTGGACCACTTTTGATCGATACTGACCACTGCAGACCGGGAACTCTCCACAAGAACTGCAGTTTTGGAGATGCTCTGACCCAGTCATCTATAGCCACCACAATTTGGCCCTTGTCAAACTCGCTCAAATCCTTACGCTTGCCCATTTTGCCTGCTTCTAACACAGGACAAAATGTTCACTTGGTGCCTAATATATCCCACCCACTAACAGGTGCCGTGATGAAGAGATAATCAGTGATATTCACTTCAACTGTCAGTGGTCATAATGTTATGCCTGATCGGTGTATATCAATTTATTGAAAATTCAAGATATTAGTCGTGGAAAGGGTAGTCGTGGCCTAATGGTGAGGAAGTCAGGCTTGTAACATGAAGGCTGCCGGTTTGATTCCCACGCTGGCAGGAAGTGAAGGTGGGGATTGTGAAAAAACAGCACTCTCGCCACCATCGATACCGTGACTAAAGTGCCCTTGAGCAAGGCACCTAATTGCTCCTAATAACCTAATTGCTCCCCGGGCACTGTAGCAATAGCTGCCCACTACTGTGTGTTCACTGTGTGTGTGTGTGTGTGTGCACTTGCTCACTACTCACTGCTGTGTGTGTACACTTGGATGGGTTAAATGCAGAGCAAAAATTTCGAGTATGGGTCACCATACTTGACAATACGTCACGACTTTCACTGCATATCTGCAGGTTACAGCATTTTGCCAGTAGGTGGTGATAAGTGAGTGAGTCATTGATTTGTTAATTCTACTGATTTGTTCAAAACCACTGATTAATTCAGGAATGAAACAAGTGACTGCAGGTGCTTCTCAATGCTGCGTCCTAGTAAGGCTGCATATCTCAGCTGCCACGTCATGAAGCTCCATTAAAGGTCGTCTCAATTTAAAGAATCCTTTGAAGGCAGCCTTTGTTCCGTGTTTTCATTGGCCCTGTTTTTTGAAGGATGCATCGAGTGTATCCTTCGTGTCCTCCAATCACCCATAATCCTTTGCACATAGTTCAATTCACAAAAAAAAGAATTAGCAGAAAATAAATTGGTACTGAGCTTGTCAGTTTCACTAAGATAAAGGCAAGGTTTTCTTTTGTTTTGTATTCTCATGTAGCCAGACCTTCAGACTGATGGCAGAAGGTCTGGACTCTATCGCAGCTTTCATTGGCCAAGGACCACCCAGGAGGACGTTTGACTGACATGTAACGCAAACAATCACAGTTCGTTTTGTTTCGAGTCAGGTTAAGGGGTGTGGAAATGTAAAGTAGCTGTCCCTACAAAAACAGACTGGCTGTTACGGAATGCAGACTCACAACGACGTTAGTGAAAATGAGAATCAGGCTTATTAGATGCAGACATAATGGACACAAGCAGGTGAGTAAACTGGATAAAGCAGTTGAATGAATAACAAATGGGAATACTGACAGTTCTGTTTATGTTGCAGATGACTTGGAGGTTGTGGATGGCAGCAACTGAAGCACACACTTTGGCAAGGGGATAAAGCCTGGAGTCTGATATAGAAGATGCTGGAGACACAGAGGACCAGGAGAGACGATGGAGGTTTATACAGAGGTAAGTGCAGACAGGTAAGTGAGTCCTTACTCAAACAAGACCAGACTAAGTGCCATAGTGATGTGTGCGGGTATTAGTATAAGTAATTAGTATTCCGGTGACAGCGATGTCTGTGATTGGGTGGTAATGGATCCTGGCTTTTTCCTAAAGAAGTATTTATTCAAGAATGTTGTGCATGCTCACTGCAACAATGGAGCCGTGAACTTCACATATACTTTTGCAAATCTACTGTTAAGTTGATCCTAGTAAGTACTCATTGTCATTGTTTTGTTTCCATTTGTTTCCAGGCGTACCTTTAAAGAACGCAACACACACATCTTCCAGACATCCTATAGAATTCAACCAAGCAGATGACGACTTCAAACTCCTGAAGTTTTTCCATTGTGCCATATGTATCAGACGTTCAGCCAACGTGCATAATGTAAACCAATGAGATTAACGTAAGGATTTAATATAAAAGTATTTTCTTTTATATTTTTAGTATATTTAGGATTTTTAGGGGGCGGAAACATTTATGACCATGACCATGTGAAGACTCTAACCCACAAGCCTCCAAAGGACTTTACTAGGAAGGACACACCCTCACTAGGATGCAGCCTTTTTTTCTAGTGAGTCATGGAATCATTCACTCAACCTATTTGTTCAAAAACTGATTCATTTGTTAAAGAAACACCACTTCCGCATGTTGTGACACTTTACTTTGTTTCAAGCAACTTTTGTAACAAGCAATACTGTGTCTAAAATATAAGTTACACAACATTAACTTTTTATTGAATGGTTGAATGAAAAAAATCTAACATCAGGAATCTAAAATATCAATAACCTCTCAAAAATGGTCCATGCTGTTGTTAACGTTTTCGAAATAGAGAATTTGTCATGTCTTTTGAGGTTGTGCTGATAACAAACTTGCACCGCCCCTGACCTGAAACCTTTCCTTTTTAGCTGATGTCACCAAGTAATCACCTGTCATGAGACCAGTTTTCACCCAATCAGTTCCTAATGACTCTGTAACGGCTCGCTTAGTGAGTGCAGGAAGCACGGCAAGGCAGGACGGAAGAATATTCAGGGATTTATTTAAACACGACAGGATACACAGACAGATCACACGAGCACGTAACTTTATCAACGAACCAGGACTGGACTGAAACAGAGGGAATTTATACAGCGAACACAAGAGGATAATTGATGGGGAACAGGTGATGACAAAACTGAATGACGAGACACAGGTGGTGGCGATGAACTAATAATGACGAAGAATCAAAACAAAGAGCACATGACTAAACTGACAGGACATAACAAAAGAACATGTGACAGATGACAGATACAAGACCGGGGAACAGAATAAACAGTTAAACAGACAGACATGATTGTGACAGACTCAAAGCAAGGTCTATTACATTTTTCAAATGTCCGATTCACTATGAAATGTGTATTACAGAAGTTCAATGTTGAAAAATCAGAAAAAGTTAACAGAGATTTGTTAACCTGTTTCCACAACAGGTTAAAAGGACAGTTTCTAACTAGAAGAGTTTATTGCTCTAATCAGAATGTTTTGTTTAGATACTGGATTAGCTGCAGCAACATGAGACTGTGGTCAATTTCAATTAAGGCAGAGCCATTGTAAACAGGTGATTAATTCTCATCCGGAGATGTCAAGCACATTCGCAAAGGGTGTTTGCAAACACTGAGTGCAACTATGATTTCATAATTGTGATCACACCCACAAAAAGCTTCTCTTTCTCTATGTCTCCAACTATCATGCATTTTTATTTTTAATACAACCTCTCCACAGAGACCTCCTCCATAACATCTGTCTCTTTCCCATGCCTTTTCTCTTTATATGTCCATTACCCTTTTTTATTTAGGCTGTGGATGTATTGTGAAGCCTAGTCTTATTAAGCACAGAGGACAAGCTCTCTGAGAGCTAAACTGACTTGCCTAAAACACATTTCTGCAACACTGATATGAAAATGGGTTCGCTGTAGGAGGTGATACATCTCACTGAACCCAGATACAAGTCATTCTGCAGTTATGCAGCTTGAAAAATAAATCAATGATGAGAACATATTCAAAATTCAAGAGAGAGCATAATGTTAAGGAATGAAAGTGTATGATCGATAACGAAGTTCTATAGTGCTTTTTTTGTTTGTTTAAAAATGCAATTTTATACCAAGAATCCTATGGCAAAAAGATGTTAATGATGCAGCGATAGTGCCTGTCAATGTAATAATAATAATAATAATAATAATAAAAGAACTGGAATACAAATGATGTGAGTTTGGCACATCATTGGTTGATTCTATGTCAGGCAACTCAAACAAATATACTGATTTTTAAAAAAGACAATTATAATGTTGCAAAACTATTTCTATTTCAAATAAATGCTGTTCTTTATAACTTTCTATTCTTAAAAGTATTCGTTAAAATCTATCAGGGTTTCCAAAAAATGAGCAGTACAGCTGTTTAACATTGAAAATAATAATAAATATTTACTGAGCACCAAATCATCATATCATATTAGGATCATGTGACACTGATGATGTTGAAAATTCAGCTTTGCCATCACAAGAGTAAATTACATTCTAAAATTATATTAAAAGTCTTGGTGAGCATTAGAGACTTCTTTTAAAATCAATTAAAAAATCTTACTGACCCCAAACTTCTGAATGGTAGTGTGTGTTCGTGTGTGTGTGTGTGTGTGTGTGTGTGTGTGTACAGTAATTTATATAAAATATATACTATATGCAGTGTTATATATTCCAGAGATTTACTCCAAAATCAGCTCAGAAAATGTCAGAAAAAGGTTCAAAACAAATTTTAAGGTTTCTCATTTTACATATATTCATCTTGGGCCATTTTTTCATATATGAAGTCTTTTATTAGTCTATTTTTTAAGAGTTTCATAGTCTTATCTTATTACTTTACAAGTCTATTCGGGATACAGTTTCCAAACAAGATACCTTCATCGATTAATAGCCAGAAAGTCACCATGGTAACATAAGGCATATGCAGTGAACCCTCCTCAACAGCTGATTACTATTGAAGTAAATTCTTGTTTCTTAATCTAGTTTCCAGTGTCTTAAACCTCAAAAAGCTTAAATCAACACAGATACCATGTGGGTCAAGGGACCACTGAACATCTACTGTGAGAAACACTGGAAGCCAAATTGCTTTTTTTTGCACAGCGATTCACCACGAATAATGATCATGATTCATTGATCATGAATAATGAGTCATTCATAAGCTAACAGAAATAGACATCTCACTCATTCAGAATTATGAATGATTCAGTATGGTATGAGACCAAATTTTAGCACCTAAAAGGTCTCTGAGATGCTGACGAATGGGATGTTGGGAGAAACTGAAGAAACTGCACTGCTTAAAACTTACAAAAATCTCATATCTTACAACAAAAACTACCATGTAATATTATTAATAGGTTAATAGGTTAATATTAATATTAATAAGTCTATTAATCACTCACTATGTACAACCTGATGGCAGCTATCAGACATATAGAGATTCTGAAACCAGGACTTACCGGAGCAAATATGACCATACACATTTAAAAGCAAAAGAGATATCCAGCTTCAGAACACATTAGATGCTCTTAAGAGTCAGTTGAAAAGCATCTGTATCTTCTCCTCGTCTCTCTGCTCTATCTCCTTGTCTTGTAGTCTGGATGGAGAAGAGGGGACTGTGAGCTCAGGAGAGGGTTGCTGCTTCTGCGTGGCTCTCTAAGTATAACCCTGCACTCCCTCCTGTGCTCCAAGGATGGGGGGGCTGCTCTACAGTCACAAACACACATGCCAGAACACAGAGGAACTCCCCAACTACAGATCACTTCACAATGAAGTCATGTGTCAGACTGTACATTGAATGCAGCATTCAAATGAAATAAAGCAATAAGGGCAGACCCAGCCAACAGGGAACATTCTCAGGACTTTTGCCAAGGTTCTTAGGTTCTCTCAAAGTTATGAACAAATGCTATTTTTATTCATTCAGAGAAGTCTGGTTCTCAAAAGATTAGCCTAGTCTTTCATGGAACAGTTTTTCTGAAGCATTTTAGTTGCATGCTCAAATTATTTCATTTTGCAACGTTAATTAACTAAATCTTTTATATTAATTGCTATCAAAATGAACAAGTTAGCTAGCTCAGTACTTAAAGATAAGAGCAATCAACATGCCTGAGTACTACAAACTCAAAACATGATAGTTCTGCTTACTTAAAATTTGGAACATCACAACTCAAACATTTTACGTTAATGAGTACCTTAAACGTTGATTAATATTCCCAAAATGTTTGTAAAATGATCAAATGTAATGTTCCTTTAACATGTGCATAAACAAAATAAAATATGAATGTTAATGTTTAGCATGTTAATGGATAGATCAAAGAAATTAGGATTAAACCAGAGTGCTTTAAACCTCCTTAACTACTTAAACCGTTATTGCACAAATATCAATGATAAAACATACCAAGTTCAATAAATAAATAACCTAAATGTTAAAACAAAAAAAAACATTTTCTAATCCATACCATATATCTACGGAGCCCCTGAAGGGACATGAAGTTTTGCAAAAGTTTTGGGTTCCCCTAACAAACTTTACATTCACTTGCAAAACCTTTCCTGTTCACTTCGCAAAGGTTTTGTGTTCATAATTTTTCCTCCCTTCTCATATTTTTATCCTTCACCATGTCCCTTTAGTCCACCATTTCTATTTCCTCACTGTAGCAGCTGATGATGTACAATGTCTTTATCAAAGAGGCAATTTAAGTGTTGTGTTTTGGGAGGTAGCAAAGCACATAAGAGTCTCCATTTAACTCCTGCCATCCGGACATTGTGGCTAAATTTCATTTTCGAAGGAAATGTTCCGTGTTGTAACCTGAAGGTTGTGGGTTCAAGTCTGAGTACCAGCAGGAAATGTAGGTGGGGAACTGTGGTGCCCTTGAGCAAGGCATCTAACACCCAATTGCTCCAAATGGTTGCCCACTACTAGTAGTGTGTGTTCACTAGTGTGTGTGTGCACTTGGATGGGTGAAATGAAATGAACAAATTCTGTGTATGTGACACCATACTTGGCTACACAAACATATAAGGCTGAACACTGCTACTTACAATTTATGATATTTTCAGTGAGTGAGATTGTCCTGTTTTGTTGGTGGTTTTTGTTGTCGGTGTTCTGGCAATCTGTCCTACAGCGGTATGTCAGAGCATGAGCTCTGAAAGCTCCACCCTCTTCTTGAAAGGGTCTCACCAGCTCATTTGCATTTAAAGGGGCACACAAAAATGGCACATTTTTGCCTCACCCCCTAAAAGTTGCAATTTCAATCTGCTATAAAAAAAATGACTGTGGGTTATTTGTAGCTAAAACTTCACACACATTCTGGTGACATCAGAGACAAAAAAGGGGCCATAATAGGTCCTCTTTAAGCTTGATGTCCCATTAATGATGATGAAAAAAAAGATACTTATGAAATTGTCTTTCATTTTTTTTTTATTTCAAAGCCCCAAAGACAGCCTACTAATGTTTATAAAAAAATGAAAAACAATTTCAGTCTTCCACTGGGACTGTATGCAGTCACATGGGTTTAAAGCTTTCAAACCTCCTGTTAAAAAATGGGATAGTCATGGTGTTTTTCTCAAAGCAGCAATGCATTGTAAAAGACGAAACCTATTTTTTAGGGCTGAAGGGTGCTTTGCCAGTAATATGAAGAAATGAATTTGGAGATGCCCAGATGTTAACAAATAAAATTTCCTGAAAACACGTAGCATCAGAGAATCCTGATCTGAATATCAATGGGGAGTGACAGTTCACCTTTATGTAAGGAAACGTTTTCTACATTGTTGTTAGGGCAACACTACAACAATATTGTATGTTATTAAACTATTAGATGACATCCAGATAATAGTGTTAGGGTTTATTATTATTACTGTCATATAGTTGCCTATTTCAGATGTATGGAAGATGCCAGCCCTGCTAATAAACAACATGATTAATTACCATATAGGCAACAGCTTCCAATATAAGAAATCACTGGCCTGTCATTATGGCAAAAACAATGATGCCTTCTCAAGACTACCCACAAATTGCCTGTTCACATATCATGCCAAAATAACTTGGAAAACCTACAAACCCTAACAATGAAGCTTATGTCTAGGTAATGGAAATAAGCATTAGAGTCTCATGATGTGTGTTAAACCCTCAACATACCAGACCTGGTGCTGAATTTCACACATTCAAGATGTTTCATCCTAGAATAAAAAAAGGAAAAGCTGTTTTTTTGAAATGAGATGTTTTGCAAGCTTTAAAGGGATAGTTCACCTGAAAATGAAAATTATCCCATTATTTACTCACACTCAAGCCATCCGAAGTGTATATGACTATCTTCTTTCTGACAAACACAGGGTTATATTATAAAATATCCTGGCTATTCCAAGCTTTATTATGGTAGTGAATGGTGCTCCTGATTTTGAAGTCTAAAAAAAGTGCATTCATTCATCATAAAAGATATCCACACGGCTCCAGGGGAGTTAATAAGGGATTTGAAAAATATCCGTACGTAAATCTTTATAAACTAAAATAACTAGCTTCCGGCAGACGGCCTACAAATCAACTTGAGCCAAAAGAGAAATATCAGAGGATTTAAATATAAGAGAAGAAGAGCTTGAGTTTGTTGCACAACCCTATTTGTTTGAACTGCAAAAAGCATCTAAGCTTACGCTACTCCTGCATACTACATTATACATTGCATCTGAAGTTTTTTGGCGTAAGTCGATTGGCACAGGTCGTCTACCAGAAGATAGTTATTTTAGTTTATACAATTTTAAATATGGATATTTTATTTACAAAAACCCATTGCTTCAGAAGGTTTTTATTAACACCCATGGATTACTTGTATGATGGATGGATGCACTTTTATGAACTTCAAAATCAGGAGCGCCATTCACTAACATTATAAAGCTTTGAAGAGCTGGAATATTTTTAATGTAACTTCGTGTTCGTCTGAAAGAAGATAGTAAAATTCCCATAGGATGGATTGAGGGTGAGTAAATCATGGGATGATTTTCATTTTTGGATGTACTACCCTTTTAAGTTAGTGTTATTTTACTATCATTGATATGCTAGTGCTTAAGATTAGATTGCTTAATAAGATTTAATTTTTTTATATTTTCTGTTTTTATTTTCATTTTAAAGTTCTAGTAATGTTGTTGACATTTTTAGATGTCATTTTTGCTATTAAATGTCTATATATTTTAATTTTTAGCTTTTAGTTTATTTAGTTGAAGTTTTTTTAGTACTTGAAAAAGAAAATGACAAATGTGCAACCAGCTGAAATAAAATATGTTTTTAATATTTTGTTTTTTTTCAGTTAATGTTAATTTTATTTCAATTAATGATTTTTTAAAATTGTTTTGGTTTTAGTTAATGATATGCAATAGTGACCTTGATTATGGTGTCTGCAGTTTAATGTAATTCATATTAAATGGGCAATTTAATAAAAATGTGTATAATGCTGTTTTAACTACGGGCAGGAAGTTCAGTTCTGTTCTGATGGTGCCAGCATGTTTCCATATACACCAAACCCTTTCATCTTAAAAGACAAGCAAACTTTTATTCACCATATTTCCCCTTTAAGAGTTCAACTTAAGCACTACGTCTAGGATTCCCCAGTGTGGCCTTTAGACTACACTTAGTATCCAGTCCAAGAGCTGAGATCCTATTGTGTTGGATTTATCCACTCGCCACAAGGAGACAAAGCAGAGAGCCTGTGCTGATGCAATCAAATGAAAGTGTGTCTGACAGCGGTAGAATCACACTCAATTTTAGCTGAATCTAATGGACAGGTGTGAGAAACCCATAGGGTAACAGGTGAGCTATGCGTGGGAGCTCGACAGCCAGTAGAAAGGATGCTTCTCTCTCAGCGACCCATATGTGTGTATAGCACCTGTTGAGATGTAAGGTGTCCCCTCTTTGTTTTTCCCCTCCAGAATATTTTCAGACTTCACTGTTTCTAACCAACAGAGTAGAACTGTGCCAGAGAGAAACTGTGTCATCCTTCTATCTTCAGTGGAGGGTGTGAGTGACCTGGGGTTTGGGGAATGCCTCACTTTAATTTTAAGATGAAGAGCTTCCACAGAAATAGAAGACCGTATTTTTAGGTGAAATCTGTAGGTGCCAAATGGCTTTTCTATGCATCCTGGAGTTGCTATAAAATAAAATAAAATAAATAAAACAAAACAAAACAAAACAAAACAAAACAAAACAAAACAAAACAAAACGTTCTGGTGGCTATCCATAAAATGATCCAGGTCATTTCTATGGCAATCATTATGCAAAATACTTTAATTTTGATAGTCTTAAATTGCTGTGAAATAAAATAAAATATAATATAATAATAAAAATAAAAAAAATAACAATATAGAAAAATAATAAATAATAATAATAAATAAGTTCTGGTGGCTATCCATAAAATGATGACAGCATAATGTTCTGTATCACATTTTATTATTTTCATTTCTATGGCAATCATTATGTAAAATACTTTAATTTTTGATAGCCCTGGAATTTTTGAAAAGTAAAGTAAAATAAAATTAAATAAAGCATTTTAAAATTAAATAACAGTATAGAATAAATAATAATATTAATAATAAATAAATATTAAAAATGATTAAAAAAAAAAACAATGAAAAAATGCAAGAAAAAGTTGTCCAACAATCATCTAGTTAATTAGAGAGGCTGACTAGTGTGTCTAGATTATTTCTTACAAATTTTCTACATTCTTATTTTTATTTTTATTTTTTTTTTTTTAAACAAGAATGCTGATAGCATACTGCAAACTGTTAACCGAGAGCTTGCACACTAAAGCTCAATCAGAAAAGTTGATTTTTAGATTTTCCCTCTCTGTTGTCTCAGTTTATGGACTAAAAAATCTTGGACTTGTTAATACAACTGGTTATCTAGAACTAAATTAACACTCATAAAAGTGATTTTTTTTTTTTATTTCAATATGTTCAATAGACAATAATGCCATAGTTTTGATTATGTAAACCAACAACATTACAATTTAGCTTTCTGTACTTTATGATAGAATATGTCATAAACATAACTAAAAAGAAAAAAAAGGTTATTGGGGGATTGACTTCTTAATGACACTGTATTTTAATATTAAAAATGAACTGGACCAATTTTCAGTGCTGTAAATCATACAACCCTCACATTTCACGGCTGAATGTATCAGACAGAGGAAAAGCCTTTGAAACCATGCTTGAAATGAATTTCTTTTGTGGTTAGTATCGAGTTACACAGGGAAGTATTTATTTAAACCCAGTGGTTTTAGCTTGAGAGACTCAGGGAATCCAATTTCTCATTTATGTGAATCGGTAGAGCACGGCAGAAGAAGTGGTCCTGTATCAACAGCAGACTGATGCTCATCAGAGAACTGATCATTTGTTTTGACTGTCCTTTAATGGAGGTTACTAGAAGAGGCTTCAGCTCTGTGTCTAAGCAGTGTAACACAGGTGAAACTAGTGCTTTACTTTTATTAAAGAAAATTCACTGTAAATCACGGCTTCATGGGGCTTATTGCTTTAATAAAATGGCTATTCCACATACCAGGTGAAGTTTCATAAAATAAACACAAAAAAAACAAAAACGTAAATGTAATGTAAATGTAAAACTTTTCCAGAAGCTGAACAGTTGCTGAGCAACACCAAAGTCCCTTTCAGGCAAGCAATTTCACTGGGCAGCCATCTTTGAAACGCCTCTCAGACAACTATTTCAGTCATGCAAGTGCAGCTTCTAACTCTTTGAATGGGGAAACATCAAATTCTTTAAAGCTGTTCACCAAGCTTAAATTTCATATATGAAATCACCAGTGAAATCTGACAACAACTATCTCATGAATTTTGTTTCTAAACCCTCAAATCATGACCAAAAAAAAAAGAAGCTTTTTCAGGCTGGACCAGCCAATGCAGCCACCGCTGTCGAAGAGTAATTGACCCTTTGCAAACAGTTTGATTGACAGGCGATCTGACCAATGACCAATGTTGGTGAACTTGAACTTCAAAAATTGTGTGTGCTCACGTCTTTCCGCGCTTGAAACAACATTCCTTCTGATGTCCATTCATGTTTATTTGATGCAATAAATGAACTAGTATGAAGAGATGGTTGGTTCACGAGCCGCTTGAAGGAGCTACAGCGATCTGTCACGACACATTATAGAGACACTATACAGTATTTTTGTTTAAACTTCTTTAAAAAATTACAATATTTTAAATATGAAACTATTTCTTATGTCTGTCGGCACGTTGTCAGTGTCCTCTTTGCTCCGCGATGTATTTTTATGTATTATGTATTATGTATTTATGTATGTATTTTTGTAATGGACAGTTTACCATCACGTCCCGTGTTTTTTATGATTCTGAATATCTGGACTTGTCCAGTGACCGCTGTGAAAGGACAGCTGACAACATAGGAAAGTCTGTGTGACAGCTTGGAGAGACAGCTGACTGGAGGGAATAGTCCCCACTGGGGCTGTCATGGGTTAGCTACCCATGGCGGCAGTCTCCGACACTGCTTCAGTTCTTTGGAGACACCCGCCAAATGCTACAGAAAGTGAACAAAGGAACATACCCCCAGAGTCTGCGAGAGCGGGGGCGCAAGATGGCTCAATGATTGACAGCATGGTTACAGACCCAGGAACGGACATGACTACGAGCAAGAACATGGCACATGAGACAACCACAGCAGCAGACGGACATTCTCTCCTAATGTGCACCTGTGGCTGGGCAAAAATAACATCATACAGGGGGTTGAGGACCCACCAAGGAAAGAGAAGGTGCTTGAGCGAGCAGAGACAAGGGCCTCACATTGACCAGTACTTCTTACGAAGCTACCAGTCAAATCAGTCGATTGAAGCACGGCGACGGGATAAAAACAAAAGTTCGCAGAGCATCAGCACCATTATCTCTGAGGATGATAATACAAGCACAGAAATGCCGGTGGAGCAACTCACTCACCCACAGAGACCTCCCAAGGAGGAAAAGATCAAAGGGCACAGACCGAGTGTGAAGTGGCCCAAAGCTGTTGAAAAGAGAGAGTGGGAAATAGTCAACAATGACCTGGCAAAAATCCTAGAGCAACAAGTGGGCACAGCAGAAAAAAAGCTGGAAAGGATGGGTGACATCATCTACCACTATGGAGAAGAGAAGGAACACACAAGAACACGGTTCTACAAAAAAGCCTTCAAGTTCGTTAAAGATCTCTTCGCTAAGGAAAAAAGCAGAATCCTGAAAATTCCAAAGCAGGAACTGGAAGAATATCTGGAAATGTTCAACCATGACCCAAAAAGGCACGAACAAATAGTTATCCCACATGACATCCTACCTATTCAACCTCCTGAATTCAACCTGGAGACTGGCCCTCCAAAATGGAAGGAAGTAGAGAGTACAGTACGGCACGCAAGATCAGCATCAGCCCCTGGGCCAAATGGAGTCCCATATAAGCTCTACAAGAATCCACCAAATGTTCTATGCTATCTTTGGAGGCTCATGAGGATAGTGTGGCAGAAGGGAATAATACCCAAAATGTGGCGAAGGGCTGGAGGGGAGCTAATTCCCAAGGAGAAGGATGCGACAGACATTAGCCAATTCAGGCAAATTTGCCTTCTCAACGTTGAGGGAAAAATCTTTTTCAGCGTGATAGCACGGAGGTTGTCCATCTACCTGGAGAAGAACAAGTACATTGATACATCCGTACAGAAGGCCTGGGTTCTCTGGTTGCTTGGAGCATACCAGCATGATTTGGCACCAGATCCAAGCGGCGAAGAAAGACAAGAGAGACATCCATGTCATCTTCCTTGACCTGGCCAATGCCTTTGGATCAGTTCCCCATAACCTCCTCTGGGAATCCTTCAACTTCTTCCACGTTCCATCATCCATCACTAGTTTAGTAAAAGCCTACTTCGAAGACCTCCAACTGTGCTTTACAACAGCCGACTATACAACATCATGGCAGCGACATTGTAGTGCACGTCCAGTTGGGAAGAGGAGGCCTTGGCCTTACGGCAAGTAAGCCAACTTGGCGTAAGGCCTCAACATCAGGGAGAAGGAAAATGGTGGTCAAGGAGGTGCTCTGTCAGGAGGAGACAGAAAGAAGCGCAAAGGCTGTCTCTCTTGCCAAGCAGGGACAATGGATGTGGTGGGAAGGCCTGGAGAGGAGAAAGCTTAGCTGGAGGGAGCTCTGGGAAATGGAGGCAAGCAACATCAGCTTCATCATCCGAGCCACCTACGATGTGCTCCCATCTCCAAAAAATGTCCACCAGTGTTATGACGATGACCCAAATTGTGCCCTCTGCCCAAGTCCAGCTTCTCTTAAGCACATCTTGGCTGTTTGTAAGACCAGCCTCACACAAGGTCGTTACACCTGGAGACACAACCAGGTCCTCAAGAGTCTGGCAGCAGCTCTTGAGAGCCTGAGGAATACCACCAACTCCTTGCCCCTGAGAGCAATCAATTCCATCACAGCCCCAGCCTTCATCTGAGAGGGACAGAAAAAGCCCAACCATCCCCCTACCAAACCAGAAGCTGGACAGCTAGCCATGGCCCGGGATTGGAAGATGCTAGTCGATGTTGGCCAGCAACTAATCTTTTCACCACCCTTAGGCCAGACTTGGTTCTCTGGTCCCCTTCATTGAAGTCTGTTTACATCACTGAGTTCACAGTTCCATGGGAGAATTCAACGGATGAGGCCTATGAGCGAAAGAAACTGCGCTATATAGAACTGGCAGCAGATACTCAACAACGGGGATGAAAAGCGAAAGTCTATCCTGTTGAAGTGGGATGCAGAGGTTTTGTGGCTTCTTCTACCATCAGACTGCTGAAAGACCTTGGCATCCATGGTCAGGCTCTGCGACAAACAATTAGATCAGTCTCTGAAGCAGCCGAAAGAAGCAGCCAGTGGATCTGGATTAAGAGGAAGGACCCTTGTTGGGCTCAAAAAGCATCAACATGACTCACACTAATCCGCCCACCCTATAACCCACTTGAGAACCAAGATCACAAACCTCCATGAGGAGGGTGAACAAGGTATGCGGTCAGCTTTAGGCTTGAATCAGGGAAGAGGACGCCTCCTGCCTTGCACAGTCCCGTGGGGTGCGCTGGTTAAAAATCCAGGCAATTTTCATGACTGGGCATGGGACACAAGCTCAGGTTTGATCACCCTGTAGCTGGCCACCTTTTATGAGGGTGTCTAATGTTGAAAGGCTGAAACACCCCCTGATTCAAAGGTACATTACTGATGATGTGTCCCAAAATTTACATCTTTCCTTTGTCTGAGGTACAGTTCCCACGCTCCGCAACATCAAGGCAAACCTCATGTGTATACCATCCATTGGCACAATGGACAGTTCACCATCACGTCCCATGTTTTTTATGATTCTGATTCACTGCGTGAGAACATGATATGTGGCGTGAGAGCGCATGACTTGTTGGACATAGCAACAGTAACTAAAGGGGGCGAGTCTTTGCGAAGAGTCCATTAGCTGAAGTGGATTTATTTATTTATTGTAGAGTTAACAAAAGTTAATATGAGCATTATGCTTGAAGCAGATGCCATAAATGTCAGTAGACTGGGAAGATTTTAAAACCAGCTGTTAATTCATAAATCCATAAGATCTTACCTTCATGCTGTGGAAATACAAACAGGAAGATAGAACACAACGAGCAGCACTAAAAAGGGGCGGGGCTACATAAGGCCTATAGCAGGGGTGATGGCAGCTGCAGTGATGCAATGACTTTACCAATAGAGTGCAACAGTTGGGTTCTGAAATTAAAACCTCCATTCATTTTCTCCATAAGGAAATTTTGAACAATAATAACTTTTAGCCTTTAAAGACAGACATATTATAAACTACGAGGTTATTAATACAAGGTATTTGCTTCTGCTGAAGCCATCATTCAGCATTTTTTCAGCTTATAGGTAAAATAATCGTGTTTATCAGTGGAATTCCTGGTGAAAAACTACATAATGCAGAGAGTTGAAAAAAGCAACATGCTCCAAAATAGCTCTTTAGCTCCGCCCACTCCTGTGAAGCACTGCAAATTACTTTATTGAGTCAGTCTATCTTAGCTCTCAAAAGACTGAAATGTTTGTCTATATATGCATACATTGCAATAAACTTGCACTATATTTTTTATACATATAATTAACATTTGTAAATAATTAGTTTTATATTTCTGCATATTTAATTTGGTTATGCTGTTTGCAATGCATCATGGGACTGTAGTTCTTTAAGTACACAGTCTTGTAACTTTGCCTTTTTGTCTGATTTTCAAAACCATTTTTACTTCAAATCAAAGTTTGTAGTGTTGTGATTTACCTCGGAGCTGATTGGCTTGATTCATGGCTTATAACTGTACTTATATATCTTATAAATCTCTAAAGGGAGGCATATAAGATTCTGCATGATATAAAACACACCTTGAATTGTGAGTTTGAAATGCTGCCATAGATTAAGAATGCCAAGATGTAGATTAAATCGGTTTAAAAACTCGTTTATCCCTTCTGCAATTAAGATATTAAATAACACTAAGTTTCTTAGCCCCCCTCCCTCTATCTCTTAATGTATGTGTTATTGTGTTGTGTTATTTTGTCATTTTTACTGTATGTTTTATGTGATGTAGTGGCTGTATTTTTGAGCCCAAGACAAATTTCTATCAGGGACAATAACGTATACCTTAACCTTAACCTTAAAGACCCCATGGAAAAAATGAATGAAAAAAATCTGTATGCTTGTAGAGTAATTTACAACTGATCAACCAATCATAATCAAGGACCAGAACTATCAGTTTTATAGAGTAGCCTACTTTTGAAAGTTTTTGAAGCTTGACCACCCCAGTCACTATTTTGTTGTACAGAAAAGACAAATTCTGATTCAGGTTGCTGCTTGAAAGAGAAACAAACATACTGGTTTTGAGCAGCATTACTATCGTTAACTAAAACTAAAACCATAAAAAAGTTTTTATTGCTTGAATAAAAATAAATGTTAAATGAAATAAAATATAAAAAATGTCTTATTATCCTTTCAAAATATTAATCAAAACTATATTAGTACATCAGTGATACTAAAATAACTTGATTCATATTTTCATTTTTTAAATTAAGTGATCTTAAATGCAGATAAAACAAAATATATTCTGATTTCAGAAGTTACTGTGTAACAATTCTGCTTTTTTTTTAAGAGTTGCTCTTCTGAAATTGTCATTTCGTTCAGACAGTAGGTGATCATCACTTTGCATCTGCTGCCCTCATCTGTTTTATTTAGGAAATCCAGACGCACTGAGAACATATACAAACCATAAAATAAATAATAAATAAAAAGTATAAATGCATTTAGGTGCCCTTGAACTCAAACTGTAACATAAATAGTTTTCATTCCAAGCAACAAAGTAATGTTCGTTAAATGGTTAACAGCACTAACAGAAAAAGATATGAACTCGAGCCTTGTAAATATTAGCATAATATTATCATTTCCCTCTAAATATTCATGCCTCCATAACCAGCTACTTCATAACCAGTATTTGCCCTTTTGGTCCTTCTGCCATTTAGACTGTGGACTGTATATTAATGTGTAAGAGGACTATTATACAATATGATAACTTGCAATGAAAATGAAGCAATTAGCGCCATCTGGTGGCAGCACATATATGAGCCTCAAATAAAACACTTCAAACACTTACAGTCGCAGACAGTGATATGTTTGTAGGGGACTATTTTCACGACATTTAACTCTTACCTTAGAAATAACTTAAACACAAAATACCAATTGACTTTCAGTCAATAAGTGTGTCTGATCACATATCAGCAGAATCTCTGTAGTCTAAGACAGTTAATGTGGACTTCTGGGAGTTTAAGTCAAGACCCAAAAGAGGCAGGTTAGTCATAATGATGAGGTTTAATTTATTCCTATATATTTATGCTTTAATATATCTCATTAAAGCAGAGAAACTCATCCTAATGTGGCTTGCGTGTGTTTGTGTGCTGGGCCATTGCTAGGATATCAGGGTCCCGGTGCAGGTTGTTGCTGTGGGCCCTCCTCAGTTCGTCCTGTCCCCCTCGATTGAAAACGCATTGGGTGGGTGGGGTTTTTTGGGGTCATCCTATTGGTTGAAATCACAGGGGCCCCCGAAAGCTAGAATCGTCGCCACCTTTCTCCCCTGTACATGACAGACCTGTGTGTGTGGGTCGGTTTTTGCCAACATTACGGGATGCCAAATGTGTGAATAATGGTCTTAATAAGGTTTAAGCTTAATTAACAGTATTTGTGGCATAATTATGAGTACCACAAGGAAGAATGTCCCTTTAAAATTCTGAAATTTTGAAAAAGCAGAAATGTGAAGCTTAAAATTCTGAATATAAGTGCTTACATTTAAATTAAAGGCACACTATGTAGATTTTTGCCACTCGAGGTCACCCGTTTAAAACAAAGCGATAGCTTGATGATGCCGAGATTGAGCGCAGATTTCGTCTGCACTGCAAAAATCACGTTCATGGATGAGATTATTAATGTTATTGTAGAATGAAGCAGCGCAGGCCGCTGTAGCGATTGCTAATGAGAGACGAGTGAGACACATCTCGAGAGCAGCGGAACTTTTATTATACAGCAGTCGCCGTTTCTGCTTATTCCTGTCAATCGTATGTGGGGTAAACCAGCTCGGTTTTATGTTATAACATTACTCGTGTTCGCACAGAGTATGAGACTTGTTGCACACTGCAATAAGATAGATCAATATTAGTCATGGTAAAACATGGTACTCGCGGTAAATCAAGAAAACGAGATTCAAACAAGACTTACTGTGTTGAGCTATATCACATGATTAGTTTTCTGTCGATGAATGTGTCCAAACAGTTGTTCCCTTGTCTAATAAAAAATATAATATATTAAATCGTCTCTGGTGTTTCCATGGTTTCTACAAAATAAAACCAGAACCAGGGTATGATGTCAATGGTCCGTGTCCTATGTAAAAATGACTTATTTCTCTGGATTCAAACATTCTTGGAAACATTTGCGAAAATGTAAGTACTCAAGTCAACAAAATATATAACCCTGTTCTAGTGGTTTTTGGATATTTTAATCCAAAAATCTTACGTAGTGTGCCTTTAAGCACTTTTACTATTTTTTTTTCAGTTAAAACTTGTGTATTATTTGAGCTGTAAATTTGTTCATGTCATTTTACAGTCATTTTAAGTATTTAGGCATTATGTTGTCATGACAATAAAGTTGTGAAAGGGTTTATGACTAGTGTTGGCAACTAAATGAAATTCAGTTAAAATGACAAAAAACTGAAATATGCTAAATATGTTGATAATAAGTGAAATATGTTGAAAATAATTAGATAAAAAACTGATAAAAATTAAAACTGAAAATAGAAAAAAGAAAATTCAAAATATAAAAAAAAATCCTATACATAACACTTCAATGTAAGTGCTTCACTGTAACCCAGATTTTAGCTTTTCATTTTTAAAGAGGGACATATCAAAATTATATGTGGTAATAAAAATTATGCGTCAAGTGTCAGTATAAAATAACAGAAGCCAAAGTCGCAAGCATGTGTGTGAACATGTGTGTGTGATAATAGTGTGAGCCAGTGGAGCTCACACTACTGCACTGGATGCACACTCTCACATGAATAAGCACATGCTTGCCTAAACAAACAAGCACACATGCACACAATCCAAACCCCAAACACACTCGCTTCAAGCATGGCGACCCACCCCCTCTCCTCTCATCCATTCTCCTCTCCATCCCTCCGCTCTCAGTTTCTCCCTGTCTCGTTCTTTCTCACATGCACACACTGGTGTGACTACGAGCGGGTGAGTGTTACGATGCCGTGGCTTGTTTATCAAGCTTTCCCAGCTGTGTTCTGCAGGGCAAGGATGAAGAGCGAAGAGAGGAGAAGAGGGGGAG
Organism: Zacco platypus; assembly: GCA_038088235.1. Lineage (NCBI taxonomy): Eukaryota > Metazoa > Chordata > Actinopteri > Cypriniformes > Xenocyprididae > Zacco > Zacco platypus. The sequence goes on along the minus strand of CM076064.1, from coordinate 13,101,907 downwards.
AAGATTACACCAACACAGACCCACTGACTTCTTAGACACAGAGCAACTCTGAATGTGTGTGTGTGTGTGTATGTGTGTGAGAGAGAGAGAGAGAGAGAGAGAGAGAAGAGCGAAATGATAGAGGGAAAAAAAAATGGAGGGCCTGAGATATTTTAGGAGTTTTCGGATTGATCTTATGATTGATTTTATGGTACTACTGGTGTGGTTAAAGCACTGAACAGCTTAGAGAATATTAAAATCTCTTAATGTCTTTGTACTGAGATATTATTATTATTATTTTTGTGTGTTTTTTTATTAGTGTTGATTTGTATTTTTAAATAATACAAGAATTAATAATATAAGTATATACATATATCATTATTATTATTATTATTTTATTTTTTATTAGTATTGATTAATATTTTTAATTAGCTAATTTTTTTTTTTTTTTCAGTTTTCATTATAACTTTTATTTAAGTTTTATTTTTTTAAATATTTTTATTTGGCTTCAGTTTTTTCATTTTTAATTTCATTTTTTTTCAAGTATATATATATATATATATATATATATATATAAAGTATATACATATATTATTTTTATTATTATTTTCTTATTAGTATTGATTAATATTTTTAATTAGCTATTATTGTTTATTTTCTCATTTTTTCATTTATGTTTAAGTTTTGTTTTTTAAATACTTATATTTGTGTAATGTGTTTTGTATTAAATATTATATTAAAATATTAGTGTTTAATATTAATATAAATATAAATATCTAATATTTATATTTTATTCAATTTTGTTTTATTCTAGTTATATGTTGTTTTATTCTTGTTTTTTTGTTTTTATTCTATATACATACATAAAAGAAACTTTGACTTGGTATAAACCTTACATATTAAATGTGTACAATTTGTTATTATCTTGAAAAAGGGCATTTGTTCAAAACTGAAGATGGCAGAAAGTACTGATGGGTATATAGTAAACGTAACCCTAAAGGTATATAATAGCATAATAGCATAATAATACATTAGGGTTTAACTACTTCACTAGTTGTTCAGACAACCAACTAACTAGTCCATTACCATGATCACTGCACAATTAAGCTTATAATAAAGTAGAAAAAAAAGAATGAAAGGAAAAGTTAGTACATCTACTAGATAACTGCAGAATAGATTTGAACTCTGAACAGCAACGTCATCCTATTTATGCTGCTTTTAAAATGATTTTGTTGTTTTTGTCACTGGATATAGATCAGAATGCACCTGTGTCACATTAAAGCATCCACTCATCCCTTATCCATGGGTGAACACACACACACAACACGCTCAAGAGCGACGTGCCTGTCAACCTCTTCACTTTCAGCCTGTATTGAACACTTCTCTCAGACAGCACAGCACTTCCTGAATGTTTCCAAATGCTGCTGAATGCAAATACACACACACACACACATGCATATACATACACACAAAAGTGCCCCCTTTCCATCCCCCAACCTCTGCATTCATGCCACGCTTCATTCCAATGATTCCCAGTATGTGGTAAGAGTAAAAATATCTCGTGTTCTCGCACGGAAGCATCAGTCACTACTTGCAAGATGTCAGACTGGCTAAAAACAGTTATTGGGCATTAACCAGATAACTTGATGAACACAGACCTATGTTTAAGGGTTCTAAATTAATCTATAAATGGAGTGTCTTTCCGACCATTTTTTTTTAGATCACTGCAAAATGTTCAGCTCCCAGTTGTTCTTGCAAACTGCAAGTAGTGTTTCATGAGATAATCTGTGTTCAAATGAGAAGAACACTCATTGGATGGTCCCAGAGCTCATTACCCGTCTGTACAATGCACTCAGGCCTATAACAGCCAGTGTGTATCTGGGCGCTCTTTGTATGCTTCACTGATCATAAGTAGGCATAAAATCTCATTTTATTTTTAAAACACTGTCCCCCCTTCTTTTCCTCAGTTGCTGTCTCCCTATGGAGTTTCCATGGCTACTTGGTCACATGATATGACAAAGCCCCTCCCCCTGCCCTGAGGTGACTGTCACAGCGGTTAGTCAGATTCGGCCACCGGACCAGGATACGATACGACTGTGTATTTGAGCGTGTGTTTGTGTATGTTTGTATGTTGGAGCTTATGTGTTGATAATGGTACCGCTGCATGGATTTTTTTATAAACTAATCACAATCATGTAAAAGAACTGGCTGTTCAATGATTTGATCAAAAGATTAGTTATAGTTTTACAGATGTCGTTCAACTATTCATTATATTTAACCGGACTTTGAGTCACAAGATGTGCGATGTGATTCGGTTCGCACTTCTGTCTTTCCTCGGCTGTGTGTTCTCCATGTGACAAAAAGGTGGGTCATGAAACCACTGCCTCATGCGAGTACAGGCTCGAGATCGAAAAAAAGGAGAGACAGCCAACCTTTCACAGATGAATTTCTGCACATCTGCACACTGGCAGCCAAAGCACATCTGCCCAAAGTCATTCAACTTTTCCGGTGAACTGACGCACATCTAAAGTAAACTAACCTTTCTTCTGTGAATTTGTAAAACACTCTACCCTCCTGTCAGTCAACTTTACCTCAGTGAATCACCGGTCTGCTCAGTCTCAGTGGTCTGTCATTCTGCCTACCCGTCAAATAACTTTTCAAATAAATTGACTATACGAATCGACTTCCTAAACTACTCAAGGTTTCTTAGTCATGGAAAACAAATAATAATGTGTATAAATAATTTTTTTTATAGTAATATAATATAATGTAATATAATGATCCTACATTAGACAAGTGGTTTGGAAAAATCTATGACTATATTATATTATATTATAATGCTCTGATTGGCTGGAAGGTGTGCAATAAATATTGCACTATATTGTTCTATATTAATGTGCTACTTTCATTGAAGCACACACATAAGTCACTTGCACACAGATCAGAGATGGCGCTATACACTCACATAAATAGGAGCATAGAAATTTGTTGAATTTAAGTAATAAATTAACTTTGCTACTGAATGGCTACATTATATTAATCAACAAGGAGGTTGTAATGTTGCTGTTTTTGAAATAATTAAACTTACAGCTTCATTGCCATTGCCATTCTCTCTCTCTGTCTCCCTCTCCCTCTCTCTCTCTCTCTCTCTCTCTCTCTCTCTCTCGATAGGCTAATTCCTTCAAATGCTATAAAATGCTATAATTCAAACAAATAAATGTAACCTTACCGCACTTTATCTTTGTGTCTGATGAGTGGTAGCTGATGAAAATTTTAACCCTTCCAGTCAAAATTAGCGCTGCAAACATCAATGACAGCTTTAATTTGTCAATGCTGGCAAATAACCACAGTATAAGCAAGATAATCTACGGATAGTTGTGCATTATTGAATGCACATATTATATTATATTATATACATAATTTTGCATATTTGAATGTGTCATTGGTCTCACTGAGTCATCTCATTTTAACAGCTCAATGATTGGCTAATTATCACAAATAATTGCTTTGAGAGACTGAGAGAGTGCAAATATCAAGAGGATGGCTAGGAATCACTGTGTTCAAAAAAAAAAAAAAAACCAGCAGAGAGGAAACTACAGAGGAGGAGACAAAACTAAAGACCTGCAGAGAGAGATACACAGACAGAACCACAGAGAGAAAAGCCACTGTGTGACCAAAAGTGATTAAGACTGCATGTTTCCCCGGTGATAAGCTTCTCATTTTTTTTTCCCGAGGACACTTCAAATGGAGAGCAGGGAGATTAATTTCCTCAGGAGAAGATGCATCGCAGCCTCCAATCCCCCAGCATTCAATTGCAATAATTATCCAAAATGGCGTTGCCACTTATGCCTGCCTCACATTTGCATAGCTCAGAGCCATTTATGGTTGCCATTGTAAATGCTTTAATTTCCACCTCTCCATACAGTTTGATGACGGAAAAAGGGTCTGGGAGAGCACTTGACCTTTTGACTTTGTGCAATTGCTGCATGGATGGCACAGGGGAGGCTTAAAAAATACTGTTTTGGATGTAATAAAATGCAGTATGTAATGAAATAAAATATCAAAGTTAGAAGACATTACTTGTTTTACAAAAGTTCTATTCAACACTATTAGAAGAAAAGGTTCTATATAGAATCTTAAAGGGTTCTGTAAGAGGCTTAACATATAGAACATTTTAGGGGCTCCCATCATGAGAATGGTATCATTTAATGACATTAGTTTTAATGAATTCATTTTTGTATTTTAATTCAAATTTTATCTTGAATATTTTTTAAAGTTCAGAGTTAAACAGCTTACAAACATGCTTTATAACTATATATAAAAAATGAAATAAGTCAAGAAACATGGTCATATTTAGAAACCATTTAAGACATTTCTCCTCATATAAACATTTCTGGCATAAAGAGTTCTTTAACACTGAGCCAAGAACCCTATATTGAACCCTATTTCAACCCTTTTTACCCTAAGAGAGTGTTCTATTCTATTCTATTCTTTCATCTGGGAAACAGGCCAGAAGACAAAAAAAATTGCCATTACAAGTAAGTTTTTAAGGCAGACCACAATTGTTTTTCACAGTAAATATGCCATGCGCTAATGAAAGCAAAAGATTATTTCTATGAAAGTTTGGCTTTCTGTAAATCCTGCTGAGTTGCGCAAAGTCTGAAAAAGCCACATATTGCCACTAACAGTCCAGAAAGACTTGCAGATGGACACACATACACAGAAGCTGGACATGTCCTCATAGATCAGATACTTTCTGAGTCTCATCAACTAGATTATGTCAGAGCACCAGAGTGTGACACCATGGCAAGTTGAACACACACTTCCCTGACCCAAACTCATCAGATGGCCGTGGGAAAACACATTTTAGCTTTTTTTTCACACTAGAGGCTACAATTAGTGGTAGAAAAGCAAGAGTAATCTGGTTAACACGGTACAAAGTATATATGCAAACTAATTCATCGTTGTACATAATACACATTGCACAAATATAACCATACCTACACAAGGAATATATATATATATATATTCCTTGTGTAGGTATGGTATTTTGCTATGCATTTACACATCTGCTTGTTTAAAAGGACATCACCTCTCTTGTGTATGGACAGACCACATGTGTGGAAAGAAAAAAAAAAGGAGGGGGGGAGATTTTTTACTATAACGGTAAGCCTTGCTATCATCAATATATATATATATATATATTTACAATTTGTACTCAATTTGCTTAAACATCAAGAATGGAGGTCATCTTAAAATTGACTCCATTTACATTTATCTTTATTGCAGTAAAAAGTGAGTAAGAGCAGAACCCATGAAAAGAATTGACTGCTGGTGCATTATATAAACCCTCGGTCCATGTAAATGGGATTGATCATGTCATCAACGGAATATGTCAGTTACACTTATGATGAGTAATTTCCATGTTTAAAATAAATGACACGGTTATCAAAACTTAGATATGCAAGATATCCGTTTAATATGCCCAATTTCGATACTTATAGAAATGCCCAAATGGATTAACGGTCCTATATGGCTGTTCCACATATACTTATTCAAAACTGAGTATAGCACATGAATGATGGTAAAACACGATAGTAAAAATCACTCTCACTCCCCCACACATGCCTGGACCAAGTTTATTCAGCCAATTGAGAAAAGTAAAAGAAAGAGAGTTAGAGAAAGGTGAGAGGAAAAACGCGTGCTTTACGCACACTTACCCATTCCAGAACGCGGATAAATCCCAGAGGTAATTTAAGCACTTGGAATGTCCCAAGTGACACAATCTGTAATAACAAATGAACATGATGAATAGCGTCATTTCGTGCAGTTTGATTTGGCACATTTCAACATTTCTTATGATTTCCATAAGATAGCCTATTGTCAAACGCACAAACAATCAAATATTTCCTACCTGGTTAGCTGTTTCCATTTTCTTTTTGGAGAGAAATGCGCTTGTAAGTAGGATAGGTCAAGACCAAAACAACGCTAAATGAGTGATGTGCCAGAGTCGCGAGCGCAGAGCAGAGAATCGGCTGTAATCGCGCCTCCCTACGGAAAGTGCCGAGACACTTCGGCATTAATCGTTCCTCGTTACGAAAAGAGCCGAGGGACTTCGGCTTTAATCACTCCTCTACAACGGAAAAGCAGAGTTCCCTCGTCATTAATCTCTCCATAATAGAGAAAGAGCCGAGTGTCTTCGGCAAAACCCGCTCCTCTTTTCAATAGTATCGGAAAGAGCCGAGTGTGTTCGGCTTTGAGAGACGCTCTGAAGTTACATGGAGACAGACACGGATTGGATTTCAAAAAATGAACCGTGACCAAAATGTTTTACTCTATTGGATGTTATCAAATTACAAATTATTTGTACTATAAAATGTTGTTTTGTCAGTCTAAAATAGGTTTTGCTGACTTGGTATCACATATTGACTGAATATTTCTAAAACTCAGCAGATTACACAAACTATTTTGATGTTGAAAAGATAAAAACCATCCTCTAAATGTCTAGCATTATTTTATTCAGTTTACCATTCAGTATTTTGTAGGCATAATTCTATGTCCAGTGACATTTTCTTAAAGTTCATTCAAGTGTGTGGAAACAGTACTGAATCCACACAGCTACATTACATAATCATGATCTCTTTTAACTCGACCAAGTAAGCTGGGCAAAGAATCAAAATGAAAATTTGCATGAAGATGTTATGCATACATGCATATTTAGAGTTTGCTTGAGTGTACATATACCCATTCATTGAGAAGAGCAACTCTTACAAACATTTCAGTACACACTAAATATATAATTTGTATAATATTATTGTACAATATTAGCCTCCATGTATATACTGTACAAAGATAGACAGCTGGAATCAAGCCATCGATGGCTTTTTTTTTGTAGTTGTTTTGTTTTTCCTTGCTTGCACACATATGCACAAATAAGTCCCCATGGGTTCCCATGGTTCATGAGAACTTTCCATAGACATAATGATTTTTATACTTAACAAACTGTATATCCCCTATCCTACACCATATTTTCAAAAAACATTATCTAGTATTATTTATAAGCTGTTTATAAACATATGGTATAAACATTTGGTCCCTACAATGTAGGTTAAATCTGTACATACACACAGTATCACCTAACCCAACTGCTACTCCTAAACCTACCCATCATAGAAACATGTAATCATCATTAGATTTAACTAAAAACTTCTTTTGGCTGAGATAAAACTAGTGTCATCACTAGTGGGTTGTGAAAATATTTCACAATATAAGAACATTTGGTCCTCACAAGTATAGTCAAAACAAGTACACACACACACACACACACACACACACACATACACACACACTGCTTGAGGGACTCCAGCAGTCACAGAGAATGAGGGAAAAAAGACTTCAGGATTCGTGAGTGTCAGAATGAAGCCTATAGGGACATGAGCCCCACAGAGCTTTTTTATTAGGCACTGTTCATTTAAAGTTCACTGTGTATTAGTGTGTACTTGCATTTAGATCTGTGTTTGCCTGCAAGTCCAAGGTCAAGTTTAGCCTGATCACTGTACTTTCACTTATTATGAGAAAGAGCCCAAACATGCACACACCTGATGCCATCTCAGCTGTTGCCCTTGCCTTCTCCAACACAAAGGACTCTCAGAATCAGCAAATGTGAAATGTCACAGAACTGTGGTAATGTTGTTTGCATGCATACGTCTTGGTGATACTGAAGTAACACTAACAATATTCCTTACGGTTGCATCACACAAACAGGTGTCCACACTCATCAGCAACAGAACACCTGGGTTCATATCGCTTTAGGGAAAAATGGAGGACAATCTTTAGTTTTTTCTCAGAGCTTGCCACACTCAGTGTGCCAGCCGTCACTCAGAAAATTATCTATGGAAGTATATTATAGGCACATACAAGTTCAATTACATATAATTATATTTGCTCAGGCTGGCAAACAATCAAATATAATAGATGTGTGTGTGTTCTTGTATTCCTTACATTGTGGGGACCAAATGTCCCCACAACGTAAGTAAAACCAGTAAATCTTGCCTTTTGTTGGTCCCCATAAGGAAACAAGCTTATAAATCATACAGAATTATCTTTTTTGAAAATCTAAAATAGCAGAACATTTTCTGTGATGGGTAGGTTTAGGGGTAGGGGGACAGAATATACAGTTTGTACAGTATAAAAACCATTACGCTTATAGAAAGTCCCCATGTGTGTTTGTGTGTGTGTGTGTGTGTGTATGTGTGTGATCTGGCAAATAAAAAAAATATGGTTTATGAGGACACAAATGTATAAAATGACATGTGTATTACAACGTTAAAGGTGATTGTAAACCAAATGGCTTAAAAACATACTGAACAGAGTTTACTTAAATGACAAAAATTCAGAAAGTTTTCTGTGAGGGTATAGGTTTAGGGGTAGGGGTAGTGTAGGGGGATAGAATGTACAGTAGAAGATACAGTTTGTACAGAATAAAATCATTATGCCTATGGACAGTCCCCTATTTTAGTAAGAAATTAATACTTCTATTTAGCAAGGATGCGTTAAATTTATCAAAAGTGACTATAAATACATTCATATTGTTATAAAAGATTTCTATTTCAAATAACTGCCTAATTCTGTCATGAATCTCTAGATGGTGCAGGCTGATGGATCCTTAACGCAAGTTGGTGATATTTACAGCGTTAAATACTTGGCACAAGTTGAATGGTTAATGTCACATCTGCAGCCAATAAGCTTGCTTGCTCTTCATTTAAATGGCTGGTTACCATTTACTATAACACTTAGCAGCGTGCTTTCAGAGTTCTTCTAAAACCCTCCACCATCCCCAGCTCCACCTGTATAGATCTGCTATGGGTAATTGATACATGCTATTTGTGCAGCAGAAGCATATACTCACAGCAGCGTATCGAGCATAGCTGCATTTTTAGTATGTCTTTAATTGTGCTTTTGCTGGATTTGTATTCATGTAATGCTCATTATTGATATTAATTTCAGGGTTGCTGTATTCTGGTAGAGCAGGGATTGCACAAATAAAAAAATACATTGAATGCACTGTAGGTTGCTTTGAATAGAAGTACCTATAAACTGGTATTTTAATAAATAGAAATAGCACATATATTCACTATCACTTCAAGCACTTGTAGTATATAATACGTAAATTATGTTACGTAACACCCTTTTACTATGCTGCAATGCCGCCTCAGGTTCAGCAGTAATACTTGAATGTGTGGTGGCATGGTGCCACTCGTCACTCCTAATTTCTCTGCCTGGAAAGAGGCTAGATGTGGCATGACTGGCATCTGGAGTAAAGCACTGCACAATAGCACAGACACAAGCCTCGGGAATCCACACGCATGATGGAGCGACCTGGGGAACAATCAACATCATTCTGTTTCACACCGCTGCTCGCTCGCCAAGGAATTATGGCAGTGGCCAAGACAGTCACTTAACCTGCACTGAGAGTCTGAGAGGCACAGTACAGCTCTCAGAACAATTACGACACGGCTGGATCTCTTCCTCCAGTTGTGCCAACAGTTGCCACACTGAATAAGCCTGCAGTAAAACCGGTTCAGTCCGCATCCAGCCGCAGCGCACCTAGGGGTTCTGAGAGGCTGAATGAAACATTAACAAAACAAGAGAAGGAAAATCCATGTAATGTAGTTTGGTTCTTTCCATGGTGTTTAAAGGGATAGTTCACCCAAAAATGAAATTCTGTCATCATTTACTCACCCTCAAGTTGTTCCAAACCTATAAGGGGGGATTATTTCACTTCAAAATGAAAATTATCCCAAGCTTTACTCACCCTCAAGCCATCCTAGGTGTATTTGAGCTTCTTCTTTCAGATGAACATAATCAGAGTTATGTTAATAAATATCCTGACACATGTAAGCTTTATAATGGCAGTAAATGGGACCAACGAGTTTAAAGCTCAAGAAAGTGCATCCATCAAAAGCAAAGCATACTCCACACGGCTCCGGGGGATTAATAAAGGCCTTCCGAAGTGAAGCGATGCATTTGTGTAAGTTATAAAGTAAAATATCTAGCTTCCACCAGACCGCCTTTTGTATTCAACATGCAAAGAACTTGTAATGCTTCTCGCAGTTCAAAAACCTTACTCTACGTCCTACACCTTCTGTATTCAACTTACGAAAAAAGCTTAACTGATGCGACGTCAGTTACACTTCCTTCCTAAGTTGAATACGGAAAGTGGTATGGGGAAAGATATTTTACTTTATAACTTTTCTTACACCTTTCGCTTCAGAAGGCCTTTATTACACCCCCCGTTCACTGCCATTACAAGGATATTTATTAATATAACTCCGATTGTGTTCATCAGAAAGAAGAATGTCAAATACACCTAGGATGGCTTGAGGGTGAGTATAGCTTGGGGTAATTTTCATTTTAAAGTGAACTAATCCTTTAACTGTTCGGTTTCTGATATTTTTCAAAATATCTTTTTTTTTTAGCAGAAGAACAAAATTCAAACAGGTTTGGAACAACTTGACGGTGAGTAAATGATGACAGAATTTTAATTTTTGGGTGAACTATCCCTTGAAGTGGTGGGTCACGTTCATGCTAAAATGTCTATGCAAATCAAATCATAACCATATGGCAACATAAATATACTTTTTGTTGCATAGTTGTACTTGGAGCCAAATATTGTATTTGTGATAACGCAATGAAACACGCCAGATTTTGTGGACATAACTTTTGGTCAGGCTGTCAGACGAAGAAATTATGAACAAATGCAAAAACAAGAGACGACCAATTAAATGTTAAAAACCGATTATGTATGCTTTTTCCTGTAACCTGTTTTTTTTTTGTGTAGAAAATAGTACCAAATAATTTTGTCAGATAAATACCTTAAACAAGTTTAGTGTATTGTTCTTCCCTCATATTTAAAATATTTTAAAAAGATAATATATTTTCCTCATATTTTGATGGCTTAATCGAACTTGTAGGGTCATTAAAAGTTTGTTCTTAAGCTTTTTTCATATGTTTTATGGGGACATACAATTTTTAAAGTTGTCCCCTATCCCCTAAACCCAACCCATCACAGAAAACTGCATGCATTTTTACATTTTCATAAAACATTAGTATGAATATAAGCTGTTTTGTCCCCAAAAGAACAATGATTTTGGATATTGTCATCTTTTTGGGGGACATTTTGTCCCTATAACGTATGGTTTACCTGAACCACACACACACACACACACACAGAGAGAGAGAGAGAGAGAGAGAGAGAGAGGTATGGAATGGCATGAGTAGTAATGAGTATGAGTAAATGATGACAAATTTGATTTTGGAGGGAACTATTCTTTCATTTTTTTTTTTTTTGAATATGAACTGGGAATTTATGACTAGCTACTTTGTTATCACCAGCAAAACCACTTAAAAAAAAATCAAAAAGTCTGTAAATTATTGTATAAACTTTTGGAGAATTGAGATGGAACCATTTTATAGGACTGAATATAAACCTTTGGTGTAGAGCTGCAGTATTGAACCCCCAGGCTGTCTCTGAATGAGTACTTCCTCTTTTGAATTTCAGATTTTTTTTTTTTTTTTGACAACCATCTATATATAAATGGAGATGGTGCAACCTTCAATGTTCGCTTTGGTTTCAGCTCCATTTTCATACCAGACCAGACTGCTAAACCAATCATCATGCTCATACCAAAACACAAAGGAAGCGAAATACGCTTAAATAGGCCTATAAAAGACAAAACGTGAGATTCTGGAATTGTTCTGTGTAAATGCATTATCCCTCCTCTTATTCTGCACCACTAATCTGGCGGAAATAATCAGGATTAAAATTTGCATTCCGGGGGTGAAATGAGCACAAATGAGAGAAACCAAATAATAAGCAGACGCACAGACACAATTAATGTAGCTGCCGCAACGATTTGCTCTTCTTTGTTATCAGACGTCGTAAAAATGAACGAATGCAACTGACTGTTGTTGTTCATGCGCATGTTTACACAACACGCGCTGTCTATCATGATGCAGCATCACTGGAGAGACGACGCGCACGCGCTCGCCGATGACATTTGAACAATTGTAAATGTCAGACAGGTGAGACACAGTCATCCTGAGCTGGAGTTACCTTCGCCCGCACCGTTATCAGTGGTCAGCAGACCATTTCGGAGGGCGTCCGGAACATTTGAATCCATGACAACACGGTTAGCAAATAGGTTGCTTAGCAACTAATCCAATGAGCGCAGAGCGGCCTATCAGTAGTGACAGCGCTAGCCAATTAACAGATACTTCCTCTGAAGATGCTTTCCTACATGGCATTTGCTCTCTGATCTGCTACAACCAAGCAGTGCTGATGTAAAATATGTCTGAATGGCATTAGAGGACAAAAACAAAAAAGAATTTTGTTGAATAGTGTAGGCATAGCTTGCATTTTCTGGATTCAGTGAATAGATAGCAACTGAATTAATTATTATTTATTAATTATGGGGCCTGTGTGCCAGGTGAGATGTATTGATTGACATGTTAACATTGTTAAGCCATTATTAGAACAACAAATTACAGAGAACTGCCAGGAATAATAAATGGACTTTCAATTCAGATTATATTTAATTGTCGGATATATATGGTCTATTGACGTTAAGGAAATATGTATGTAGGATCTGATTTTATTGTGATGTGATTGTAACTTTAGACTCATTACTGTATAAAGTTGGTCCCTCTGGTTTCAGGGGGAAATTAGAAGTGCACTCTTCAAAATGATCAATAGAGGGCCCCCTTTCATTACAGTATTTACAGTATAGTATATGACCAAAACATACACAGCTTTCATAAAGAATTGTTTCTTTTCATGCAAATGATGTGGATCAGATGGATTATTACATGTAAACACTGAAGAATTATAGGGTTCTTAAAAAAAATAATAACTTACAATACTCCTCTAAAGGTCAGTAAGAATTTTTGTTAGAAATGGATACTTTAATTCAACAAGGATGCATTAAATTGATCAAAAGTGACAGTAAAGACATTTATAAAGTTACAAAAGACTTCCGTTTCAAATGCTTTTGTATCATGTTTTGTGCAAAATATTAAGCAGCATAAATGTTTCTCACGCACTAAAATCAGCATTTTGGAATTTTATGGCGGCTGAAATTATGCAGCTTTGGCAGCGCAAGAATAAATTACATTTTAAATGTATTATTATATTAAAATAGAAAAGAGTTATTTTAAATACTAATAATATTTCACAATATTACCATTTTTTGATCAAATACAGTAAATGAGCATAAGAGGCTTCTTTCAGAAAGACCACTTATACTGAATGTTGTTTGATTATATACATACAATTATATAATGACAGTCTCTTTGATAGTTATAATAGCATGTGTTATTTGCTATCTAACATGTAACCAAGATCTGAATGTGATGTTTATGTAAATGAATTGTAGGTAATTAACATTTTGATGAGTTGGGTGAGGCTGAGAATTGTGGGAGCGAAGGGATGCGGGGACGTGATTGTTAATGAGAGACCGCTGTGCACCACACCGGCCTTGCTCCGCTTCCACGGCTCTTGGCCCCGCCCTACTTGTCACAAAACTTTTAAGTTCTACTAACTTAAAAAGTTAGTTTCCTGAAATGTTTTGAGTGTACTGAACTTATTGAGTTTTACAGTTCACTCAAGTGTATTCACCTACAAAACTGAAACATGGTCTAAATAGAAAGAGTGTGACTGTTTCAGCCTGTGGACAAAATTGCATTACACAAATATGCTGCAGAAAATTAAAGGAACAAATTCAACTAAACTCTGCTGTGCTAGAACTATGACGTGCTGCTTAAACTCTGCTAGATGCCAAACTAGGATGTATTTGAAAAGTGAATACAATATAATTGTGCAACAATAAAATATGACAAGGCTAAACAAATCCATGTTGGGTTTGACTTTGAAATGAAAATCCATGATGAATATAATCTTCATTGGATATAAACTTGTCAAGATTCACTGGAATTTGTAAATATGGACTTTTCTCTTTAGTTTTGCACAACTCAAAATAACATGTAGAGCAAATTAAGATAACTTATTATTCTGGAAGTCACATTCCTTCCCTTTTCTGCTATGAAGGAAGATGGCTGTCCAAAAGGGCACACTGTTTTTATCCAATTAAAATCTGGGAAAGACTCCAGACATACTTGCACCACCATCAGTGCTTTTGGTAAATATTCTGTTTCCATTTTTTTTTTTTCCATTTACAAAAACTTTACTTTTTTTCTTTCCTTTGCCAAAAACACACCCTAAAAAGAAAGGATGAGACATGTTAAATGTTAAAATAAATAAATAAAATATATATAGATTGAACTTTATTTTTTTCCTTTTACTTGTCTTTTTGTCATTCAAAATATCACTTTTGTAAAATCAAAAAAATGCAACAGAAACGCTAAAACTTCAAGACAAAATTTATCATTCAAACTACCATTAAAGAGTATTTACACAACAGAATAGATTCTATTTAAGTGTGATGATCATCACTTCATATTAATATACAGACTTATTAGTTAAAAAAAAAGAGGTAGGGTCAACAGATTCATTTCAGATGTCTGGAACAAATCAGAAACGAGTCATTTCCATGATTGAACACTAAGATGATGACACAATAATCAGTGTAGACACTGTAATTAAACCCACTGCACATCTCATTCTGCATCAGCATATAGATGTCAAACATGACGGAAGCTTGACAGCAAAAAACATAAGGCAACAGCAAAAAAAAAAATAATAAACAATCACTTAACATCATTCGTATGTGAGTCACATAGACGAAAGCATAGGGAAGGATGAGCATGACGGACAATATTAAAGGGATAGTTCACGCAAAATTGAAAATTCTGTCATCAGTTTCTCACCCTCAAGTTGTTCCAAACCAGTATGAATTTCTTTCTTCTGCTGAACACAAAAGGAGATATTTTGTAGAATGTGAGTAACCAAACACTTGATGGGCCTTCCATAGTACAGGGGATCAATGTGGAGCACCAACTTTTTATTTTACTCACATTCTTCAAAATATATTAAGTGGAAAAAAAGAACTTCATACAGGTTTGGAACAGCTTGAGAGTGAGTAAATGGTGAATGGGGGGGGGGGGGGGAGAAGACAAAGCAAGAAAGAGGGACCGGCATTGAGGTCCGAGTGTTTTTTAAGGCACCATAAGCAGCTGTATGGAGACAGAACATTGGGAAGTGTCCTCATGATGTAGTCCGTGCATCTAAAACCAACTCCACATAAATCACTCAAAGTATTAGAAAGAAAACTTTTCTATGCAGCATTTACACCATTAAGGGAGTAATCATAACATCAGGATCAATTTACCATCATTTAAAACTGCAGAGAAGACATTAGTCCATCTCTAAACAAAAATATTATTCTGAAAGGTCAGGAAGCAACTATAAGAGAGTTATGTAACAGCAAGAAGACAAAGCGGGTGGGTAATTTTCAAGTCTGTATCTATATGTTGAACACAACATGGGAATAGCTTAAAATATATATATTTTTTAAAGTAAAAAAATGTGTCATTGCTATCTAGGCATTATGGGCATCTACAAAAAAAATAGTTAAAAGAACACCCAAAATCCTTCAAAAGTTAAACAGATAGTGATTTTTAAATCTAATTTTTGCATTTTCAGTGTACATCACATCAGAAACCAGAACCATGTGCAGAAGTGCTGGTACAGAAGCCCAGATACGCTCATTAGATCACCTCAAATGAAATTTCCTTCATTTATCAATGTACTGCCAGGCGATGCTTTAACAACATTACAATCAAACGAATGTAGGCCCTGCCATCAGTATACTACTGAAACGTATTCATGCTAAAGCACCAACAAAGACATTTGGCACCTCAAAGAGTGGTGAAAATAAAGGAGGAATTAATAAAAAAAAAAAAATGTGGCAACCAAATCCAAAATTTAGGGGTTGCCTCAAAAGTCTAAAAGTTGGATGTGATATGCAATTGTAAAGTGTATAGTGTTGTGCTATACTCGAATACGTCAGTGGTTGGTCTGTGAGCGGCAGTGTTGAGAACAGCGAGCATACGGTGTATATTAATGCACGCCATTCATTATGTGCTTCTGTTGGATGTCCAGAGGCGTGCCGTCTTCTTCTTTGTTGTGTTGGGAAGGGCTCATGTCGTCCTCCCAAAGCTGAGCAGCTTTACGGATCTCATCCAGAGTGTACTCCTGCAGGATGGACCCATTTTCAAACACAGTCACCAACATGTCCTGCAAAAGAAGACCATATTAATAAGGATCACCAAATTAGGGAAATATCACAATTTATGACATTCCCTGGCATTAACTTCCTACATACATTCATAGATAACCATTCAAAAGTTGGGGGTCAGTAAGTATTTGTTTTGTTTTTTTAAAGAAATTATTATTTTAATTTAGATAGGCCATGTTAAATTTATAAAAAGTGATCAAGACATGTGAAGACGTATTGTTACAAAAAAAAACTATTTCAAATATATTCTGTTCTTTTGAAAGTTTTAAATGCAATAAATAAATAAATAAAATAAAATTATGGTTTCCACAAAAACATTAAGCACTGTTTTGATAATGTATTATGCGCAAACAAATCAGCATACTAGAATGATTTCTGAAGGATCATGTGACACTGAAGACTGGAATAATGATGCTGAAAATGCAGCTTTGCCATCACAGGAATAAATCAAATTAAAAATAGAAAATTATTTTGAATTGTAATATTACACAGTGTTTTTACTATATTTTTGAACAAATAAATTCAGCATTTCCATAGAAGTAAATGCAATTTTCTACATAAACTATCTGTCCACAGTTTACCAAAGCAATCATATCTAAATCATCATATGTTTAGGAATGCAAAAAAATTGCACAATCTGTTTATACGAAACATATTTTTGTGAAACATCAAATAATTAATGGGTTATGAGCCAGATATTGCGAAAAGCAGGAAGTTATTAGTTATTAAAGTTTTAAATATGGATTTTTTTTTTTTTTTTACAAAAACCCATTATCTTCACTTCAGAAGGCCTTTATTAACCCCCTGGAGCCGTAGTTTTTTATGATGGATGGATGCATATTTTGGGGCTTCAAAACACCCCCCCATTCACTATAATTATAAAGCTTGGAAGAGCCAGGATATTTTTAAATAGATCTCCAATTGTAGGATGATGAACTATCCCTTTAAGGTAACAATTGGAGGTTGCCACTGTTTACAGTGTATACAGCTAAACTAACCTCCTCTGGTTTGCCCGCTCCTCTTTCCACTGTCTCAATGAAGCCATCGGAGTTTCTCCTCAGAGAGAGACGGCCACGCTTGGATCCTTTAGATGGGTCCGTCACTGGCTGCTTACAGACGTCCATCTATGCAAAAACAAATAACATGATAGTAAAAGAAAACAAATAACAATAAAACTCAAATTTATTTTGTGACAGGATGTTTTGAAAGTGAACCGAAAAAAACTCACGCCTTTGCCATTGGTCTCCACATAGCTGCACTTGAAAGCGCAGTTTAGCGTGTCTCTGTTGATTTTCTGCAGGAGCGCGCTTCCGCAACCGAAAAACACATTTTCAGCACTCCAACCCTCATCGGTCAGTTTCTCCAGAATCTGAGCAAGCCAAAATAAACAGTATTGCTAATCAGAGAATAATCACTGATTTACCACTGTGTAATCAGTAATCTAACAGTCATAAATGTTTGATAAGCATTTAGGGCCAGTATCACATTTTCCCTGAACTCACTATTCCACACACTTAATATACAACAGCACATGTGATAATGTTAATATGTCATGACTTGATAGTCATATGAGCACATCTAGAATGAGGTTCAAATGGCAGAAATTGCATTTCTCTAATTTAATACATTACTCATTTCATTTAATTACGCATCATCAATTTCATTAGCATTTAATTTGCATAAGATTTTGCATAACTATTTGTGTGTTAATTGAAAACTGAACATGAATTTCGAAACAACAAGTGAATATATGATTTGTAATTTTGTTTTAAGCAAAAGGACTTTTGTATAAAACCTGAATATACCCCAGTATGATTTGAAAAGACAGCATCTTGTGATTCAATGAAAGTAAAAACATCTGACCATCTGTATGAAGGAGCTCACATGATCAATGCCAGAAATTTGATTATTTCATTAGGGACTTAAGGAATATTTAATATTCTGCACTATTTTTATTTATTTTATATGATAAGGGTTTTCTGTTAAATCATCAAAATGATAAGACTTTGTTTATTTCTAGTTCCAGTTTTAAATTTCTTCTGGTTTTAAATGCTAGATTTCAGACTTTTGGACACCACTGTAAATTACCCCGGTACATGCACTATAATTCAAATGTTTAGCGTTTGCCTTTTTGAAAGAATTTCTTACGCTGCACAAGACTGCATTTATTTAATCAAAAATACAGTAAATACTGCAATACTATCAATTATTTTTACAATTTGCAATAATTTTGTTCTATTTTAAAATATTTTTAAAAATGTAACTTATTCCTGTGATGGCAAAGCTGAATTTTCAGCATCATTACTCCAGTCTTCAGTGTCACATGATCCTTCAGAAATCATTCTAATATGCTGATTTAGTTCAATGTTGAAAACAGTTGTGCTGCTTAATATTTTAGTTTATTTTCTTCCATAAATAGAACGTTTAAAACGTCTAAAAAAATAAAACGTCTTTACTGTCACTTTTGAGCAATTTAATGAATGAATAAAAGTAAAAAAAACAAAAAACATTTATCCAAACTTTTGACTGGTAGTGTATATTTTTTCTCTCTTGGTCTATGTTTTATTTTACCTCATTAATCGAGTTCAGATCAATTCCATCCCCCTGGATAATGCGCAGGTATGACGGGAGCACCTTGTAACCAATTGAGTTCAGAGAACATCCGAAACACTCCTCCAAAATCTTTATCACCTAAAAGCAAGACAGAAGACAAAAATTAGAATGGAAGAATTCAAGGATGCAGCTAATCAGTTTAAACTCAAGCAACAAATTAATCTGAAAGCAATGCCATGCCACAGTCTATGAAAATACAATCTTAGGGCATTGTTTTCATACAGGTGTCAAAGCCCCATCAGTCACAGTGCAGCACAGTGCTAGAAAAAGCTTCTAGCAAAGCTGTTTGAGTCTTTAGTTCACTAAAATAAAGTTCAATCACTGAAAGAGCTGCCTCAAGGTCTGTAGCGAACACTTCTAACACACTTGGATCATGATACACACACCTCGATGAGGGTCTCGGCGGGGTCCCCGGAGTCTGGGCGAATAATGAGAACAGAATCCTCACTCCTCTCCATCACTCTCTCTTTCAGCTTGTCCCCCCAGATATGCTTACAAGCCTTAAAAATGTCATAACTGTCGCTAACCACAGCTACAGGCCCAGAGGGAAACTGGTCCAGCAGGCACTCGAACGCATCCTTCTCTCGGCTCCTACCCCAGGAGATGATGGTACTACGGAGACAGGAAAAACGAAGTGTGACAAACGATTTGAAACACTAATAAGTGAAGTGCTTTATTTAGTTTGAAAGTGCACAAGGCTACAACGGGTTTCACTTTACTAAAGAATTAGAAAGAATCATTTGCAGCAAATGAGTCATTCGTGTCTAATGATCCTTAGCCATAGAGCTATAAAAATCTCGAGTGATTCACGGAATCTTCCAGTTGACTGATAAACGGAATGTTGTGACGGTTGAAAAACTTAAATTTGAACTTGGAATGACGTCACAGAAGAAGTCGTGTGATTTGAAATGTGAGAGCTATCCTGGGAAATGCAATCAACAACACAGACAAAAGGCGCTACAGCTGTGAGATGGATGAACGCGTAACTACTAATAGAACAAATTAGAATCAACGGAACAAATGCAAATTAACACGCAGGTGTTGAACGTCAGCTTTGAATTTCAAGATGTTGGCTGTTTAAAACAGAAGGCAGCTGTCTAACTGACTCGCTGCCCAGTCTTAAAGGGATTGATCAGCCAAAAAAAAAAAAAAAAGGAAAATTCTGTTGTAATCATTTAATTTTCTTTCTTCTGTAGAACACAGTTCTGAAGACTGGTCAAAATTTTCTGTGCAATCACAATGAATAGAAGCTTCAAAAAAAGACAAAAAAGTATCATAAAAGTGGTTCATACAACTTGTTCGCTATATTCCAAGTCTTCTGAAGTCTCGTTATAGTTTTGTGTGATAGATTTGTGAATGAATCATAATATTGAGTCAGGTCTTTTCACTGAGTCAGTTTAAATAGTTCACCATTACATTAACTTGTTCATGAATCCGTTTGGATGGATGGGAGCATTTACAGAAAGTCATAATGTCTATAGTGCCTTTGTGCTTTAACAAGTTTTAGTTAATGCTGGGCAAAATTATGATTTATAACAATGATATAAGCGATCATCCAGATTTAGATCTAATTATATTGTATTTATAGTGTTGTCTAGCAGGCTTTGCTTTATGCATTTCCCTGGCATCAAAATCAGGTACATATAAATGTCAGGAAACCCAATTCCTGGCCACATGTCAATATCCATTGACCACTGGTTACTTGGTAAGTTGTAAGGATCACAGTCGAGTTCAACTGCCTTTAATTTAGGAAGATAATTGTTTGTTTTACTCTCGTTTTCACAGTTTCACCTAGCAAATCCAGTCATGTTGCAGGATGCTTTGCCATTCAGTCCAGCTGATGGGATGTGTTCTAGCAGGAAAGTAACATCATGCATAGCACCTCTATACTTGTCGTATGGAGTTCCTCTCATTCTTTGAAGTTTTATCAGGGATGAAAGAAATGAACTAATATAAAGGTAAGTAAATGCTTCTAAATAAATATTAAATTGTTAACCAATTTTTTAATTTTGAATTTAATTTTCCTTTTAATGAATTAAATGAAAACTGGTTTCAGACATTCAGGCATTTAAAGGCATCATTAAATTATGGCCAACAATCTTGAACAAGTGTCATTTTAGTATTTAGTATAATACCATTATTGTATTTATTAATATTCTGAACTAGTTTTTAAATTTTCAGTTTTCATTTTAATTCAAGTTTTTGTAATTTTGTTATGGGCATTTGCCATTTTTTATGGCAATTTTTATATTTTCAGTTTATTATTATATATTATTTTATTTCAGCTTTATAATGACTTCAATACTTGTGTCTTAGTAGAAAACTGAATCATGTTAAAAATCATCATAAAGTTTACTCCTTTCAGCTGCTCAGGTTTTAGGCAGGATGTTACACAAATAAATCCGTTTCATATTATAATCAATATCAATCAATTATAATCCGTTGTCAATAAAAACATTCATTAACAAAATAAGCTAACTTTATTTTAAGGTGACATAGTTACACGTAACTAAATGTACTAACTATAGTGATGACAGTAAATGTTGCATAATTACAAGTAACTAACCCTATACCAAACCCTAACTAGTTAATTAATATTACTCCATACTTATTTGAGTAAGTACAACATAACTACGTCCCCATAAAATAAAGTGTAACCCAAAATAATAGTCCAGTAAGTACATAATGTGCATTACCTGTGCTCCGCAGCAGGGATGGAGAACCCGGCCATAGGACACCCATAGTATTGTTGTGCCATCAGTAGACCAGCCACTGTGTCTGTGCTGGAGAAATTCACCAGATGAGCAGCCCCACCAAGTGCTGCCGACTAGTTCAGTAAAGAGAGAAAGAACACAACAGAAATAAGTCACTGAACTGGTTTGATGCCAAACCCATAATCCCTGAAGTCTTTATTGCACAATTATGTACTCATCTTTCCAGTGAAATCCAAAATATAAATGTTGTGACAATGCCAGGCAATTCACATGATTTTGATCCTGTTTTTGTAACCGAATTATAGACAGTGACTTTTCAGAAGCAAATCATAAGAGAGACATTGACCTTTGAAGTCAATTGTGCAATTGTGTGAAGACATTTTCTATATTCCCCTGATTTAACGCTCAGGTTATTGACTCTGTCTCAGCTCATTCATCGCAGGGTCACAGTAATCAGGGGGGATTTGCCCTTTAGTGATAGTCAAGGGAAGGTTGTTGCTCTGAAAAATGAACACGTTTGATCTCAAGCAAAATGTTTTAGCCCCCTGCTAAGAGCATCAATATTTCTTGCTCTAGTACACGGTATATATTTATATGGGAATTTGAGGAGTCTATTTAATTTTTTTTTAATTTAAGAACTGATGAAATCTGGACTTTATATTAACCCAGGGAAATTCGATTCGCAGGAAGGCTTCAGTCTGCAGCTCTGATTGTAGCAAGGACCTAGGGACTTTTTCATGTATTTGGCAATGCATCATTATACATATATATATATATATATATACACACACATATACATATATATATACACACACACACACACAATTTTTTAACAGTTTTAGTTAATAATAACAAATAATAACACTGACCCCTACACTTGAAAGTTATATGGAGTACTTATGGTACTTGTTTAGCACATTTTGCTAAACTTATTTTCGGTTTTCCAATTAGGAAAGAAAGTCATACGGGTTTAGAAGGATTTGAGGGCGAGTATATGATGACAGAACTTTCACTGTGGGTGAACTGCTCCCTTAAAAGCATCAAAATCACCGCTTGTTCCCTGATCAGAAAAGAGTGATGGAGAGTGAGAAGGAACCCTGAGTATCAGAGGCATTAAACTCTGCTTGGCATCATTAATCTCCTCTCGAAGCCGTCATTAATCCAGTCAGCCGCAACCTAGAAAATACACTATCAATATCCCACTGTCCCTAATGAAGACTCGATAGTTTTGCACAGCATGGTTCAGTCTGTTTTCAGCTGCTGAGGGATAAACGCTTCAGGCTTTCTTAGATCCCACACTGATGTTCTTTCTCTTCTAATTCATCCTGTTCCTTCTTTCTTTCTTGAAATTGTTTTTGCATTTACTTTCCCTACAAAGCCTTATATGCTTGAGCGTGACATGGAAACATCATATTTCATATAATCGCCAGTGATCAAACAGGCTGAAACACACACAATAGCAATATTACACTAACAGTTGGCTGAGAAATATGCCATAAACCCAGATATAACATGACCCACGATTAGGACGACCAGATGTCCGTTTTTTTCATTAGAGAGTGATGTTACCCAGCAACACCTGCAATTCTATAGGACTCTACTGATCATTTGTGAGGCTCAATATAAATGGCAAGGCTTGGTAGGGAGAGAATAAAATAAAACTAATAATAAGAATAATATATAATAATAATTAGAAATTGAATATTGAATAAAATTGAAAAAATAAAGCTTTTCAGAGCAGTGCTATTATATTTGCTATGGATTGCAAATGTTGCAAGTTCAAATCTCTGTGAAACTGATTTTTTTTAACATAAGTTAAATTAAATTAAAAAAATATTTTTATTTTGTTATTTTTTATCAAATAAAATTTCTCAGTACAGTGATATTAAATTTGCTATGGGGTTACAAAGACGGCAAGTTCAAATCTTTGATTCTGAGAAACCTTGATTTTTTTTTTAACAAAGTAAAAAAAATACATTAAACCATAAAATAAAAACAACAAATCAACTAATTCAACAAATCAACTAATTTTAATTAATATACTAAATAACTTAATTTAACTTTTGTTAAAAAATAATCAGTTTTACAGAGATTTGAACTTGCATCATTTGTAATCCCATAGCAGATTTAATACCACTGCACTGAAAAGCTTTATTTTTTTTATTTTTTTTTTAATTTAGATTAATTTTTTTAGATGTATTTATATATATATTATATATATATATATATATATATATATATATATATATATATAAATACATCTAAAAAAAATTTACCAAATAAAATATTTTCAGTAAAGTTGTATTATATTTGCTATGGGGTTACAAAAGTTGCAAGTTCAAATCTGATTCTGAAAAACCTTGATTATTTTTAACAGAGTTAAAAAAAAAAAATACTTAAACCACAAAATAAAATAAATCAAATAAAAATATTTAATCAAATAAAATATTTCCAGTACAGTGGTCTTGTTATAATTGCTATGAGGTTAAAAAAGTTGCAAGTTCAAATCTCTGAGAAGTCTAAGAAGTTAGAAAAAATTAAATCATAAAAAAAACATAATATAACATTCTCTGAGAAACACAGAAATATAGTTAAATGGCAAATACATATCAGTGAATATATATTAAGAGCCAGTGTCACGAAGCTCTTGAGTTGAGTCTAGCCCCTAAGCATCACTCTATTTGTACCTTGAATAAATAACTGTTTTAAGTTAATAAAAAAATAAAATGTAAAAATCCAACCTGTGATGTTACCGTAACCTTTAATCGTATTTTCGATTTTAATAAAATAGAAAATGCACCTTTTCTAATCGGTCAGGCTGCTGGGCTTGATCTATGAAGGCTGCGTCACCATCTCCAGTTTTAGATCACGGCGCACTGGTCTCAAAAGGGCACCACAGAGGGGTTATGTCACACCTCATCAGAATCCAGTGGTCTCACTTTCATACACAGACACACAAAGGTCTCCTACACTCAGCACGCCCAGCCAGTCAGTAACGGACTCGCCGCTTATCACTAGTCACCCAACACCTGAACCTGCCACTGTGTGATACAGATGAAACCTGGCAGAGTTGACCTTCACACAACAGACGGACCGATTCAAGAGCCAAACAGTAATCTTTACTCTCACAACTCTTCAAACATCACCACCCGATGACCCAAAACCCATCAGCGTGACAACCTCACTCAAACAACAATCAAAGCTAACAATCAGGGCTCCTACCTTTGAAATCCACAGAATTCGAGAGCGGTCTGCATCGTGTGCATATCGAAAGGTCAGGTCTGATCTCTTTTTGATTAAATGGAATGGTCTCGTCTCATAATGAATCGATTTTCTGCTTTCATCGAGTAATGTCTGATTTCATTTGCCACAGAAGAGAGGGCTTCCTTAAAAAACACTGAAGAGAGAATGACCACATTCGGCTTGAGCTTTGATTTCAGGGCTAAAAAAAGAATAAAGGCAGAGATTTTAACACTAGAGGCACTTCCTGTTTGACTTTAAAGATTTCCTCAGCTTTGGAGGAGCCTTCTTTAGAGTGTGCTGTGAATGGCTACAGAAATGAGACCTTGAGGGCAAAATAATGCCATGTATTTGTTTCAATGTCATGCAATCTTGTTATTTTCTAGTTTTCTACATAGACACTTATAGTCATAAAACATAAAAGATTGTGGTTTTGAAAGTATCAATCACACAACACAACAAAAACAGACTGGTCGATTATGAAAACACAAAGATTACTATCATGCCATCACACTAAAACAAACTATTATTTCTATTATAGTTTTTATTTTTAGATTTTCAGTTTTCATTTTAATTTACATTTTAGTAATTCTGCTATGCACTTTTGTCTTTTATATATCTCTACATAGATTTAACTACATTTTATTTGAGTTTTATTTTTTAGTAATTTTAGTACTTCAAATTTAACATTAGTTTCAGTTAGTTGCATTTCAAATGTTCATTTTTAGGAGCATTTTTCATTGTTAGGTTCTTGTTAATGAATGCAGTCAACTAATGTTAACAAACGTAACTGTATTGTAAAGCATTTCCACGTTTTCAACCAATATTCACGTTTTATTTTATTTCATTGAAAATCCTTACATTTTTTTCTTTAGTTTTAGTTACTAACAATAAATCTGTCCTGAGCAGGAAGTGGAAATACTGGTTCCACACCCATCGTACCTCTTGTGAGGACACCCCTCTGTAGCCGAAGTCATGCAGCTTGAGGTCCAGCCCCTCCAGGCTCCCTGACGTGGCCTTCAGGTGCTTGGCCAGAATCTTTTTGAACTCCCTGGAGATTGTTGCCACGGTGATGGGGTACCACATTTGGACCAGCATCGTCTGTAGGGACAGAGTGTACACACAATCACATGTGCGTCAGAGAAGACCAAAGATGGCTCGTAATTGCACTCGCAATTTTTTATGGCCCTGATACCATCATGACCATTTGACTCACGACTCAATGATCTGCGGCCCCTTGAGGACATGCATGTCAGGAACTGACATAGACAGAAAATTCTGTATCCTGTTTGGATCGAACATATTTTCTCTAGTCTTTACATTAATATATAAACTGTACTCAGCCTAACAGGCAAGATCTAGGTGTACCAATCAGGTTTGATTTAAATTGTTCATGAGTAGGGTTGCGAAATTCCAGGAATTTTCAAGGCTGGTAATTTTCCATGGCGATTAACGGGAATATGTGAGAATTAACAGGAATTAATGGGAATAAACAGGGAATTTACAAAATTGCACGTTTGCCTATAAAAAGGGAACTTAAATGAAGTTGGAAAAAAAAATCTTGCAACATAATCTTGGTTAAAACAACCAGATTTAAAGCAATTTCAGATGAATTGTTACAATGGACATTCCTAAATCACATTCACACAGCACACTACTTACTGCAGGGCTATTGAGGCCACACACCCTGCACGCACTGTGCTTTCCTCTATAACATGCAAATTTGATCAAAAATACAGAAAAAAACAGTAATATTGAGAATTATTATTACAATTTACAATAATGGTTTTCTATTTTAATATACATTAAAATATCATTTATGTCTGTGATGCAAAACTGAATTTCCAGCATCATTACTACAGTCTTCAGTGTCACACGATCCTTCAGAAATCATTCTAATATGCTGATTTGATACTTGGTTATCAATGTTGTAAACAGTTTTGCTGCTTAATATTGTTAATATATATATTAAAAGTAGCAGCTCTTAAAGTGACAGCAGCCTAATAATCCTGCTGCAGTCTGTCACTAATGTTAATCAAAAAACAAAGATAAAATCACTCACTGCTCTTGAATGAATAACTTTTGTAGTTGTAATTAGGATTAGTCTATATTTACTTTATACTGCAGTGTTAGTTTTCATTTGATTATTTTATTAAATTTCGGGTGTAGGCTATTACTTAACTAAATACCACCGACCGTTAGTAAATCTCCCTAAAAAATTTATCACCGTTTATTAAATTTTTATTTTTGTTCTGTCGTTTCTTTGTTCTTATTGTATAGCTGACTTGTCTTCTGTAACTGTTTTAAGGACATTTTACTTACATTAGTTAGCCTAGAATTAGTTTTAGCTGAAATATCGATAATTGTGAATTTCATGAAATAAGCTTTGATCAGATTACCCACCAATAATTGTGTTAAATAATAGTGATTTCAATATTGACCAAAATAATCGTGATTTTGAATTTTGCCATAATCGAGCTGCCCAAGAGCTTTCAATGCCAAAGTCATGGGTTTGATTCCAAGGGAATGCATGAACTGATAAAAAGTATGGATAAAATATAGAAGTGTCAAATACATGAATAAATGAAAATATAAATATCCAAACTTCACAGGATTCATTTTGTATTAGGGAAATTAACTGTGTAAAATATTCACAGATTATAGGCATGCATCTTCAGACCTGGTGGCAAGAAATATGTGTCTACATGATGACAATAGAAGCAGCTGTTGCGCAAGTCTGCGGGGCTGCAGGCCAGGTCAGTATCTAACAACCTCATGTCCTCTCTGACCCCACAGCCTGTCCAAACCTCCCTCGGATATTCTGTCCAGAATCAGCGGCTAGGAGCATGCTGGAAATCAAAGCCTGCTGTCATCCTGAACAACAGTACGGCAGAATCATCCAATATGAAGTAAAGTGCCACACCATCAGGTTTATGGACTATGCTGACAGCGAGACATTCATGTGGGCTTTGTGCTGCTGTTAAGATTGTTGTAGCAAAACAATCATTTGCATGGAATGACGAACCTTTGAATAGCATCCTCTTCTCGCAATGTCTTTCAAGGGTGATTAAATGTTTGGTCTTTGCCCATAGATTACACTACCAATCAAAAGTTGTTGTTCTTTTTTTGAGAGAGAGAGAGAGAGAGAGAAATGTTTTTGGAAACAAAAGTCTCTTATGCTCAACAAGGCAGCATTTATTAGATCTAGAATGACTGAATGAATTTTCAGTAGCTGTTAATACATGATCCTTCAAAAAAACATTTCTCATCACTATCAATGTTGAAATTTCTTTTTGCAAAAGAACATTTTTTTTTATGTAAAAGTCTTTACTGTCACTGTTAATCAATTTAATACGTACTTGCTGAATAAAATATTTTAAAAAAAATATAATATATATATATATATATATATATATATATATATATATATATATATATATATATATATATATATATATATATAGGGAATGAGTGAATTACTTGTATACCCTTTGCATTATCTGCATTGGCTACCCTATATAAAAATGTTTTAAAAAGAAATAAAGATGAAAGAAAACAAGTAATACCTCAATATAATTGGTAAGCCAGAAGAAATCTGGATCCGTGTTCTCCACGGTGAAAAGAACGTTCCCTCTGGGAATGATCTTCCCCTCGGGAACTGCTTTGATACGGATTGGAAGGCGGCCATCATATTTCTGACAACACAATTAGGAACAGGAAGAAGGCAGGTGGTCGTTATCTATGTGTGCATTCATCTCCGGAACAAAGTAAGCAGACTTCAAAGTCATGTAATGGTGAAATATCTAAAAAGAAAATTTGACTTTGATATGAACTTCTGTTTGTACCTCTAAAACTTTTCTCCATCCCTCTTCATCGAAGACTGACTGTTTAAAGTGCATCTGATAAAAGACTTTCGCCTGCTGAATCTTTTCCTCCGTGATAACTGGACCTGGAAAAATATGCGAGTTCAGAAAAAACAGAATCGTTTGTCATTTTTATATAAAGCATAAAATGTTCAATATATAATCGCTATCAAGTGACACTGTATATGTAGTTAATTGCAAAGTTTACAATGGCCATGACTGAAAATGCAATAAAGTACAATGAAATTAAACTTAATACAACTTAAATGAAATATTCATTGTTCAAAGAGTGTGTACAAAGTGTGCCCTGAAAAGAAAAAAATGAAATGAGTAGGGACAAAAAAATAAATAAAACACTGCCGTTCACACATTCTGTTCATGGTTGTAGTTTGAAACACACACCACAAAATAATCACTTTCTGGCTTGAAATACTGAAAGCTTTTGGAATTAGCCTTATGTAACTGTAATGTTTGTTTGAGGACATCGTAATCGACTTATTTTTACTTACTCTAACAGGGCTGGCCTGTGTTTATGGCCACTTTTATATCAAAAAATAAATGGGTAAAAGCATCAAAATGGCCAAAAAATACACTTCTGTTGAATGTAAAAAGTGCCCCTATTATGCTTTTTCAAATATTACCTATCATGTATAGTGTGTAATAGAGCTATTTGTGAATGTAAAAAGTCTACAAATTTTTAAAAATGAAAGTTCAAGACAAATTATTGTCTGCTAAAAAAGAAAGATTAGATATTGAAACTGCCGAAATGAGTCTTAAGCAATTCCAGTCTCACTTCCTGTTACATATCTATGTAACAAATTTGCACAACAGGAGTACTACTCGCGCAAGAATTGATCCGTTAAAATCGACGCGATCATTACTGTCACTGTGCATCAAGCGTTGAGCAAGCCTCATGAGTTGAAATGCAGATATGGTAATAAGCTTTGTTTCAGATAAGATAATAAAAATGCAGATAAGGTCATTTGTGTTCCACAAAAGAAAGAAAGCCATGCAGTTTTGTAATGACATGAGGGTGAAGGCATGGTTCACAATTTTCATTTTGAGTCAAGTTATCCCTCTTAATCATACATTTATAAACACTTGCAGCTTGTTTTGACTGTCCTTTATAACCGTCCTTGAATGTGAGCTATTAGCTCTTTTGGGCTATGTTTTTCATTACCCAATCAGGTTAGTGACATTAGGTGAAAAAAACACTTTGTCCGTGCCAGTACATGAACAAACAAAAAACAAACAGTATGTACAAGTGAGCCAATTATATGTTGTGATCACTGCAGGAGTTACGCAATGATTAAATTACCTGCTAGGTATTTCTTCAGGAGATACTGGAGGCCAAAAAACACCACCTCACTGAACTGCGCCCCCTTTTTGCGTCGACACTCGAAATAGGAGTACACCTTATTGACGTTGGGTGGGTATTGCTTGTAGTGGGTAATCTGAAACAAAAGAGAGGAGCTTTGAGTATTACAATTGTTTACACACTCACAAATTTACTCACTTCGATACCTTTCAAAAGCTTTGGGTTGGTAAGATTTTTGAAATGTTTTTGAAAGAAGTCGTTTATGCTCATCAAGGATGAATTTATTTGATTAAAAATACAGTAAAATAGGAATATTGTAAAATATTATTAATTTAAAAGAACTGTTCTCTATTTTAATATATTTAAAAATGTAATTTATTCCAATGATGGAATCAAAGCTGAATTTCCAGCATCATTACTCCAGTCTTCAGTGTCACATGATCCTTCAGAAATCATTCTAATATGCTGATTTGCTGCTCAAGAAACATTTATTATTATTATTGAAAGTTTAATATTTTTCTGGAACCTGTAATATATTTATTTCAGGATTCTTTGATGAATAGAAAGTTTATTTGAAATAGAAACCTTTTATAACACTATAAACTGTCACTATTGAATAATTTAATGACTCCTTGCTGAATAAAAATACAGTTTCTTTAAAACAAAAAATGAGCCCAGACCTTTGAGGGGTAGTGTGATTCACTATTACACTGATAACTACAGGCCTATTCCATCTGAAAAGCACATCTGCATCACTTCCACAGTCTTGTGAATCTGTTAACTTCAAGCTGTGCACACGGCTCTCTCTCTGCTTTTCATCAAAGTCTTGTTTGTTTGTTGACACTGATACTGTCAAGCTACAGCTGGGGTGGGTTGAAACAGTGTCTTGTTTTATAGCAAAAACCTGACATTATATCCAAGATGCAAATTTAATATTTTAAAAGCTGCTGGCCTTCAGTGACCAGCGGCATAACATGCATAAAAACACGTGAATTTCTTGATCCCAATAATGGAAGGCCTAGTTTTGTGTCCCGTCTCCTTCAAAACAAAACAAGTTGAGTATATATTTCTATCTGCTACTGAAGAGACAAATAAAGGTTCTATAAGTTTAGTTGGCCAAAGTTACCAATTCATCAGATCAACCCTTAGAATTTCCATGTGATTTGTGAGGAATTGAAAGACAATCTTTGTCCACATCAGCAGGCCAAGACGGAATCTGCTGATTTTTGCAAATTCTATGCTGCCTTATTGGCAAAAACTTTCTCAAAAGACATTTGTTAAATGTGTAAAATTAAACTGCACTGCACAATATGCTTATTAAATGAGGCTGAAACAATTTATGAATGCTAGGCGTGTTCCACTTCTGAGGAAATCTGCTTAGCTTTCAAGTGAAATTCAGAGTAGACCTGAACTTCAGCCCAAACCTGACTGGGCCTGGCTTACCAAGATTAGTCACCATTCTGATGAAGTCAGACTCTACTGTGCCAATTGAGGAATGTTGAGTGTGTGACGTAACAACAGTGCATCGCATATAGGCGGATATCAAACTCTCATTCGACAATTAATTATGCTACTATATAGTCAAAAACAAATTTACATTTTATTAATACATAATGTTGTTGGATGAGATTTCAGCACGGATCCTGATGGGATTTGCGGCTGGCAGTTATGTGAGAGGTCAAAGACTAATGTGAAGCACAAAGATTATTACTACACAGCCATTCAGCTTAGGCCAGGATGGAAAATTACAGAGGTGAAATTTCTAAATCTACAACTGCTGTGAAGACTATTAAAACTTGACTAAGGACATTTAATAATTAGCGTCACCTCCAGAGATGCTTTCAGCATTATATAATATACCAAGTATACATTTCCTTTTTATCTATACAGTACTTTTCAATATAACCTTAAATATAATCAGTATCACTTTACAATAAGGTCTTATTAGTTGATGCATTAACTAAAATGAACTAATAATTAGCAATACATTCACAGCTTACAGCATTTATTAACCTTTGATTGTGTTAGTTAATAAAGATGTTCATGTTAGTACATAGTGCATTAACTAATGTAAACAGATACGACTTTTAAAATATATCAGTAAATGATTAACATAATAATCCCCATTAGTTCATGTCAACCAATGAAACCTTATTGTGAAGTCATCTAAACAACTAATCCAATCACATGGTTACAATGTGCATTAACCCATTTAATCCCACTTGAAATATATGTGATCAAAATTTCCTTTTGAGTTTGAAGGATCTACTGAAAGTTGGTGATGAATTATAGTTATCAACCATAAAAGAAAGTGCTGAGTGTATTGCGTTTATGTCAAATTTTTGCATGGCTGTTGTAAATAGCCCCATGACCAGAGTTGTTTAATTTCACTTTATCCTTCAGTAAGTCTGGAAGGTCCAGATAAGGAACCATGCAAAATGTGTCATAATACAAAAGATACAACATTTGATATCAAATAGCATAATTAAATAGGCTACATCAAACATTTTGTAATATTTGGGTAAATTACCAATACTGTACTACATAATAAGAGTATTATATAATATAATACTCATAATAATAAGATTATGAGAGTAATGAGATGTATAGAATAAGATAGATATATAAAATAATAATATAATATGAGTATTATATTATATAATACTTCAAGCAAAATAGCGTGTTTACATTTTTAACATGGTTTTCTGAGTTTCGATTCTTATGTTGCTGCGTGCCGTGACGTCACCCGCTGTGGCCTTTGGCGAAGCTAAAGCTGCACGAGGTCATTCCGCAGAAGCCCCGCCCCCTGCGTTCCACGTTCAATGAGTGGGGCATTTAAAACGAATCTGAACTAACACCAATACCCTTCAACAAAACAGGAAGAAAACGCAATAATCACGATTTTGCCTTATCTGTATGTTATTCTGAACCATGTTTTCATTTAAACTTCATAGATTCACAAGGTCAAAGTTGTTTTTTCCCGCACATATATGTGACGGTTCCAGCACAAAGGGCCACTGTCAGAATCGGGAAAGTACTGTCATGCGCCTTTGGGTTTCTGCTATAGAACGACTCAAGCCAGGTGATTCTTACCTTATAAGAGTCCGTCGCAAGTAAAAAATTGAAATCCTGAGCTGCCATGATCGAGGACAAAGTAAAAGCGAAACGATGTCGCTTCACTCCGGTATGTATGTGGTCCGAGCCGTGTGACACCGCTCTAAATA
This sequence comes from Zacco platypus, assembly GCA_038088235.1. NCBI lineage: Eukaryota > Metazoa > Chordata > Actinopteri > Cypriniformes > Xenocyprididae > Zacco > Zacco platypus. Next base: position 13,068,703 of record CM076064.1, on the reverse strand, counting down.
GTCTTCTCTTCAGTACCTTTCAGGTTGGCCCAGAGAAAATGTAGTGAAATACGATCACCTCAGTATCTTGTTGTATATATATGTGAGAGCGCGCACGGATAGGTCGCATAGTCCAGTATCAGACACAACGGGGTGGAAAGGGGGCGGAGTCGGCTGACGTAAGAAAGCAACGCTGGCACACGTTCAGTGATGCAAAATGTGGGCGGGGTCAAAACTAGAAAGCGGAAGGCGTTCCTGTTCTCTCTGAAACTTGAAAAGCAGCTGTGTTGCCTGTTGCGTTCAAAGGCCAGAGTTTCGCTTTCTTGGAAAGGGTAATTAAACTACGGAATGGACGTGATACCTTTTAGACACGTTCAGTTTTGCTTTCGCTGCCGGAAAAAGAAAAAACTGCGCTTAAACCATTTTATCATGGTCTCTCTTTAGAGAGGATTTGGCCACTTTATAGCTGATAGATACCAAAGTTTAATAAAACGGTTAAATAAAATTATAAAAACACGCATTTTGCATTTTATGTATACATAATATTGTTTGCTGAGATTTCTACATAGATTCAGATGGGGGATGTTATGTATAAGGTCAAAGGTCAGATTTAAAGTTTATATATATAAAATGATCAAAAGACTTTTTTAAATGTATTTTTTAACGTAATCAACAATAAGTGAATACTGAACTTGCTAATCTGCATGAGGTATATATATAATTTGACTCAGGGTATGAGTCATCACAAAAGCTTTTAAAAACACCCTTTATAGGAAACAGTTTAAAGACAAAAGCGACTAACATTCAAAAGATGCAAAGCTTAGGGTCACTCAAATAAAACATTATAAAGATTTTTAATATTTTTTAATCATCTATAGTTGATTAGTTGAATATTTAAGCCAACCCAAGGACCGGAAATGGCTTTTTATTTTTGAGTTAAATTAACATTACTACAATATGAATTACAGTTGTAACTCCAGCATGCTTCCTTTTAAGCTGCTGTGTTTTTTAAATCATAAGGTGCAAACAAGTTGCCACTTTGTGGTAATTGTAGTCTTTATTTAGCAGCTACACACATAGCTTTAAAAGACATGGCTGAGTTATGTAGGCTGATATTTATAAAAATCTATATTTTAAGGACACTGGGATTGTTATTCATTAAAAACAACAACTCTAAAATCAAAAACATTTTGACTTAAAAATCTGAAGTAAAATCAAAGGTGTGATGTGAAGTTCATCACATTTTCACTATGGGCCTCTCTTAATGCACACATGTGGTCATGAGAGGGCTAAAATGTGTTTTGTAAAGTGTTTTCAACTGCTTTTTCGCACCACACTCACTGAATTGTGTCATCTGTTACATAGCGGCTACTGAACAGATGTTTAGAAGTTTCGGTTATCAAGTGCCAAGTATTGAAAATCTGTAAAAACGTTTACTTTCATTTTTCCACACACTTGCGGTTTTGAACTTTGGCACAATACCAAAAACATGTAACATAAGTATGCAAGTGTTCAAGTTCAAACAGGCAGTGACTCTCAACACATACAATAATAACAAACATAAGAAAATACAATTTACTAAATTACAAATTACTAAAGTTAAATGGACTATAATGACATTTATTACAGTGGTACAGCTTATGTTTTTATTTCCGAAAAATTATGAATAATTTAACCACTGTTTCAAAACCAGTAAAAAAAAAAAAAAAAAAACACGCGCACACACACACACACACACACACACACAATGGACAACAACGCAGCTGGATTAAGTAAAATCAGTAAAAAGGTCGTGGATTGATTTCTAAACTTCTGTACTCTAATAGTAGAAACACAAACACAAAGTTGCTTCTGTCTAATTTTAGGAACTGCCGTCGCTGTTAACGGTCAATTACATGTGGTGAATTTCGTGCGCGAGAGAAACAGCGATAGTGGCTGTCGCGGAAATCACGTCAATGACCCCCTCCCCCTCCAGCTTCAGTTCAGAACCACGGTCAGCTCTCAGCGCGTGCCGCTCTCATTGTCAGTATATTGTCAGTGCCATTCGGTACTAAATTGAAAGACTACTGGAGGAAACCAGAAAAAATCGTTTTACGACCCTCCCCGTGTTATCTTCCTTTAAACCCGTTATGGTAAACGGAGAGTTAAACGAAGAAAACACGTAAGCAGCAACAATTTAATTCGGTGGAAGACTACTGGCTGTTGGAGCAGCTTTTTCGCTCGCGCGGAGGGTAAGTGACACTTTTCCTGTCGCGTTTGGATTGTAGACTGCGTCTTCCTTACTTTTTCCTCCTCTGAAGCCAGTTACAGATGGGTTTTGTTACTAAAAAAAGACGCCACTTGATTTCTTTCTTTTGATTTCAGGGAAGCAAGAACTTACATTAAAATGTTGGACCCATCATCCAGCGAGGAGGAGGCGGATGAGGTTGTGGAAGAAGAGCGTAAAGTGGTGGCGGCGCCCAAGGCTGGTGGTCCTCGGGTGTCTCCAAGCAGGACCAGCGAAAGCTCCGGTGGGTTGCAGCCAAGCCGAAGCACCAATGCCCGTCCAACGAGCCCGTGCCCATCAGTGGCGATCGACAAGGAAAAGGATGATTTGGAAAAGATGCAAAGGGAGGAAGAGGAGCGAAAGAAGAGGCTCCAGCTTTACGTCTTTGTGATGCGCTGTATTGCCTATCCGTTTAACGCGAAGCAGCCGACCGACATGGCGAGACGACAGCAAAAGGTAAGAGGGCAAAGGCGCATGCAACAGATTGCTGTTGAAATAAAGAATTGGCGAGCAGGACTGTTCCGGCTGTACGAAAAACATATAGTCTAGGAGAGATGATTGATTCAGATCCAAGTTAAATCAACATAAACATGCGTCAGGAAATTAATTTATTCCTGTTCTCCAAAGCATTAGGACTCAACATAATGCTTTATTTATTTTATTTAAGTTGTATGGCTCTTAAAAAATATCTTGTCTGATACTTCTGATAATATTGTACAAAGATTGCAGGGGTTTTCAATGCGGGGTCCAGGGACCCCCAGGGGACGCGAGAGATTGCTATGGGGTCTGTTGAAATGTTTAGAGAAGAACTGTGTAAAAAATAAACAGTTTAAAAAAAAATTAAATAAAATAAATAAAAAGATAAATAAATACAAAAAAATGATTAAAGTAAAAAAGCTAACAATAATGCAACTTAACATGTATTTTCAAAATAAGTTTTTGGCATCATTAATAAGAGTTTTCACAATATAAATCAAGAAGCTTTATAGATGGCTTTCAAATTTTAGGATGGGGTCCATCATATGAGGATGATAATATTTGGGGGTCCTTGACATCTACATGAATCAAAACCCCTGCCCTTAAGGTTACATTAGGTTTTATAACAATACAAAGACACTACAAAAATGTCCCTTTGGGAAATTGTTGTACAATGGACAATTTTTGCTCACAGTATCATGTCACTTGACCTGAGCAAATGCGGATAATTCATTTTCAATATATATTTTTTTAAAGACAGTTTTAGAAACCTCCCCCCAAGCATCTTAAATCAGGATATCAGAACCAAAAAATAATGACAGTTTATGTGTAACTCTCAGACCGAGAGAGATGTTCACAAAAGTTCCCCACAGAAACAAGTAGCTGTAACTTATGTTTTTCACAGTTGACACCTTTTCTAATACTGGCAGACGGTTCCAATCATGTTCTTCTGTCTACTACATCTGTTGACTGAGTTTGCAGTTTGTTAAAGAGGAAAGTGATATAAGATACAGCTTATATTAAAGTATTTGTTCTGAGGTGGAACTGATGTAGATGAAATGGGAGCGGCGATTCCTCACTAGTGGTGTGTTAGTTGGCCAAAAGAGATTACTTCTTAGATAACCTTTCAGAGGGACCGTATCACACTTATGCGCACTTGTTTGCTTTGGAAAAACAGTCCAAAATATCAAAGATATGCTTTGTTTTATGTGTTTTGCTGTCTAAGGATATAAAGATGCTTAAATCTAGATGGTTTTTGGAAGATCAGGGCACTGACAAGTTGGCTTTGTGAACATAATGAATATCACAATCATGTCAGTGGTCTGCTGGCAACATACAAATCTTAAAACCCCATAGAAGCATTTAGGATTATAGAAAACAAAATTTATTTGATGCAACTTTGCTTTCAGGGGTTTCTATCAACAAGGGTGAATGTATCCCTTGTGAAAATAGCAATACCGTTAGGCATTTCCTCAGATCCTAAGAGAGAAAATACCTGATTGTTATTCAGGAATGATGAAATTTGTTTTACTAGTTGTCATTATCTCTTCATGGCAGTGTGGAGTTGCATGTAAAACATGCTTCTGTTTAAGACTAGTTCATTTAAGGCTTAAAACCATAAAGTCAAAACCAAATTTCTTGAAGCCCCAAAGCTCTTTAATCCTGAAAACTAACAAAGAGGCAGCCGTGCCACATTAGCACAATGTTTGAGATCAAGACTTGGTGTTTGAGACATTTCTCCTGGCTTCGAATCAAAGGCAGAATGAAGTTGTCTTTTATGTCAGGATCTTGAATAATTTATTAGTGTTCATCATATCCATGAGTGCCTTATTCAGAAACGTTTATCGTATATAGTAGCTTGGAGAGGTTTTAATTGTGCAGTGTGTTTGAGCTCCGATACATTATGTATTGTTTGATTTCAGATCCGCCTCATTTTAATACTCACTGTGAGTTTCATTTCATACAATCTAAGGTCAAAAACAAGTCTGTCTGTCTTATTTGATTGTGTCGCCAGGGGCTTGTTTGCTTGCTGCTATTGTCTTCAGAGCCAGTGCCTTGGGACAATAAAAAGAGTCTCTGTGGGAAGTTATTCTCCAGCCGGTGATGTGTCCTCACAGATAAGACTCATGTGAGACAAAACATCAGGAACCAGCAGGTTGTCTTGGATATACAATTGTGTTTTTGTTACACTGTATATCCCTTGTCATTATATTTCTACAGAGCCGTTCTTAGTCATGAAAAATCTGATGAGCAGAATTAATGGATTTTATTAATCATCTCCAAATTTGGTTCTCGCGATAGAAAGTGGCAGGTGCTCTGATCAGTCTCTCGTATGTTGTGATGGTGTTCCTTCGAGAGTAGATAAATTCAATACAACTCAGTGCTCAGAGATAATAGTCTACACCAATCATTAGTCAGACATCTTTAGCTAGAGATCTGCCATGGCCAAACTGAGAAACCTATTATATTTCTTCAGTTAATATTTATCTGAAGGTGCAATCACATTTATTGTTGTTTTTTGCCTGAAAGTTCACTAATGTGTACCTTAAAGGGTTAGTTCACCAAAAAATGATTCTGTCATTAATTATTCACCCTCATGCCATTCCAAACCCGTAAGACCTACGTTCTTCTTCCGAACACAAATAAAGATATTTTAGATGAAATCTGTAAGCTTTCTGGCCTCAAATAGACTGCAACGTCATCACCACTTTCAAGGCCCAGAAAGGTAATAAAAACATTGTTAAAATAGTCCATGTGACTTCAGTGGTTTAACCTTAATGTTATGAATACTGAGCCGGCGTTCTGACATAACCTGGAAGCACTGCACTGTGTTTACTGTGTGAACAGCATAGGAGACGGGGAAGAGAAGATGTTGAATAAAGTCGTTATTTTTTGCCCACACAATATGTATTCTCATCGCTTCATAGCGATGTCTTTACTATCTCTCTGGACCTTGAAAGTGATAATAATGTTGTAGCCTATCGGAGGTCATCAAAAATATTATCAAATATATCCTAATTTGTGTTCTGAAGATGAATGAAGGTCTTACGGGTTTGGAACAACATAATGACAGAATTTTCATTTTGGCTGAACTAACCCTTTAATACTTGACCAGACCTGTTTGTATCAACCCTGGCATGAAAAAACATCCCTATTGTGACATGAAATTATATTACGTTGTTTCTTGCATGTTTCAACCCACTTTCTATGTGAAATGTCCAGTTGAGTGGCTAAATTTTGTGGCAAATTTTTTTTTTTTATCTGAAACAGATGTGCGTGACTCTGGCAATGTTTTATTACGTTGGTTGTTGTATTTATTGTGGCAGTTTGGAAATGAAATGCCAGGTGAGTCGCGCTTAAAGGGTAATGCTCTATCACCTTTGAAAATAACGCACATAACTTTACACTAAACCTATCCAATAGTGTTAACTAAAGCAAAAGTGAGAAAAAAATGCTTTGCTGAAGCAACCATGCCATTTTAGCTTGTATCTACAAGTGTTGTTTTATCATGACTTGTGTTTCACAGGACGTGAATCAATCTCTAAACGTAATCATATTTTTTTGTGTTAAAAGGAATAAGGAATGTTGATGTTTTGCTGCTAATGTTCATTTCAGCCGGAAACTGCAGTGGATTGTATGTATAGGTACGTTTTTTTTTTGGGAGTTTTGTTAGTTGAGGTACGTTTTTCCAGTAAGCTTATGTTGGTTTATATGATGGATACAATGTATATTTTTCATTATACTCCAAGCAATATTGCTAATTCATGCTGGTTATTATTATTGATATTTTAGTGGATGAAAGATTTAACTAGTCAGATGCGACCACCTTCTCATGTTATGATCTTAACCCTTATAGACAGATTATTAATACCTCAGTATCTACATCTTCGATTATGCATTATTACTAATATTAACATACATCTTTTTTTATGAAGTTTTATGAATATGCAGATTTTTATCATCATTAGTAGGCTTCTGTGCATTGTTGTTGTTGTTGTTATTATTAAGTTCTGTGGAAATATCAAATTAACATTAGTGTTTGTTTACCCCCATCCCCCCCATCCCCATATTTAATTATGATGCAGCGACATGCTAATTCACCAGTCTTACGATTATAAACAGCTCTGCTATATTTATTCACGCAGGACTTGCTCATGCCGACAACTAAATGTGGAAACCCCTCACAGTGCTTTTTTGCTGTCTGCTTCAAAAATGATAGCTCAGTCAGTTTAGTAGTCATGATGACAAGGTGCACGCTGTCACATACTTAATGATCAGTAGGACCATGTCAGATGTCTTACGCTGCTGCTGCTCTCTGTCTCCGGCACACACCCACCCACACAGTGAATGGAGAGTCTAATTAAGAAGGCTATTAACAATATCTCCAACAATGTCTTCTCTCTCTCTTCCTTTCTTTCTCATTCTCATTCTCTCACACACACTAAAAGACAGACAAACACAAATACACACACATTTAGAGACAAACAAGCAGGCACAACAGAAAGACTGTTCAGAGAAGGTAGTTACAGTGAGCACACACGCATCTAAAGCCCAGTCAATTACGCCTCTAATGAGTTTTGCATAAAATAAAAGCCACAAAAAAGCCACAAATAGAGACATTAATTAGGGCAGAGTGCAACTACAAGAGCTAGAGCATATGTAGAGATTTTGAACATTATCAACCTCTGTGCCAGATATGATGACCAACAGCATACATTGTGGTACCTGTGTTTAGATTAGCTATTATTAGAGATAATATAAGGAGAGGAGATAAGCTACTTGCAGATTTATGTCTAATCATATGAATGTGAGACATTGATGGTGCCATTAGTTCCTACCTTATTTGAAAGAGTCAATCGGCTTTTTGATAGTGGCATCACAGCGCTTAATAGAGTGTAACAATGGGCTGCACACTTTATTTTAGGGATTTAATAAAAAAGTTATGCCATGAACCAAATCAACCAGCTACGAGGTGAATCACAACATTAAGGAATTTGATTCGAAGCAAAAAAGTATGTGAAAATTGGACAAAAAGACACATTTACAAGACTGTGCACTTAATGAGTTTGAGGAAAAGAACTACAACCCCATGAAGCATTGTGAATGATGCAATCAAATTAAAAGCAATGGAGAAATATGAAATAATTTATTTTAAGATATTGATTATGTATATAAAGACACTGTGTTTTACATATAGACGGATAGATGGATGGATGGATAGATAGATACAGTAGATATAGACTATAGATACAGAGACTGACTCCATTACATCATTTGCAGGGCTTCATGGGAGTGGGCGGTAGCTGATGAGAGCTCTCTTGCTACAATTTGCTTGCCACAATTATCTAATTGGTGGAAATATTTGTGGATCATGGGTAGTGTAGTTTTCACAATTCTGCTGTTAAACATGATTATTTAAAAAATAAGTTGAAACAATGTGATCTTATGGCTTCAGCAAACAACCTCGTAGCTCACATTAGGTCTGTAATGGTTTATCATTACAGTTAAAAATCAATTGCCTTATGGAGAAAATTAATGGGATTTTTACTTCCGGAAACGACTGCTGCACTCTATATGGCAGCTGTCTGACTGGAAGTCCTGCTTTACGGAATGATTCTTTTCATGAGTTTCAACTTCAAAAGCAGTTTATGATACCATTATCATAACATTTTTATTCCTGTTGTGAGATCATTCATTTGAGGTTATTTCGAACATCATTCAAACATTTGAGGTTATTTCGAACATAATCTTAACCAACAGTTTTGGAGATTTCAGACTTTCCCCTTTCAAGAGCTATATGTGTGTGACTGGACATAGCTGCCCGAGGGCATTACCAAGATGGCCGCTGAGTGCAATGAATTGCCTTAAATGGATTTTAGTATTACGTAGCATGATCTGATCATTCGCTATACAATATTATAACATTTGGACAAGAAATGGGAATAATCTAAATGGTAAGCATGTAGTGAAAGATGTCCTCGGATGATCCTACAAGACATAAGCTGCTAGCAGTGTAATTTGATGCCCTTATAAGTGTGTTGATTGAGTTATTGCATGACATCATTTACCAACCGTCTACTTTACAAAGAGAATAACAGCACTACGATATCACACAGCAGCATTTTCAGAGGTGATATGATAAACTCCTTTAAACTGTTTTGTCTGTCTTGTCAAGATGTTCAGATACAATTATTTGCTCAATTTAAATTACAGGGCTTATTCTTGAGATGAAGTTAATTACAGCTCTCGTTTAAAACAATGACAGTATCATTTCCTCTCTTTTATTATTATTATTATTATTATAACGAATACCTTTCTTACTGCGTTTAGCAGTAGAGTTGAGGTAGAGTGAAAGGAAGATTGTTCGAGAGAGCGTATTGACATATCTCTTCACAAATCCATTTTTTGCCACTCCCTCGCTGAGCAAAGAGGCGATGTTCAACGCCCGTCTTGTTCTTGGGAGGGCAAGAATCTGAAAGACCATTGTGTTAGAGACAAACCGTAACCCAGATAAGAGCTCTCTGTTTGTGAACGGTCTGCCGAGGTGCCTCTCACAGCTAATAGATGGATGCACCAAAATGGCTTTAAGTGCCCTACCGCTGAATAGGCCTGATCTGAGGTCAGCAGGCTTTCATTGTGGGCTGAAGTTCTTGATGTGCAGGCAGGGGGGAAGATTGCTATTGTGATTGCCATGTTGGATTTAGAATGAAGCGCTGGCTGATCTTTGGTCAGCTGCAAGCAGGAGAGGCACATAAACTAGGATGTTGAAAATCCATGCAAAAGATTTCTGGGATAAATTATATAATGGGATAAATGTATTCTCCCGTGTGACATCACAGGTGCCACAATATCCAAACGAGCCGTTTTTGACCTTGTTTAATAAATGCTTTGTTTATAATGATGAAGACATTTTAGGCTATGAAACTTGCAAGATTTTTTAAAGGGATAGTTCACCCAAAAGTAAAAATTATCCCATGATTTACTCACCCTCAAGTCATCCTAGGTGTACAGTATATGACTATCTTCTTTCAGTCAAACACAATCGGAGATATACTTAAAAATATCCTTAATCCTCCAAGGTTTTTAAAGCTTGTGAATGGCTGCACACATTTTGAAGACAAAAAAAAATCCATATGACTCCAAGGGATTAATAAAGGCCTTCTGAAGTGAAACGACACATTTTTGTAAGACAAATATCCTTATTTAAAACTTTATAAAGTGAAATAATGAGCATACTTCCGCAATGTAGTACACAATCCCATGACGTTCTACACAATCACATGACGTACTATGTGTTATAGCATAGAACATAGCGTAGTACGTCATGGCGTAGTGTAGAACGTCATGGCACTTTAATTCGATTTTTTTGAATGCAGAAATGAAACCTGTAACTCCCACATGAGCACCTCTGCGCATGTACTAAACACCAGATCACAACTCCAGACTTGATGTATATTCATTTCATTTGCTTTTTTTATTTTTTATGTTTTTGGAAAGAACTGTACTGAGTGTAAACAGAAATCGCTACATTCTTGCACACTTACCTGTGTGGATTTAGCAAACTTTAGTCTAACACTAGCAGTTATGAGCAAAGCACACATAGACGTACGTGTATCCATGAAGAGTGTTTATTTGTATGAACGGGTGTTTGTGCATGTGCTTGAATAAAGCAGCGCAAAGGCTGTGGGAGGATGAACTCTTCATTTGCTCTTTGTTGGTTGTTTGTAATCTGGGATTACGCATCCATTTGCTTTCTGTGATCTGTTACATAACAGTCTCTATAGGCACAAGAGTGTCTGTGTGAATTAAGACAGTTCAAGATACATTACACATAAATGTGGTGGACAGCAGTGTTCGTTCAGGTGTTAGGCTGATGGTATTAAATTGTCAGCGAACAAGATTTGATTAAGAAGTACTACGGGATTAAGAACCATATCCTTTCCAGATGGGTTCAAATTAAGGGTGTCTCAAAGTAGTATTTTTATACTCAGAACAACATTTTTTGAGGAAAACATTCCAGGATTTTTGTCCATATAATGGAATTCACCAGGGTACAATGGTTTGAAGGTCCAAATGCAGCTTCAAAGCTACACAATCCCAGCCGAGGCAAAACGATCAGTCATTTTCTAAAAAAAAAAACCCATTAAATTCTACAATAATAACCTCAAATGCTCATCTTGCACTACTCTGCAATACACCATGCATTATGTAAGGACGTTGAAAAACTCCATCTCATTTTCTCCTCCAACCTCAAAATCGTCCGACATCTTTGTTTTACCTTTTTTGTAATGGCCGTTTGACTTTGTAAACACTTATTTCCGTAAACGTCACGCATGCCGCGTTACGTAATGCTTGGCACATTGCAGAGCTAGTACAAGACGAGCATTTGTGGTTAAAGAGTATACAGTATATAATTATTATTATTATTTTTTTTTAGAAAATGACTTTCTACCCGTAGGTAGCCATTGAAGTCATCTATATGGAGAAAAATCCTGGAATGTTTTCCTTAAAAAATATTTCTTTTTGACTGAAGAAAGAAAGACATAAGCAGATAAGCATGTTGGATGACATGGGTGTCAGCAAATTATCAGAAGATTTTAATTCTGAAATGAAGTAATAGTCACATAGTTATGACAAAATAGTTGCACTTGAATAAAATGCAATGAAGTCAAAATAGTTTATTATAAAGTCATAAAGTGGCAATTATGAGATATAAAGATGCAAATGTGAAATATGAAGATGCAGTTACCTTTAGTCTGAAGGCATGAACAGTCTTCCATATAAAGCTGTCAAGTCATAAACAATGAAGCAAATTAACAAATAGGCTACATTCAGACTGCAGGTAAATGTGGCCCAAATCTGTTATTATTATTATTATTATTATTATTTATTTGCTCATATGTGACTCTGTGATCTCTTTTTGTCATGACAGTGCATCTGAACAATAAATCTGAATTGAGTGTTAAGGAATGCAGTGTAAACGTAGCCATAGTTCAGTGTTTGCTTTACATGCAGGGGATGCAGTGTTTTAATGTCTATACAATATTATACAATTACCTTTCAGTGAACACTCAGTTAAAGTTTGAAGTCTGGAGCCCTTGCTTTACTGTCAATCATCAATGCTGGAACGCAGGCAGTTATCACTCATAAACTAAACATAACATCCAGAAGACATGAAAAGAAAGACAGCAAGAGAGAAGGAGAGACAGGCAGAGACTCAAGGGACATGAAAGCAGTGTGTCTCTCTACCCCGGGCTCACTGATCACTAATGGGAATCTGTTCTCAGAGAGAAACTCCAGCCGCCATTCCCACGCAATCAACATGAGCCCAGTGGGCACCTGGGGAACACAACACGGACACACACGCACACACACACACACACACACACACACACACACACACACACTGTAAAGATGTAAAAGTCTTTACTCACTTTTGTTCACTTTAATGTATCCTTCCTGAATAAAGTATTTATGTTTAAAATAAAATACATTTAAATAATTTTAAAGTAAACAATAGCCTTACCTCAAACTTTTAAATGGTAGTTCTATTCTGATTTTATCTCACAGTGTGACTATATTTCTTTTTGCGGTGAAACAGGCTTCCATAGAGATATGCTTTTCATGAATGAGTTCATGTGCTTTCAAACAACAATTACAAAAAAGCAGACTTGCATGAAAACAGCTAACTTTTGCCACATTACCAGTTAAAGTCAACATTAAATTAATTAATTTATTTTCTCATTATATGTTCCTGGTCTTATTGTGCACAATTTGTTGATAAAGGCTTTTTCCCAAAAATTTTTTATGTGATTTTAATTGTAATGTGAAATCTTTGTAACTCCCCAAAATGTAATAATTTGCTCTGCCTCTGAAACAACTTTATATTTTGTGTGACGACACCAAACCCACTTATTTTTCATGCCCCCCCCCTTCTAACCAACAATCCATTCTAGTCCCACCATACTTTCTTGAGAATTGTTTTTACTTCGAAATGTAATATTATGGAAGTGAAATGAGTTAACTTTAAACAATTATAGACAGCATTTAAAGAAAGAAAAATTAGTTCATTTGTTTAAGCATTAAAAATGTAAAAAACCAGTAAGTGGTTTGCTTTCAAACTAGTAGCTGATTCACACTTGCTGCTTGATCTTTATCCAATAGTTTTTTTTTAGATCATTATATTTGTTCTTAAAAACATTATGCCGTCAGCACAACTGTATTTGCTGGAAATTGCATCATTTTGAAGCCCCTTATTTTACAGTAAAGCTTATGAGTCAAACAGTACAGTCTTGCTTTCTGACTGAGTGACATTTGAAAAGCCTTTCTTGTGTCCCACGAGCTCTCTCTCCCACTCATTATTGTCTCCGTCTCTCTCACTGGTAAACAGAGCAAAAAAAAGCCATGGACATGGTATGTTGACTCTCCTGTCGAACAAAACCAAATGCGACGCTCCGTTGAGCGTGAAGGGAAGCAGAGACTCTACTCTGTGAAAAAACTGCTCTCTGTGGAAGAGCTATTGCTGGAATTATGCGCTTTCAGCATCCGCACTAGGAAAGTCACGTCGCGGACCGGCACTTTACTGGGAGGATCAGCAATTTATATAAACCATGTTGAAAAACTCTCAAGTGCCCTCCTAAACAGAGGAGGAGTCAGTTTAAATGTGTAAACCTCACTCTGATACGAGCGCAGGGCTTAGGTTCACTGAGTCAATTTTAACCTCTAGCTTAGTGGTTTTTCACATCCTCAGAACATGGACTTTTTCTAGTCATCTGTTCAATCATATAAGCTTCCCTTCCCCCCATACATCCCCACCCCCACTCTGGTGGCAGAACACACTGTAGATGCCAGTAAGGTTTTAGCAGATTGATACCACTCAGGCTTTGTCATCATTATTATCTAGTATTCTAGTTAGCATGTGTGTGTCTGTGTTAGTAAATTACTACCCATGGATTCAATGACAAGGGTTTGCGTTTTGTCAGTTGCTATAGTAACCAGCAACAGGCAGGTGTGAGGTGGATCGAAGGTTGTACGTGTGTAGCCTGTAGCAGTTTTACACTACACGAGACTGTATAACAAAACTAGACTACTGTACTTTATTTAGCTTCTGTGAATCAGATTTTGGAACATAACAGTTTACGAACAGAGAAAGGGAGGGTCTGAATGGACAGTGTGAGAGTCATTAGCTGTATTTATTGCAGCCTCTGCGCTCCAGCTGCACCAGCGGGTGCCAACAGCAGTAAAATAGCCATAACCACACGTTTAACAACATGATAGTTCAATCTTTACAGGGAGGAAATGAGTAATTTCCAAAGAATTAAAGAAGAGGAAAGGACTGATGGGAGAGAATGAGGGATGGAGGAGCAGAAGAGGTGAATGATTCATTAAAGATTTCCAATTAAATTCTGCTCAGTCATTAATTCCATGACCATTCATTATGGAGAGTCTCTGGGGACAGGCTGTTCATTCATTACACTGCACACTTTTGATATTCAACACTGATATGATTTTCAATACATCATGCTTGCAATGCCAGCTGTGTTGTTGGAATCAAATTGCATCAACAGCTTAGATCAACAGCTTAGGCTATAGTGTATATGTTATTTTATTATGTATATTTTAGATACAGCAGAGTAAAGACTGACATACATTTACATTTATGCATTTGGAGGATGCTGTTGTCCATCATGACTTGCACTGGATTCAGAGGTTTTTGACATTTTTGACTTTCTTATACTCGCATGACTGAAAATAGCTGCCCGAGTGCATTACTAAGTACGGTTACTTTCCAAAAAATATAGTGTAGAGTAAAAGTAGAGTAAAAAGTACTTGTCCCAAAAGCTACTTGAGTAAGATTAAAAGTTAAAAGTACTCATGAATAGTGAAAACGGATACTGAAGAATACTATATTCTTTGCTCTCTCTATATCGGGGTTCCAACCTCAGTCCTGGAACGCAACTGTGCCATTGTGTTTAGCCCCAACTTACCTTAACACACCTGCCTGGACGTTTCTGATATGCCTAGTAAGACCTTGATTAGCTGGTTCAAATGTGTTCAACTGGAGTTGGATCTGAACTCTGTAGGACAGTGGCCCTCTAGAACTAGGGTAGACACCCCTGCTGTATATGTGCATGTAAATAAATGGGAGTGGAAATTCCCCACAATATGAACTTGCGGGACCTGTCAAAATTGAACACTATGACCTCACACCAAATGTCAGGCCCTTTAGATATACAGATCATCTAGTTAGACAAAATACGAAATTTACCTTAACATGTTTTTTCAAATTAGCGGAAGAATTAAATGCTTGACTGAATTGATGCTTGAAGGATGTGCTTCTGCAGAAGACACGATTAACAGCAGTTGGCGCCATCTACTGCTGTGGTTAAAAGTTTTCTATGAGCGATTTGATTTGATCCTAGCCGATCGCATTGATGTATAAAAATACAATTAAAACAAACATGCAACGACCATGAACAATGGAGCAAAAATAGCGTAGTAAAAGTATAGTTTAATCCTTTAAAATGTACTCAAGTAAAAGTACACAACTTTTCAACTACCTTTTTTACAAAAACATTTCTGATAAAAAAACCTACTTACAATAACGTGAGTATTTGAAATGTGTTACTTCACACCCCTGTCACCAAGTGAATTGACTTGAAAGAGACTTTCTGCCAGTTAAAGGAATCGTATTATTATTACTTGTTGTTAGAACTTTAATCTTCATCTTCGTCTTTCTGCCTGCATCCTACCGTGACAGATGATTGGACTGCCTGAGATGAAAGAACGGCCAAAGTTCATCCCTGTGGCTAGGTTACGGTTAGTTATAACCGGCTCCATCGACAACAAGACCCTGAGGACCTTGTTCCAGATCAGGGCTATACTTAACCAGTTCACCTCCATGCTCAGTCAGTCCTGCAGCCCCATCGCTATCGATGGTTTGCAGCCCTGCATCATCTCTGTGGAAGCCCTGCTTTGATGTCGAGCTGCAGGTCACGCAAACTCCAGCAGCGCTTGCAAACGTGAATTCTACTGCTCCGCCTCAAGCCTCTGTCGACTTGTCGGCTCTGTATTGGCTCCTCCCACCTTCAGCTCCACTGGAGACCCCCGAACTTGAGGCTCATTTGGGTTACCTCCTCCTGCCGGCTCCCCCTTGGTCAGTCGTCCCACCTCTTTTGACACGGACTTGCACGCCGTCCTTTGCACTCCGTCCCTAAACCCCTACGGCTGCAGCGGGTTCCTCCTTCACCTTGGCATCGCCTCTGTCCTCCATCACACCAGCTTTGTCTCAGGCCTTGATCTCCAGCTCCACCTCCTTCGCTCATTTCCTAGACTGTTCCGAGACGGTGCCAGAGACTCAGCTCAGAACCATCGGTCTTCTGTCTGCGCCTATGGATCCTTCCTCCTCATCTCCCGCAGTCGTACCCCAGCTGTCGTCAGTCACTACACCACCTTGGCTCCTCCCTCCTTCGACTCCACCGTGGGCTGTCGGCACTGGGGAGCTCTGGGTCTGTGCCACCAGACACCCTCCATCATCGCCGCCGGGGTCTCATCGTCTGTCTGCCACCATCCCTTTGCCTCATCCTCGCCTGCTCCCTCTGCCTTCTTCCAGTTGCGGTGCAAGGTCGCGCCTTTTTGGAAGTGGCATTCTGTCACCCTATGAATAGTGTGTGTTGTGCCTGGCTGTTTGCCTGTTAAAGGAATCTTATTATTAAAACCCATTGTTGGAGCTTTAATCTTCATCTGTCTGCCTGCAACCTACCATTACAAATATATTGCAGAAATAGTAGGAGTAGTATGCTAGCATATTAGCATACTAGTAGTAAACATATTAGACTTGGGCAGAATTTGAAGTAGCTTGCTGCTTTTCTTGTATTATTTCTGCAATATATGGCAAAACATAGCAGAAGTAGTATGTTGGTATATTAGCACACTACTAGTATACATATACTTCTGCTGAATTCAGAATAGCATGCTAACATACTACTCCTCTTATTTATGCCATATATTGCACAAATAGCAAGAGTAATTCAGTACGATAGTATTAGCATGCTGCTAGTATACATGGTACACTTTTGCTGAATTAGGAATAGCATACTAGGAATTACTTATATTATTTCTATCATATATTGTAGAAATTGCAAGAGTAGTATTTTAGCAAACTTTGCATACATAGAATACTTCATATTCATAGTATAATTCAGTATATCAAATTAGCATATCTTTCTACTCTTATAAACAAAGACACTACTAGTTGGGGACACTTGCTTGATATTCAGCAGTGTTTTTGATATGCCTGCATTGGCGCCGTTGTGTGCGAACTGAGCTGAACCGGTCGATTACGTCACTGTTTTCTCCAGTGCTGATATACATAAATTAACTAGACTAATAACTACTGATCTTTGCAACGGAATGAATCAATAATATATAGAATAAGCTGGACAATGACACCATTTTCTTTGGGAGCTGCTGTGTAGCCAAAAATTATTTGCCAATTATTAATGTAAAGCTGCTTTGCCACAATTTGCATTGTAAAAAGCGCTATATAAATAAAGGTGACTTGACTTGACTTGACTACTCATTGTTTTTTCCATAAGTGGCAGAAATAGTAGGAATATGCTAGTATGCTAGTCATGAGGTTAGCAAGGTAGGATCCTCAACATTTGTGCTCATTGTTATGGTGACGTAGAGAAAACATTACAATTAGTGTTTAGAGGATGCACTTTAATTGCTCTACATCAACAGCCTATCCACTATAATCACTACTGCAGTTACCATGGGAGTAATAGAGCTAATGCAGCTGCCTCTCATAGTTATGAGGTCATACTGCTTGATAACCTGAGGGGATAATGGGGTAAAGGGTGTGTTCATGTGTGCTCGGTGACCATGACAACATATTCAATGAGGAGGAACACCTGGTAATTTCAAAGGATGTCCAACATTTAAATAAAGACAACACACACACACACACACACACACACACACAAACACACACACACACACAAACACAAACTGATCTCCATGCTGAAAACAGAGACCATATGGTTTGAGACCTTGGAGGTGGGCACACTAACATATCAAAGGTTTGCTACTGTTTATTGGTCAGGTGTGACAAACAAAAGAAAATTAACTAAATGCTGTTTCTCATTGAGTTGAAATTAAAAGGAAATCATGTTTACATTGAACCTCTTATTAACATTTCACAGTGTGTGCATGTTTGTATTGAATAGAGACAGACACAATAACAAGAAACTGTAATCAGACCGTTGCAAAGCATCTTTTTTTAAAGTCAACCTGCAATGAAAAATGACACAATTTACTTTTTTAATGCATTCCTGGTCTTCTTGTAAATTATTTATTATTTAAAAGTGTTGATATTTGTAATTATCAATCAAAATAACACATTTTCAGTACTAACCACACATTTCTCATCCAGTATTATGTTGCACTTGGAAATACGTCACATTTAAGAAGTAAAATGGATTATGAGTGGCATTAATTGTATAAAATTACCCATAATGCTTTAGAACAATGGTGTGAAGTATACCCTATCATTATATGTTCTTTTGAACGATTCAGGTTGTATGTCATACATCAGTTATACTACAGCTACTGTACTATCATTTCTTTCTTTTTGTATTGTACCACTTATATCAACTTGGCCTTCTGTGTAACTAACCATTTGGGTACCACAAAGGACTAAGCAATGAGTCACCTATGGCTATTGTCAGTGATATTTTTTTTCAGTTATGAAACATTTGTGTTCATTTCATCCACAAAGTGGGATCAAAAAGCCAGAACCTTCTCTTGTGCACAATACCTGAGCATCTGAGCGAATCCATCTTGTTTCTTACCCCTATTTCGCCGTCGGTAAAGCCCAAATTTTATACTGAATGGCTTATTTTACTTTTAAATTCTTATGGAAAGGATAAAAAACACACAAGGGAGGAGGGGAATGCTGGATAAGCTCTATAATTATCAATTCCCTGACTCACTTATGAGACAAGAGATTCAGTCTGCTCTCAGCCTCTTAATAATTTGTGTGTTGCGAAGTGGAGAACACCTCAGTGTCGCAAATGGAACATGAATACTAGCTAAGCAGAACATGAAAAGAGCTCTGAAAATATTAAGGAAATAAGACAAGACTTAACTGTTAAAAAGCCAAGCTTCCAAACACAAAAAGCATGGTTTCAAAGCCATATAATGAGCAAAACTCATTGGCAGCTGTAGCACTCTGTGGGCAATCACTGTAATGTAGATACTTGTTTCACATTTCTTTCAAATCAAGGCTCTATCCAGATGGATAAGAAGTGTTTTGAGATGGGCAGTGTCTGTCATTTTCAATTGTCTAGAGGTTTTATGTGGCCTCTTGGATGAAATATGATCTGTTTTTGCAATTTAAAATTGGCAAGAGGTTTAGCCTAATACTTACTGGGGAAAAAAGTGCCGTTATGTTGCTGTTAAGTGAAGCTTGGCTTATTTATTTTTTTTCAGATCGAGGGCCACATTAATCTCTTCATCAACCGCTAATTATAACATTAAATGAAAGTCAAACTGATCTTAGGTCAAAGCAGAATGAAAACTTATTCGTACTTCCACTGATGGAGTCAAACTGAACATTTGCTGAGTAATTCTCTGGGGCCGGATTCTCAAAACATTCAGAATAAAATTTTATTAACTGCTATTTAAAATGAGATGCTATTAAGAAAAAACATTTTAAGATTTTTTGAAGGACTGCACTTAGGAACATTCTTACAAACTTCTTGGAATTTGTCTTAAGAAATTTTTTAACTTCTTCCTGAAGATTTTTGTGAATCTGGTCACCAAGTGAGCACATTGCCAAATCCATATTTTTTTCCATGAATAAATATGTTCCAAGTTATAACAGATGCTATTAACATTTGGATGATTTTTTTAAAAAGTTGATGTCACATGTAGTGAAATTCAGTAATATATTTCAATTTCTGTCTTTTTGATGTGTTTTCATCTCAGATCAGCAAGCAGCACCTTCAGACAGTGAAAGAACGTTTCCAGGCCTTCCTGAATGGAGACACACAGATTGTAGCCGATGAAGCCTTCATCAACGCTGTCCAAAGCTACTATGAGGTTAGGCTCAACTCAAACTAGCTCATCTATCAACAGGTTTTCTCAGTTTTCTTTATAATATCAAATCCAACCCATACACTACCATCTAAAAGTTGTGAGTCTGTAAGATTTTTAAAATGTTGTTATAAGAAGTCTCATAATCACTGTAAGGATACATTTATTTGATCAATATACAATAAAATCAGTAATTGTCAAATATTATTACAATTTAAAAACTTTATTTTAATATATTGAAAAAATTATTGTGGCTTTTCAGCAGTCATTACTCAAGTCTTCAGTCACATGATCTGCAAAAAGACAGCATTTATTTGAAACAGAAATATTTTGTAACAAAATATTAAAAGCATGTATATATATATATATATATATATATATATAAGTATATATAAGTTTTGGAACTTTCTTTTGAATGGTAGTGTATGTATCAAATCTCTCTTAAGAGTGCAGATTGGGGAACATGCAGTATTTTGATGAATAATATATTTATGTTGACACTGGATCAACTTTTTTTAAATATATTTTTTTTCTGTTTCATGTAAAAGGACAAGTTGATTTGATTTGATAAAACAAAGTGCTGGTGCAGACAGGAGCAATTGAGCTGAAATTCTACAGTACATTCAATCTGGTAATTGCAGCAATATGAGGTGATTCACATACTTTAAAAGTAATTTTTACTCCTAAAGAAATATATAGTAGCTCTTGTTTTGAACAAATATTGTTCAAAGATGTCTCTTTCAAATGAACATAAGAGTGGTCTGCTATGTTTAAATCAGCATATCATGACCCTATTAAGCATAATAAATAAATCCTAGATGAAAAATATGCCTGAAAATATGGTATTTTTGCAATGGCATTAGCAACTAAACATTTTTTACCACAATGTTGCACACCAATAAGTGTCATTATAGATTCCTGGGCCATTGCAGTTGTTTAAAGCAGAATGAAAGTTAGCAAAATACAAACAGCAGAAGAAATGCCTTTTAAACCAGATTATATTTATGCAGGTAAAAGTGCTTTTAAATGATGGTGGTACTGAAAGGTTTGGTTAGTTACCGTTGGTTAACTTTTGGAGGCATCTAAACGGACCCTTTGTGTTTCCCATTAATATAATGCAGTTTAAAGGTGATTTTTTTTGAAGTGTTAAGCTGTTTGCTTTATGCTGATTTGATGAGCAGAGTAATCCATATCTGTGCATATATTAAATACATAAGCAAACTGTTCAATGTTTGAAGTTACATCAGCTCAAAATTAAATGAAAATAAATCCTTGCAAAGGATTTTATGAAACTTTACCTCACTGATAAATAAGTAATTTCAAAGTGATACATACTTTAATGTTACTTAAGATGATGTATTATCTTTTTTGACCTAGAAAAGGTGAATTGGGAATAAATTGCAGCGCAGGCTAGAGTACTAGGTGAAAAGGGGATTGCTCTCGGTATGGGTGGTAATTTAATGAGGTGAAACTAATGAGCGAAATGCCTTTGTATTCAGTCACAGCCAAAGCCAGCTTTTTCAATTCAATTAAACCCTGATACTCTTATTGAATTTGTGCTGGATGTTCCCTCTCTGTCAACTCATCTCCCCTGCTTATCCAGGCACGTTAAGGGAATTGTGTCCACTGGAGAGTGGTAGACTGAGGTAAAAATATGAGAGGTGAATGGTGAGAGAATACAGAAAATAAAAAGAGTGAAAGAATAGATTATTAAATAAATATAACCCTAAACCCCTCTGCACACTGTCAGCCTGGTTCTCCACTGCCAGATTCACACCAATTTTATCTTGTTATGAATCAGGACTCTACTGTGCACTCTATGACACAGGGAAAATCTTGTCTAATTTAAAACCAAGTATTTTTCAAGTGTCTTGATAGCCATTTAACAAGGTTGTCCTGACCTGCAGCCAATGATTTTGCACCCAGAAAAATTGCTTTGCTTGGAATTGAGAGAAACAGTTTTGGCCTATACTTTTTTGAGTCCATCGCTTTTAGATTCAGATCATACCTGAGTGATTCTGAGTGACACCTGGCTTTAGCTAGTCTATTTACACTTTTGGGGGTTGTATGCTTTAATAAGCCTTTTACCACAAAATTAATCTGAAGATGTATATACTGTACAATATACATTTGTATACAGTAATGCAATATACAGTATCGATCTGGTGCTGTTCTACAAAGGAATACAAATGATGTCGAGGTTCATTTAGTACAACCCAAATTGAGAATATGTCAATTTGATTATAATTTTTAAACAAAACACTACAATTTGTATGATATATTTACGATACATAAATGTATTAAAAATTAAAAAAATTTACAGCAGCGTATATCCAATAATGAGCCTAAAACAGAATGCTGTTGCTATGGTAACTTCCTCTGGTGAATAAAATATCTGTTTGCGAGTGTCTATTTTTTTTAAATTTCCGAATAGCTTTTGTGTTTACTGGAACTTTAATATCCTAGTTGGAATGTGTTTGTATACGTATAAACAATTATAAGTAAATGCTGTATACACATAACTGTTCAGCTATTTTTGGTCAGTAAGATTAATACTTTATATTAATACTTTAATTCAGCAAGAATGTATTACATTGATCAATAGACAGTAAAGACATTTATAATACTCGCTCCTAAAGATATCTATTTCAAATAAATACTGTCATTTTGAACCTTTCATTCATCAAAGAATCCTCCAAAATGTTTTGTGTGTGTATATTCTTTTTTTTGAGCACCAAATCAGTATGTCATAATGATTTCTGAAGAGAAGAATAATGGCTGCTGAAAATTCAGCTTTGCTACCATAGGAATAAATTACATTTTAAAATTTAGTAAAATAGAAAACAGATATTTTGTATAATGTTATTTCACAATTTTACTGTTTTTACGGGTTTTGTATGAAATAAATGCCTGGTTTATTACTGTAACTAGATTTATGTTTGATCACAGGTGTTCCTTAAAAGCGACCGTGTATCACGCATGGTCCAAAGTGGCGGTTGCTCAGCCAGTGACTCCCGTGAGGTCTTCAAGAAGCATATTGAGAAGCGTGTCCGCAGCCTACCCGAGATCGATGGTTTGAGCAAAGAGACTGTCCTCAGCTCGTGGATGGCCAAGTTTGATACCATCTACAGGGGAGAGGAAGATCCACGCAAGCACCAGCAGCGCATGACAGCCAGCGCTGCCTCTGAGCTCATTCTCAGCAAGGACCAGCTGTATGAGATGTTCCAACAGATTCTTGGCATTAAGAAGTTTGAGCACCAGCTGCTGTATAACGCTTGTCAGGTAAGCAGGGGACATTTATGCAAGTCTGTTTAGTGTCAGGGAAGTGCATACTTGTATCTGCTACAGGATATGGAAAATATAAAGATATGTAATTATGTGAGTCTGGGTTTGGCTCTGTAATCAAATTTTTGCCATGATTTTCTTTTCTTGGTGATGATGACTAAACCCAAAACACTCTGCGAGAGTTGGCTTGAAAGAAAGAGTAATTATGTGTTATTTCAAATTGCTTGAAACTGGTCTAGTAAGCATCTGCAGTAACCAGAAAAACACCTGTCAAGCTTCCTGCAGCAGATTGAGGAAAATTGACAGTGCCTTTGCTGAGAGGGTTTGAATTTGTAAATCATCCTTCAGTTATAAGATTTTTTATTAGACCTACTGCATAGATTTCAAACACAAATTAGATCGCTGCCCGCTTTGACATGAAATCTATGAAATCAAGTAGATTAGGGGTGGGCGATATGACCAAAATCTTTTATCATATGAGTAATTTCATTTTCACAATAACAATATGTATCACATTATAGTTATTTCTGCTTTAAATAAGGTTTTTTAGAACATCAAAATGTTTGATACCATGACATTTTATAATTCTTGTCACCAATTTCAATATCACAAAAAAAAACTACTGCTCTCAAGCTCCCTGAAGACAAGTAAACACTCAGTGATAAATTAAGAACAGCGAAACTGATTACAAGCAATAGGACAACAAACTACAATACTGTTTAAAATAAATTTACAATTCTTATTAAAGTTACAAAAGTGATTCTGTCAAGAGCAGTGGTAGATTTTGTCTGCAGGTTTATTAGGTTGCTGTCACTTTAAGACTGAATACACATGTCCACATGTCTACTACGTATGTGTTTTCTTTCTCAACTGTTTATGTTCACTTAAAACATAAATGACTGTGTTTATGAGGATACTTGCAAAAACAGGCATTTTGACACATACAGTGGGTATGGAAAGTATTCAGACCCCTTAAATTTTTCACTCTTTGTTATATTGCAGCCATTTGCTAAAATCATTTAAGTTCATTTTTTTCTCATTAATGTACACACAGCACCCCATATTGACAGAAAAACACAGAATTCTCGACATTTTTGCAGATTTATTAAAAAAGAAAAACTGAAATATCACATGGTCCTAAGTATTCAGACCCTTTGCTCAGTATTTAGTAGAAGCACCCTTTTGATCTAATACAGCCATGAGTCTTTTTGGGAAAGATGCAACAAGTTTTTCGCACCTGGATTTGGGGATCCTCTGCCATTCCTCCTTGCAGATCCTCTCCAGTTAGGTTGGATGGTAAATGTTGGTGGACAGCCATTTTTAGGTCTCTCCAGAGATGCTCAATTGGGTTTAAGTCAGGGCTCTGGCTGGGCCATTCAAAAACAGTCAGGAAGTTGTTGTGAAGCCACCCCTTCATTATTTTAGCTGTGTGCTTAGGGTCATTGTCTTGTTGGAAGGTAAACCTTCGGTTCAGTCTGAGGTCCTGAGCACTCTGGAGAAAGTTTTCGTCCAGGATATCCCTGTACTTGGCCGCATTCATCTTTCCCACAATTGCAACCAGTCGTCCTGTCCCTGCAGCTGAAAACCCCCCCCACAGCATGATGCTGCCACCACCATACTTCACTGTTGGGACTGTACAACATGACAGGTGATGAGCAGTGCCTGCTTTTCTCCACACATACTGCTTAGAATTAAGGCCAAAAAGTTCTATCTTGGTCTCATCAGACCAGAGAATCTTATTTCTCAATATCTTGGAGTCCTTCAGGTGTTTTTTTAGCAAACTCCATGCAGGCTTTCATGTGTCTTTCACTGAGGAGAGGCTTCCGTCGGGCCACTCTGCCATAAAGCCCCGACTGGTGGAGAGCTGCAGTGACGGTTGACTTTCTACAACTTTCTCCCATCTCCCGACTGCATCTCTGGAGCTCAGCCACAGTGATCTTCTTTACCTCTCACCAAGGCTCTTTTCCCCCGATAGCTCAGTTTGGCCGGACGGCCAGCTCTACGAAGGCTTCTGGGCGTCCCAAACGTCTTCCATTTAAGGATTATGGAGGCCACTGTGCTCTTAGGAACCTTAAGTGCAGCATAAATTTTTTGTAACCATGACCAGATCTGTGCCTTGCCACAATTCTGTCTCTGAGCTCTTCAGGCAGTTCCTTTGACCTCATGATTCTCATTTGCTCTGACATGCACTGTAAGGTCTTATATAAACAGGTGTGTGGCTTTCCTAATCAAGTCGACAGCACCTGAGTTAAATATTTAGTGTCACAGCAAAGGGTCTGAATACTTAGGACCATGTGATATTTCAGTTTTTCTTTTTCAATAAATCTGCAAAAATGTCAACAATTCTGTGTTTTTCTGTCAAAATGGGGTGCTGTGTGTACATTAATGAGGAAAAAATGAACTTAAATGATTTTAGCAAATGGCTGCAATATAACAAAGAGTGAAAAATTTAAGGGGGTCTGAATGCTTTCCGTACCCACTGTTAGTATGTTTATTTAACCATTCAAACCCAATTAGGCAGCAAAAAGAACTCAGTTCTGTACTTACACGCTCATGTGCTTGTGTCTATCAGACAGTGCTCAGACAGCATGCGCACATAATGAAATGAGTTCTCTTTCATTGCTTCGGCAGTTGTAACCTAATGGTTAGGTTGCGGGTTCGATTCTCAGTACGGGCAGAAAATGACTGAGATGCCTTTCAGCACCCCAATTGCTCCCCAGGCTCCCCATTGCAAAGTGACTGCCCACTGCTCTGGGTGTGTGTGTCCACGGTTTGCAGTATGTGTGTGTTCACTACTCCTAATGCGTGTGCATTGGATGGGTTAAATGCAGAGAACTTATTCCACTTCAATGGTTTAAAATCACTTGTTTTTAAACCTTGTTTATAAACGCATACAAATGATAAGCTTTTGTGACCACACAGTACAGCAATGGCGCATGAACGTAACCAGAATAGATAAAAAATCTCAAATCTCAAATTGACAAATTTCTACCGGTTAATTGTGTCTACCGGTATATCGTCCACCCCTACATTAGATACAGTAAATTTAAAATACACTACAGAATGATGTCAGATTCATTCCAAACTCAATGCATGGGCATTTCCCGTTTTACTTCAGGTAAATGAAATTGATGGAAACAAGTGATGTGCGATGTTTGTAGAAAAGCTATTTACGATGACAATAGCATAAAGAGTGAATCATTGAGGCTGTAGATGGAAAATGGGAAATGAGTGGGTTTCAGAATAATAGAAAAGACAGAAAATGAGAAACAAATAAAGGAAAGCAGAAGAGTGTTCAACTGTCACATTTCTAGAGAGTAAATCAGAACCTCTTTTCCAAAACCTAATAAATTGCCTATGAAGGCAGTATTTTATGCAACAAAATTAGTCCAAAATGCCAGGAAAGGTGAGAATTCTTCTGTCCACTATCAGACTATAAAGAATGATACTCAACAGA
Organism: Zacco platypus; assembly: GCA_038088235.1. NCBI lineage: Eukaryota > Metazoa > Chordata > Actinopteri > Cypriniformes > Xenocyprididae > Zacco > Zacco platypus. The sequence continues at coordinate 13,042,139 of CM076064.1, read as the reverse complement.
ATTGTATGAATTGAAAAGGTGCTGTAAAATTCATTCCAGATTCTATGAATCACCATTTCCTGTTCGACTTCAGGTAAATTAAACAATTGGAATCCAGTAATGTGCGAGGTTTGTGGAAAAGCTATTTACGATGACAATAGCATAGATAATGAATCACTGACTCTGTAAACAAGAAATGGTGTAGAATGAATGAAGTGAATAGTGGAGCACAGTAGTGGCTGTAGATGGAAGAATGAAAATGAGTGGGTTTCAGAGCAATAGAATAGACAGAAAGAGAAAAATAAATAAAGGAAAGCAGAGGAGTGTTCAACTGTCACATTTATAGAGGGTATATCAGAAGCTCTGTTCTAAAAGTCAAGTCACTTTTATTTATAGCAGCATACAGATTGTTTTAAAGCAGCTTTATGGTAATAACAGGAAAATGATTCAATGATGCAAACAGTTCATTTCGGCTGGGCAGCAGCTCACAAAGAAAATAGTGTCATTTTTCACCTGAAGTCAGTTCAGTGTTGATTCAGTTCCATTGTAAAGATCATCAATTATTAAATTAGTTCATTTAGTTCATATATAAAGCAGCTCTGTATAGTATTTTAAGAGTATTCCAAAATGTATTAAACCAAATTGGTAAAATAATTAATTAAAATTCCAAGAAAGTCTTCTGTCCATTATAAATTCAGATAAGAATGGGAAACACCTCCATAGAAAGGTTTCTGCAGATTTTGACCAATTGTGGGATTTGTGACCAGTGGGAAAACAAAAGCTCCGGAGGAGGTGTCAATGTAGGAGTCTGCTATTCATCATCATTCCACTGTCTGCATTCACACTGGAGCCAAGCGAGCCGATTTGAGCGTGTGCCATTTTGATTATCTTTCTATTAGCCTCATGAATCCTACTTACTGCGTGTGGATGGCAATATCCAAGTAACCATAGCAAAAGCAGACACGCCGACAGGGTCATACTTCAAATCAAACCCCACAGTCCTGTGGTTACAAACACTGGCATATTTGTTTTTCTTTAGCTTTGCTTCTCTGTTTTTGTCAATGCTAGTTTATACAGGATGCTTAAGTTTTTTTTTTTTTTACACAGCAGGTTGTTATTTCTTCCAAGCCCCTTCCTGCTTTTTAAATTAAATCTTGTTGATAGGCAGAGTCTGTGTTAAACAGCTGTGTGTCGACTGTGTGTGCATGTGTCTATGTGTTTAAACAGCATTCAGTATCAGTGTATTGGCTGTCTCCTGGGTAGTAGGAGTTTAATCCAATCTATCAGCTATTTCCTGAGGGCATTTCAAGATACCGGCTGTGGATGGCAAGTGACTGACAGGCAATTAAAATTGATAGAGAACACTGGAACACAAATCCTATTAATAAAATCAAGAACCTATTAATTTTGGACCCTTAACTTACCCTTAACTGCCACTATAGCAACTCTTGTGCAACTGTTGCGTAGGTGGTCAGTTATACATAGGGGTGTTTATTTAAAATGTTGATTCATAATCAATTCTAAAAAATAAATAAAAAAAAATACATTTAATTTTTTCCAGTTAAATGAAATAAAAATAAAATAAAATTTAAATATATTGAAACTTGAAATTGAATGTCTTTGGCTATTATCTCACTATTTTTTCAGCATCTCGCCTTCATGAGCTGTGCATCTTAAAGGGATAGTTCACCCAAAATAAAAAATTCTGTCATCATTTACTTATCCTCAAGTTGTTCCAAAACGAAGACATTTTGAAGAATATGGTTAATCAAACAGTTGATGGACCCCATTGCCTTGCATACTATGGCAAAAATACTATGGAAGTCAATGGGGTCCAGCAACTGTTTGGTTTCTGACATTCTTAAAAATATCTTCTTTTGTGTTCAGCAGAAAAATTCATACAGGTTTGGAACAACTTGAAATGATGACAGAATTTTAATTTTGGGTGAACTATTCCTTTAAGTTGCTGTGTAAAAATTGTTAAAAAATAGTTCAAGCAATAGTTCACATAAAAATGAAAATTCTCATTTTTAATTCAAGTGACAGGATGTTTTTCTATGTAAATACGCTCTACACAGACGTGTTTGACCGTTGTGCTCGCATCTTGGCAAACAGTCATGGAAATTATGGAAACTGTCAGACTCAACTCAACATGTCATAAACTTTGACATTAACACACAGGAAAAATGTTTAACAGCTGCTTTGAAAATGCAAAAGGGTAAATAATGGTTTTGTTTGTGTGTGTGTGTGTGTGTGTGTTTGTCTTTATATATTGACTGCCACATTATTACTTATCAGAGCACATAGATGTTGAAAATGGAGATTCACACCAGAATCCATTCAGCATGTTCCTGTTTTTTTTTGTTTTTTTGTTTTGTTTTTTTAATTGAACCTAATAACATACTCATAAGATGAAGTCAATGGATGCACATATGTAATGTGGATGAAGCCCATTTGCATTTAGTAAACAAAGATTTTCAGTGGAAATAAACCAAAATATCTTCCCCAAATTTTCTGACGATGAAGCATACTGCCATATAAAAAACCTTCTGCCATGTCCCTGGGCTAATCTGTCCGTTTTTCCCTGTATCTGTCGTGTATTTGTGTTTGTTTGGAGCACATGGGTTCAGCTTGACAGTTCACCTTGTGCTTCGCTGTCGTTGTGGTGTCTGATCGCGCCCCCTTGTTATTTCATTCCTTAATTTGTTATTGTTTCACTCCCTTCACCTGTTTAGTTTCAATTAAATCCTTACTCCCATATTTTTATTTGTTATTGAGAGCATAGCACATATTTATTCACCTAAATGCCTCTTGCAGCAGCATTGAAATGTTAACTAACAATATATCACTGAAAATATATTTCAAAAATCTTTTTTTACCCCTAAGCAAATATCTAAAAATAACTTATCCGTGGGTGTATATCGGGGCTTTTACATATTCCATAACTACACCTTTTTACCATAGTTAAGTGAATTTGCAGATTTGTGTGTGTTTGACAGTTCAGCAAGCTTTAAAGGAGAGACCCATTATGCCACTTTTCACAAGATGTAATATAAGTCCCTGTCAGTCTCTGTGAAGTTTAAGCTCAAAATACTCCACAGATAATTTATTATAGCTTGTCAAAATTACCCCTATTTGGGTGTGAGCAAAAACACGCCGTTTTTGTGTGTGTCCCTTTAAATGCAAATGAGCTGCTGCTCACGGCCCTCTTTCCAGTCGAGGGAAAGCTTTAACAGCTCGTGCTTTGCATACTCAACAACAAAAAAAGCTGTAGAATCTCACGCAGCCAAAATGACTTGCAGCCTTACATTGTTCAAACTGGAGTCGGACACTGACCTGAGACTCCTGAGAAGTTACAAATTTTAGAATGCAACTGGGCGTTTCTGAATGGTTAGGGGATACATTTATGAAGTTTCTGTGAAGTTAAGTTGATTCAACTCATTGACTAACATGTACTGTCATGTTAATCTTTTGTGCAAATCCAGCATTAAACTGACCCTCGTTTGTGAAGCAGTCTGGCATAAAATGATTTGCGCAAATATTTAACACTTTACCGACTTGAATGAAATTCAACAATGGTGTCCTCAGTGGCTCAGATGCAGAGAATTAATGGAGACGACCATTGGTACATCCACACTTGTAAAAAATTATTTTTTGGCTCAGACATTGTATATCTCCAGCTGCTACAATGAGTAAACAGAAATGGCGAACTGCTGCGGCTCATTCAGGGCGATATCTGTGTTAATAGGGCGGATCATCACCGGTCATGGGCGGGACTTCTCCCTAATCTTACGTAAACACAACACAGAAGGAACCTTCTTCAACTCCATGCCAGTCGTAACCCGAGTGTCACGTTGATGTCACACTGTGTGGGAAGGCACCCATGGGAAAGAACCCACTGCTGGCCTACAGTCTTTCACTCTTTCCACTTTACTCATTCTCGTCATAATTTCAACGGTACATATTGATTAACAAATGCATTTTACCCTGCAATGATGGCTATAGAAGGAACAAATTGGATTTCAGCCATTCACTGAGGATGTGCTTTTCGGTGTGGGCGTCTTGATGTAGGAGGCATTATTCTGTTGAATGAGATTTGTCTTCCTGGCCCCGTCTTTGGTTAATGAAAGCCCAATCTGATGTAATTGGCATGAATAGCAAATACAACAGAAGAAGCAAGGTGACTTGACCAGGATGTGCACTCTTTGGTTGATTGCTGTTGACTTGAGTGAATATAAACTAGAGACAAATCAGCGGTGGTTTTACACAGGCACACATGCACTTTAACAAATGGCATCCCTACTTGAATGCATTCACGACAGAGATACACAACGCATAACCAAAAGTCAACATAGAAATGGCTAAACAACTACAAAGGCTTTTCAAAGGCTTTTCTTTAGACGGCGCTTAAATGAGCAGACGTTGGTAGGCTGGTGCCACGAGGACAGCTGTTGCCACTCATTTACTCTCATCAAAACTCATTGTGCTATCTGTATTCTCTGAAATGCAGATAACACAATGAGCTTTGAAAGCTCTGAAAATGACTACCATGCACGCGTTTGCGTTTCGCTTTGCCGAATCCCTTTGCACCCATGATGTGTGTGCTCTGGTCTGTGTTTGATGTCTGCAGTTTGGCTATGCATTTCTGAGATTCTGTGTGTAAAGCTGCTTGTTGTTTGACAGAAACCACCTCAGCAGTCTTTGTGTGACCCGAGGCAGTTGTCATGGAGACCGTAAACACACAGGGCTTTTAAACACTCACTTTCCCATCAGCTGTTCTTCCCATGAATACATTACAGACTGTAACCTTATAATTACCTCTTTCTCTGTCTCTTCCCCCACCCTCTCTTTTTCTGTTTGTCAATTACCTGAGCTGTCTCTATGTAAAAAAGATACACACTAAGGTTTGAGTGAGCATGCAAGCTTCTCAAAATAGAAAGTGATTGTAAGAAAATAGTTATAGCAGTGAAAAATTCTCATTTCCAACATCAGGGAAAATGATTATTAAATCCCATTCAACTGGAGAGGTTACAAATCTGCTTGGAAGAGGATGTGTATCTATATCGCCTTAATGCACAACAAGGAGGATAGTTTAAATGGTCAAAGACTCTCCAAGGATCACAGCTGGAAAATTGCAAAAATTAGTTGAGTCTTGAGGTCAGAAAGCCTCAAAAAATATATCAAGCAGTAACTAAATCACCACAAGTTGTTTGGGAGGGTTTCAAGGAAAAAAAATGCTCTGCTCTCATCCAAAAACAAACTTCAGCATATTCTTGACCAGACACTACTGGAACTTCTAACAGGACCGGGTCAGATTGTGGGCAGATTAAACTAAAAAGAGCGTTTTGGCAGCAAACCCACAAGATGGATTTGGTACAAAAAGGGATAAAATTGTACTTCAAGGTTAAATACTGCTTAGTCTTTAATGTTGTGGGCCTATTTTTCTGCTGGAGGTCCTGGACATAGTTTTAGATATGGCATCATGGATTCTACTATATATGAGCCGTGCTTTTAAAATGAGTCGGAATGCGCATGGGCTAATTGTGAGCGACAGGCAAAACAAGTGAAAAATGTCAATCTTGGTTGAATTTGAGGTTCATTAAGCCCACGTTTAGTGATCCCAATGCTCCAAATAGCTATTAAACATCTTCATTAGTATGTTTTCTGAGAGGAGTACCTTTCCTGTGACCATGAAAAATGGTGTTTTTCTCTGCTTGTTTCTGGATGACCGGCGCTTCCCTCAGCACAAGTTTGGTGCGTACTCTCAGCCAATGCACGCACACGGGACACAGCCGCCTCTCAAACTGCTCGCAACAAATGTCAGATTGACTTAATTTCCGTGACTTATTACACATAAACGTTCAGTTACACACACAGTTATGTTAAAATGCCTGTCCTGGCGAGTATAAGCACAGCCGGTTGTCTTCAGTGAATGGGAACAGCATGTGTAACAGTATATGGTAACACTTTACAATAAGTTTCATTAGTGTATGTATTAACTAACATGAACTAACCATGAGCAGTACATTTGTTACTGTATTTACTAATCTTCGTTAACGTTAGTTAATGAAAATATAATTATTCATTGTTTGTTCATGTTAGTTCACAGTGCATTAACTAATGTTGACAAGATTTTAATAATGTGTTAGTAAATGTTGAAATTAACATTAATAAAGATTAATAAAACCTGTAGAAGTGCAGTTCATTATTAGTTCATGTTAACTAATATAGTTCAATAATGTTAAACAATGAACCTTACTGTAAAGTGTTATCCAATATATTCCTTTATCTTTTAAAGAGAATTTTTGTTAGAACCTCTGTTATTCTTAATTTTGATATTTTAATTTTTACACCAGACGTCGATCGGTATCGGTCTCTGATGTGCTCTCCAACCTCATCAGGCATTACAGCAGAAGACTCAGAGCTATAATCATGGCAAAAGGAGGTTGTAAAAATTTAATAAAGAGGGGGCCATAATTATGGTCCCTGTGTATTGGAGAGAGAGAAAAAACGTTTCTTTCATAATGAGATTTCCTCACATTTTCAGTTGTTTTACTTCAATTGAAAAGTTACATTTTTGTGATTTTTATTTCATGTGTGAAAGAAGGAAATTTCAGTTTACTGTTAATGTCAGGTTTAGGCTTGAAACAAGGGTTAGGAGCTTCTATATCAGTGTTATTTATCCATCATTTCCCTCTGATTTTAGGGATAAATTATGGGTAGGATTAGAATAGGACTATGTTTTTGATGCTCTTGATAAACACATTTATATTCGGTAGCTGTATGCAGTATATCACTCTGGACTGTTGCATTATTGAAACTTCAATGCCCACCCAAGGCTTAACATCCTCTCAGAATCTTGCTCTGATACTGAGAGGAACCATTAAATGGTTAGAGACCCATTTTGTAAAAGGCCCTTGTTGACCAGGGAAGTCATTTTTTGTAGCTACAGGAAGACCAGTCACCAGGTTCTATTAGGTGAAATGTGCAGCAATCACATAATAGAGCTGACACGAAAGCAGCACAGCCTTTGCTTTCTTGCACTCTTGACACATTTGGTCGTCTATCACGACCTGTAAGAACATAGCTCCAGGCTGGATTATCAGATCATGTTAGAGTATAATGATTTTATTAATTGAACCAGGAACCCTTGTGGCTCTCATAGTTCATAAAAATAAATTATTTACAGATCTAGTAAATTAGTTGTCTTGATTATGCAGATGGACATGTTCTGTAAGTATGTGCATGTTTCTTCCACCCTTGTCTACATTCCTGCTCATTAAAGATGGGTCTGTCTGCACTCTGTCTCTCTTTCTGTATCTTAACAAGCTGCCACTCCTGTGCTGATTGCAGTGGTAAAGAGTAATTATCTAAGGAGATGGAGAGAGATTGTTCAAAGTGTGTTATCTGCTCTCTCGCCAGCTGAAATCTGTGGCTAGAGTAATGGGATTGAGTTGGCTAGTCACCATGGCAGAACTACAGTAAATACTTAGAATATTAAAAAGTGGCTGGTAAGCTGCATAGCAGACAGGGATTACATGCAGATTTGTGGTGCCAAAGCTTCCATCAGAGGTTGTGCTATGAGTGACAAGCTTTCAACCACCCTGCAAAAGTTTTGATCTTTGAAAAGGATGATTATATTTTCTCAACAGCATCACCATTATGACATAAAACAAGGCTGAAACACAAATAAGCACTTTACGTTAGTTAACGTTTTGGCCCTTGGTGTTTTGGGCAAAAAACATTATTACTGTCATCATATTGGTTTCTTGCAAGCTAAAGCTGTTCATTAGTTTTATTAATTTGACTATTAATGACAGAATAATTGATAATTTAATAATAAAATAGTTAAATTACACTACTGTTCAAAAGTTATGTTTTCATTCAGCAAGGACACATTAAATTGATCAAAAGTGACAGTAAAAACTTTATTATGTTACAAAACTTTCTATTTCAAATAAATTCTGTTCTATTGATCAAAGACAATATCACAAAAAGCATCAGTTTCCACAAAAATAACTGTTTTCAGCATTGATAATAAGAAATGTTTCTTGAGCACCAAAGCAGCATATTAGAATGATTTCTGAAGGATCATGTGACACTGAAGACTGGAGTAATGATGCTGAAAATTCAGCTTTACCATCAAATGAATACCTTTCATTTTAAAATATAAAATAGATAATAATTTGATCAAATAAATGCACTCTTGGTGAGCATAAGAGAGTTAACATTAAGAAATGCGTGTATTTCTTTTTAGCGCTTCTGTAAAGTTCACTTAATTTTTAGAATTTAGTCTCAAGTTTACTTTAGCTGAGTGCTTAATCTGACTCCAATTTAAATTATTGTTAAACTAAGATTGTGTTTCCAATTAGGAATTAATCATAACTGTTGGTTATGTATTAATTTAGATATTTGAATGTTCTGGATATCCTGTACTTTCATATTAGGGACCCGACGCCCCATAGAGTCACGCGACCCGGGTTTGCTGTGATCTCACGGACACAAACTCGTCAGTCTGATCTTCGTCAGAGGATGTAGGGTTTTGCAAATACCTTTTAGTCGGTTGCCTACTGGTCACTAGTACAAAAAGTGTAATTTATTTAGCCACTTCCATATAACTTGCTAAATCAGTGATAGACAGAAATCAGAAGGTCTTCAGGTAATGTGCCTACTGCACCATTCATTCATAAGCCTTCAGTTGGACCATGGTCATGGGGATTTCAGGTCCAGAATGAAAATAACATTTTATTTGTCAGGTAAAAATGCATCATGTCAATTAAACCATTAGAAGCCAATTCAGAAATAATAAATACATGACATTAGTTGCTCAAAGATGACTGTAAGAGTAAGAGATGTGAACACACAGTGTACCCAGGATTGTAAATATTTACTACACTTGGTTTCGGGGGAGAGGAGAAGGTTAGCAGATATCTTGAAGAGACAGCAACCGAAAGGAGAACAGAATTCTCCTGAGTTTTCAATCTTTTTCATAATACAAGTGACTGTTGTGAAATTGAGTCCGTTTTACCAATCGCACTGAGACATTTAAAATGATACTACATGAAACATGAAAGTGAAAAAACAACAGGTTCATAAGATACATCATACGTAGAACATATCCATTCTTAGAGAACTTTCAGTGACTTGAGCCAGGGGGAAAGGAAGGGAGTGTGTGAGGAGAGTTTGGGCAACGTGTTGTCCTATGCTATTTCTTTGAGATCTTTTCTCCAGATGAGTTTTATTGCTTTATTGCAGGGTGCTTGATCTGAGCTTTTGTCTTAGCAGGAAAATCAAGTCTTACAGCAGTGTAGCTCATTGCTGCCATATCACAATACAAAGCAAAAAATATTTCCCCCCAGGACTTGTAACCCTAACCCTCGTTGGTACAACGAGTATTATTGTCATAAAGTAGTGACAAATTTCTTGGTTCAGACTGGGAGGAAATATTTTTTTAAAAATACAAAATATTTTTCCTTTCGCTGTCACCCTCTACTGTAAATCCACTGAGTTGATATTTTGGGACTCTCAGTTGAAATATTTAATATTGTATAGCTAAGGTATAGATCTCCCAGTTGGTTTTTATGTACTAGATGCTGAAATTGTTTTACAGTATTGCCTCTGGGATGTGGCCTTTCATTACACAGACTCTAAAATATATTACTATCCCATATTTTCAAAATAAGCTCATTTTATGGGTTGAAATATAAGAAATCCTGTCATATGTATATATGATATGTCCCATGTATATAGGCCTATTTGATATTTTCACATCAAATATATGAAACCTGTGTGTGTGTGTGTGTGTGTGTGTGTGTGTGTAGGTGTGTGCGTGCATTTTTTTGATTTTTGAGGACACAAATCTGTATAATGACAAGGGAATGACACTGGTATTACAACTTAAACGTGAAAGTCCTCATATTTCAAATAGCTTTAAAAACATACCATGCAACATACCATACAACAATGTTTCATTAAAAATGTAAAAATGCAGGATGTTTTCTGTGATGGGTAGGTTTAGGAGTAGGGGCAGTGTAGGGGGATAGAATGTACAGTTTGTACAGTATAAAAACCATTACGCCTATGGAATGTCCTCACTTTGATAGCAAAACAAACCCGTGTGTGTGTATGTTTCTACACACAGACACACACACACATACAGAATAGATCATACACTAAATAAACAAAAACACTGGTTTAAAGGGAAGAGTATACTGCTTTTAAAAATCAATTAGATAGTGCTTTATTACAAGAGACAGTGTGCACCTGTGTGTATAATGTGCTTTCTTGCCCATAGCCGTGTTCCTCTTGCACTAACCCATGCTTCTATAATTGTCTTCATGCACGGATTCATCACATGCATTTTTGATATGAGGATGGCAGCCATTTTCCTCTCTTTCATCATGATAGAACAAGGCTCGCCAAGATCCACTTTCCCCTCACCTGTGCTCAGTACCAGCATAGATCACTTCTTATTACCCATCTCCTCACTATTGATCAGGAGCAGTGCCCTGGGCAATCAGACCAGGGTTTTTTCCTGTAGCTAGAATAATTTGCTCTGTCGTTAGAGATCTTGACAGTGTTCTGTTCTCTGCGGTTCCTCCTTCCTCTGGTGGTTTTTCTCAGTCTGTAATGGCGATTAACCCTGTGACCCCGTCTAAGACTATCTTTCTGCTATCAAAAGCAGGCTGCAACTACTGGAATATATTAATATTGATTCAATTAATTTTTCTGTTGATTTGACTTTTTCCTTATAGCGTTTCTGTCCATCTTCTTTATGTGAAACAAGTAAAGACTAACCAAATATTTTTTGCTGCCTAGTGGTTGGAGAAGCAGAGAGCTTTAAAGATTTTCCTCCGGTTTAAGATTGCCGTTGCAGAGATGTTTACAATAAAACGATGTATGACTTTACTTTAATTTTACAGTTTTTGTTGTGGGTGTAACACTGTGCCTTGAAATAAGAAAAAAATAACACAAAATCAGATGTCTAGCAGTAAAGTTCACCCCCTGCTAGTTTTGTACGCCTCCATCATGCAGTGTTGGACACTAACCACCGTTACACCTACGCTAATCAGCTCTACACTGAGTTGCCTCCATCCCAGAAGAACTAACTTCACCAAACAGACTAAATATTTAACTAACACAGTTTAAGAAGCACTCTTGAACATTCTGAACACACAGCAGGTCATTTTAGGTTTATCCATGGAGAGAGGGACAGCTGTTAGTGTGCTCTACTGTTAGATTGAAGCAAATGCTACAAAATACTGTCAGTATTGTAAACTGAAGAAAATAATAGCTTGACACTTTTAAGTATTATTGTTTTTTAAAATTATATATCAGATCTTATTATAACCAAAAACAGAAGCTACAATTAGTCATTCGTGTCTTTGAAGTACCTCACAAGTTAACCATTTAGCCATTGTTGCATGCTTTTAGCTGATTAGCCTGCTATTGCAGCATACTTCTAGCTGATTATTCTGCTTGTTGGCATACCACTAGCCAATTAGCCTGCAACCTCAGTTACCATTGCTACAAATACATGATCCCCCCCGCCCCCACCCTCAACCCCTAAACTAGTTACAAGTTAAATGTACAAACTGATTCTAAAATGTCATTGAAACCTGAGTCCTGTGATACTTTAAGAGAACCAACAACAGCCATGTATACACTGCAGAGTTTCAGGAGAGACAAACGCATTTAAATGCGGTTGTGGTTCAGGTCACAGTCTTTTCAGTCAGGTCGGGTATGGATTAAAAATAGTGTTAGGTGTTCTGTTAAGTACTGCGGGGCAGGGTACGGGCTTACCAAACCCGTGCAGGACTCTGCATTGGTCATGTCAATGTCAATATGAACTTCTAAGTTAACCCTAAACCTTAACTTTAGCTTAGGTTTGTTAGCACATCCTGATAGATAGCGTTATTGTTTGCCAACATCATGTTCTTGCAAAGGAACTCTCTTCATGGACAAAAAAGATCTAGTTAGGGATAACATGAGGATGTCTAAATAATGACAGAATTTCAGTTTTGGGGTTTTATTATTATTATTATTATTATTATTATTAATTTAATTTTTCAGAAACTGTTGGTGCTCATGACCCTGTCTGGCTCTCAGTTTTGTTGGTCTCACCTTCCACTCACATGACATTAACACACACACAGGCCAGACTCAAGGCTCTGCCTTGGCTGGCTTAGATTAGCCACATTAATTTAATTACACATGTCTTGTTTACACCAAATCTGATTATCATCAGGGAATGACATCACAGATTGCTCCCTTTCTAGAGCATGAAAATCTCAACAATGTTATCTGTGTCATGACACTCCTGGTTATTTGTTTATTTCCATCTGAAGGCCTTGTTTGGCAGAACATTTTTTTTACATTTTATCAAGCTTCATTGACATAGCCTCTCTAAATTTGGTTCCAAGGTTATCAAAGGTGTCATGATAGAATGGTTGGTTGCTTAAAATAATACCATACGTCTAGTTTACATTCATTTTCACTTTAAGATCAGCCTGGCTCAGAGCCAGAGCGGATAATTAAATTGAAACTTTATCAAAACCCTCACAGAGTAGTTAAATGGCAGTTTATTTCTTGTTAGCTGGTTTATCATTGTAGTGTCAACACAAAGAGATGAAGCAAAGAAGTGAGGCATTTGTGAGAAAGACTGAACGCTGATTCATCTTTAGCATTGACTGGCTCAGTCTACCAGAGCAGCAGGAGGAGAACCATGCTGTGCTGCTCGGTCTCAGCTTGAAAAGCTAATATCACTGTTAACAAGTTTGTGACTGGACTCAAAAATGCCATTTAGGGGAAACAGTATCATTCCAAGGGTAGTCATCAGAGCATTCTGCTTAAGGCTTAGCCTAGATTGTAATGGAATATTTTATAATAAGTGTTTTTATAATAAATGCTGCCATGTTACATTTACCAGGTTTCCAAAAAAGTTCCAAAAGTTTCTACTAATGTTTCCAAAGATCAAAAGTTTTAATTTCAAAATGCAGTTGTTTGACAAGATAAAAACTTTGTTTCTTTTGAGTTTTCATGCACATTTTACACAGATGACAGTAATATCTGTCTCACTAAGTGTTTTTAAGTTCAGTTATCAGGCTGTTAAAATAGAGGCTTTTAAAATTTTGTCTTATTTTGGTTGACAAAGGTGTCACTATAGAATGGTTGATTGCTATGAGCTATTTTTCTGTTGAAATGAGCTTTGTTGCAGAATAGACTACAATATGTGCCAGATTTTCTGTCAATTATGTTGTTTAAATTTTATAGATTCGTGGTGCAGCCGTGTATGATTTTATTAATGTCATTATTGCACATGAAATAAGAAACAATAAATCAATGTTCAATGTTGCTTGGACCCCTTTGATTTTCAGAATATCTTTTTACTGTAGGTGAGGAAATATAAGATAGTCAGTCAAACAGGTTTGGAACAACATGACCTGAAATTGCTGATCTAGTAATCATAGCACAGGTGGATGAGGCTTAATCTGTGTAATCTTGCACACCCGTCATGTTATTCTGAAGTAACATTAAGCATTTAATTATGAAAACACCCACACATTGGCATCATGCATGTGAGTGTGTGTGCATATACTAACAGAATGCGTACATTAGTTCATGCATGTATGATGTGAGCATGTGTTTGAATTGTGTATGCCTGCACAATTACATGCACTCGTTATTCTGTATGAGTGCATTGGTGTGTGTGCACTCATTTGTGTGTAGGAATCCTCATGGAAGGGTGTATAGGTGTTTGTAGCTTTTTGAGTACTGAATTTAGCCCAGCTGGAGACAGGAAGGGGGACACCATGACCACAGCCTGTCCAGATGGCCATCCACCCAACAACGCAACTGACTGGCCAATTCCTCCTTCGCAAGGTGGTGAACTCACCATTAGTTCAGAACCCTTTAGAATGGAACATACAGGTTATTTAAAGACATGTCCTTTGGTCTTGAATCATAAACCGATAAGTTTGTTGGATGAAAAGTGACTTTCTGTTTGATTTTTGCAACAGGAGTTTTAAACATCCAGACCTAATGGTTTCAGTTTTTAGCTGGGCCTTGAATGATGGAAATACAAAATTAGCTAATTAATAAAATACTTAGGTCCATCCTATTCTTAGCAAGTATGAATTTTCTGGCTTGGAGAACTTAGTGTTGCCTTAAATGGATAGTTCACCCAGAAATGAAAATTCTATCATTCACTCTCAAGTTGTTCAAAAGCTGTATGAATTTCTTTCTTCTGCTGAACACAAAAGAAGATATTTTAAAGAATGTGTGTAACCAAACAGTTGACCTCGTTGACTTCCATGGTATTTTTTGTTCATACCATAGCTAAGCACTGCTGGCTTTATGTGTAGCAACATCTAGGTTCATAAATGTATGCAGATATCTGTGTTTACATTTATAAGTGTGCATATTTTGTAATTTTACGTATTACAAGTATAGTTTGTAATGTGAGTGTACGTTAATCAATGTCAAGTTCATGCTTCCATTTTAAACAGAGATTTGGAACTCACCTTCTCATAGTGACATGATGACAAATGCCTGATGGATTTTGGCCTCTAATCTAATAACAGTCCTGCAAGAAAGGACTAATTAAGGTTTGCATGGACAGAGCTGTGCATGTATGGGATGAAGGCTTTCAGAAAGCCACACTCAGGCATTAAATATTGAATACTATTTGCTTGAGGTTTATTTGGTATGGTTGGTATGGTACATCTAACATAATGTAATAATTTATGCATAAAACTTAATTCAAGATGCATTTTTTGCAAACAAGTCTTGGTATCTTATGCAGTTTTAATTTGTTTTATGTAAATGCACTACTGTTCATGAGTTTAGGGTTTTTAAAATGTTTTTGAAAGAAGTCTCTCATGCAAGGCTGCATTTATTTGTTCAAAAACACAATAAAAACTCTAATATTGTGACATATTATTACAATTTAAAACAACTGTTTTCTATTTTAATATATTTTAAAATGTGGAAGATGACCTTTCAGTTGAACTGAGATATTTTGGCACTATTGTAATGGTAATGGTCCCATACAAGTTGATCCTGTAACAGAGGAAAAGTGATGTCAGGAATGTCAGTTTAAATGCATTAAAATGTTTGTGTCTTACAGCTGGATAATCCTGATGAACAGGCTGCCCAGATTAGAAGAGAGCTGGACGGACGACTCCAAATGGCTGATCAGTTCACAAAAGTACGTGTTCCAATCTCATACAATTACATATGAAGCTGTAGGATACTGTTCTTTTCAGGCTTATAAAGTAGCCTGTTCCAAGGCACAAAATGTCCCAATGTCTTGTTTTATCCTTATTGGCCAGAAATGTTTTTTTCTCTTTTTAACACCTTGAATAGGCTGGCAGGTTCCCAAAGTTTGTGTCCAGGGACATGGAGGCCATGTACATTGAGGAGCTGAAGTCATCAGTGAACCTGCTGATGGCCAATCTGGAGAGCATGCCAGTGTCTAAAGGTGGAGAGTTCAAACTGCAGAAGCTCAAGAGAGGCCACAACACTTCCATCATTGACATGGGCCAAGAGGATGAAAATCAGCTCTCCAAGTCTGACGTAGTTTTGTCTTTCACTCTGGAGGTACTTATTCCTGCTTAACATTCAGCCAGAAGCAGAATGTAGCAAGTTTAAATAATGTTGAGGTTGAATCATGATCTCTTGAAAATCTAAATCACTATTTGGATGGGCTTATTTTCATTTCGACATCTTTAAGGGCCATTTTGAGCAGTTTCAGATGTCAAACTCTCTTTGCTGATTTTTTTTTTTTATTATGTCTCCATTTATATTTAGCTGTAGTTAATGTAAACCACAAAGGACTAAATAAAAGAAGTGTTAAAATAATATACTTAAACATATTCTGATAGTCCTATTGAGGTATAATTAGATTTCTCAAAGGAGCCCTGAGAAAAACAAATTTAGGTAATGAGGTAATTTTCTCCTGTTTTCATTTTTGTTACCAAAGTCGTGTTTGAAAAATACAGATATTTGATGCATTCAAGAGTAAAATCACAAAGTGCATTTGAAATGCAGAATGTTCTTCTCATTATTAAACCTTTATTTAACCTGGAAATAAAACTCTTGAGATTTAAAATCTCTTTTACAAGAGAGATTTTTGTGTGTGTATATAACACACACACACACACACACACACATACACACGTTTTGTTTTCATTTTTTATGGGGACATTCCACAGGCGTAATGGTTTTTATACTGCACAAACTGTACATTCTGTCCCCCTAAACCACCCCTACCCCTAAACCTACCCATCACAGAAAATGTTCTGCTATTTTAGATATTCAAAAAAGATAATTCTGTATGATTTATAAGCTTGTTTCCTCATGGGGACCAAAAAAATGTCCCCACAAGATCAAAATTTACTAGTATTACTAAACCTGTGGGTCCCCATAACGTAGGGAATACCCGCCCACACACACACACACACACATATTATATATATATATATATATATATATATATATATATATATAATATATTATATATTAAATATATAATGTATACACAAAATACATTCTGCATGCAACATCATGTAGTCTTTCAAAATTTAAAATTATATTGCTTTTTTGAATTTCTCACCCATTATTTTGGCCTTGATTCAGATCTTTTTATATCACTGAACTTTCCGGAATACCACATCTCATTGCCCACACTTAAGAAAAGCGAATTTATATGAGCACATGAAACAAATACAAACACAGCATCCACTCTTTCTTTTTCACCACCATCTTGTTGTAGCTTGATATGATAGAAATTGATTTGATCATCAAAAACAATGCTCAGATGAAATAATTGCATCTGTGATGGTCTTGACATTCATCATTGACTTGACATAGGATTTCCGTGTAAATGTAATTTGCACAGCTATTGCTTTGAATATCTCATTACAACATGTTGCATGTCACTGTCAAATATAACAGACCATGTTGGTGCATTAGCTGTATACTGGTCTTTGATTTGCAGAGAGCGACAAATTGAAAATGTCATCTTCTCTTCATTGTGCAGGTTTAAAAGAGGACAGGAGAGTTCTGAATTTGTGGGTGTGTGGGTGTGTAGACAAGCCTTACTTAGTACAAGCCAAAGAGAAAATCCTTAGTGGCACTGACAGCCTGCTATAAAGCTAGCTTTAATCAAGTGACAGTATCTGAGAGGAGTTATTCCCTGAAGAAGAGGGCTATAAATTCATGTGATGTATGACGTGTGTTAACAACACATCCCCCTTTCACTGGTACCTTTGTGATGACGGCTTTATCTGACACATCTACCATTCTCTCTCCTCATGCTCGGCTGCTGTGTGTGTGCTTGGATGAAGGTGGAACTCAAACGTCAAAGAAATAATTCACCCAAAAATTTAAATTCTGTGATCATTTATTCACCCTCACGTTGTTCCAAACCCAAATTACTTTCTTTCTGCCAGGGAAAATAAATTGAGAAATTCTGAATTATAAGTTTTTCCTTGAATCACAATGATTGGGGACTGGAGCACAAAATTGTTTTTTGCCATTATGGACAATGTGTTTAGATAATGTCCAGGTTTATTATTATTATTTATATTTTCTCCTCAACATCTAGTTCCCTTAGGAGTCGTCTCTATAGCTCTCCTCTTGTTTTCCCCACAGGTGGTGATTATGGAGGTACAGGGTCTGAAGTCTTTAGCTCCAAACCGGATTGTTTACTGCACCATGGAGGTGGAAGGTGGACAGAAACTGCAGACTGACCAGGCAGAGGCTTCCAAACCAACGTAAGTATGGCATAAAAATCTTGTCAAGCATTTTGTATGTTCTGAGCATCAATACTATATTGAATCCAGCTTCCCTTCTCAGCAGAAGTTCATGCAATGAGAAAGTTTTGAAGAGTTATAACTTGTTACACTGTCATTTATTAGAGCCTCCAGGCCTTGAAAGTTGCTGTCTGGAGTAAATGATTCTCTTGCAGACTAATTAAATCAGCCAATGTACACTAACCTACACAAACCTGTTGAGGGTTGATTGCCTGTCCTTATGCATACAGACACATTCCCACTGAACCATTCGTGTTATTTAGAGCTAGAGGAATTTAATCTCAAATCCCATCAAATGCTGTTTGCTGAAGCTGTGTGTGTGTGTGTGTGTGTATGTGGGTATGTGTGTGTATGTGTGTGATTTAGCTCATTACATGATCAGTTGATCTTATTATTGTGTACACAGTAGGCTCATTCTGTTTGTGGTGAGATGTAACGCTTAATGATGAAGTAACAATTCTGGGCATGTAATCAACACTTACGAAAACCGTACGCTGATCGCATTACTCAACTAGACATTGCTTTTGTTTGTGTGTGAGGAGATTGATCCAAGGATAAGGAAGAGAGGAAACACACACACACACACACATACACACACACACACACACACACACACACACACATATTCTCACACCTTTAACTGAACATGCACCCACTCATTTGGTCAGCTTACACTTAACACTCTTAATCAACATGCATGCTGTATGATTTTTGCCACATTTGGTTGTAGAACAAAGTCTCTTGTTAATGAGCATTCCTTTTAAAATCTTACTATCAAAATTACCTTGCGTTCACTCTGAAACATAAGCAGTCAACTCTGAAATCCTGTTTCTACCTCAGAGTATATGGAACTATATATCTCGCAATTGTAACTTTGTTTCTTATAGATGAGCTTACATCGTGCAATGTGACTTTTTATCTCACAAGGTGACTTTATTTCTCATAAAATTAATAATTGACATTATATCAGTCAATTTGACTTTGTCTCTGAACTGCAACTGTCTTGTCACGATGTGACATATCATGCAATGAGTCTGTATCTCACAATTATGACTTTGTTAATTGTTGACCTTCTATTTCACAATATATTTTTTAGGCAGAGGCTATTTTCATTGTGCAAATTGTGTTAAAACATCAGTGTGTTAAAATATCAGTATTTTCTTTGCTATAAGTGTAAATAGTAGTGAGATGCTATTTATACTTGGCAGATACTATTTGCACCTCAGTGTATATTATAAAACAGTGTGCTATAATAACAACATATTCAAAGCCCTCTCCTAAACCTACCCTTAAATTGAGCCACATTGCTGAATGGTAACAGTAAATGTGTCCTCAGAGATCCAGGTCCAGAGGTCCAGCAGATCCTTCAAGTACAGTAAAATTGTGAGGTAGAGCTGCATGGATTGGACTTCCTACAGATGGACATCCTACAGATGCTCAATTGGATTGAGATCTAGGGAATTTGGAGGGCAGGGCAACACTGTGTTCATGTTCCTAAACAATGTGTGCAGTGTGGCAAGGTACATTATCCTGCGGAAAGAGGCCAGTGCCATCAGGGAATACCATTGCCATGTACCTAGTTTGCAACATTTATGTAGGTGGCAAGTGAAAGGCTGGATCGAGAGTTTATCAGCAGAACATTGCACAGAGCATCACACTTCCTCTACCATCTGCCATCTTCCCACAGTATATCCTGCTGGCATTACTTCCCCAGGTAAATGGTGCACACATACACATCTGTCCATGTGATGCTAAAGAAAATGGGACTAATAGAACTAGGTCCAGTTCCAATATTTGTGTGCTGTGTGCCCATTGTAGATGCTTAGGACAATGGACAGGAAGGAGACCTGTCTGCAGCTATGCAGCCTCATACACAGCAGGGTGCGATGTACTGTTGTGACAGATTCCTCCCATAACCATCATTATAATTTCCTGTGACTTGTGCCACAGTAGACCCATCAGTTGGTTCCGACTTGACAGGATCGCTCTTGTTGCACTCACACATCGATGAATCTTCTTAGGGTGTACTCACACTAGTTTCTCTAAACCGTGCCCAAGTGTGTTTGGCCCCCAAAGCCCGGTTCGTTTGACTAGTATGATTGCTCTGTATCATACCCGGGCGCGGGTAGTTTAGCCGTCCCTGGCCCGCTTGATGCCAGGTGTATTTGGGTTTATAACGGGTCTGGCTCACCTTATTGATGAACAGTAGTTTTCAAGTAAATCTGCAAATTCTTCCATTAATGTCAGGATCCTCTGATACGTACAAGTGAAAATCGCTGTGCTGCATAAATGATCAATCTATTTGGCAGTATCTTAGCGAAAGTGCTTTTCTTCCTGTTTTCAACCATATAAAAATTTGCATCGTATATGACGTAAACGTGCTCCGGCCTGGAACATTAAGTACAATGTGAGTGTAGGCCACCAGGGGAGTGGGGATGGGGGACAATCGCACTCATGCTCAGTTCAAGGCTATTGTGCCTAGTGTGAATACACCCTAAGTGAGTGATGTGACGTGTGGCCAAGTATGTCTCATACTCGGAATTTGTGTTCTGCACTATACCCCTCCAAGTGCGCTCACACACAGCAGTGAAAAGTGAACACACTCCCGGAGCAGCTTTTGTTTTGTTTTTTTTGCTGTGGCACCTGGGGAGTGATTGGGAGGTTAGGTGCCTAGTTCAATGGCACCTCAGTTGTGGGTAATGAGAGTAAAGAGAGCACTATTCATTCACTCCCCCCACCTACATTTCCTGCCAGTACTGAAACTTGAACCCAAGACCTTCGGGTTACAAGCCAGCCTCTCTAACCATTAGGTCACAACTGCCCCATCTTGGATGCCCAACACTCTGTCTCCGGTTTGTGGTTTGTCCCTCTTTGGACCACTATAAGTAGGTTCTCACCACTGCTGGCCATAACAATTTAGCCCTTGTCGGAGTCTCTCCGGTCTTTACTCCTGCCCATTTCTCCTGCATCCAACATATTGATTACAAGAACTGATTGTTTGCTTACCATATAATCAACCCAGACTTTGATGTTAAATTTTGTGTAAATGAGAATTTCAGAATGTGACTGTAAGAGATTGATGATGTAAAATGCATAGTCAGCACTGTCAATTGTGACCACAGTCTTCAAAGACGTATACTGCACAACCTGACATACAAGACAGTTGATGTGCCCTGGCTTTTGTCCATGATTTCACTAAGGTCGCATCATATAAGCTGACAAGCAACAATTGTAAAATACAGAAAAAACTGCATGGCATACAGCCAGCTTTACACACACACACACACACAGTGCTCATATCCACTCTCTTTCAACTGAAAATACACAGTTGCTCGGATCAACGAGCTCTCACATTCACAGACACATTTGGCTCACATTTCTCCAGGGCTTGCTGTAACGCTAAAAGCCTACTGGGTCTCAGGAGTAGAGCCGTGTGAGGATGAATGAGAGGGAGTTTGGGAAAGCAAAAGAATGATGGGAAACTGCTGGGAGACATGCGTTCTGTATCTGTTTGATAAGACACCTTAAGATTGTGGGGACTGATCCCAACACATCTCTTTAATTAAAGGGCATATGTGTTTGAGTGAGAGAAAGAAGGAAGTAGATAAAAACAGGGAAAGAATGGCTGCTTTGAAAGCCTCCTGCTTGGGGGTTAGAAGGAGGCCACAAAGACCTGTTTTAAAGTGGCTTTTGCTTTCATAACTGCCCTTGTATGAAAGGGGAGTGGTTATGATGAATGAAAAAAGCAATTTTTCAAATTATATTTCGGTCTGATAAAGTCTGCCAGATTGGTCCTGTGTTTGGATTTTAGGGCTCAGATTGTAGGATGTGCTTTTCAGGCAGCAGTTTTCTAATGATTGAATGCTACCATGACCCCCTGTTGAGCAGCCTTACATAAAAACTAAGAAAATTAAATGGTTGTTGACAGTAGGTCATGTATCAAACCCGTATGCATTTGTTTAAGGGAAGCTGAACTTTTGATTTTAGTTAGTCTCGACTGGCGGGTCATGACCCAAATATGGGTGGCAGGTTTGTTCTTAAAGGGGAGAAAAACAAAAACAAATAAAAACCCAATACTAAATGCAGCTTAACCGTATAATTGTGCATAGTTAGGACAAGCACAAATGTGTGCTTAATAAGAAAACAGAAAAAATGCTACCAATATCTGTCCGGTCAAACTTACACTGCAGATTAATATGTATATGTATGTACTGTAATTTGGGATTTGAAAAGAAGGCATTGGTCTTATATGTGACTGGCCCTGTTTCTGTTCTATTGTGTCACAGTATTGTTGCTCTAGGCGTTATGGATTATATAACTTGGAGAGCTTTGCTGAGGTGTGTGTGTGTGTGTGTTACTTGTGATATAGATTAGTAATATAGATCCGTGTTTCTCTACCACATGGTTTGGGGCTTTTAATTCAATGAACCTTTGACCACATTTATTAAATTTTGTGTGTTTGTGGAATTGTTAGTGCTTATGTTCTGGCAATTTGGCAATCACACATGTGACTCACTAATAGCTATATTGACAATCTATACAAAGGCTAATAATATTATTTGACTGGAAATGAGTCAAATAATATTATTTATTAGTTTAAATGAGTCTTAATTTTATATACATTATTTTATACACATTTTAAATACGTTTTAATTAAGATTTAATTATAATTCAGTTTTTTTATTCTTGCAGTGGGGAGCTTAGAATAAAGATCTACAAATGTATGATGCTCAGGAATGTTATTTGGTGCATCTTCCTGTTTTGTTTTTTATTTATTGTACAACAATTAAAAAAAGGATATTGATTTATCATGTCAAGAGAGGATAGCTAGTCCAGGGGCACATGGACAGGGTCAGTTTTTGGTGTATACAGTTTGACTGAAGCTCAAAAATGAGAAATGAGTCATTCTCATTAGGCATCATAAAATATTGATGTGGTGTGTATGGAAATATAAGTTCTTATACTGCCACCTACAGGCTTTATTGGTACTAGCAGCTCTATGCACTGTAATACAATGAATTTCATTGTATTTATGCTTGAAGTCCCATTAAAGTCGGTCTCAACAGAACATAGGCATTAATAAGACAATACCGTCATCTTCTGTCTTGTTCTGTCCATGTTCCTCTGAGACCTGTTGTAAGAATTGAAATGGTGATCCAATAACAGTGAGATTTTATTGTTATTAAATGAACATGCCAGGCTTTAAGCACTTTAACCTGCTGAAAATTTGTGCAAGACATGGATCCAGTGTCTGAATGTGAGCGTGAGTGCGATTATGTTCTTCTGTGTGGAAATGGTCACACAGTGATGACTCATTGAACGAACGAGAAAAAACCAGTGTTTCCAGATTTGGTGGACAAATCCTGCCCAAAAGCTAGTATGTCTTTTGTATAGGCTACATATTGTAGAACATAATACATAACTTTGCCCAGTCAAAACTAATCAGCAGCTCTTAAGGATATGTATGGACAGTTTAAAAGATGTCCTGATGAAGGATATGATCGTATAGTCCCATATTCAGTTTTAATTTTGATTAAATTATTCAACTGTGCTCTGATTTAAGAGTTACAATGATATTAGAGCCTTCGCGTCATCTCTCTCCACAGATGCAATTCGTGTTTTGAGAGTTTCCCAGTTTATAGTCTCCCACTCTTTACCATGTAACTTATATGTAGACCACTCTGGCATTGTGATCACTTGAATATACAGCTATACATTCAGAATCGGGTCCTTTATCGTGTTAAAAATACCCGTCCCTCATGAATCATCATGTCTGTCCGCTGATCCCTTGTGATTGGCTAAAAGTGCGGCGGGCAACATCAAAATCTGCACCAGCCGACTGTGCAGTGGTTGTGTGTGTTTAGTAACATCATGGATTGCATGCAGTACATGCACACTTGGGTTGTGTTTGTTAATCAATTAGTCTATACAATTGAGATGTTTGAAAACCACCAAACTGACCGCAAACCAGCCCAAATTTTGTGCACCTTCCCAAACCAATTTTTACCCGCACAATCTAATTCAAAATCGCCCAATTGGCCCCCCCAATCTGGCAACACTGGAGAAACTTTATGTGTAGTCTGTGTGTGTGTGTGTGTGTGTGTGTACCTACATAACCATATTTTGGGGTCCTGGTATTCCCTCAAATGACATAAATGACATTTTAAAATATTTTAAAATCATAAACAGTTACTTAAAATTGTAATAATATGTCACAATATTACAGTTTCTACTGTATTTTTAATCACACAAATGCAGCCCTGGTGAGCATGATAGACTTCTTCTTAAAGGAAGCAAATCCTCCCTTTGTGTATAGATAGACAGACAGACAGACAGACAGACAGACAGACAGACAGATAGACAGATAGATAGATAGATAGATAGATAGATAGATAGATAGATAGATAGATAGATAGATAGATGATGGATAGATGATAGATAGATAGATAGATAGATAGATAGATAGATAGATAGATAGATGATAGATAGATAGATAGATAGATAGATAGATAGATAGATAGATAGATAGATAGATAGATAGATAGATTGATAGATTGATTGATTGATTGATTAGGCAAAATATATCATCTACTGTGCCACATGTGACTGGTGATACTAAACAGCAGTTCACAGTACACATGCTGTGCCCTGTGGCTGTAGCCTTCAAGCACACAGCAAGTCAACCGTTTTCATGATCTTGTATTTATTTATGGCATGCTTGCTAACAGCATTTATTATTTCTTCCAAAGAGTGTTTCAACTCCATGAGCCAAAAATGCATCAGACATCTCTCCTGAGCTGCTGATGTGATGGAAGGTTGAACGGCACTGTACACAGACACAAACACAAACACACCGTAAAGACATAGCGTCCATGTACCCTCAGCTTCACCCCAGGCATTCTAGAGGGAGCCAGGCTTAGAAGGGGGTTGCCATGGAGACCCGTTTACTGCTCTCTGTTCCCCCAGTGCACTGTGGCCAGATGATCCCCCCACCCCCCCAATCTCAAGGGATCACAACATACGCTCGCACACACCAGCAGACTCACATGCTCAAACATACACACACATACATCACAAATACTCTCATGTGCACACGGTCACATCAAAACACACACATGCACTGTGTATTGCCACACAAGCCAACAAAGCTGCAGTACTTGTCCTGTTTATTCAGTCTTTCTGCACAATATAAAAGGGACTGGGTGATCCATTTAGAGTTATTTATGAGTGTAGACACACATACTAGCTCAGATTTACCTCAGAATAGTTTTTTTAGGTTCTTGTTTGATGTTTCCTACTGTTTGTTATTAAGGCACAGTAGATTCAGGCCAGATTCAATCCTATGTCTTCTTAATGTTTGCTCAACCTCATGTAATAATCAATTGTGTTGACTAAAATGAATAATAATTGGTTACACACACACACACACACACACACAGTACACTTACATTATATTTTATCGTAGGTCCCGCTTTATAATAAATAGTTCACCCAAAAATTTAATTTCTGTCATTAAGTACTCTCCCTCATGTCGTTTCAAACCCATAAGCACTTCGTTCATCTGCAGAACACAAATTAAGGTATTTTTGATGAAATCTGAGAGTTTTTTTTAAAGAAATCTCTCATAGAAAGCAATGAAATTACCACATTCAAGGTCTAGAAAAGGAGTAAAGATAACGTTAAAATAGTCAATGTGACTACAGTGGTTCAAACTTAATGTTATAAAGCGACGAGAATACTTTTTGTGCACAAAAATAACTACTTTATTCAATAGTTTCCTCTCTACCCCATCATTCTCTCACGCAGTTTACGTTGAAGACACATTGCAGATCTTTCGCCAACTCTGTATTGGCTGGCTCATGTGTCAGCATCACACACATGTGTTGTGGTGCTCATGTGAACAGCATCAGCCAATACTGAGCTGGCATTCTGTAAATACGTAAATACGGAAGTATTGCACTGCATCAACTACGTAGGAGACTATCAAGGGTAGAAAAGAAATTGTTGAACAAAGTCATAATTTTTGTTTTGTTTTTGCACACAAAAAGCATGACAAAAATTTTATTGTAATCACAGCTGTAATTAATTTCTACAATTACATCTGTAATTACACTGTTGACCCTTCACTTACACCCTCCCTTAAAACTAATCACACCACCAAACCTGTCCCTAAATTTACCTGTGTTAAATTGATTAACATCAATAGCAGTAAAAGGCCTGAAGCCAAGCGATTGGGTTTTGTATGAGAAATCCATATTTAAAACTTTATTAAGTAAAATAACTAGCTTCTGCCAGATGACCGTACGTATACTGCGCAAGTTGCCAAAAGAGAAACCCCTGATGCGGTGATCGTAGGCTTAGACTGCTCTCGCAGTTTAAACAAATTGGAATGGGCAACAAACTCAAGCTCCTCTTCTCCTATATCAAAATCCTCCCAACATTTCTCTTTAAAAATTTCTCGTTTTAGGCCCCAATCAGACAGAATGCCAATTTTTCAGGTTTGAAAATGCTAGGCGCACCACGCTGCCTTTTTTTGGTTGACTTTTTTTTTCATTTAGAAAAGAGCAGTGCGCTGTGGTTTTTTTTAATGTTGCTTGGTAACCACCAAATCTGCTGTCCTGTCTGTCTAATCACGGATTATAGTGCGAGTGCTCAAGAATCTTTGGTTTGCCATTAAGTAAACTGTCGCATTAGCAAAAACCCTGCCCCATTTGTGGTCACTTTGTGTTCCGTAAGTTTCAGAAAGTATGCAATTCATATATCAAAAGTGATAGTAAAGACTTTTACATGTTTACAAAAATGTCTATTTCAAATAAATGATGTTCTATTAATCCAAAAATCCTGATAAAGCAGCGTATAACAACTGATATAAACTCTCTGTCTCTCTCTGTTTAGTTGGGGTACTCAAGGAGACTTCACCACCACTCACCCACTTCCAGCAGTAAAGGTGAAACTCTTCACAGAGAGTACAGGAGTGCTGGCGCTGGAGGACAAAGAGCTAGGACGGGTCAGACACACACAGACGCACACTCACACATGCCGAACCCATCACTGTTCATATTCCCACAGCTCTTTAAGCAGTCAGCGCTGATCTGAGCTCAGTTGTGCCATCAGGAGGTGATCGGCGCTAAAATGATTTTGCTAAGCTCTCCAAAATGAGGAGCCCCCCTGCGTGCCTGTAGCTGTTCTAATGGATTTGATCCAGTGCTGAGTCAATGAGGCATAGCCCCCCCCCCCTTCTCTCTCTCTCTCTCTCTCTCTCTCTTTCACTCATTCCCTCTAAACAATAAGCCTGCACTGATATAAAACAGAAAGATAAGGTGCTGATGTTGGCTCTTATGCAAATGATAGATGACTTCAAAGTGAAGTGAGCGATAGAGAAAATAATAGGATCCGATGTGCGATGAATCAGAGCACTGGTGGGAATGGATATTACTGGAAAGCTGCAGTGCCCCACTTTTTATTTTTTTACTTTCTCATATGTGAGCTTGCTGTGTAATATATACAGTTAAATGAAAATGCTTCTATTTATCATTATTCTAATTTTTTTAAAAAAAATAATGTAACACTTTATTTTGACTGTCTACCTTAGACATTCTAACTTTTCAACTATATGTCAAGTACCAGCCATCAGAGTATTAGTAGACTGCCTACTTAATATCTGCTAAAACTTTATTTTGATGGACTCCATCAGACATTCAACTGACTATATGCATCTTTTCAACTACATGTCAACTTGTTCTACTAACCCTAACAGTCTATTACAGTCTACTAATACTCTAATGGGAGTTAGCTGATATAGTTGACAAGTTACTTATAGTTAGTAGAATGTCTAAAGAGGACCAAAATAAAGTGTTGCCACAAATAATTTCAAATGACGTTATCAGCATAACCTAGAGTAAAAAGTTGAGTTAGCATGATTTTCATGTCTTGCTATTTGGTATGTTTACCCCTTTTGCTTTAATGACAGCCTATAAATAGTGCAGTGATTGTTGTTATCTCTCATAATGTGATTTCAGGTTGTGTTACATCCAACTCCCAACAGTCCCAAACAGTGTGAGCTCCATAAAATGACTGTTGCCAAAGGTTGCTCAGACGACCTGAAGATCAAATTGGCTGTCCGTATGGACAAACCACAGAACATGAAGCACTGTGGGTAAGTGGCATCTGCATATTCATTTCTGATTTTGCTTGAGTGTACTGTTGAGATTTGCTGAAGGAACTTTACATTGACCCATAAATTAAATAGATCTAAGGACAACCCATTCCACTAACACTTTCTTCTGTCATGACAAGCAATTGAGTTATTTAATCGTGCTGCATCCCAGTTTGCATAGGCCTACTATCCATCCTAAACTGGAATTAGTGTGTCCCAAATCGTAGTAAACGAGTATTCAAAAGATACCCGGATTGTTTACTATTTCCGGTTAGAATTAAGATTTATGCACAGTCTAACGGCTAATAATAGCCCACAATCCATTGGACAAGGATTCGATTAGAACTACAAACACAAATAAAACGTGTTTAAAAAACTACAAGCATGGCGGATGTGCAAGACTAGCGGTTTGAGTGATTAACAATCAGAAAAGCTGATGAATAAATGTTTATTATGTGTTATGCACATTATATTTCATCTGTAACAACACTGTGAACTTTAATAAAGATACATTTGGTCATTAACTTATACATGCATCATTATGCAAACACATAATGAGAGTTGAAATCACATAAAAGATGAAAGAGTCACATGAAAGACCTATAACTGGCAGATCAACATGCCAATTCATTTCTCCAATACAAATTGAATGTGGAGGATTGCAACGTTGAGAAGATGATTGACAGGGTTTAAACGGTGTCAGGATGCACGTAACAAAGTGACAGAGTGGTCTGTTAAAGGCACAATTATGATGAAGTAGTATGTCCCAAAGCTTTTCTACTACTCTGTTACACACTTAAAATTATGCACTTTTTTCACAAAAATGGTACATGCTTTTAGGGCATAGTATAGGAAGGCGAATTGAGACGCATCTGTGTCTGGTCGAGCATGTGACCTCTCTTCTATTCTTATCTTATGGCTCCATCTAGTGGACAAAGTAACATATTATTATTATTATTATTATTATTATTATTAGCCTCAGAAGGATGTGATGAGCCTGAGATCTGTGTAGTACAATATTTATATTTATAATAATATTTTAATATTTAAAACAAGTAATCTATATATATATGGAATGTGGAAACATTTTTTAAAACAATAAATTCACTTAGCAAGGTTTTGTAAGATAATGAAACTTTACAGAATAATTAGTTGGTGTATTTCAGGGTATTATTTGTGCTTGAAAACATAAACAAAACTAACAATTTGCCAATTGGGGTTTTTTTCAGTGATTAATTATTTTATTTATTTAATATAAAATATTACATTATATTTATTATTTATTTATATTTAAATATATTTAACATCAGTCATTGTAGATGTCCCATAAACTAGATATTTTAATAGCACCCTGAAAATTATACGCTGTATCCAGACAGAAGAATAGATTTGTTCATTTGTTCATCTTTTTATCTTTGAGAGGAGTGGTTTTGGCTTTTTTCTGATTGGCTCACACTTGCCCATATGTGTTCTGTATGGCTCTCTCTGTACCAGGCAGCTTGAAGCACTTGTTGCTCCGCAGACACTCTGGTCTCTCTGCCAAACTATACCTACAGAATGTCTCCCAGAAACTTTATGCATAGCAACTGCTCCGCTTCAATGTATCGGTTTATTCACACCTCTATTTATTCTTTATAAGAAGAGAGAAAAAATAGAAACAAAGAAAGGACAAATAATTTCAGATGTCAACAGAAAGTTAAAATAACCATGATTCTTCCTTTTTCCAAGTTAATCAGAACAGATTAGTGCAATATACAGTTGTGGCCATTAGGGGGCACTAAACCTTCATCTAAAAATCCATGTCTGTTTCTGTGCTTGTCTTAAACTCACTCTACTGCTAGCTTAAGGAAGCTAATATGTCATCCTCTATAAATTTGCTTTATGTAGTTTTTAAATGTTAATATTTTTCTTAACTCACGTAAATTATATATATATACATATCTATCTATCTATCTATGTATCAATCTAATCACAGCTGTATTTGACACTTTGTGACAAAAAAAAATCAGGCAGTTGAGATTTTCTATATATATATATATATTTATATATATATATATATATGTATATATATGTATATAAATGTATATATATAGAAAATCTCAACTGCAACTGTCTGATTTTTTTTTTTTCACAAAGTGCAATAATATTATGACCCTGCTCTTTATATGAGGTTGAATATAAATATGTACAACTTTATCCACATATATACGGTATGCTCATGTAGGGCAGTATATATCATATCTCAACTGAGCATAATACGTTTTTATTTTTAAACAATTTTTTTACAAATATATTTTTATATATATTTATAATGTGAAATATCCCTGTTGGAATTTACTAAATTTAAATTATTCTGTAAAGGAAAATCAGAGAGAAAAGCAACAGTGGCCCATTATCAGCCAAATTAAGAACAACACACCCAGCATGCTAAATCTTGACACTATGATGCAACACCTGCTCTGTGTCTCCTTACAGATACCTTTGGACTATTGGGAAAAACCTGTGGAAAAGATGGAAGAAGAGATTCTTTGTCTTAGTGCAGGTATGTGCTTTTTCACCTATTTTGTCACTTCTAATGGAGACTCTTTCCTCCTCTTCTGATTCAGATTTTTTTTTATCAAGTGCTGTGCATTTCCATTTCCATTGTATGTGTCAGAATTGCTTCAGTGAAGTAGACTAGATTCTCAGCTCTTTCTGATGGAGCACTGTGTCAGGTACTTCGATAGAGCCTTTTTTTTATTTCTGTCCCCCATTGTTTGCGGTTCAGTCAGCTCCTCTGTGGTGGGTTGTAACATGTCTGAGAGCTAAAAGTTGACAGGCGGCTTGACAGAGTAAAGGACCAGCACTCGCAGCTAAAAGAGCCCACATCACACACCCACCAGTCGCTCGCAGCTACGGCTACAGCAAGTGACAAACAACAGTCAATACACTGACATTATTTATTTACCTTAGTGTTTGCTTGCATGTGTGTCTGTGTGCTTGTGTGCATGCAAGCGAAAAACATAACACGATGCCCCGTTTGTGTTTTCGAATGTCAACGTGGGTAAGAAAATATGCCAGAATGCGCTTTTTGTGTCTGCGTTTTGTTTCCTTTTTTTTTCCCGTTCTTTTTTGTTTGTTTGTTTTCACACTTTTTTATTTGTTTGTTTCCTTTCTGCTTTTTGTTTGGGGTTTTTCTGTTGTTCTCGTGTTAAATCCTGTGCAAGTATTCACACTAACGTCAACACATCCATCTGTCTAGTCCTCGTCTCGTAAATGTGAATGTCAACATAAACACACACTTAACTCCAGAATATGTGGCATCTTATCCAATAAAAAGCAACATCCCTAGACCCAGATATTTTTCAAAGCAATTTGCTTCACTGTAAAATATATTTTGTCAACATAAAAAAGCGCATCATGCAGTATACATCTAAATGAACAGTTTTTTCCCCACAAAATTATTAAAAACTATTATTTAACCTGAATGATCAATATTTCATTAAAAATACATTACGTTTCACCAACAGTTATTTTTAAGGGTCATAAATCTGAATAAAACCCGGACTTGCTGCTCAAGAAACATTTCTTATTATTATCAATGACCAAAAAAAATGAAAAAAAAATTGTTCTGGTGAATGTTTTCATGGAAACCTATATTTACATAGAAAGTTCAAAAGAACAGCATTTTTATTTGAAATAGAATCTTTTGTAACAAAATAAAATAAAAGTAAAAGTTGTTACTGACACTATATATATATATATATATATATATATATATATATTAACCGAAAAACTAAATGTTATACCCCAAGTCCTATCTATGTTGAGTGACCAGCGTTTGATTGACAGATTCTATCTAAATGGCCCTGCATTTAATGTAGGGTTTGTGTTACAGGGTGGGTGTGAGTTCACTGTTGCATTATTCATAAATAATTGCCACACCATGTAGACCATTTAGGGCTTCTGTCTGACACAGGCTGGCTTTGAAACAAGTTGTCACAAAAAGGTGGTGACAGAGTTCCCCGTGGCTCCGCCGTGCCATTTTATTTCTTCAGTGTTGCTTAACTCCCTATAAACATGAAAATGCTATATCAACCACCTCCTTTCCTTCATAGACCATCGATATCCACATGCATCTTTTATATCCACCAAATCGTCTTTGTACCTTTCTAAAGGCTCGTGTTGCCCTCTCAGTAAGTTGACAGCATAAGGCCAGCATTATGATTCAAAGTGAAGTCTAATTATTTTACGGTTGGTAGGCGATGTGACAAAACAGCGGGCAAATGCTCTGTGCTCTCTTCCTCTTTCCCCTCATCTCATCTCCAAATCTCTGGCTCAGGCATGCAGCTTTACGCATCTGAATATGGTAATGTGACCCAGAGGGGCTCGGGTTGTGTGTGTGGCGGGGGAATCCGGCTTTATATTTCCAACGTTGCATCTAGCGATCGATTCGCACTAGTGTTTTTCCTCCTGCTCTCTCCATCCACAATGCAGTTTGCAGAGCATCGACAAAAACAAGGTTATTTAAAAGAGCAAAAGCATGCAGGGGTAATCAGAAAGCAAAGTCATTTAAAATCCTTTAACTGTCGGTTTGACAGCGGGTCAATGGCCCCACCAGCGACCGCTCCGGCTTCTGACAGGCCCGAACTTCAGTGGATTGATGGGAGATTGTGTGTGTGTATATGTGTGTGCGGGCGTGTGCCCCGGTGGCGTCCCGAAGGCACCTGGGTGCCACCAAGCCAGATTGGGGCCCCGAAGCCAGCCCAAGTGCCCGTCACACACATGACATTGAATTTATCATGTCACTCGGAGTCGGAGTGAGAGAGGGCTGCCACTTTCAGCAGAGGTGATGGAGGCGCTGGATTGGTGTAATGCTGCGGATGGGGCCGGAGAACGTCTTGACAGCAGCGCGTCTGAGTGTGTAGAACGTGCGAGAGCGTGTGTATGACTGGCACCTAACTGCACGACTCACATCCAGAGTGACAGCGTGTCATCCCACACTCTTCTGTCAGTCCTGTTTGATTGGCAGGACAAAACCTAAGTCCAACTCCACCCCGTCAGTGACCAAGACAGCCTCCCTCTGAGATGCCACCCTCCGCTTGAACCCTATCACTAGCCTGCAGTATATGTTTCCATCACACTTTATAACTACTAAGTACTTATATAAAAAAAAAAAAATTATAATAATTCTTTGGTACAATGTACTTGTTGTGTTAACGTATTGCTGGTATCGATGTAGGATGTGAGTAAGGTTAAGGACAGGTTTAGTGATATGGTTTGGTTTAAGGGTGGGTTAAGACATCCCACTTTATATTAAGTTTCTTTAACTATTATGTACTAACATTTAAGTTATTCATTTGATACAATATTTTTATTGTACACATATGTTTTACGTTGTACTAATATTTAAAAAAAAAAGTCTGCATGTATTTATAGCTGTAATTAATTTCTGTAATTACATCAAAGATTATTTCACTTACATCTTGACCCATCCTCAAACCTAACCATACCACCAAACCTGTCACTAACCTTATCCGTATCCCACCTCAATAGCAGCAAAAGTGGTTTTCAATACAATATAAATATCATTTTTTGTTGTTGTTTTTGTTTTTGGTAAGTAGATAATAGTTAAAGACGCCTAATATAAAGTGTGACTGGTGTAAGGGAAAGTGTAAATATTACATTAAGATTCTCGTCTAAATGAAAAGCTGTCTCAATGGAACATGAGGGTGAAATTAGCATACCGCTACTGCTTCCACTGTTGTTTTCCCTTTTATCTAACTGAATCATTTAATTCAGTGCGATAATGGTCGCTTCAATTGTAAACTATTATAAACGTCTGCTCTGCTCATCCAGTGCGAGCTGCGGAGTCGCACACAGTGCAGCCCGGAATCAAAGTGATCACGAGATGACTGATAAGATTGTGGCAGAGGATTTGTTGCGCAACAGAACCTAAGTGCCATCCGTCCATATACACAGAGTATGTGTAATCACGAATTCGAAAGCGAAAGTAAAACGCGAGCTCTCTATTAGGCTACATACATGCAATAGCCTGTTTCACAATATCAAACCTATCTTTGGCTGGGCTGTGTATTTGTAACCACCTCTAAGCTCTGTTCTCTGTTTGCACATAGAATGTTGAGAGAGTATTTTGATTATGGTTGCACTTATTGTGACTAAGCACTTAATAAGACTAAGAAATTTTTTTTTTTTTTTTTGTTAGTTATACTGTTTTTATTTCTCTGTTCATTTTGTGGAAAGGAGTTTAATTAGGAGGTCACACACAGCCTCAATCAGAAGTTCTGGAAGCTCATAATTCATGTGAAATCCTATAGGAGAGAAGCCAGTCAGTTGAGCTTGTGGCAAAACCTTTTTGCTTGTATATTGTTGTCTTCAATGCATACGATAATACATACTCAGAAATGACATTCATTACAAGATGATTAGTTAAAACATTTCAAACTGTACTTTCAGACTACCTTTTCCTCAATTTTGTCATTGAGAATTTTTTAAAAGTAACAGTGAACCCAATCTTGTGTCTCAGCTAAGTGTCTCGTCACACCGCTAGTAATTATAGATTAATTACATAAATTAATGGTTATAGTTTATTATGTACATTTATGTGCATTATGTACATTTAAATGTACATAATAGTAATAAACAATATAAAGTTGGACCAATGATTCTGTTTCAGTTCATAATATTGTCATTTGAAATCCATAATAATTGAAATGATGGTAACACTTTATTTTACAGTCCTGTTTCGCATGAACACACTATGTATTTATGGTAATAATGAGACTAACTGGGTAATACGTAGGTGCTAACTCTGAACCTACCCCTAAACCTAGACTTAACCCATGAAGTTAACTTACATACTCAATACTTTTGTGGTAAGTACATTGTAAGTTCATTGAAAGTGTACATACTGTAAAATAAAGTGTATTCAAAATGATTTGTTTATTATGCCAAAATTCTTCCCAGGTGAGCCAGTACACCTTTGCCATGTGTAGCTACAGGGAGAAGAAAGCAGAACCTGTTGAACTTCTCCAACTGGACGGATACACTGTGGATTACACCGACCCTCAGCCAGGTCACCGCAGCCAATCAGATTTCCACAATCACAACATCACAGTGAAAAGAAAATCTGGAATATAGACCTTATTCATAGCACCTTTTATTTTTAGTAGTCTTTGATTTTTAGTGTAAATAAAAGCGAGGCTTTGATGGATAAGGACACATATATCTATATATATACATATATATATCTTTATCTATTATTTAATTCATTTTTGGAATTTTTCTACTAAAAAACACTGCAGAAACATCTTTCCAAGAAATGTCAGTACATACACACACACACAAAAAAAGAAAATCCAGACAATTAGTGATATAGGAGGTTTAAACAACTTTTTATAGCAGATATCATTGAAAACACTGTATTTCTATCCCTCACAGCCTCTCTTTCATACCTGTCATGGCACTGCACTCAATAGGGTCTATAGTTCTTACCTGTTCTGTCCACAGTATTTTTAACGTAAGAGCAGGTGTGGCCATTTGTAACTTGTCTGTTATGCTGCTTGATATTTAAACTGTTTTTTTTTAATGTTATTTTAATTTATTATAATCGAAAACACACAGGTTTGTAGCGCAACTAGTCTTACGGTTTATTGTACTGTTTACTGCACTTATTCTTCTAGTTGTTTCCCTATAGCAGCTAATGAATTGGAAGTTTCGCACAAATATCTTATTTCCACATTGCAAAATAAGGTGGATAGAAGTACCTGTTAGACCAGCAGGTGGCATGTTTTTAGGATCTGTACACTTATTCCCAAGGAAAAGATGACTCATTTTATTAGTGTTAAACAAACACAGGTAATTAACTAGTTAAGATCAATTATCTTTCGATTGAAACCTTCTGTATCATTGCTTAAAACATTATGTAACAATAAAACATTATGTGCAGGCATAATCAAGCACAGTGTCCTAAATACTGTCACACAAAATGGCATAAATTATAACAATTATATCAATATCAGTCAATATCTATTAATTTAAACCAATTACACTGTAAAGCATGCTTTGTGAAGAACCAAAAAATGTGATTCAGGTGGTTGGTGGCCACATCTATATATACAAATGATAAATCAAATAAAATATTATTTAATATGAATGAATCAACCTTACTACATTAGGTTACACCAACAAAAGGAACTTGTACAATAAGGTTATTAACATTTACTTTAATACAGAATTTATTTATTAAACTTGTTTATTAATAATAATAATTAAAATTAATATTATTATAATCTTGATGAATATTTATTCATCTTGATTGCAGCATTTAATAATACAATTAGTTAATATAATTTATTATTATTAATATAATGCAATTATCTTAATTAATATTTATTATTCTTGATGAATAAATAAATAATCTTGAATTTCTGTTAATAAATATGCTATTATTCACAGTTAAGTCATCTTAGTGCATAGTGCATTAACAGAAATGGCTCATATTTATGTGCATTGAATGTGTTGCTCCCAAGTTGGAAACCCAGGTTCAAATTTGGCCTGTTCTATGTAAACAGTAAATGTATTATTTATTACATGTAAAATATAACTTTAACCAAAATTAATAGATGCTGTAAAATTATTGTTAGCTCAACTTTTATTTCACTCCATTTAAAGTATAAACTGATGAACACTATGTTGAATCCAGGTCTGGATGGTGGTCGGACGTTCTTCAATGCTGTGAAGGAGGGAGACACTGTGATCTTCGCCAGCGATGATGAGCAAGATCGAATCCTGTGGGTTCAGGCGATGTATCGTGCCACGGGCCAGTCCCACAAACCCGTCCCCCCGACCCAGGTGCAGAAACTCAACGCCAAAGGAGGGACAGCACCACAGCTTGACGCTCCCATCTCTCAGTTCTGTAAGTATGAATATGCAGACTCTACGGATCCACACATGCTGACGGCAGTCACACACACACAGGGCCAGAGCTGCATGTATAATGACACTCTTCATAGCAGTCACACTGTTGCATGAAATCTTTCTATAGCATTGGTTAAATAAGTTCCCGTTCCAAACAGTGATGTTTTTACACCCTGTTTCACTCTACTGCTCATTAATGTCCTTTGAGTGTAATCTCAACAGTGTACACCTCCTGAGCAAAGTAACTACTTACTGTATTGGTGTTGTAAAAAGGGAGAAAAATCTCACTCTCTGTTTTCATCTGTGCCGCTTGATTCGTTGAGAAACGTTCGTATTTCATCCCACATACATTTCGTCATTACATATTCTTTGCTTTGGTTCATTTTAATCAACCATCTTTAAGTATTTATTTTTTTTTATTGATTTTTTGATTTATTTATTGACGTTGTTCAGTTGTTTCTCTTTCTTTTATCACTTTTCTTTCACTGCATTTTTCTTATTTTTTGCATTTTTTCTTTTCAATACTTTTTTCTTTTGCTTTTCCTTTGTACTGTATGTTTGCCCTCTTTCACTTTACATTTGATCTTTCTTTCTTTCTTTTTTCTTTTGCACTTTCGCACTTTTATTCCCATTTTCTTTCGTACTTTCACACTTACGCTTTTCTTTTGCATGTTTTCCTTCTTTTGTTTGTACATTTGATCATTTCTTTCTTTCTTCACACTTTCTTTTACACTGTCTTTTGCATATTTTCCCTCTTTTGCTATTACATTTTATCTTTCTGTTATTTGCATATTTGCCCTCTTTCGCTTGTACATTTGGTCTCTCTTTCTTTCTTTTTCTTTATTTCACACTTTCTTTTACACTTTCTTTCTTTTGCATATTTTCCCTCTTTTGCTATTACATTTGATTTTTCTGTTGCATATTGCATATTTGTCCTCTTTCCATTGTACTTTCTTTCTTTCTTTCTGTCTGTCTGTCTGTCTTTCTTTCTTTCCTTCCTGCCTTCCTTCATTCCTGTCTTTTATTTTTGTATTTCTTTCAACCCTCACTGCATCATCTCATGCTTTTTCTCCCCTTTTCAGATAATCATTTCTGTGTGTGTATGAATAAGTGTATCAGATCCTCCTTCTCTCATGCTTTGCTTACTGTACCCTGTGTGTAGGGAATATTCTCTCTCTTTCTCTCTCTGCTGTCTTCTGCTCCATGCGAGTCTATATGTCACTCTGGTTTGTTCCCTCTCCTGCTCTCTTGTAGCCGGACTGAAGGGTAAGTGCTTCCCTGTAGCAGGCACAGATCAGATAAGCCGCTCCGGATTATCTGACAAAAGCAATGTGCTATTCGTTATTCCTCTTCAAAAACTCACATTAGCCTTCCTCATCCTGTTTTCTTCCACCAAATCTCCCTATATTTTACTTCCTTGGGTCTGAAATACAAATACACTTTAGAAGACTGCATGTGAAATTTTATTTGTGGGTGTTTTGCTCTGATTAGCAGTTGCATATTTGCCTTCTCTCAACATTTGAGTCAATGGCTTCTCAAATCAAAGCAGAATTTCACGTGAAAAAAAAGCACGAGCAAAATCAAATCCATCTGTTCCTTGTAAGTTTATTGTTGGATGAAATCCACAGCAGTTGCCTTTATTTAACAATAAATATTTTTGACCAAATGGAGAATTTGGTAAATGATATAATTATAGAGATTTTCTCTATTGTAGTTGTTGATTTATTGCGCTAAATGAATTCGGTGAAACCACTGGCGTGCTCTGCACCCTTCAGCAGCTGGTAATTACCATGTTAAGAGTGACATGCTATGAATAAAACAGTGCATCTTCACCCTGATTATTTCTGGAAGCTATCAGTGGAATGTTACCAAATAACTACTTGCTAGTTCACACCAGTTTCTCTTAGCTGGAGAAAGTCTTGCCACCAGTGTTTTCGTTTTTTCTCTTAACCTTACGACAGTGTCAAATTAAATTGTTGTGGTTGCAGTTTTAAATGTGGGGATTAGGATGTAATCGGAAACATTGGCTGTTTGTTCTCAACCGTTCTCTAAAAGATTTTGTGTTGTACTTGAAGCAGTGGACTTGCGCAATTTATTCATTCTGGGATTTTAAGAATTTATTTTTATAGAAATGAGAGTTGGCAAATATGTAGCTGGGATATAGAAATGATCAGCAGACGATTTTATAGAGTTTCTTCATTGAATGATGGCTAAACAGTAGCTTTTGTCACAACTGCTGCATCTAGACAAGCCCTTTTACCGAACATGTACACTGACACATTTAACAAATAGTGGCCCTTTTCATATCTTAGTAGTGTTTCTGTTTTGTTTTCCTATAAAACTACTAACAGTTTCAGACTAACAGTTTCTTTCCTCACCTGGAAAAATGCTAAAACTTGTTCTCATGTCTGCTATTTGTTAAAGCCATATACTTGCAAAGATAGTCACAGACACAACCTAAAATCAGTGATACCTTCAGATTACAGAGGTCTATTGATAATAATAATAATAATAACAATAATAACAATAACAACAACAGCAATAATAAAAATTATTATTATTATTATTATTTCATCCATGGATTCAATGTATATCATTTAACAACAACAACAACAACAACAACAATAATAATAATAATAGCAGCAAATTAATGCACCATACACTGGTTTTATTTTATTTTATTTTATCATTTAGTATTGTTTGTTTCATCCTTTTGACTACGTTTTCATTATTATTATCTTTATTATTATTATTATTATTATTATTATTATTATTTTAACCATGGCTTACACCCAGTGTAGAAAGCCTCATTTAACAACAACAACAACAATAATACTAATACTAATACTAATACTACTAATAATAATACCACACCAATAATATCCACTGGTATTGTTATTATTATTATTATTATTATTTAAAATTATGTTTCATCATTTTGACCAAGTTTTCATTATTTATTATTAATTATTATTATTATTATTTTAACATTTATTATTATTTTTATTATTATATTATTATATATGTCTTTCACCCAAGCATAGAAAGCATCAAAGTGTATCGTACAACAACAACGACAACAACAACAACAATAATACAGGCAATGCAGGTTGGAACCTGACCTACATCATGTTCTCATTCCCCCAATAATTTAATAGAAATAAAAAAAATGAAAAGGTATTGTTAATAATAATTTGTTTCTTTTTCATTCACTCATTCACTGCATCATTATTCTAAAACAAAGAAAACTGTGATTGATGTTGGATGTCAGCCAGAGTCCAGGCTTTTCTAATCCAGTGTGATAAGGACTGAAATAGCGCCTGGCTCTGAGAGAGGCTCACATGTGGACTTGTTTGCAGGCCTGATGAGGGTGGCCATATCGTTGGAAATCAAGTTTATGAGCAGATTAATTTAGAAACCACTTAATAAAGTATGTCTCTGCTGTCACCCCTTTCTCCATCCCTTCTTTTCTTTTTCTCCCTCTGTCCATTCCTCTCTCACAGAGAAGTGCCCATCCTGTCACTTGGCCCCTTCAGCTCTTGTCAGCCCAGGGCCGAATCTCTGACTCCCAATCCGTCCATTGTGTGCTTGTACAGGCACACGCACAGAGCCAACAACAACAAAAAAAGCGAGCGCTAAATAGCCCCAAATGCTCTTCGGACTCTCCAAGAGTGAGGATCTATAAATGAAAAGAATCCATCAATCAGTGTCATTTCTCGTGTGCCCCGCTCGGACAGAGCCGACTAATGTCATTGTGTGTTACTGTCCAGAGACCTTCCCCTCAATTCCAGTGTCAAAGAGATATGACAAGCTCATATTAAGACATAGGAGAAGGACACAATGTCACCTTTTTGACCTGTGGCTGATTTCAATGTATCATTTGGCTTCATCTGTTTGGATATCTTATAATGCCATGGACAGACAAAAACGCAACACAGATGGCAGGGCTGTATTAGGCTAAAGAAATTTTTGGGCCCCCCAAAACCCCGCCGCGGTCAGTCAGAAACCTTGTATAACCAAAACTGCCACTTTTCAGGAAATGGGAAAAAACACTGTATTTTTTTAATAATTAGACACTGTGTTGTCAAAATTGATACTGTGGCAATATATATGATCATATACCTGCATGCATCATTATATTAATAACATTTTACCAAAATCAAGCTCAAATAAAGTTACAAAGTTTTTGACCAGCGATTGGTAGTTTTGAGGTTTGACTGACAGTTTAAGGAACCAATGGAGTTACAAGGTTTAGTCACAAGCTCTTTTCAATACTTCATTGGTTATATATTTGCAAAACCCAGAGACAGACGCTAAGGGCAACCAATAGTATTGATTTATAAAGTTAAAAAGGTTTCTACCCGACAGTGAGTTTTAGCTTTAGATGTGCGAGGCACGTGTCTAGAATGCCTATCCATAATCTGCCCCTGACAAATGGAAGTAGATATTCTTGTGGAAGAATATCAATCATTATACATGTCATTAAAGATGTTGGCAGCATTTTGTGGTTCATTTCATTAGTCTTCAATATTATATAATGCTTAGCCGATCAGTAGTTCATTAACATTCAAATATGAATACAATGGGGTCTAAACATTTGAGACCAGTGAAAATTATTTTATTCTACAATTTTCATTACACAACTGTTTTATTATATTTCATATTTATATAATATATTTTATTTATCATTTACTATATGTTTATATTATAAATTATATTATTTATACTTTATTTAACTTATAATTAAAGCATTTTTCTTTGCATAATTTTAAATAAAAAAGTTTAAATGAGATTTTAAATTGCAGATTTTCAGTATGATCTCAGACTTTTAGCTCCATTTCATGTATTTAACTATGAATCAAAATGTCGTTGATGTTGTTCCAAACCTGTATCCATTTCTTTCTTCAGTAGAACTAAAAAGAATATATTTTGAAGAATATTGATCATCTTTTTTTATATATATAATGGAGATCATTGGGAACCAAAACTGCTTGTTACCAAATTCTTCAAAATATATTATTTTATGTTCCACAGAAAAAGAAAATTCATAAAAGAAAAAGAAAAAAAAAGAAATTTCATACAGGTACAGAATAACATGAGTTTGAGCAAATGATGGCAGAATTTGAATCAATAACACTTTATTTTACAGTGCCCTTGTTACATGTAGTTACTATAGTAATAACTATAAATTATGCACAATTAAATGCAATTAACCCTAAACCAAACCCTAATCTTAAAGGGTTAGTTCACCCAAAAATTAATATTCTGTCATGATTTACTCACCCTCATGTCGTTCATCTTCAGAACACAAATTAAGATTTTTTGATGAAATCCTAATGGCTCATTGAGGCCTCTATTGGCAGCAAGATAATTAACACTTTCAGATGCCTAGAAAGGTACTAAAATGTATTTAAAACAGTTCATGTGAGTACAGTGGTTCAACCTTAATATAAAGCAACGAGAATACTTTTTGTGCGCCAAAAAAACAAAATAACGACTTTTCAACAATGTCTAGTGATGGCCGATTTCAAGACACTGCTTCAAAGCTTTACACATCTTTTGTTTTGAATCAGTGGTTTGGAGCGCCAAAGTCATGTGATTTCAGTAAACAGGGCTTCGTTATATATCTTAAGTGTTTCGCAATTTCAATAGTTCATGTGGTTTTGGCAGTTTGATACGTGAAACGAACCACTGATTCAAAACAAAAGATTCGTAAAGATTCGCAGCAGTGTTTTGAAATCGGCCATCACTAGATATTGTTGAAAAGTCATTATTGTTTTTTTTGTTGTTGTTGTTGCATAAAAAGTATTCTTGTTGCTTTATAATATTAAGGTTGAACCACTGTACTCACATGAACTGTTTTAAAAATGTTTTAGTAAACTTCTGGGCATCCTGAAAGTGTTAATAACCTTGCTGCCAATAGAGGCCTCACTGAGCCATCAGATTATGTCAAAAATATCTTAATTTGTGTCTTCCGGGTGTAGAACAACTTGAGGGTGAGTAATTAATGACAGAATTTTCATTTTGGGTGAACTAACCCTTTAACTCTAACCCTACAGTAAGTACATGTAGTGAATTAATATTACTTAGCACTTAAGTATATAATTACACTGTAACAATGGCATCTTAAAATAAATTGTAACCTTTTAATTTTTTTGGTGTATGATCCATGTAAGGTTATTAATGAACGGTATTGTAATGCCTACCAAAATGTTTCTATATATAAACAATAATTTAAGCCAAACTATTATTATGCATATATATCATGAAAGGGAAAATACAACTTATCTTCTATTATACAGCTAAGTAATTTAAGTCTTGTTCCTGATTTAACATGTAAACCAGCGACGCTCTGGAGGAGGTGTCTGTTGAATGGCTCAATCATACAGTGTAGCTCTAAAGCCTCTGTCAGAAACGGGGTATTAGAATAAGAATAGCCCCTGAC
This sequence comes from Zacco platypus, assembly GCA_038088235.1. Classification (NCBI taxonomy): domain Eukaryota; kingdom Metazoa; phylum Chordata; class Actinopteri; order Cypriniformes; family Xenocyprididae; genus Zacco; species Zacco platypus. The sequence continues at coordinate 12,998,824 of CM076064.1, read as the reverse complement.
CAGTGGCAGGATTAAGAAACGGCCCTACTTATTTGTGCAGGCCCAGATGTAATACCTAATCTTACCGACTGCAGAGGAAAGCGAAAATGTGTTGTTGAATTTATTTAGTCTCTTTAATGGACAATAGATGGTGAGGGTAGGGGGGCTCCACGGCCAGCTCTCTCCCAGTCCAAGGTTTATAGGCACTGGGTTTCTTTAATTAGGGCTGCCCCGAGGGGGGGCGGGGGGAGAGAGGCCTGCGGACAGAGCAGTGAATGGTGAGGGAGGGGGAAAGCGTGAACCTAGAGTTGTTGTTTGCTTAGGAGGGCCAGACAGGAACATTGGCTCAGACAGGTCCAGCAGGATTACCAAGCCAAGTAAGAAAAAAATCATGGGGGAAATACAAGCCAATAATATAACGATGTTGGCATACAGTTTTATTGTTTATAAGAAGTGAGATTTGGCAGATGAATTTATCAATAATTGATTAAAAAGCTTAACCAAGACAATCCAATAACTTGCTCTTATAATGCACTGTATATGCATTCTCATAGAATGAAAGGATAGGTGTGTCGAAACATATGGATTTTACAAATATATTACATATGATGAGTGCATAAAATCAGTAAGCAGCAATTCTGCCCTGCTTACTAGACTAGTAATTTTAGACTTGCATGTCAAAGTTTGGGTCGATATTACCTGATTGTCATGTTGAACCACCAATACCCTTTTACTCTTTTTACTTTATGTTTAGGGGCAACATTAGACACATCAGTATCAATGAAAATTTCAGCAAAAATGCAGGGGGAAAATTATATTTTCTTATCCAAAACATATTAAAATTGCTTAAAAAATAGATATTTATCTTAATAGTCCATTATTAATAGCCTTTAACTTGTAAACAGACCATTGTTTCCCTCCTTAGGGTTGTCAAAAAAAAAATGTTGAAATGTGGATCTAAATATTCCTTTTTGTTTTAAAATATATGCATAATTTAAGTAAACAAAATGTACTTAATTACAATCACTCATATTATAGTCCAGTAACTTAAACAGATCACTGTCAAGCAAATATATAGGCCTATGTATATGGCTGTCAAAAGGAGAAAATAATTGTGATATGTTGTTGTCGTTGTTGTTTTAGAGTTAAATCAGATTTTCTCAGATTATTTTTTTTAGTATTTTGATTTTGCACTTTTAGCATTGCTTGTAATGCACCTTGGATTGACTTTACACTGTAATGCAGGTTGACAATGACACTTTTTAAGCCGAAATCTGGCTCAGGTTTTGGCTCAGAGTGCGTGCTTCTGCGATATTGAGATGTGTATGCTCTGTAAAGCCTGTCTCTGTCTCCATACGTTAACCTGCACACATACACACAGATGCAGACCGAGCACAGAAACATGGAATGGACGAGTTCATCTCCGCTAACCCCTGCAATTTTGACCACTCTTCGCTGTTTGAGATGGTTCAGCGGTTGACACTGGACCACAGACTCAACGATTCATATTCCTGCTTGGTAACTGAGCTTTCAGTTTGGTTAGGGCTACAGCTGTCCTATTTAAAGTATCATGTATTATCCTGTTTACACTACTAAAACCCCCCTTTTGTGTCTGATTGTGTGCCTCAGGGTTGGTTCAGTCCGGGCCAGGTGTTTGTATTAGATGAGTACTGCGCCAGGTACGGAGTGCGGGGGTGTCACAGGCACCTGTGTTACCTGAATGACCTGCTGGAGAGGGCAGAGAAAGGCTCCATGATCGACCCCACACTACTCCACTACAGCTTTGCCTTCTGCGCCTCTCATGTGCACGGCAACAGGTAGCACCAATCTCACACTTTTTATATATTTCTCACTCCGTCTCTTTCTTAACACCCACTTCATTTCATTCTCATTTGTAACCACATTAAATCTCAAATCATTTATCTCTCATGTTCTCTCTCTGTCATTCATCCTACTCTCACCTGAAGTTCTGTCTATTCTGTTCCTCCTAAAATCACTCCATCCCTCTTCACCGTCCTGCCCTTTTATCTGTCTGTACATCCACTGTCCACACATGGGCAGAAACAAAGGTAAAGTAAGACCAAGAGCACAAACTCTTTTTTTTTTTTTTGTTAGCCAAAGAGTTTCATAGAAACCTCATCCTTTCTCATCAAAACTTTGTGGTTAGTCACAGGTAATAATGCTTCCCTCCTAGAATCCCACAGTAGTTTCAATGCTTTTATAAATAGCTCAAGGTTCACAAAAGTCTTCAAAGTCTGTAACTACCCTTCTAACAAGTTTTCATTGTGTGTGTGTTTTTTCAGTTTTATTTCATGTATTTTCATTTGAGATACAAATATTTTTATTATATATATACACTTCTGTAAGTTTCTACATCTAATTGCTTTGATAGCATTTATTTGTTTTAGATTCAGAATATATTTCAATATAGTATTACTGTAGAAATATAGCAAATTTCTGTCTTATTCATTTATATATTATGCTAAGTTTTGAACTTAAGTTTAACAGTTTTGAAAAAGAGTACGTAAACGTGCAAATTGGCCTGTAGATATGTAGAGTTTTGGTGGTGTTTGTGTCTGAGTGAGAAAAGAATTTATGTAATTTGAAAGACGTAGTCATGGAATGCATTTTGTGCCAAAGCAGTGATAAATAATCCAGTTTAGCCCACAAAGACTTCTGCTGTGATCACTATGTGAAGAGTTTTGGAAAAAGGACCTAAGTATTGAGAAATGGGTCCTCCTAGCAATTGTAAAAACAGTATTTGCACATTGTATTCAGACATTTTAAATAGTGAGTCTTTTTTGACCTATAAGAGAGAAAAATGTCTGATTCCTTTAGCATGTGGCTTATTTCTAAACAACTACTGACCCCATTCACCTCTTTCTCACCTTATTGTATTCTTGTCTAATATTCAAATGTGTTATTTCTGAAGGTTTTTGTCTTTTCTGTTTTAGTCTAATTTTTGTTTGAATCTGTATTTGTAATCTCATGGTAATTTTTATTATTATTGCATGATTCATGTTATTTCTCTTCTTTTATTTCTCATTTACCCTCACACCATCTTCTGATAACCTTTGTGAATGTGCACCTTTGTAAATGTGTGTGTGTGTGTGTGTGGGATATGAAGCCAAAGAGTGAATGAGCTACTAAAATGGCCCATGTCAGAGACCGAGCTGCTTAGTTCTCTGTTTCCCTCCCCCCCTGAGCCCTTGACCCCCTCTAAGAAAGAGAACAAAATCATGGAGGTCTGGAGAAAAAAGTCGCAGGTGCTCACAGGCCCCAGAAGGTGAGAATGTAAATGCAACCCACTCTTTTGGGTGTGGATTAGCGTTAAGCCCCGCCCTCAACATATGAAACTGGGGGATGGAAGTGAGGGAAGGTGGCAATTAAGTGATTTCTTTCTTCTGTTTGTGAGATTAATTGTTCTATTGAGTGTAATTTTATTTGTATTTCTTATTTGTGAAAGTACAAAGTAGCTGCTTTATATACAGTCTAGAAGTCTGAGACCGTTTGCGAAATTGCATTTGCATTTTTGTAATTTAATAGTTTATTTTAATAATTACATTATTTTATTTATATATATATTAATAATAATTAATGAATAACTTTAATTTTGTTATATATTTACACTACTGGTCAAAAGTATTCCTCTGAAATATAAAGCTTTGCAAAATTATAAATGTCTATAGTGTCACTTTTGATCAATTTAATGCATCCTGATTTCTGAAGGATCATGTGACACTGAAGACTGGAGTAATGATGCTGAAAATTCGGATTTGCCATTACAGGAATAAATTGCATTTGAAAATATATTCAAATAGAAAACAGTTATTTTAAATTGTAAAAATATTTGACAATATTACTGTTTTTGCTGTATGTTGGATCAAATAATTGAAACCTTGGTGAGCAGAAAAGACGTTTTTTGACTTTCTAGGAATGAATTTCAAAGAAGAAAGACTGGTCTCAGATTTTTGGACACCACCATGTGTGAATGTGTATCTGTCTGAGGGAGAGAGAGGGTGAGGCAGTGAAACAGAATGTGATAGACATGTGTCGAACCAGTGAGATACATGCAGGGTAAAGAGAGAGAGATGAGGGACACTATGGATGGTGCCTTAAGGTCATGGCTGACAGGATGACAGGTCATCGCTCTGTCTCTCCATCTCTCTTTCCAAACTGTCCAAGGCCTCACTCCAGCCTGTCTGCTTGTGCCAAAACCTCACGTCCAGCCAACCTCGCTCTTTATAACTGACATGGCCTACAACCTGAACCTCTTGGCATTGGATTCCTGTTCTGATATATAAATATATATTTACAGCCAAATAATCTACAAGTGTTACAGATGGTGACTATGTATCTCTAATGTTGTTTGACAAGATACTACTGCACCATTACCATATCTGGATATTAGTCTCAAAACACACTAATATGAATATGAATGATACTATGTAGTATTTTTAAATGATATGAAATGCCGTAAATCCTTATGCTCCTTTTATAACACCTTCACGACACCTTAAAATAACCATAGTAAAGTGATTGTAGTACCATGGCATTTTTGATATCTTGATATTGAATACATATTCATCTATCACAGTAGTCTAAAGTGCTTAAGAGAATAGCAGGGTATAACAATGCATGGTACATGTGCAGCAACAACAACAATAATAATAATAATACCATGGTCCACTGTTCAAAAAAACATTGCAAAACTGTGTTATTTTTTTGTAAGTGGATAAAAGGATTTTGTTTTTGTTGGGTTTTTTTTTTATAGTTTTTTTTTTTTGCTTGTGTTTCTGTTTTGTTTGTGTTTTGTATTTTGTTTTGTTTTTTGTCTTTTTTTGACAGAGAAAAGGGATTTTTTTTAATCTGCTGGTCCGTCTTTTATCAATCAGTTTTGTTGTGACACACAGCTAGAACAGAAACACACTCACAGCCGACGTATGTCACCTGCACGCAGTTTAACACACATGCACGCACACACCCTCATGCAGAATGTTACTAAAGGGCCTGGCTCCTTATCGTTTGTGACATGGTAGACGGAAGGAGGGCTGTGAGCAGAGTGTATGTGACAGTGGAGGCGCGGGTCGCCGTGACAGCGGTTTGAGGAGCAGGAGACATGACACGCTCCTCATCAGTCCACTCCCCATGTCAGACCAGCGCACGCTGAAGGACAGCGGGGGAAAAGCAAGGGGGGTGGGGGGCAGGGATTTCAGAGGGGACCACGATTGCTGGCTCACCAGACGGGGTCCATCGCTTAGTGTTGTTTTTTTTTGGGATGGATCGGTGACCGAGTCGCCTCTTCTTTTGCTCAGAAATACCATTGTTGTATACATCATCTAGACATGAGAGACAGTGAGAGGTGACTTGTTTAATTCTCAAATCTAATAGGTTTCACAAGTTTGTATACAGAGAAAATAGGTTTTTGAAAACGTAACAGGAAGTGATGATGGGCATCATGGTAATTTGGCTAATAAGCTTAGGAGTGGCACTGATGTATCAGGTGAAATGTTTCCCACAGCCTCTCTCTCTCTCTCTCTCTCTCTTATAGAGTCACAATAAGTGAGTGTGTATGTGGTGAGAGGTCGAAGACCTGCTGGTAGCAGGGGGCTGTGGTAATCCTCGCCAATGTCTTTGTATTGCAGAGGACTCTTTATTTGACCATGGACAGGGAGGGGGACTGAGTTTAGGCCCTTGCAAAAAGCCTTGCCTGAGGAGGGGATGACACACACAGATACACATTCAGGCATACACACTAGGAATTGCACCCACTGACAACATCATTTATTTGGACATACTACATTGTTTAAGCATCCGGATTTCAATGCAAGGTGGTTTTGCACATCTTACAGACCGATTCTGGGCAGTGATCTCAAAAATAAATAAATAAATGCACCCTCTTTTAAACATGTGTAGCACAAATAGCACTATGACTTGATGTACATACACATGACAATACTATGTCAGTCATAGCAGATAGTGTACGGTTAAACTAGATTTTTGGTTGTTGGTGAATAAGGTTTTTGCTCTCAAGTGCATGCAAAAGTTAATTAACTTCAAAGTATTTACACAAATGAACACGTATGCACATGCAAATTCACTGAAATAAAAAGCTGGGGCTTTTTCAGAGGCTGAAAATAGAGTCTTATTCTCTATGTGGTTGTTCTCTCTCTCTCTCTCTCTCTGTAATAAACTGTGGTTAATTAAAGAAGTGTGTCTGAATCTCTTAGTAAGACATACCTTTTGAACAGCACAGTTTAGTATGGCAGCCATAAATGGAAAATTATTTATAGTGCTAGTATAATATTCATGTTCATGATCGCTTCATGAGACCTAGTGTTTGTTTCTGTAACCCTTGTTACCCTAATGAGAGGAGCAGTGGCATTCATTTCTGCTCTTGTGTGTGTGTGTCGCCTCAGGCCTGATGGAATCGGTACAGTCTCAGTACAAGAGAAGGAACATTTCGAGGAGATCAAAGAACGACTGCGCGTGCTGCTCGAAAACCAGATCACACACTTCAGGTACATCACTGTCAGTCTACACAGCATCACTTATACCACCTTATTAACAGCTAGAGATAATAATGGAATACGTGGCGTGTGTGCATGTGTGTGCGTGTGTGTGTGTGTGTGTGTGTGTGTGTGTATATATATATGTTTAATTTTCACAGAAGTGTGAAACTGCTAAATGCATTAATGTTCATGTAAAGTAAATGTGAAACTGGTTGTGATGACTGGATGAAACCAGATATTCTTATTTCAAACAAATTTACAAATATGGGTATTTGTAATGTCTCATTTCTCAATATTTCATAGCAGTTTTAAACACTGTCTGATCAATTTTCTTTCTGAAGGTATTGCTTTCCATTTGGACGCCCAGAAGGAGCCTTAAAAGCCACGTTATCTCTGCTTGAAAGGGTGTGGTGCCATTTTTATCATACGCTCCATTTTACACCAAATAACTGAAAAATGTTGTCTGTTGTCATTTGTAATATGTGTATGTATCGAAAAAGCATATGAGACAATTGTGTACATGCAATTGATTTCTAATTTGGTTTTGCAGGTCTTAATGAAGGACATTGTGACACCTGTACCTCAGGACGAGGTGAAGGCAGTGATTCGTAAATGTCTGGAGCAAGCAGCTTTAGTGAACTACCAGCGTCTCTCAGAATATGCCAAGGTGGAAGGTAGGAAGCACATATTCCTGTTTAGCAGAGGTTTTTCTCCTCTCTTCAATATATAGTACTTGACATTTTCCTCTCTTAGTAGCAGTGCTTAACAACAGTGATGCTCAACTAACCAGAATTCGATGGATGCACTGATAATTTTCTGTTTGTTTGTTTGTTTGTTTTTAAAATAAATAATAGGAATGCTTACATTGGAGCTCTAGTTAACTGTTGGTGGCTTTGTATCTTGTCTTATCTCTACCAGGTTCTGTTGACAGGATGCTAGCAATACCACAACATAGATATACTTTAATTCTTCTGAGAAATATGAGATAATTTTGTTTGAGTAATTTGTTGAATTAATTTGGTTTGTTTATATATATATATATATATATATATATATATATATATATATATATATATATATATATATTTATATATATATATATATATATATTTACTATTATTGTGTTAATTAATTTTATTCAATATTATTTTTCATTTTAATAAAATGTTTATATGATTACATCCTGGACTTTAGACCCATCCAGGACTTGTATGAATATGCATATACAAATATATATATATATTTGTATATGCATATTCATACCAATCCTGGACAGATGTGTATAATATTTTTTGAGAAGTAGATGTAGAGTAAATTACAGTTTCTGAGTTTTTGATTATTTTCAAATGTAATAATAATAATAATAATAATAATAATAATACATGTTATATTTTATATTTTATTAAAAAAATAAGAATAATTACCAAATATATTATTATTATAATGCTTATTGTGTTTATTATGTTTATTTAATTATTATTTTTTAATTTTAATAAAATGTTTATATGATTATATCCTGGACTTTAGACCTGTCCCTCTCTTTTTGAATAGGTTTTGTTGGTGCAGGTTTGATTTAGTTGTTTGAAGAAGTATGTAAAAATGCATTCAATTCCCTCTCTCAAACTTTGGCCTCAGTGCCATACTGCTGCTCTGCTTGATGGTTTCTTGCTGCCCTCTGTGGATGTTTGCCTCTTTCTTGTGGTTTAGCTTTAAGGTCTAAAACTACTTTACAGCAACAAATACTCTTTTCCTTTCCAGCCCTTCATCACCTTTCCAGCTCCCCTGCTTCATGTTTATTGCAGAATCACTTCTTTCTTTCTTTCTTTCTTTCTTTCTTTCTTTCTTTCTTTCTTTCTTTCTCTCTTTCTTTCTTTCTTTCTTTCTTTCTTTCTTTCTTTCTTTCTTTCTTTCTTTCTTTCTGTTCCCTCCCTCTGTGCTTTCCTCTTGTTTATTGGCTTTTCTTCTTATTTGGAGCCCTCTCTTATTGAGCCAGTTTGAGAAGCCAATATACAGTGCAAAGCTGGGATTGCCCACTCAAGCAACACACTTTGTGTGTTGCAAGTGAGACGGTTTCTTTCATGGATATGGACAGCAAAACTGTGGCTCACACACAGGTGGTCTTTGATGTCAAATAATAGCCATGTTGATTGGACAAATGCTTTAATTTTGTCTGAAATTTGCTTTTCAGTGACCGTCCATGTCCATGAAGAAATATGACTGGGCACTGCAGATACTGAAGGAGAAGCCCTTAGTATCTGTTAGCCAGATGATGTCTGTGTTGTTCCCTATTGACCTTTTGATTGCTGAACACTAAACTGAATGTGACTTTTGTACTACTAACCCAAACTGACCAAGAGTTTGCAACACATCCCCAAAATAAAGTCTTTTCAGAGACCAAAACTTTCAGCTGGAGTAACGTAAATGCAAGACTAATGGTAGAAATCAACAGAATTGCCCATGACTAAAACCTAGTAAGTCTGAAGTGACTGAAGCAAACTGAAATGTTCACAAACAATTTTTCATACCAAAATATTCGCAACGTGTCCAACTTTCATACTGGTCAAAAGTTTGGAATAATTAAAATTTGTATTGTTTTTGAAAGAAGTCTCTTATGCTCACCAAGGCTGCATTTACATGTATTTGATTTTAAAATAAAGTAAAATGGTAATATTGTAAAATAATAATAGAACTTAACTGTTTTCTATTTTAATGTATTTTAATAAGTAATTTATTCCTGTGATGGTAAAGCTGAATTTTCAGCAGCCATTACTCTAGTCCTCAGTCAAAAGTGACAGTAAAGTAATTTATTTATTCATATTTACGGTGTTACAAAAGATCTCTATTTTAAATAAATGCTGTAAGAAAATGAATGAAGAATCCTGTAAAAAATGTATCACAGTTTCCACAAAAATATTAAGCAGGAAAATATTAATTAAAATATATATTTAAAATATATTAAAAATATATATTTTTTTTTAAGTTTCATATTTCACAATATTAGTGTTTTACTATAGTTTTATTGAACTTACAGCCGTGGTGAGCATAAGAGAAATCATTAAAAAAAAAAAAAAAAAAAAAATTATTCCAAACTTTGAGTAGTGACTTGTTATCTTGTTTTGGACTCAATGTGAAGGAGTTTATAGAGTTGCAAATTTTTTCATTTTAAGTTTTTGTGCATAGTCTGAGTTGAAAATTCAGACTTCATATGAATTAACTGTAACATCCTAGTACCAAAGGATAAACTGCCTAGGAAAGAGAAATTATCCAGAAACACTCAAATAATCACAAGTTATGTTATTTTCGGGCTCACTTTAGCTGAGTGTTGAGACAATTTTCCTCTATCCTCATGCATACTGACCTACAGATCATATCAGGATTGACAGATTTCTAATAGTTGCTAGTCTTTGTATCAACCCTGCCAGGCAACTTTGCATGCAAGTAGATTTGGTCAAAAGCCCCTTAGCGCACATTGTGCTTCTTTCTCTCTCTTTCTCCTCTGACCCCTTGCTCTTGCATGCCCCCATCCTCTTTTATAGGGAAAAAGAGAGAAATGTATGAGCATCCTGTCTTCTGTTTGGCGTCACAAGTGATGGATTTAACCATTCGTGAGTACCCTGCTTATCTGGAGCCACTCCATCACTTCCGCCACCCCTCCTTTTTTCTTTTCTTTTTTTTTTTCCAGTTTTCAAGCACTTTCACAAACAGTTGTTCCCTCATGCCCTGACCGGCAACATCCTCTTTTCTTGCTTGCAGTCTGCTTGCCTTTTTCTTTAAGTGTGTCGCTTGAATCTTAGATTGAGTGATTCAGCCACAGGTCTTCCTGTCGCTGTGATCAGACCATCCTGTCCAGCTGAGTCAGTGTGGCAGCTGTTCTTTCTGTTTGTGACTTGAATGCATTTTTACTTTGCTTTTGTGTAAGTCACTCCTCCCCACCTATGTCTTTTTATCAACATGTGCCAGTACTGGTCAGGTACAAGGTGAAGATAAATAATTCAAATCATCTTCAACCCAGGAACAAAACAGCAGCTTTCGGAGTCATCGTGTTTCTAATCATGTTTTCAACCACGAGTGCTGTATGTTTTTGTCTGTTATCGACTCCAGCAGCTGATCACTGTGGGTCTTCACTTTTTTTCTGTTTATTATTTGGTTTATTGTTTCTGTCTTGGGTCAAACTTGGTTTCAGACATGTTTCTGGTGTAATTTTGTAAAAGCACGGGTGGAAAGTACTTGAATAATTGTCCTTCATTTCTATACAGGAATTTCCATTTTACTGAATGAAGAGAAAAAATACCTTGTGCTCTGATAATCTAAATGAAATAGTAAAAAGTAGAAATTACATATTTCACAGGTTTTTTTTTTCTCCAGATTCTTCAGGTTTTCCTCTAACAAAAAAAGAATACACTGCCTTTCAAAAGTTTAGTCCCTTTATTATTTGATCAATATAAATAATAATAATAATAATATATTATATAGTATATTTTATATGTATACTTTATACATTTTAAAATGTAATTTATTCCTGTGATGCAAAGCTAAATTTTCAGCATCATTACTCCAGTTTTCATTGTCATATGGTCCTTCAGAAATCATTTTAATATGATGATTTGGTGGTCAAGAAACTTTTCCTATTGTTATCAATGTTGAAAACTGTTGTAATGCTTAATATATACTTTCAGATATAAAATTTTTAAGGAAATTTTTAATTTCATCAGTTTTTTGTTTACTATAAAGTAACTATTTGTCTAGTTTTTAATACTAAGTCTAAGTCTAATGCTTCTATGTGTTAGATTTAGAATCAGTTACAGTATTGATTTTTGAACTTAATTTCTCTGTACTTTTACACGTTCGACGTATGTCAGAACTGAACCGTCGAATTGGGATATCGCACAAGAGCCCTATCACCTTCAAGTGTAAATTAAACGAGCCAATGCATATTGGCGTGCGAGCTTTGCGTGCCGCACCCCGCCCCCGCGAGGGGGTATAAATGCGGAAGCGGGATAAGCACTTTGTCTTTCGCTTCGGAGCTGTGCAGTTGTTCTGCAGCATCGAAGTGTGTTTCTAACAAGTAGAAGGAAGAAGAGGAAGCTGTTTAGAACGTGCGAGCGTGTAGTGCGTATTTTTAAAGATGTCATTCAGCTTGTGCTCTGCTAGATGCGGTAGTTCCCTGTCACCAGCTGACGGGCACAATTGCTGCATCTCGTTGATGCACCGTTTGTGGATAGTTCATGTTCTCATTGTGGGAACATGACTATCACGGTGTTGAGATTGCGGCTTGGTTACCTTGGTTCTCAAGGCAGGCCCCAGGGAGATTTGAGGATTACAGTCAGGGCTTCCCCCCTGAGCCAGTCTCCGTGGGCCCCTAACACCTCCCATACACCGCAACCCGTGGTGATAACCACGTTGGTCCCTCTCATGAGCGACGGCTCGGTTGCGCTGCCTCCCTCTGGGAGAGTGGTGTGGTCCGAACCTGATCCAGAGCTGACTGCCATGCTTTCCGGGGCCGCCGGGAGTGTCGGGCTCGCCTGGAATCCTCCACCGTGTCCCAAGCCCTCCTGGTTGGACGATTGGTTTCTCCTCATGCACTTCCCGAAAGAAAGGAGCCGGGGCAGAGCGCTGAGAACCAGTGCTGGCTGCCCCGGCTCCTTTCTTTCGGGAAGTGCATGAGGAGGTGACTAGATCGTGGAAGACACCTTTTTCTGTCCAAAACCGGTCAGGTCCCTCCTCCGCCTTCACCGACCTGGATGGCAATGCAGTGGCTGCCTCCTCGTCTGCTTGTCACCGAGGGCGCCCGCCTGCATCGTCCTCCGCCCCTGTGAAGTCTGCCAAGCAACAGCCTTCACCCGGCAGACCTGGCTAGCGCCTCCCAGCCTGTCCCGCTGGCTCATCCGCACGATCAGACTCGGCTATGTGATTCAGTTCGGCCGGCGTCCCCCGCTGTTCAAGGGCATCCATTTCACTCGCGTGTCTGCGAACGATGCTCCTGTGCTTCGGGCGGAGATTGCGGTCCTACTGGCGAAGGGCGCAATAGAGCCGGTCCCTCCAGCCAATATGAGGTCAGGGTTCTACAGCCCCTACTTCATTGTACCCTAGAAAGGCGGTGGGTTACGGCCAAGCTTGGATCTGCAAGTCCTGAATCGGTCCCTTCACAGGCTGCCGTTCAAGATGTTGACAAAGAAATGCTTTTTCGAATGCATCTGTCCCCAAGATTGGTTTGCAGCGATCAACCTGAAAGATGCGTACTTTCATGTCTCGATTCTTCCTCGACACAGACCAGTCAAGAGCAAACTGGCCCCCGGGCAGAGGATCTCTTATCTCGGTATGGAACTGGACTCGGTCAACCAGACCCTGTGCCTCAGCTCTTTCTATGGCATCGGCAGCCGCAATCACGCCGCTCGGATTGCTTCATTTGAGGCCGCTTCAACACCGGCTTCACAGCCAAGTCCCGAGATGGGCGTGGCAACGCGGCACGTTCCATGTGGCCATCACACTCAGCGGCCGTCATACCCTCACTCAGTGGTCCGACCCCTCGTTCTCCACGGATGCCTCCTCCATCGGGTGGGGAGCCACTTACAACGGGCATGCAGTTTCAGGTCTGTGGACGGGGCCTCAACTGCAGTGGCATATCAATTGCCTCGAGTTGTTAGCAGTGCGTCTTGCATTGGGCCGCCTCAAGGGGCTGCTAGTAGGCAAGCACGTACTGGTCCTTACGGACAACACTGCGACCGTTGCGTACATCAACCACCAGGGCGGTCTACGCTCCTGTCGCATGTCACAATTCGCCCTCCATCTCCTCTTATGGAGTCAGAAGCATCTGAGGTCGCTTCGTGCCATTCACATGCCAGGCATTTGCTTCATGCCATTCACATCCCAGACGTGCTCAACCGTGCAGCCGACGAGCTCTCACGGCAGCCTCCATGAGCCTGAAATGGCATCGCTTCGGGACCACACAGGTAGATCTGTTTGCCGCCCCGGACTCGACCCATTGCCAGTTGTTTAATTCCCTGTCCGAGGGCACACTCAGCATGTATGCACTGGCACACAGCTGGCCCCAGGGCCTTCGCAAGTATGCGTTTCCCCCAGTGAGCGTGCATCTATTGCTCCAGTAGAGTTCCCCGGTTGGCGAACCCTGTTGAGTCCTCCGCCACCCCTTGCGGCTTCGGAGATTGCGGAGTGTTCATTTCTAGGCTTGGCACTCGTTAACCTGTGCTAGGCTGGGTACCATATGTTGTGACCCCTATGGCGGTCCCATATGTGTAATGACCATGGTAGCCTTCCTACTTTAAGCCCGTGTCTTTCCCTCAGCAGAGCCCACTTTGCTGTCCCTGCCAGATGTGTCTCCCCCTAACTTAGGCTGGAGCCATCCCAGGGACTTCATATGTGCACTGCCCACAGCCAGTCCATATGTGCATTCCCACGTAATTCCTCCCTACGGGTAGGTTGTATGCGGAACAGTAGTAGACTTCCCTAGCGTAAGTTCGGTCCCTTCCCCGTCCCAAGTGCGTTCCCGGGATGCTGTGGCTTACACTGGGCACTGAAGGGGGTCAGTAACTGTGGCGTTTTATTTGGGATCCCAGTTCGTCGGTTCAGTTCTGACGTACGTCGAATGTAAGCGACTGAAAGGGAACGTCTCGGTTATGTATGTAACCCTCGTTCCCTGAAGGAGGGAACGGAGACATATGACGACCACTGCTCATCTCGTCATCGAAAAACAAAGTGCGAGCGCTCCCTGCTTCCGCGTTTATACCCGCTCGCGGGGGCGGGGTGCAGCACGCAAAGCTCACACTCCAATATGCATTGGCTCGTTTAGTTTACACTCGAAGGTGATAGGGCTCTCATGCGATATCCCAATTCGTCAGTTCAGTTTTGACGTACATCTCCGATCCCTCCTTCAGGGAACGAGGGTTACATACGTAACCGAGACGTTTTTCCAGCGTAACACAACCTCTCTTGTAGAATTTCTTTCACGCAATTATCGTGAAATAACAGTGAACTGCAGGTCTTTCAGGGTTAGACAGTCCTGTCTGAAATGCCTCTTTCTTTCTTCCTCTTTCCTTCTCCCTCTACTTCCCATCAGATCTCACATCTGAAACAAAATGAAAGCTGACCCCTTCTTCCTTTTCTCTTTCCCTTTCTTTCTCCCTTCTCCTTTCCCAATTCTTTTCTTCTCTTTCTTTCTTTTTAGTAGAGAAATCTCAGAAGGATCAGAAGGATCCAGGTGACATCTTTTGTCTGACTTACTATATTAAACTCATCTTAACAGCCCCGTCCTTCCCCAGTTCAAAACATAACCAACTCACAGCATTCGCATGGCACAATTTGCAGACATTAAGATTACCATGGGGATATTGTGACTACGTTATGCCAATGTCTCCTTCAGTCTTGCATCCAATTGAAGATGCATTTTCCATGAGCTGGTAAGAGCTGTATGTACATTATGTATGCATTGCCAGTCTATGGAATATGCAGAGTGAGTATTTCTTTAATTCTTTCTTAAACTTCCAACAAATAACATAAAGCAGATTATTTGCCTGTATTATTTATGATTAAAGTGATGCTCTCTCTGCACCAAGTGCGTGATTAATAAAAACCAGTAATACTTTTACTGTAGGATTCAATCCTTTAATATTAGTTAATGCATATACTTTACTTATTCAAACCACATTAGATTACACTGTAACTTGCCAAATGTGTCTATGTATATATATAATGTATATATTGCATTAACATTACTAAATGTTTTAAAAAATAATGTTAAAAAATAACGTTGCTTCTTTTAAAATACTACAAGTGCATTAACTAATGTTAAAAATTTGAACTTTAGTGTAAAGTGTTACATAAAAATCTCTAATGTGTCAAATAGCAATACTGATGCACTGTTAAAAAATGATTTTTCAGTTCACATCATATTGCTGATTTTCCATTGGAGTGAACATGACAGTCATTGTGTGTTGGTTTATGAAACCTTTTCAAAAATATCAGAAAAACAAGTATATTTAATCTACAAACTACAGTATATATGTATTGGTTTAGAGACCCCTCAATTCTAAAATGTCCTGAATTAGGAAAATCAGGTATTTCAAATGATCTAAATCAAGATTTTTCTTTCAATGTTTTTCCAACGTAGTAATCCAAAAGTCAAAATGCTAATGCATTCTGTCCATTACTATTGAAGTACCTGATGTTGCACTACTGCATGACATTCGTCCCTGCATGGACAGTAACCCTTTAAAAGCCACAAATATTACTTTTTTTTTTTTTGGAAAGTCTTCAGCCTTATTGAGGGAGCTGAAGATGATTGAGAAACAATTAAATGAAAGGTCAGAGGGTTAATTCACAATCAGGGGGCGTGTGTTTTGTGTTTAGTGATGAAAGCTCTGTTGACTGAGAGGGGGGTGTGACTCTTCAAAATGATGTTAATTGTTTTGACATTCGTCACACAGCAAATGAATTTGCTTCCTAGTTTGTCTGTCTTTGTGTTCCTCCATCAAAGTGCCACATTTACCACAGTCAAATAATGACATGCTCAAAGATCTCAAAAATTGACAGAGCACAAACAATTCTTTGTTCAAAAAATCACTTGGGTTGTCTAAAAAATGTCTCCCTCTCAGCCAATATTGAAGCATTATGAATTATAAAAACATGTATCCATAAACCATGATCTCATAAATGTCTCTTTAGTTTGCAATCCCATTCTTAACCAACAATAATGAACTGTTTTCCTCGCATTCTGTGTTTTCATCATGCTAAAGAATATGTTTGTAAATTAGTATATGTTTTCTTTAATTTCATGCTGTTATTTAAAATACGTGTCATCAACTGGCAGATGAAATCTTTTTAGTGGTGAAGATGAGATAGACAATGCATTTAAGTATGACATGTTTAATAGAGAGGTGCTGCCCGCTTGTATTGACAGAGAGGGGTAGGAAATTAGATGACATAAATTCCTGCATGTGCTGAACATTATGCATGATGACTATAACATATTTGTTGTTGTTTTTATCCTATTTTTTTCCTCAGTTCCTTGGTTTGACTCATTATATTTGCATTGCTCTTTATTGACTCATTATGGTTCATGTCTACAGAGCTGAGTGTTGACAGAGTGTCAAGATTATGCTAAGTCGTTAACTAAGACAGCAGAGCTGATATATGCAGCAGCTAATTTGTGGTTCATTAAGACAGTTTTTTTTTCCAGAGAGAACATTTATGAAATTCAAATGAAAATTTAGACGTAACCCAGAACCCATCTCTTACCTCCTCTGTTATTTTAATTGTCATCTCAAGTTTTTGCCTCCCTAGCAAATATGCTTATGAAGTGACATTCTTTAAAGAAAGATTTAAATTAAATACTTTTAAATTACAAGCATTGTTAAAACGTATGTTTTTGTCTGCATATTAAGTTTAAAAATCCCATTGCAGTGAAATGCAATTTACTTTAGGCATCAGACAGGCCGAGGACAGTCCAGTGATTTCCATGTGTGTGTTTGTCTGTATGTCCATATTAACTGTTGTACCTTTGTGCCTCAGAAAATGTAGGACGCTTAGTCACCCCTGCCAAAAAGCTTGAGGACACGCTCCGTCTGGCCGAGCTGGTCATAGAGGTGCTCCAGCAGAATGAGGAACATCATGCAGAGGTGAGTGCACCAGACATGACGTGTTAGACACAATACAATCTAAAATACAGATGCATGAAAAGAAATGCGTCAGGCACATATTTATATGTGAAAGCAAACAATGCTGCTTGAATAATGAGAACTCAGAACTATAAAAACTCTTAAAAACCTTAAAAAACTTTCCTCGATGGCTGCTAGCACTTTTTAGGTAGCGTTTCCCACTAGGGCTGCCGTCATCCTCTTACATACAAAAGCAGAATATGTGTGTTTTGTGTTTTTAAATTATGTGTTCCGCAGGCTACACGCCCAAGTACGGGAGGTCAGGCGGTACAGTATTTTTTGTTTATTTGATTTTATTTTATTTTATTGCTGTCATCAGTGCCGTACCCTGCTCTTGCATGCCAGCCTCATAATCTGGCCTACCCTGGAAGAGGCATTAAATGGGCATAGCAACTCAGGATGTACTTAATTTCAGTTCAGTTAAGTGAAATTTAATCCTTAATTGAATTTAAGATTCAGATAGATAGATAGATAGATAGATAGATAGATAGATAGAGTAAAACTGGCTATTGATTTTCAGTTTGACTGAACTGAAATTACTGTCACATTGACTGAATACATTACAGTTTGAAAGCATCAAAGTCAATGGACAAAATTAATACTTTTGTTCTTTTTTATGTGAAATACATTCATCTTCATTTCAATTTTCGAGCACCAAAGTGCGAGGACCCTCTTGGAATTGCTCTGTTTATTTTCAGTCTGTTATTCTAACTGAGTTGTTTTTCTTTTTTTGTGTTTTGTTTTTTGTTTTGTTGGTTCATTTTGTTTAATTTTATTTCGTTTAGTTACGTTTTGCACTTCTGGTGCCAGGTTCACTAAACCATTAAAAGGAATAGTTCGCCGAAAGTCACTAAGAACACAAAGATATGGACAGACTAGATTTTCTGTTTTGTTTTGTTTTGTTTTGTTTTGTCTGTTTTACACTTCTGGTGCCAGATTCACTAAACCATTAAAAGGAATAGTTCACCCGAAAGTCACTAAGATATTATGAAAAATGTTTGTTTGTTTGTTTGTTTTCAATACAATGAAAGTCATTGGGGTCTTGGTTGGAACCACACTGACTTTTATTATATGGATTAAAAAGAGTTGAAACATTATTCACAATATCTGCCTACAGAAATGGCTACAGGTTTGGAACAGCATAGTCATCATTTACTCACCAGAATTATACATTTTTGGGTGAATTATCCCTTTAAGCACATAAAACCATTTTATTAAACATATCCACTAAAATGCATGGGATTGTTTATGGTATTTTGCATATTACAGTCATTTATCATGCCACTGAAATTGCATGTTCAAATGTACAGATATGCAACGTATTACATGCCCAAAAACATTGAATAAATCAGGTAAATTGAGTGGACGTACTTATACATGTCATTTTTAAAGCACCGATGACAACTGCACAGAGCCAAATCCTAGCATTTTTACATGTTTACCAAACAGTCTTAAACATAACATTTTTTTAATGTAATTATTAAACATTATTTCTGTTATTTACTTGCTTCCTTTTGATCAATCATTCTTAACTGTTTTCTTGTGATCATATTGTTTTCCAATTGCATTTTAAAGCCCTTTAATGGTGAAACATTTATGATAATAAAGTACTCAAATACAGAGCAAAAAACTCACATAACTCTCACTGTTTTTCATTACTTGTTTGTTGGCTGGGAAACGTTGGACAGGGTAAAGAGGTATGTAGACCCTAGAGCCCCCCTCCATGTGCATGTCACAGCCCCTGCACCATGGATGGAGGGATTTCCACCTTTTCCTTCCCCCTCTCTGCCTGGCATCCTTCCCCTGGTCAGCTGTCCCCGTGGAGCGTTGAGCAAGTTGCTTGTGTTTCCACAAGCACGAGGGGGACATTGCTTCACCTGAGGAAGCAGACCCCCCAAAAATCCTCAATGAAAATGACTGGTCTCATTTTCACCCTTGCACAACCTCAGTTATCTCCAAACTCTCCTTTGTTCTGTGTCTTTCAGCTTGGTTTGGTCTGCTAGCTTCACTTACCAGCTCTAACTACTCATTTTAAACTGTATTACAAAAACGCACTTCTCTGTGATTTTTGGGAGAAGTGTTGCAATAAAGCAAAACTGCTATACTGGTGTCAAGCATACTGGTATGAAAGGTTTGTTTGAGTGGTCAGTGACAACAGCATGCTTTTTTAAAGGAGAGGAAACCATGATTTACATTAACTTCTCATTTGTCTAACACGCTTGGTGCATATATATATATATATACAGGCCAGATGTGTTACTCACAGCAGCACAGCTGGATCAGCAGCAGAGGAATCTCACATAAACATAATTGAACAGATAAATAATATTAACTACTGAGATTGTGCTGCTAATCACTGCTGTTGCTGCATGCTGGGAATTTTTCTTTTACAAGGGCATACATTCTTGTGCATGGACTTGTGGGAATATTCACATCTGCAAAATGCGAAGTAAATTAGGATGTTGTTTAAATATAAATCAGTGTATGTGAATTAGACATTAACTATGATGAGCTGTGCTTTTAGAAGAGGGAGTAGCATGAGAGTTTCAATGCATGAGATAAGCTCATGACACTCCACAGACACATAGGAGAAATTGCATTTCCGGCATCTGTGGACTGTCATACCCTTTAGTATAAAAGAAAATGACTTAAAATTATGTCCTTATTACTACATGACTTTTTTTTTTTTTTCTGGCTCTTGTTTTGCCTCTTTCTCTCACTGCAGGCATTTGCGTGGTGGTCAGATCTGATGGTTGAACATGCAGAGACGTTTCTGTCTCTATATGCTGTGGACATGGATGCGGCACTGGAGGTTCAACCCCCAGACAGCTGGGACAGCTTCCCTCTCTTTCAGCTGCTCAATGACTTCCTGCGCATTGACTGTAAGTATCTATATTATTTTCATATTATTAAATGAATATTCCAGGTCAAATACAATGCATCTGTGTCTCGTAGAGTCTCAGACACATTCTTTTTAGACTGAATTATTATAAACTTCATCAATCTTATATATTAAGTTATTTTATCTTTTTTAATATTTGCAATAGAAGCAGATAACATCTTGTGATTTTTGTAACTAGGGAGGGAAGCAGAAGTCATACTCATAGTTATCACAAATGCACCGAACTAGAAATTGTCATATCCACAGTCCATAATTGCAAGATTGTGATGTTGCAAACAAAACATATTGCATGCCTACAATAGTTTACAAATTGCAACAAAGCAGAGCTTTAAGAGACAATATAGAAGAATTAAGGGCCAAATACTGAAACCCGCAGGGTGTCAAACCAACACATTGAATGTAAAGAGTTTGCTCAAGGCCTTATCACGTCTCTAATGAACTGAAGTCAATGGGTGCTGTCCATGGTGCTAAAGCCACACTGCCTTGGGCTGCGGTTGACTAATTATCCTAGTGGCATTCTTTGCACAGCTTGATAGGCTGTTGTCTGGTAACCTATTCTTGATATTGGATTGCTTTTTCTGCTGTTCGAGATGGAAGCAAGAGTATGTGTGCTTGTAAATATATGTGTGTGCGCGCGTGTATGTGTGTGTGTGTATATATATATATATATGGACGGACATCACCTTTATCTACAATTCTTTTTTTTTTTTTTTTAGTTAGTTTGTTTATTCATTTATTTGTTTTATTTATGTTTTCTTTCATTGATTTTTTGGTAACACTTTACAATATGGTTCATTAGTTAACATTAGTTAATTGCACTAGTTAACATGAACTAATAATGAACTGCACTTCTACAGCATTCTATAGCATCTTTGTTAATGTTAATTTCAACATTTACTAACACATTATTAAAATCTTGTCCACATTAGTTAATGCACTGTGAACTAACATGAACAAATAATGAACAACTGTATTTTCATTAATTAAAGTTAACGTAGATTAGTAAATACAGCAACAAATGTATTGCTTGTGGTTAGTTCATGTTAGTTAATACATTAATGTTCAACTAATGAACCTTATTGTAAAATGTTACTGATAGTCTTTTATAGATGGTCTGTAAGTCAGTATTCCAGCAGAGACTTTTTTCAGTAAAGGGCTCTTCTCAAACACAAAACTAAAACACTGATGCACCCGTTTTAACACCATCTAGTTCCCCATAAACACACACTCACATATTACTCCTCACTACAACACAGAGACACACATCACCTCCCCCTGGCCTCCTCACACACTCGCATAAACACAAACACAAGCAAACACCATCAAGTGACAGCCTACAGCATGCACTACATCTGTGGAACAGGACATTCAGCATGGAAGGTCACTATCGTCCTGCGCCTGTAGCACTGAGCTAGGCATGAAATAGCCTTAACACCAGACAGGCGCTAAAGCAGAAGCTATTCATGCTGCTAATGAGGTCTAAAACAGAGGAGCCTGGGAGACCCCACTGCCCCGGCCACTCGCTCGCGGACAAACACAGCCAAGTGTACAACCACCACCGCTCAAGTGGCTAATTGGAACAGAGCAATCAGGGAAGTAAACAAACATGGCACCTACTGTGAATGAGCGACCTTGAGTACAGCGAGAGAGATAGTAAGAGAGACCAGAGTGAGAGAAATAGAGACGCTATGACTACTACTATGCTTAGTCATCACATGCTAAAACATAAGGCACTTTCAACCAATGGTGTATACCGGTATATAATGAGTAGTTTTATTTAACTCAACTGTTGTTTAAAAATTACTGTATTGCTTGCTTAAAATGAACCCAAAATATGTTGGAAATCAACATTTAACAATATGTTTAATTATTGGACATTTAGTAATAAGTTTAATGAATAGTAATTCAACAATAATCAATTATTTAATTGCTTATTAATAAATTTTCACCTTTTGATTACTATTGTTGCCTCTAGTAATTGTGTCTGATTTTTAATTTCCAACCTATTTTGGGATAATTTTAAGCCAGCCATGTAGTAATTTTTTAAACTATAGTTGGGTTGAATAAAATTACGCAGCTCATATTCCGCAACCATTTAACCCAACCGCTCGGTTAAAACAACCCAATCGCTGGGTTTGTCCATTTTTTAGGTTTGTTTTTAACCCAGCATTTTTCCAGTTTTGCATGAAAGGTAGCTATTTTTAAATATCTGAACCATTTCTGTAGCATGGATGGGAAGACAATAAATAATCACATTCCTCTCCATTTGTTTTTACATAAACTTAATTAATGAGAAGGTTAGTCGGCATGAATCGTAAGTTGCAATAATCTTTTCTTCCCCATTGTGACGTATAGCCAAGTGAAATGGCTTTTCGAAGAAAAAATGTAGAGCAAAACTTGATTTTGTCCATGGGAATTGATCGGATCATTGTTTGCCATTGCTGTGATGTCATGTTAGTGACAGGTTGTCCCGCCCTCACGCCAGTAAACACATCATCAGAGAAGAGAAGTCATGTCACTGCAAGAGGGAGGGAAGCTATTTTGATATAAGATTACGAGGACACATGAATTACAAAAATCATATCATTTATAATAAAAACTGCAAAATTCCATTAAAAAAAAGAATTGTACTGAACTGACTTTAACTCCAATCACTAACTTCTAGCAATTTTTTATTTTATTTTATATTTTATTTCATAGATTGTCTATTGGTTAAAGGGTTGCAAAAATTGCAAACCCCATGTTAGCAATCATTCATTCTATTTTTCATCTCTTTCCCACGTTCGTCTTTCTTTTTCAGATAATCTATGTAATGGGAAGTTTCATAAGCACCTGCAAGACCTGTTTGCCCCTCTGGTGGTGAGGTATGTGGATCTAATGGAGTCCTCCATAGCTCAGTCCATACACAGAGGATTTGAACGAGAGTCTTGGGAACCTGTCAAGTAAGCAAAACACTTTTTAATTGTAATTAGTACAATTATTTAAAAAAAATCACACAATTAATCATGTCCCTTGGACTTCCGCAGTCTTGTATTCAAAGAGCAAGATGGAATCCTGCAGAATGACACAACTCAGGGGTCTCACTATGTGTTTTGTGTCTTTTTGTTTTTTCGAATCATTCTTTGCACTTGTTTACTTGATTTTTTAACAGCTTAAAAGATTAGTTCACCCAAAAAATTAAAATTCTACTTATCCTTTATTCACGCTCACATCGTTGCACACCAGCAAGACTTTTGTTCATCTTTGGGAACATAAATGAAGATCTTTTTGAAGAAATCTGAGAGCTTTCTGTTCCTCCATAGACAGCTATGTGACTACCACGTTTCAAAAAGAGATCGTAAAACTAATCCATATGATTTGGGTGGTTTAGTACAAATTTTCTGAAGAGACATGATCCCTTTATATGATTAACACATTGGAATTAGGCTTTTATTCCCATAAAAATTCATCCACTCACACATCAGTTGTGATAAACAGACACTAAAAGATGTTTGCTTTACGTGGGAGAACCAATGAGGTTCATTCTCGTGTGTTATGCAGAACGTTTGAGCTTCCGCAAGAGGTTTGTTCTCACGAGTCAAGTTTGAGCTTCTGTTTAATGTCTGATCAATGTTTATATGTGTATAAAATCCTAAATTAAATCTGTTCATCATATAAAGCAATCAAGTCTGTTCAGAAAATTTCGATTAAACCACTTGATTCATATGGATTACTTTTACAGTCTCTTTATGAATGTTTTAAAGCACCAAACTGTCAGTTGTGTAGCTGTCTATGGAGGGGCAGAAAGCTCTCAGATTTCGTTAACAAGATATTCATTTGTGTTCCAAAGATGAACAAAAGTCTTACAGGTTTGGAACGATGTGAGGGTGAGTAATTAATTAGTTTTCTCACAGTCCAAACCAGCCCTGCTTGTTGAACTTTTATGAACATTTTTGCATGATTCTCAAATATATCCAAGTCGCAAGAATAACTTTGAATCACTTAGCAAAGCAACATAAGACAAAGTGTGTGACTGTAAGTATGCTAATGCTAATTGAATCAATAATCTGCATTTCAGCAGAAACAAATGTGTTTTCTCATAAAACCAGAGCCAAAGTGGTAATGATGTGATTCACTCCGTCTCATGTACACTTTTCATCTCTACAACACCATCTCTAAATTAATTCTTCATCTTGTGCTCTAAACGTATTGTATACATAATGCTGTTTTTTATCACCCATACTTTCTTCTGTGCCTCTACATCATTGCATTCTTTTTTTTTTTTTTTTTTCCTTTTCCACAGGAGTTTAACAAGTAATCTGCCCAGTGTCAACCTACCAAATGTGAATCTACAAATGCCTAAAGTACCAAATCTGTCAGTTAATCTGCGGCCAATGCAAATGCCTAGCTTTTCCACCCCCAACTGGATGCCGGGTTTATCTGATACTGAGTGTGTACTGGATTCTAATACATGCATGTGTGGCCTTAGCATCAACATATTGTCTTTAGTTCATATTTAATTTAATTCTAATTTGGATTCACCCCTAATTAATTGTGGACAGGTTTCACTTGAATATTTTAATTAGGATAGTTTTAAGAGGTGCTTCTGCAGTTGTTAGAAAAAGGGCTGAGTGAATTGAGGATTTTAGCAGGAATTAACATTTCTAAAATGATATTAGGCAACATCACACAACATTTTACAAAGTCATATAGTTTTTGTTGAGTGAAATAGTTAAACTAAAGTTCGCTTTAGAGCATTTCTATATGTGACCTGTGCAGTCAAAATGAGTCGGAATGCACATGGACTAATTTCGAGCTACACGCAAAACAAAGTAAAATGTCAATTTTGGTCAAATTTGAGGTTTTCACATAAATGAGTTCATTAAGCCCTTGTCTAGCGATACCAATACTACGAATAACAATTAAACATCTAAAAGGATCTTTATTTGTACGTTTTCTTAGAGGAGTACCTTTCCTGTGACCAATCCCGATATACACACATACACAGAATTACAGTATTTCAAAAAATCTGTCTTGGCGAGTATTCATGTAAACATTATCTGTTCAGTTTTAAATCAACTTTTGGTTAAATGTTGATGTTTATCATTATAATAGATCCATGTGATACAGTAGGTCTTAATATATATGCTTTCTGTTTCATTAATGTTAATCAAACAATTGTGGAATCATGGGGAAAAAAGTTGAATATATATATTTTTTCCTGTAGATATCTTGGTTTGTGCCAAATTTAGTGGTATTGCAAGGGATTTTTGACTACGCTGACTCTATCAACTTCAAACTTGTGTAGCTCTGTAATTTTTTTGTCTGATTCCAATAAATCATACATCATTTTGGTTTTTAATTAGAGAATGGGAAAATAACAACTCATTTTTGAAAGATTTCTCATTCCAACATTTTACCAGCACATGCCACATATGCTTGCTATCAGAAATTCACAACCAGATTACAAATTTTTCCAGTTTACAATCTGTTGTTGATTTACTATGTTTGGGATCATTTTCATGTGTCATAATGCACATAAGGGACATTTAACAAGCAGATGCTTTGACATTCTGCTATAGTCAAATCAAGTCACCTTTATTGATATAGCGCTTTTTAAAATGCAGATTGTGTCAAAGCATCTATACAGTGATAACAGGAAAACAAACAATTTTGGCTGCACAGCAGCTCTGTACATAATCATATGCTGTACAAAACTTTTTTTTTTTTTTGCCCACTTACAAAGCATGTATAAGTCTGTAATTTTTATCATAGGTACTCTTCAACTGTGAGTGACGGAATCTAAAACAAAAATCCAGAAAATCACATTGTATGATTTTTAAGTAATTAATTTGCATTTTATTGCATGACATAAGTATTTGATACATCAGAAAAGCAGAACTTAATATTTGATACAGAAACCTTTGTTTGCAGTTACAGAGATCATACGTTTCCTGTAGTTCTTGACCAGGTTTGCACACACTGCAGCAGGGATTTTGGCCCACTCCTCCATACAGACCTTCTCCAGATCCTTCAGGTTTCGGGGCTGTCGCTGGGCAATACGGACTTTCAGCTCCCTCCAAAGATTTTCTATTGGGTTCAGGTCTGAAGACTGGCTAGGCCACTCCAGGACCTTGAGATGCTTCTTAAGGAGCCACTCCTTAGTTGCCCTGGCTGTGTTTGTGGTCGTTGTCAGGCTGGAAGACCCAGCCACGACCCATCTTCAATGCTCTTACTGAGGGAAGGAGGTTGCTTGCCAAGATCTCGCGATACATGGCCCCATCCATCCTTCCCTTCAATACGGTGCAGTCGTCCTGTCCCCTTTGCAGAAAAGCATCCCCAAAGAATGATGTTTCCACCTCCATGCTTCACGGTTGGGATGGTGTTCTTGGGGTTGTACTCATCCTTCTTCTTCCTTCAAACACAGCGAGTTTAGACCAAAAAGCTCTATTTTTGTCTCACCAGATCACATGACCTTCTCCCATTCCTCCTCTGGATTATCCAGATGGTCATTGGCAAACTTCAGACGGGCCTGGACATGCGCTGGCTTGAGCAGGGGGACCTTGCGTGCACCGCAGGATTTTAATCCATGACGGCGTAGTGTGTTACTAATGGTTTTCTTTGAGACTGTGGTCCCAGCTCTCTTCAAGTCATTGACCAGGTCCTGCCGTGTAGTTCTGGGCTGATCCCTAACCTTCCTCATGATCATTGATGCCCCACAAGGTGAGATCTTGCATGGTGCCCCAGACCGAGGGAGATTGACCGTCATCTTGAACTTCTTGCATTTTGTAATAATTGCACAACAGTTGTTGCCTTCTCAACAAGCTGCTCGCCTATTGTCCTGTAGCCCATCCCAGCCTTGTGCAGGTCTACAATTTTATCCCTGATGTCCTTACACAGCTATCTGGTCTTGGCCATTGTGGAGAGGTTGGAGTCTGTTTGATTGAGTGTGTGGACAGGTGTCTTTTATACAGGTAACGAGTTCAAACAGGTGCAGTTAAAACAGGTAATGAGTGGAGAACAGGAGGGCTTCTTAAAGAAAAACTAACAGGTCTGTGAGAGCCGGAATTCTTACTGGTTGGTTGGTGATCAAATACTTATGTCATGCAATAAAATGTAAATTAATTATTTAAAAATCATACAATGTGATTTTCTGGATTTTTGTTTTGGATTCTGTCACTCACAGTTGAAGAGTACCTATGATAAAAATTACATAGTGTCACATAGTGTGTGTGTGTGTATATATATATATATATATATATATATATATAAAATAGTGAACAGAAAAAAATAAATAAGTGGCACTGAAATATAATATCTTGACTCACATGAAGGTAATATTATGGTAGTAACATGTATGTTAAATCAGGTAATTCCAAATAGTTCTCAAACTTTTTCTTAAAACTGTGGTATGAGGAATCAAGTACTTTATTTACATGGTTGGAAACTTTCTACATACTTGTGTCAATGAATTATAAATTTGTGATTTAGGGAGTTGACAGAGGTGAGCCATGGGAATTTTGGCTTATATTTAGATATGATAATTTAAAAAAAAAAATACGATTCTCAAAACCTTAGCATTTTACCACTTTCCAGATGAGAGTGAAATACCTTCAGCGCTGCATGTATCGGAAAAAAATTATGCATGCATAGAAAAAAATTATGCATACGGAGTGACACTCCATCTCTAAGGTGTAATGATGAGTAAACACCAAACGCTGCCAAAACTTGTTGAAGCCACCACACTTCAGTCACAAAATATTAGTACCTGTCTTTGCATGTCAAACACAAGCTTAAAATACTTTCTATCTAGAATTTGTATAACGTATGCATAACGTATGCACACTACACAAATAAAGTACAACCAGATTTTTTTTACAATAAACTTGAATAATGTTTCAGTAATATATGTTCAGTTATGCTGAGGCCACAGCATGAAATTTGCCCATGGACAATTTAAACCCAAAAAGCCCTAAGCATGTTGAGGAGTTGGAAGATACAAATACAGTATCACACTATAGAAACATGCTCATGTTTTGATGGCTGAATATTAAAGCTGAAGTGTGTAATTTCTGCACTAGCAGCACCAAACAAAATTGCAAAAATAACTAGAAAAGGAATGTTTGTTAAGACAAATGTTGAATGTTGGCTGGACTTGTCTGAAGAGCTCTTGTATACAGTAGCAGTTGCTAATGGTTTCTTGGTGAATTCATTAATATCAAGCCAACGTAATGGCTGATTTCAATCTCTCTTTCTTTGTTCAGTCAGTTTTCCCTGCTCATGTCATTGGTTGAGCCAATTCAACTAAATTAAATGGTCATATATATATATATATAATTATATGGTCATCATTGATTTTTAGTCTTGAATAAGTGATACTACTTTAACATTTTTGTATCTTTCCAACTTCTTCCTCCTTTACCTTTTTCTGTTAGAATAGAAAAGGATACAGGTGTCCTTCCTCTTTCCTCTTGCTATATTTCCTGGGTATGGGGTCCCACAGTAGTAGCTCACCTTCTGTACCCTGCCTTGAGATATAGGATGTTGGGGATAAGAATACTGAGGGAGACCACCCCATCCCCCTTTTGGTCCTGTCCTGTTTCCTTCAGTGCTCTGAAATGATATACAAGCTTCAGAGCAAAAGGCATCTACTTTCAGTAGAAACCAAATACAAGACTCTAAAAGGACTTTTGTGAGTAACCCAAACTTTGAACTAAATTGTTTCTCACAATAGTCATTTTCAGTGTCTTTCACACAATGGATCAATAATGTTTTCGTTTCTTTTTTAAGAATTATATTTCAAAACTTTTGGTTATACAGTGTTGTTTAAAAGTCCCATTTTCTAATTTAATATAACATGATTATATTATATTATCGAAGAAAATATAAACATGAAAAGATTATTTATAGATCATAAAGTTTAGATATTTTAGTAAGCCTATCAAACACATGTTGATTGAATTTGATACACTAGCATAATAAATAAAAAAATAAAAAAATAAACTCACCATTAAT
The DNA here is from genome assembly GCA_038088235.1 of Zacco platypus. Classification (NCBI taxonomy): domain Eukaryota; kingdom Metazoa; phylum Chordata; class Actinopteri; order Cypriniformes; family Xenocyprididae; genus Zacco; species Zacco platypus. The sequence continues at coordinate 12,969,767 of CM076064.1, read as the reverse complement.
CAATCTGTAAATATTTCTACACATCCTTCTGCTGCTGTATGTGAGTGTCTATTGAGTCTGATAGTTAGACGAGTACAAATGAACCAGGTGTGAAAGCACCCATAAGCACCTTCTATCTAAATCTGGCTTCAGTGTGAAGCTCCCATTGGTTCACTTGATCTTAAAATATGTTTCCGCTGAAGATGCCTATAGGCCTGCTGGATGTTTGAGGACTTTGTACTCAGGCTGTGAGGAATGGTACGAGAGCCAGTCTCTGTTTTCTTTCTATGATCTATTCTTCATTCAGTTTGGAGCTAAAATTGGCTCCATTCAATCAGATCTATAGCTTTAGTCTGATCAGTTGAAAGTCTGCGACTGTAGCTTCTCCTGCCACTTCACACTCATACAGCCTTTACTTGTGATCCCGCGATTCTCCTTTGACATCATTGTGCATGTTTTACCTTACCTGTACTCAAACAACCAAGTAAGACCTGATTGTTTATCATTTTGTTTTAGGATTAACCATGTATTTTTTCCATGGAACGATCGTCAATGAGGTTGATCTGAAGCCGTCAGGGCAACTCTGCAACGATCGGGAAGTGGTAAAAAATAAGTAAACCGAATGTGCCACCTTGGTGTGTGGACCTGAAACAGGCTTTGTCTTCTTTAACAACCCCCTGCCCTCTGACCTTCCTACTTCCTGACCTTTTCCGGAGCGTTCCCTTCCTGATATACAGCTTTGATTAAAATAACTTACTGTATCTCCCTCTGACTTCTCCATGTGTCCTGGTGTTGGCAGTAATGGTTCTGGGACTTCAGAAGACTTGTTTTGGAAGCTGGATGCACTGCAGACATTCATAAGAGACCTGCACTGGCCAGAAGAAGAGTTTGCCAAACACCTGGAGAGTCGACTTAAACTCATGTCCAGTGACATGATCGAGTCCTGTGTAAAAAGGTGAGGTTGGAAACCTGTTTACAGTCTTCTAAACACAACAATTGCAGATATTTTTTATTTTTGGAATTTAGGCACCCACTGCTGTATTTTGAGAGTAGACACATTAATTGCTCAAGAAACCTTTTGGTATGTACTACAGTGTGACATGCTAAACTCCATTTAAAACAATTTTTAATAGCATTTTTTTTTAAATTAAACTTTTATGACACAATATTAATTGACAAGCAACAATTAATTCAGATTTTAATTCACACCACAGGAACATTTATAAAGAGGCCAAACAAGATAAAAAATAATTGTAAAATTATAAACTTTCTGTTATACATTCATCATGTATCTTTTTTCTTATGAAAAATATAGTTATCTTATTTGAATTTCTAGGATCCAGAAAGCTTACTTAATCTTAAGGATGCACCTATTAAAATATTACTCATTTTACTATATATTTTTAGAATTAAAATATTAATTATTTACAGTGGATATAAAAAGTCTTTCACAAGAGATGCTCTCGAAATTTATCAGATCTGGGACATTTTTGCTTAAAAGTGATGGAAAATATTTAAAGTCAAGATGCGATAAAGCTGAATGACAATCAATGTTTTTTTCAATGGCATTGCATGGGTTGTTATTTTACATGAAATATGCAAAAGCTCTGATATGATTTATCTTTTTAAAAAAAATAAAATAAAAGCTACTGTATTCACTTTTTATATCCACTGTACATGTTATGGCCAACCTTAAAATTGTGTACTGTTTTGTCTCAATAATTTAAAGATAAAACACCAGAAACTAAAATTGATCATTTTAAATTCTACAAGTGAATTGAGCCATCACATCATTATAATGTAAAATATAAAACGTGGATATGCCATAGATTATACCAAACATATTGGTGATTTTTAAATAAAATACATATTATGTAATATTAATTTTTGGGTGAACTATCTCTTTAACAACCAAATATATATGTAGTAATCAAGTCATTTAGTATGCAGTTAGCACTACATTTTAATTCTTCATGATGTGACTTTGCAGCCACTGTAAACCCTCATCAGCAGTCATTTGAGTTAAGTGCACTTTAGTAAACAAAAAAATCTTTTGGCCTGTCCATTTAAATAGCAGAAAAAGGGCAAGCTGAATTTTAATGTGCATGTCCACATCTGTAATCCTTCTACTTCTTACAGTATTCTTGCTTCTTAGCAGTATTCATGCAGTCCCTCGTAAGGCGCGATAAACCCTTTGCTGTGCTTTCTGTGAGTGAAGATGTGATTTAAAGTGCTTTAAGAATCTATTGCAAATAATGTCATGGTAATTTGCTGAGTCAGAAGTTCATCTAGCTTAACAAGTAAAATAATCTACTTTTTTCCTATTCCAATTCACACAAAGTGGATTTAGTTAGCTAAAAAAAATTCAAAATATAATACAAATATGTGCATTTTATATTTTATTTTATTTATTTATTTTTATTTATTTCTTTACAATCCTTTATTGGATCTCAGTCATCTCAAAAGTAAAAAATCTACCAACTAAATATTTTAGCTACACCTACTATACCAATAAAACGCCAGTTACTACTCTTTAACGCAGAAACTTTCAGTTGGCATTTGTTTTTTTTCTTGTTTCCTCACTTAATTTCCTACTTCTAAATTACCATACCGACCAATCAGAGTTTGGTCTTGCCTGTGTTGTTTCAGAACCAGAGCAGCCTTTGAGGTGAAGTTGCAGAAGAGTCCTCGCACCACAGACTTCCGTGTGCCTCAGTCCATATGCACCATGTTTAATGTCATGGTGGACGCCAAGGCCCAATCCGCCAAACTATGTGCCATGGAGCTTAGTCAAGAGGTAGACAACACAAACACAAATGTATCTTTCTGTTCTTATTCGAATCCTTCCACACTTCTCATGTTCTCTTTCTCTCTAGCTTTCTCATCATTGCAAACATACACTTTCTCTGCCACAATTTCCAGTAAAACACCCTCATAATGTGCTGATTTGCAGCTTAGTTTAAAGGGTTAGTTCACCCAAAAATGAAAATTATCCCAGGATGTACTTACTGTCAAGCCATCCTAGGCGTACATGACTATCTTCTTTCAGATCAATCAGAAATATATTTAAAAAATATTCTGGCTTTTCTAAGCTTTATAAAGGTAGTGAATGGGGGGTGCATTTTTTGAAACCCATTTATCTGTCATAAAAATAATCCATGCAGCCACAGTGGGTTAATAAAGGCCTTCTGAATCGAAGTGATACGTTTCTGTAAGAAAAATATCCATATTTAAAACTTTATAAACTAAAATAACCAGCTTCCGTACGCATACTGCGCAAGTCGAAGAGTAACTCCTGACGCGATGAATGTCGTAAGATATAGGAGTATCGTAAGCTTAGACTGCTCTCGCAGTTTAAACAAATAGAGCTGTGCAACAAACTGAAGCTCTTCTTCTCTTACATTGAAATCATAAAACATTTCTCGTTAAAATTTCCATTTTTAATTCATGACTGGTGTTTTGTTTTCCTCTGAGCTTCCACAGCGTTCATCCTTGCGTCATGCGTAGGGTCAGAGGTAAATCGAGGCGAACCACCACCTGTCAGAAGCTAGTTAAGTTTAAGATATTGATATGTTTCTGACAAAAAACCAAAAAACGTTTCATTTCAGAAGACCTTATTAACCTCCTTGAGCTGTATGGATTATTTTTATGATGGATGGATGTATTTTTGGGGGACTTCAAAGTCTAAAGCCCCATTCTCTACTATTATAAAGCTTGGAAAAGCCAGGATATTTTTAAATAGATCTGACAGTGTGTGCATCTGAAAGAAGATAGTCTTATACACCTTGGATGGCTCGAGAATGAGCAAATCATGGGATAATTTTGATTTTTGGGTGAACTATCCCTTTAAATAGCCGTTTATATTGTTAAATCCTTAATTCTGTAGACTTTTTTGAAATGCATGAATTCATCATATACACCAGCCTATGATATATATATACAGTAGGTATATATGAATTGAAAGTTGTTGTTTTTTTAAATGTATATACACATATTCTCTATGATTGCAAATATACCATTTAATGCTACAGATCTGAATGATTCACTAGCATGGCAATTTTCTATTGTTTCTGAATTTTAATTTAGTTTGACTCTGTGCTGGAATGAGATGTTTTCTTTTTCTCTCTGTTGCTTTCTAATTGTCACTGTCACCTTGTCTGCTGTATCTTTCTTTTCATCCCTTTTCTCAATCTTGTGAAAGTTTGTTAGAGAATGGGTAAGTGTGGCTAACAATTCAATTGAATTCTCACCTTTATGTCCCTAAGGTATAATTAGCAGTCCTAGCAGTTTCCCCCAATCCTCTGACACTTAAATTGTTTTGATTGTATTACCATATGTGATAGCTGCTTCTGAATATACATGTGCTAGAAGTGAGACATCTCATATCCGTAGCATCTTGAGACAGGTAATGATCTGAACTGAATTAATTACCCTGACGTCCTTTATATGAGGTAATTGGAAACAAAGGGATTGAGTTTGCACAGATTATCCCAGGTGAAAATCACCAAACAGCTCAAAGAAACCTTGTTGCAATTCATACTCATTTTGTCTTTCTTTTCCAGAGACAGTACCACTCGCAAATTGACAATCTCATCGAGGAGACGGTGAAAGAAATGATTACTTTACTCGTGGCAAAGGTAGCATTTCAGGAAAACAATATTCCTCATTTGTGTTTTTACATCTATATGTATATATAATTGCTTCCCTTTTTTAAAAAATAAAAGTGAGAAAAAAAAGTAAAAACACACAATCATACTGTTTTATAAATCATTACTAATTCTTTTGAATCAAATTCAAAATTAAATATTAGGATAAATTATCAATTAGGATAATTTTACATTTTGAAGAGCAATATATTTATTATATTTAATTATATTAATAAATACATAATTATTTTTTAATAATGTGTTTTTTTTGTGTGTGTGTTTTACAGTTTGTTGTAATCCTAGAGAGTGTTCTGGCAAAGTTGTCACGTTACGATGAGGGCACACTTTTTTCCTCCTTCCTGTCATTTACAGTAAGAACAAATTGTGTTTTTCTAATTAAAAATCTTTTACTATTGTCACAAGATAGTTTGGGCCAGATTTACTAACAGCTTGCAACCCTCTTTTGGTGGGTTTGGACAGAGTTATTTTTGCGGCTGACCTTATTGCATATGCATTTGTAGGAGTTTCCTTTCAAATGCAAATTTATGAGAGGAGAATATTTAAATGAATCATGCAAGGTAATTTACTAAGTTTTGCGCTAGTCAATTTACTGGTATTTGCTCCATTATTTACCACCCTAAAAAAGCATGTCTTAAACCAGGCGCTAATTTGTGCTGCTAGATTGCGTTAATCATTATCTAAATGAACCAGCGGCATCTGTGTTCTTTCATTTGCACGTCCTCAGTAGATCACGCACAGAACTTTCTGCTTTTTTGGATTTGCTCTCTCACGCTTATTTGTGCTGTTTAGTAAATCTAGCCCTTTGACTCCAAAATGCATTATTTCAACAACAATTTTGTTTTTTTAATTGTTTAATAGGTAACACTTTACAATAAAGTCTTATTTACTAAGTTAATGTATTTACTAACATAAACTAAAAACGAACAATAAATTCTTACAGCGTTGATTACCTTTTGCTAATGTTAGTTGAATAAGTATAAAAATGTTCATGTTAATGTTAGTTCAAGGTGCATTGACTAATGTTAACAGATATAACTTTTGATCTTAGAAATGTATTAGTAAATGTTGAGATTAATGAATGCTGTAGAATTATTGTTCATTAGTTCATGTTAACTAATTTAGTTAACAAATGAAACCTTGTAGTAAAGTGTTACCATTTAATCTTACATTAGAATTGTTAAAATAAACTGCTTTGTTAAAATAATATTTCTAAAGAAAATGTTGTCTTTCATATTTCAATATTGTATGGGCAAAATATTGATATTTAAATGATTTTTTTTTTTTTTTATTAAATCTCTATTTTTAGGTAAAAGCTGCTTCAAAATATGTGGATGTACCTGTAAGTCACAACTGGATTTTTCTAATATTCATTGATTGATTGATCAAACAGTTCATTGTTTATAATTTACTTAATATTTAAGTTGTTCATCAGTTAGTTTATACATCTTTTCCCTTCTTGTAGACATAAAATCTCAGCATACTAGTTTAGATGATTCATTAAGAGTTCAGTATGTTGCACTTTTTTTTTCTAAAGCCCTGTAATAGCTTTAAGATACGGCTTGTAATTGCCATAGGCTGCTGTACAGATGGTCATCTCTTAGCCCCAAATGGCCATTCATATGTATGTGGGAGAGAGTCGTCTCTGTGAAGCTCTACCCTCTACAGCAGACAGTGTGATGTGTGTGTTGTGCAACAAAAGCACGTCGTGAGGATGCCACTGGGTCCAACTCATTGCACTCATATTACATCACTGAGTTTCCTTCAACTGCCAACACATTTGGTCGCAACGCGAGGCTTTTTAAATTAATACCCTGTCAATGAATGCCGGAAGAGTCCTCTTGCTCTCTCTATCGTTCTCCTGATGGTCTGAGGGTCAGAAAATCTTATGTTTCCATGGTAATTGTTTGCTTAATACACAAAATAAAATTATGTCTGACAAACTTGCTCATTTGCACCCTCTGAAAGGACCCATAGATGTGTGAAGTAAGTTCAATTTACAGCGTCTGACAATTACCAATTCTGATGACCTTCATATGCCCGCTGGCAAAGGAAGTGTTTAATTCTCCTCTGAGGCTGAGCAGGGGGGCAAAACACCCCAGATGATTTACTCTGGGTTGATTTTTCACTTGCTATTTTGTTGAATAGAATCGTTCTTAATTAGATTGTTGCATTGTTCTCCCGCCGTTCTCTTCAGACTTCAGACAATGACAGCTCATTTTACACACCTCAGATTTTGACTCTTAGACATCTAGGAAAATGAGAAAGAAAACACTCTTCGTCTGTTTGTCAGGTGAAGAATCATTTGTTAATATAACAGTAGCTTGCTACTTTACGATGCAAAAAGCTTAAAATGACCATGAGCTTCAGATTAGCATGACAATACAGGTGTGGTCACATTAGTGAATTTTTCGCTAAAAATTTTGGGGGAAAAAAGGTCCATTGTCAAGAGTAGTGATGCATAAACAGCTCACACACTTTCTGTTGGTCAACGTGGCAAATTCAAATGACCAACTGAATCCTGATGTGAAATATTATTCATAGATTCCTATTAAAAGTACTGGATTTCGACAACAAAAATTCACTAAACAATGGTAATGTTACCCCTCCTTTATTCTCTGTTATGAAACCTGACTACATTTAGTCTCAGCCTCAGAGGTCCCGCCCTCAGGCCATTGGCTGAGCGTCTGAAGCATATGGCACAGAAAATTATAAACACTTCAGGAGTTTTCAAATTCATTATCTGATTGATTGAATTCTACAAGATTTCCGGGTGATGTGTGTGTCACGTGCTTTATCTGTCCGCCTTGGAACAAAGCTGTCGTAACGCCAAAAGTATGTGCTCTGTCAAAAGTATAGACGATTTAAAATACATTCAAGAGTTTTATGCGCTGGTCTGTTATTGCAGGGACCTTGACTTTTCTTTGCCACTCCCCTAAACATGGCACTGAACAAATCAAACTGTGATTAGTTGCTTTACATGTCAGTCAGAAACCCTTTAAGTGATCGAAAGTATTTTCAAAAGTTAGGTATTAGGTATTATAATTATGGTCGCATTGACTTCATGTCTTCATGACTTCAAAACCCAATCTAAGAAAGCGAAGCGACACACTCAGTGAAAAAAAAAACATCCAAGATGGCATGAGAAAAAAATACTGTAATAGAGTAATTAAAAAGGTATTGTTTTTGTGAGTTGAGTGTATTTGTGTGGTGGTGCCTATATAGGTTGTTCCAAATCAGTCACTTATGAGGTTTCATGATGGTTAAGATACTGCCTATATAGGCTCACTAGACTTTGGAACAGAGCTGTTGTATACTAATATTTAAATTACATCAAGCACTAATACATCTTTCTCTGTATTTCTTTCCGTCATCTGCAGAAACCTGGGATGGATGTTGCCGACAGCTATGTGACATTCGTTCGCCACTCTCAGGATGTCTTGCGGGATAAGGTCAATGAGGAGATGTATATAGAAAGGTTATTTGATGTAAGTACTGGCTGTCTTCTCCCTCTGTAAAGGGGGAGGCCCTTCAAAATGTGACATAACAGCCAGCTAGGAGGGATAAGTCACATTTTGAGAACTGCTTCTCTCTCTTGCTCAGTAAATTTCTTTTACTCTCTCTCTGACTCTAACTTTCTCTCTTGCACTGCTTCTCTGGCTTAACCTTTCTTCTCTGGTTTGCAGTGCTGTGTGTGTTCTGGCTGTAATATTCCCTTCGCTCTGCTCGTTATTCCTAGTGCAAACTTTTGGAGGAGGATTATCTTAAGATGTGTTCTCACACAAAAGGGACATGCAGATGTGAGATTAAGCAATTCAAGACACCTACAACATGCATGCAAACAAAGAGAAAGCACAAATAGAAACTGAAGTTCCACAGATGATTGCACAGAGGTATAAATATATCAAAGGCCTTTAATTAAAGGTTCTGCTCATATAGAATATATTGTGGTTCGATTAATAGAACTGTAGAATAGAACTAAACGGAAGTCCTAAGAGGCCATGCTTTATTTATTTATTTTATCTTATTGACTTATTTTGTAATGATCACAATTTTCCCATGATCTTGAAAGAATTTTTTTTTTTCTCGAGAAAAAGATGAATCTTGTAACAATTTTAGCATACTCTACTGTTCAAAAGTGTGGGGTACATAAGTTGTTGGTGTTTGTTTAACAAAAATAACTTTTATTAAAAAATACTTTTATTCAGTAAGGATGCTTAAATTGGTAAAAGTGACAGTTAAGACTTTTATAATGTTAGAAAACTTTTCTATTTCAAATAAATACTTTTTGTCTATTCCTCAAACAAAAATTGTATTTTGGTTTCCTCAAAAATATTGATGACCAAAAGAGACATCTTTTAAATACATTCAAAAACATACATACCCCACACTTTTGAATGGTAAAGTGTAATTGTTTTTGTTGAGATGTTTTCTCTATATCTTGAATTAAAGATTATTTTCAAATTTTTCTTGATTTGGAGAAAACAAAAGCATTTTCTAAGTGGAATATATTACTGTATGAGCGTATTAGTTTCTGCTGTGATCATGCTAAAATATCTCTCTTCTTTTTTTGTAGTAGACATTAATATAGTGATACTAAATGTGATCTGTTTTATTTCTATTATGAAGTCTGTACGGTTATAGTACTGTTTGACAAATGTTTCAGTGATTACCAAACTTACCAAAGAAAATGGTTAGCAATACATTTTTTCTTTAATGAGAAAACAACTTTTGTTTTGGCAAGATCATCAAAAATAATAATTCATGTCCTCTTAGGGCTTCCCTAGAAACTGGACAAATTGGATATACTAAAACAATCAGAGTGTGAAGGATATTGTTTTGTTCATTTTAGCTGATAGTTGGGGTGGGGGGTGTTACAAAGGCAACTGCCCTATTTCCGGAGTAAATCTCCCGCTAAGGAGATCCAAATAGAGAGAAGCCCTCCAAACCTTGGGCTTATTGTGATAAAGGCTTAAAGAAAAGGAAAGAATGAGGGAAAACACTGAGGGCAAGAAAGAGGAGTTGAATAAGAAACACTGAAGGGGAGGGCACACAATGGAGAACACGGTCTTAAGGGATGGCCAGGGCCATCATGTTGGTTATAATCCTTTTGTACTGTCTGTAGACCAGTTTGTTAAGTGTGTGTTGTTGGAAAGGTGTGTTTGCATTGTGTGGCTAAAGACTTATGTTTATATTCAGAAAGGAACCCAGAGCGGGAGCGCCGATCTGGGATCGGTTTTCTTGTCCATTTGCTCAACGTTGCTCCTTAAGAAAACCTGATCTGAAAACAGCGCTCCCACTCTGAAACACTTTGTGAATATATGGCTCCTTGAGTCATATGTGGGCAATTCAAGTAAGAATCCTGATCGTGGTTCATTGGTGACTTTTATTTCTAACCCGGGATCAGTAGTCTTACTATGAGATGCTTTAAACATGTGAGCTCTGGTTTGTGAGTTTTCTGAGTGTCCTACGAAAAGGCTGCTTGAATCTGCTGCTCTAAGCCATCTTGTACTGGTTTTACCTCGATTTTGCAATGCCTAACTATCTTTCTCCCCTCCTGGAGGGTGTCTGAAAAGATTCTGTGTTCTTTTCTTTCTTCGTTCGCTTGGAATGAGATGGTGTCGCTTATTTTCCAGCCGCATTGTGCATTTGCTTTCACTTCCTCGAATGCAAACAAGAAAAATCCCCATCTGCCCTGTTTTTCTTACCCTCTCATTCCATTTCTCCATTTTGCTTTCTGGTTTTTCCATCTCCTTTCTTACTCTCTCTCTCTCTCTCTCTCTCTCTCTCTCTCTCTCTCTGCGCCTGAACCGAAATGAAACTTATCCTTCCTGTCAAGTTGTTTTTGTCACATTATGCCAAGTGGCGTTATTCAGAGTCAAATAATCTTCCTTTGTACATCTACTAGCATGGCCCGTGTCCTCAGAGACTCGGCTCCTACATGCACTTACACACATCCATCCACACAATCAGCCAACCAGCCTGCCCTCCCCAACCTCCCACCCCACCGCCGTCAACCCCAGATGGGCACGCATGGCACACATCTCCCCTCTCTACCCACTGAAGTGGTCGGGCCTCCGTAGGCAGTTGAAAAAGACAACATGTGTGCATGCATACACACATGCACGCTCGCTCCGTCTCGCACACACGCTAACACGCACACGCTGGTCCTCACTGTTATGCTAAACAGTCATTGAAATTGCTCCGCTCTTTATCAGGGGCTCCAGGCAACCTGCTCAAATGTTTTCTTCTTACTTTGTCATTTCACTTGTTAAAGATGTCATAACATCCTCCACAATGAGCCATAACACCACGTGCTGTTGTTTTAAACCCGCTACATGCACCCTATTTAAAAATCGGCACTCAGGTCATTATAAAAATTACATCGAGGAGATTAAAGTATCGGCATCACTAATTAAAGGGGTTTAAAAGAACAGCAAGCCCCCCTTTTTCACATTTTTTTCAGTTGTATGCATTTTTGCTGATTTGAAAAGGCACAAGTTACACTTTACAATAACATGCATTTAATGCATTAACTAACATGAACTAACAATGAGCAATTTATTTTTACAGCATTTATGTAAACAGATACAACTTTTGATATTAAAAATGTATTAGTAAATGTTGAAATTAACATTAACTAAGATTAATAAATGCTGTAGAAGTATTGTTCATTGTTAGTTCATGTTAACTAATGTAGTTTCTGTAACTAACGTTAACAAATGTAACCTTATTGTAAAGGGTTACCAAAGCATATTCGACGCAAGGAAATTTACAATAGAAATATATACATAGCTGTCACACCCATGGACGTTTTGTGTTGCCAGTATGTTCATTTACCCTCCGTGTGATTAGTTAATTCCCCGCACCTGTTCCTGTTATCCCTAATTACGTTCACCCCTATATATTCGCCTTGTGTTTGTTCAGTCCTTGTCGGTTCTCGTCTGTGAATGTATGCTGTGTGTTCCTGTCTGGATTAAAACCCCTTTTTGATATATCTTCGTCATCTTCGTTTGTTTACCTTAACCTCAGCGTGACAGAAGAACCGACCCACAAAATTGTGATATTGTTAGCGTTTTCACTCCGTTTGTTTTCCGTTCTTTAGTTTCGTTTTTGTTTGTTGCCTTTTCCCCGTCATCAATGGATATCCCCGGTGTTCGTCTCCTACTGCTGGAGCAGGAGGACCAAACATTGGAGGACCACACGCGGACCTTCTTAGATCTCGCATATCTGACGCACTTTCCGGACGACTGCCTCTGCACATTCTACGAGGTGAGCTTGAATGCCACGTGCAGAGCGCAGTTGTCCGGAGAGGGTCCGCGTGTGGACTTCGAAACATTTGTGGAGTGGGTGCTGGCGAGCTGCAATTCTCTATGCACCGTCGGCCCGGAAGAGGATCCCGTCAGCCCCACTCCGGACCCAGAGCGAGACCAGCCACCATCTCGCGGCACGGAACGCCCACACGAGCCATCGCCAAATGGAGCGACAGAGCCCAGGAACGCCACAGAGTCAGACCCAGGAAGTGAGTGTGACCAAGCGCGTGAGCCGGCTACAGCGCTCGTGAGGGAGCCCGTGGTGGAGAGCGAGGGCAAGGAGGAAAGCCCCGCCCACTGCACGGCCGCTGAGGGTGAGCATGGACTGTGCTCAGAGGACTCTCTTTTTATTTCTAAATATCAAGAATCAATTGAATCATCTGCCTGTCCCGAGTCAATTGAATCATCTGCCTGTCCCGAGTCAATTGAATCATCTGCCTGTCCCGAGTCAATTGAATCATCTGCCTGTCCCGAGTCAATTGAATCATCTGCCTGTCCCGAGTCAATTGAATCATCTGCCTGTCCCGAGTCAATTGAATCATCTGCCTGTCCCGAGTCAATTGAATCATCTGCCTGTCCCGAGTCAATTGAATCGTCTGCCTGTCCAGAACTCCCACCCAACCTCCCTCTCCCACCTCCTCTCATCCATCTGCCATCTCCGCTGCAGCCAGCCAGCCCCTCTGCTCACCCTCAGCCTTCCATCAACGGCGTGAGCGCGCAGTGGGCCTGCCAGTCTCCAGCTCCATTGGGGGCAGTGGATCCTGGGTCTCCGCCTCCCACCTCCTCGACCAGGACTCCTCCTCGGCCCGTTGGTCCACCAGCTCCGCGTTGGCTCCAACCTCCCTCGTCTCCACCGTGGCCCCTCAGTCCACCAGCTACGCCGGGCTCCCTCATCCCTCCGGCTCCGCCTTGGTCGCTCGTCGACCTGCCCTCGCCGCTGGACTACACTCCTCTGGCTGCGCCTCGTCCTTCCGTCCCTCTGGCTCCGTTGGCGTCCTCGCTCCCTCCGACGTCGCCTGGGTCCTCTGTCGCTCCGGCTCCACCGCGGCCTTCAGGATCCCCGCCTGCGCCTCAGTCAGAAGAGCCGCCTACGTCGCCGCGTCCCGCCGGATCCTCGGGGTCGCCCTTGCTCGTCGGCGTTCCAGCTACGCCCTGGTCTCCTCTACCACCTGCTCCGCCACAGTCTGTCGCCGCCCTGGTGCCGCCTGCCCTTCCTCCACCATGGCTGCTTCCTCCTGCGGCTCCACCATGGGCGGTGGGCGTGACTGTGGCCCGGGTCCCACCATCCTCCTGCTCCAAGTCCTGTCTGTCTCCTCCCTGGCTCCTCCCACCATCTACTCCACCCTGGTTCCTCCTGTTGTCTGCCATGTCGTCTGTCTGCTGTCCTGTCTGCCCGTCGTCTCCTCGTCCTCCACCTGAGCCCCCTCCCTCCCTCCGCAGTTGGTCCATCTACGGCGCGAGGACGCGCCTTCCGGGGGGGGGGTGTAATGTCACACCCATGGACGTTTTGTGTTGCCAGTATGTTCATTTACCCTCCGTGTGATTAGTTAATTCCCCGCACCTGTTCCTGTTATCCCTAATTACGTTCACCCCTATATATTCGCCTTGTGTTTGTTCAGTCCTTGTCGGTTCTCGTCTGTGAATGTATGCTGTGTGTTCCTGTCTGGATTAAAACCCCTTTTTGATATATCTTCGTCATCTTCGTTTGTTTACCTTAACCTCAGCGTGACAATAGCTAGTTAAACCAAAAATGAAATTTCTGTCATTAATTACTCGCCTTCATGACGTTCCAAAACCTTCGTTCATGTTTGGAACACAAATTAAGATATTTTTAATGAGAGAGATTTGTTCATCCTCAATGGAAAACAATGAAATTACCACATTCAAGGTCCCGAAAAGTAGTAAAAGCATCGTTAAAACAGTGGTTCAACCTCAATGTTATGAAGCGACGAAAATGCATTTTGTTAGCAAAAACCAAACAAAAATAACGACTTTTTAAATTTGTCTCTCCTCTGTCAGTCTCCTACGCTATTTTCATTGCAGCACTTCCAGGTTGTACATCAGAACGCCGGCTCAGTATTGGCCGATACTGTGCACGTGAGCAGCACGAAGCATGTGTGTGATGCTGATGCAGGAGCTGGAAAATACTGAGCCGGTGTTCTGACATAAACAAGGAGGTGCTGAACTGCATTTACTGCGTTCACTGCGTCAACTGCGTACAAGTCTGAACAGATTAGAGAAGAAATTGTTGAATAAATTTGTTATTTTTGTTGTTTTTTTTGTGCACAAATATTATTCTCATCACTTCATAACATTAAGGTTGAACCACTAGAGTCACATGGACTATTTTAACAATGTCTTTAATACTTTTCTGGGCCTTGAATGTGGTAATTTCATTGCTTTCTGAGGGGGGTAAAACAACAAACAAACTTGGATTTTATCGAAAATATCTTAATTGTGCTCCGAAGATCATACAGGTGTGGAAAGATTAATGACAGAAGTTTCATTTTTGGGTGAAATAACCCTTTAAGGTTCTTGTTAAATGTCCGATTTGCTGAATCTGTTCATACTGGTGTTGATATTGGTTCATCTTTGCAGGTTTAGTCAGACTAGCTGATGAGAGTTAAATAATTTCTTCTAAAATTTTACTAATAAGTTATTTTACAATGAATATGCCATATACTTTTGTTTGGACTGCTTTCCTATCATTCATGCTGTATTGTGGTTTCTCATTTTTCTTTGTGTGTTTGAATCAGCCAAAATGTAGCTTTCACTTGTTGTTTTGGCTCCAGTTGTCAGAATATTCCTGATGGCCTCCTCCCCTTTTACACTTTTTCATTTTTTGATTGTTTTAAGTAATCCGCTTTGAAATGATCTGTTAGGTGGGTGTAGTATAATTGCTTGGTTGTTCTTGGCTGGTTGTCATATTGAAGTATATGTGGCCCACGCTAAGCTTGGGTTAATTGGGGTCAAGGATGCTGATTTCTCACAGACAGAGATGGCACATTGGCCAGAGTAAGAAGATTATATTTGCTGTTTGACTAATTCAAAATATGGCTGCTTTCATAATGCCGTTTCATAATGCAGAAAAAGTGACCATATGGGAATAGGTATTAAAAATGAAAACAAAGAAAGATGGATGAAATTCAGTGCAACGATATGGATGAAAAGGAGAGGAGAGTAAAATAATACTAGTAATTATTAGGAATCATGAAGAGGCTTACTGATAATTTGTTGATGTTGTCAGTATTATTGTTATTTACTTGATATAAGAACAGATTAAATCTGTGTTTTTGTGTTAATTTAAGATCATTAGTTATTTAATATATCCAGACAACATTATCTTACAATTTCTTAATTTGGAAACATTATAAATTAATTTCAGTAGTGAAGTTTACTAAGTTGTAAGTGTTGTAGCGACAAACATCTCCTATATTATTCATGGTTCTGGGAAGATGGATTTTTAAGAAGGTCATATTCCAGATACAAGCTCGCCAAATCGCTTGCAATTGAACGGATGAAGTTTGTTAAGTTCAGGATAGAGGACCAGAAAGAGGGATAGAAAAGGAGAGGGGTGGGAGGAGAGAAAATTAATTTATTTCACTCTGCCAGCCTGCTAGTTCTTGAAAGAACAGCTGAGGAGAGCAGGATTAAGGCAGCTGTGCTTAACGTGAGGGCTCATCTGTCAGATTGGGGCGGAGCGCATAGATCATTGATTAAAAAAAGCCATCTCCAAATCCAGCGCTTCACTGATACCGCCGTCCTGCCTCGGCTCTTCAGTGTGTGTGTGCGTATGCATGCGTGTCTGAGTGCCAGCAGAGAGACTCAAATACACAGCAGATTACACACGTCAATTATACACTTAATCTGCTTCTGGAGGAGATTGTGGCCTACCCTCATTGATTAATTTGAAGTATTCCCGTTGACCTTGGCAGTTATCAGATCGACAAGATTGCACTTTATGGTGACGGTTAATGCGGTTTAATCGTTCCTCTGCTGGATACTGTGAGAAACAAGTAGAGTTAGAGATACTGGAAAGCCAAGCGGGCTTTGATTGAGCTGCTGGTTGTGTTGCATTTCACAGACCTGCAATACCACTTCACTGTCTGGGACACTTAACCACTTTGCAGGTCCGGCTGACCCAAGTGAACAGTTTAATCAACTTTAGCTAGCACGCGAACTTAAAGCTGTGCATTCTATGGCCTAAGAAAAAGAGAAACAAATTAGTCAAAAGGAAACTAGACAGTTTTTTTTTTTAAAAATAACTACTAATTTTTTTCTAAAAAAATGTTTATTGTCCTTGAGGTTTTTTTTTTTATTATTGAATTACAATATTGTGTTGTTGTTGTTGTTGTGTGTGTCACAAAAACAAAAGCAAAAAGAAAAAATGTGGAAATGTATTTTTTGTTTTGCTTTTGTTTTTGTTTTTTGTTTTGTTTTTTTGTTTTTTTTTGCTTCACCTTTGTTTTGTTTTGACACACCAACATGCAGAACATTTTGGAATGTTATACACGTTTCCTTAGACAATTTTATTTTTATCCAGTTTTTCCCTTTTGTTTTGATTCTTGATTATGATATCCAGAACAACAACAATCAAAAATGTGTTTTTGTATTATGTATAGATGTACTTCATTCCATCCTCCGATTGCATTTAGAAAATAATACGATATGGGAGGCGGATGCATGCTTTTTGTTTTTCTCCCCAGTTAATCCTTTTATTTTAGAGGTAAACCAATTGAAAAAGGAGCTTTAGATGAATAATCTGAACGCTAGTAGGTCAGTATGAAAAAAAAAAAAAGACTAAAAGGGACCCAACAGGTCCTTTCACAGATACTGTTCAAAACACATTAAAGGGGTTTGGCTCTTTTAGAATCCAGGGCAGATGTTAGCGGTTCAGGTTTCTGATAATTACGGAGGCAGAGGTGCTTTCTTTGTCGCTTACTGTGAACCGAGGCTAATTTAAATAAACCCGCAGCAACAACACTAACGGTTAGCGATTTTAGCAAAGTAAACGTACTGCGGCAGAAGTGTATTCGAGCGCTGTGGCTCTCAACTGGCTCTATTAGCCGTCTATTGGCTCTCTCTCCGTCTCTCGCTCTCCCCGTGACATATAAGTGAGGTATGGTGGCATTTGTTTGATTAACTTGTCTGACAAAAGTGACATCTGCTAGCGGGTTCATGTATACGAGAGGCTCAGCGCGGGTCCGCCTTTGTACATCTGTCAGCACAGAGGCAGGGGAAAAGGGTGAAAAGAAACAAATTGGTCCCAAAAAGCAGCCCATTCACCTTCTGCGCTCCCCCCTCCACCCCCCTCCCACCCCCTCCCACCCCTTAGCCATTCAGGTGCACCGCGGGGCTCTCAAGTGCTCGCTGGTTTATTCCATTTCGTTCCCCCCATTGAGGCCGAACCCCACAAGTGTTATGCTCCTCATTCCTGCTCGGCTCAATCCTCCCCTAAGCGTTCCTTTGTGAGCAGAATGGCTCACTTTGCCCTGGGACCAAACTCTCTCTCTCTCCCGTTCCTTTTTTTTATGCCTCACCCCTTTTTCTTCATTGTGTGTTTACTCAATGACACGATCACAGGCTGTAATTCCCGCCGTTTAGTTCATCTCGACGAGCTCCTTCTTTCAGAGGCAGTTTTTCTAAAGAAGGGCCCTGTTTGGACACTGTGGTGCACAAGCGTCGGTTTCAATAGCAGAAATGCATTCTCTGCAATTATACTTTTTGATCAGCTGATTCGTTTTATAGCCACCCTAAAAATCGCTCAACACACCGTTCCGTTTGGTAGGGTATTCCTTCGTTCACAAACAAAAAAACGCATTAGAGACACTTAAAAGTGTAGCAGGGCTTGCACAGAAACAGTAAGGGCTTGTTCCACTTAAGGATCCGGTGAGGCGTGCAAATCCAGAGCAGGGTTCTCTTTGTATCCACAACACAATCGTGAGCAGTTTGAAGCCCTTTTGCTTGCTGAGCCTGAAACTTTATTTTCAATCCCACCATTCAGAAGCACCTATTTCTGGAGAGAAAGAGCGAGAGAAAGCGAGAGAGCGCACTAACACAGCAGTGCGTCGGAGGACCGCGTTTAGGGTCGCGTATTTCCTACACAACATTTTTTCCATGAGGTCGTGGGGTCCTACGGCGGAGAGATAGTGAGCGCCGGGAGGCGTGGGGTCACCGGTGTGAGTTACCATGGTAATTGAGTTCAGTCATCAATGGACCTCCTCTCAGGAGGGATGAGGCGAACAATAACGGGCCGGTGGTGGCCGCGAACAGCAAGCAGGTAGGATTACCCCAGGCTTTTGTCCTAAGTGCATAATGTCTTGTAGTCAGATTTAAAGACTCCTCAGTCCCCAGGGCCTCCCTCTCTGGCCCGGCAAGGTGGCCGATTCTTTTACCTTGCCGGCGAGAAGGACGAGTGCCCTACGACCTGCTGGCCTGAGAGAGAGAGAGACAGCTCTATTAAGCGCAGACAAAGATGCGGAGAGTACCAGGAGAAAGGTTGGAGGTTCGATTTTTGTGTGCTTTTTGTTTCGGGTATTCTCTCGCTTTTTGAATCGCAAGAAACGGAGAGGACAGGGAGCACGGGGAGGCACCGTGGAGTCGCTCTCGTTCTGTTTTCATCTCCACCGGCCTGTCGCTTTGCATTAACATCAGCGCTAGCAACCATCATCATTCCATCCCTACTGCTAATTGCAGACACAGCTGGGTCCCAGCAGGAGCGCTTCTCAAACAGCCTAGGCCTCTGAGAGCAGGCAGAGTGGCGCACACACATATTTGCAGAGCCACTACCACCAGCAAGGGCAGAAAGAGGCAGAGTCACAGGTTGCTTGTAATCCCCCATTACCCCCCACCGAGCCCCCGCCCCCTCCTCGGCATTCCTGCTTTTGTAAGAGTGTGTTTTTTCTAATCCAAACTCAGCCCTTACCAGCTCTTTCTTCCTCCCGGTCCTCACGTAGGAGCCGCTAGCCCTCAGGTGCTTCAGGATTCGATAAAAGCGAGTCACGAGTGTGTGTGTGTGTGTGTGTGCACGTCTGCGACGGGGGTGGATGGATGTGCAACCTTACACTGAATTCTGTTTGTTGCCCCCCTGCTAGGCGCTATGGCTTCCTGTAACATGTCAAAGACGAGAGTGTGAACGCAAGCTTAGGAGCGCGGCTTGTGCATGTGCGTGGTGTGGCAGGGGCAGGAGGTCGCTCAGCCTTTCAGCGCACCCCGCTAGAGGTGTGGGGGCCCTGCAGATGTTCATGTGTGTTGTATCGGTAACCATAACGTACGCGTCCAACACACATGCGCGCGCACACGCAGCCCTAGCGCTTTCCAATATCAGATGGAACTCGTTAGATGATCACAGATTTTTTTTTTCTCTCCCATATCCGCTTCTTTCATTATGCATTCAGAGTCATGATACTCCTGTTTTGGCTAGCAGCTATTGCCAGCTTCCCGCTGCTCAATATCCAAAAAGTGCCACAGTACATAATACGCTCTCGGAGAGTCTTCTGTTTCTCTGCTGACAGCAGAACAATGTCCCACTGCCAGCACTGTTCATTTCGCAACCAAGACCATAGAGGACACGGTCATACTGGACGAGTCTCTCACGATTTAGAAATGTCGAATTTGAAATCTACGTCTTTGTGGGCCTTGTGTCATTTGATTTGTCGTCTGATTTGGTGCTCGCAGCGGGGACTATAAAGTGGAACGCACCCAAATTATTATCCCTTAACTGTCAGTCCCATTTTTGGGGCATAGACCCCAAAATGACATTTCCATTTTAAGTTGTTAGAAATCTTGAATACAGACTTAAGTTTGGTGTCTTTTTAAAGAAAACACTTGACATTAAAGGGTTAGTTCACTCAAAAAAGTGTAATTATCCCATAATGTACTCACCCTCGAGCCATCCTAGCTGTATATGACTATATATTTTTTTTTCAGTCAAACACAATCTGAGTTATATTTAAAAAATATTCTGGCTCTTCCAAGCTTTATAATGGGAGTAACAGGCAATTTTGAAGCCCAAAAAAGAACATCCATGCATCTTAAAAATAATTCATACTGCTCCAGGGAGTTTATAAAGGCCTTCTGAAGTGAAGCAATGCATTTTTGTATATAAATATCCATATTTCTAACTTTATAGACTATAATCATGTTAAACATGTTAGCGTCTGTTAACAAGTTCACAAGAGAATCGAGTGTCGGTCTATGACATAGGATGTAAGAGTAGCGTAAGTTTAGGTGAGAGCAGATGCCTATAGTGGTTCAAACAAATAGGGCTGAGCAACAAACTCAAGCTCCCCTGACATTTCTCTTTAAAAATTCTCATTTTAGACTTCTAATTCATAACCAGGGTTTTGTTTTGTTTTGTTTTGCTCTATCCTCTACATTTATACGTTTATCAATACGTCATGTGTCAGGTCAAAGTCCACTCTTCCGCCAGAATTGACTTGCGTACGGAACCCAGTGATTGTAGTTTATAAAGCTATAAATTTAGATATTTTTCTTACAAAAATGCATCGCTTAGCTTCAGAAGACCTTTATTAACCCCCTGGAACCATATGGATTACTTTTATAATGGTTACTATTCACTTCCATTATAAAGCATGGAAGAGCCAGAATATTTTTTAATATAACACAGATTGTGTTTGACTGAAAGATGAAAGTCATGTACACTACTGGTCAACAATGTGGACTAATTACTTTTTTTATTGTAATTTTAAAGAAGCCTTTCTGAAAGAAGTCTCTTATGCTCACCAAGGCTGCAGTTATTTATTCAAAAATACAGTAAAAACTGTAAAATTATAAAATATTATTACAAATTTAAATAACAGTTTACTATTTTAATATATTTTAAAATGTAATTTATTCCTGTGATGCAAAGCTGAATTTTCAGCAGCAATTACTCCAGTCTTTAGTGTCACATGATCCTTCAGAAATCATTTTAATATGCAGAATATTTTTTAATATAACTCCGATTGTGTTTGACTGAAAGTCATATATACCTAGGATGGCTTGAGAGTGAGTAAATTATGGGATAATTTTCATTTTTGGGCGAACTAAGCCTTTGAGTGAACTGATAGTATGCTGGTAATGCGTTGGGGGTAGTTCACCAAAAATGAAAATCTGTCATCATTTGCATGTTATTTCAAACTTTTATTGACCAACCATTATTCTGTGGAACACAAAAGAAGATATTTTGAAAAGTGTTTCGTCCGTGCAATGAAAGTCAACAGGGTCCAGTGTTTTTGGACCCCATTGACTTTGATTGTGTAGACGACAATTTCATTCTTCAAAACATTCTCCAAAATATTCAGAACATGACTTCTTTTGTGCTCCAGAGAAGAAATAAAATGGTGAGTAAATGATGACAGATTTCTTTTGTGGGTACATGGTAAAGGATGGAGAGGTCACACTATTATAGGCACAAATGTAGGAGATACAGAGTGAGCATGAGAGAAAGACTGAGTGTGAGAGAGAGCAGTTGCTCCAGGTCTGGCCTCCCTGTGGGGGTCCATCGCGGCCCGGCTGCCCGATCTTTCACAGGCACAGAGCACCAGCCCTCACAGAGCAACACCAAGCTCTGATTCACTGCAGGGACGAGCCACTAACCTCAGCCGCTTATTTTGAATCCTAAAACACCCATTTGATTATATGTACACACCTTAGCACCATAATTTTACCAGCATGCCACTTAAACACCAATGAATTGCACTTAAGTTCCTTTCAATGTGTGTTGAACTGGTGGAACCAGTGGAACGAATGGCTTAGCGAATTGTGTAATGTTTACTACATAAGGCTTTTGAAAAGGCGAGAGCGCCAGAAGCTTTTTCAAACGGAGGGTGCCAAGTGGATTTTGAAAATAACTTCCAAAAAAAGTATTTGTGTTTTTGATAATTAACCTGCAAGATCTTTGTAAGTTAAATAGTGTCGTCTAAAAAACCTATAGCAGAAATCATGTCTAAATTTGGTTCATCCAGTGAAGTCACTTGATTTTCTTTAAACAAACGATCATTCATCCACCCTAATACTGTCAAGTGTGCTGCAGTTACCCAAGACACATCCCCTGTGTCTCCGGCTCGATTTGCTCAGCTTCTAAACCGTTGAGACTCAGTCAGCTCAGATTACCATCAGACCAGCTCGATCATAACTAATCAATTAGACTTCAAACGAGATCCTCCCCACGGTCCAACATCTGCAGCCCAAAAGCTAAGTGCACTGGCTATTTAGGAGGTGCTTTGAGTTCAGGGAGTTTCAGTGAGAAGAAATGGAGAGCAAAGCGCAGAGACTAAGAGAGAGGAAGACTGGTAAAAATAAGACCCTGAGCCACGGTTACATTAGCGAGCTCATTGTGACTGCGGTAAAGACAACATGTCCGCTGGGAATGATGGATGTTTCTCCCTCAATGTGACAGAAAGTGCCACAGTTTGAAGCACAGGCTATGGGCAGGATTGTGGCTGGCTTAACATGGGCAACATCTCTCATGATCAGTGTCCAAAAGCAGAACAGGAGACAGCTGATGGGATCCGAAACTGTCAATTAGGAGTTCCTGGGTGGAGACAGGGAGAGGTCTGGGTGAGGATCATGACTGTGACAGAAGGACTTCCTCCAAGGCAGAGCTTGTTGGGTCCTCTTTTTTTTTTGTCACCATTTTCCTCTCAGTACCTCTTGAAGCTCTGTTCTATCAGTCATTTTTCATTTCTTTACAGTGGAAGTAGTATACTTGAGTAATATACTAATACTAAGTAGTATATATATCCTATATATACACTACTGGTCAAAAATGTGGACTAGTTACGTTTTTTAATCATCATTTTAAATAAGCCTTTCTGAAAGAAATCTCTTATGCTCACCAAGGCTGCAATTATTTATTCAAAAATACAATCTAAAATGATAAAATATTATTACATATTGAAATAACTGTTTTCTATTTGAATATGTTTTAAAATGTAATTTATTTTCAGCAAATCTTCAGTGTCACATGATCCTTCAGAAATCATTTTAATATGTTAATATGGTGCTCAATAAAAATGTGTTATTATTACTATTAATCTTGTAAACAGTTGTGCTGCTTAATATTTTTGTGGAAACATGAATTTTTTTTCAGGCATTCTCATGCCTTCTTTGATGAAAAGAAATTTCAAAATAACAGCATTTGTTTGAAGTATAAATGTTTTGTAACATTATAATTGTCTTTACTGTCACTTTTGATCTATATGCGTCCTTGTTGAATAAAAGTATCCATTTCTTGTTTTCAAACTGTTTTCAACATTGATGATAATAAGAAATGTTTCTTGAGCGGCAAATCAGCATATTAGAATGATTTCTGAAGAATCATGTGACACTGAAGACTGGAGTAATGATGCTGAAAATTCAGCTTTCCCATCAGAGGAATAAATTACATTTTAAAATATATTCAAATAGAAAATAGTTATTTTTAAATCGTAATAATATTTCACAATATTAATCTTAATTATTCCAAACGTTTGACGGGTCATGTGTATATATAAAGCACTCAGCTAATACTGTTGGTTGTTGTTCTGATTGGTGATAAATTTGTACTAGATCAGGTTGGTGAGTATTTTTAGATCTTGTACTAAAAGGATTTTCATTCACATAATCTTTCTCCCTTGATATGATCTACTGCCTACACTTTGGCTTTGTGTTGTGTTTTTGTAGATGTGTATTCATATATGTTTGTGTGTGGCAGCTTTTATATGTGTGTCTGTCTTTGCTGGAGAACAATGTATTTGTATTTCAGCAATGGTACACGAGCACAATGAATCTCCTGGGTACTTGGCTGACAGACCGTATGGACCTGCAGTTGCATGTATATCAGCTGAAAATCCTCATCAGAATTGTAAAGGTAAAACTACAGCATCATTGACTACTAACGTGTGTATAGGTGGGCATGTAAATTAAATGCAGAACAGTTATAGATTCAAAACTGCCCAAATGTGTGCAGGAAGTAATCATAGCAGAGTATTTTGCACCAAATGTACTTGTAAACACGTTATAAAAATATGCACATATCGACCAATCAGAGTCCAAGTGCAGACAGTCTTCCTCTTCAGCCTCCGCTTGCACTTGATTTTTCAGCAAGATCAACAGGATTTCGTAGTATGGGATTACACATTTATTTCTGTGCATTCATATGGTGTGTGTGTGTATGTGTGCCTCACAGACATGGTTTTCTTGTCGGACTAAGTGCAGGAAGGAACTAGATCAGACATTTATTTTGTATGCAGCACAGATTAGATTTTGTACTGGATGAAGACTTCATTCTTATGGTTTTCCTCATCTGCAGTTCCCAACAGCACCAGAATAGCAACTGCAAAAAGGGCACTTTCCACAAATAGGGTATAAAATAGAGTCTTAAAAATATGTATATGAGAGTAGCACTTTTTGTTTTACTGTTACCAAAATCATTTTAAATTGTTCTGTAATAATGTTTCATAACATTAATTCAATTCACATTTAGTGCTTTTCACAATACATATTGTTTCAAAGCAGCTTGGGGATCCCGAGGCAGAAAAGCAAATAGAAAATAATTAGCATAGCTGCTGATCATAACATTTCAAGCAAAAGATAATCATGCGCATTTCATATAATATAACTAGGTTATGAGTTGCATTATGTGAATGATTGCTAAAGAGATTTGACTTTAATCTTGATTTAAACTGGGAGAGTGTGTCTGAGTCTCCAACATTGTCAGGAAGGCTATTCCAGAGTTTAGGAGCCAAAACTAAAAACGTTCTCCCTCCTTTAGTGGACTTAGATATCCTAGTTACTACCAAAAGTCCAGAGTGTTGTGACCGTGATGGATTGTAGGGCAGATTGATGGATTGTAGTAGGTT
Organism: Zacco platypus; assembly: GCA_038088235.1. Lineage (NCBI taxonomy): Eukaryota > Metazoa > Chordata > Actinopteri > Cypriniformes > Xenocyprididae > Zacco > Zacco platypus. Next base: position 12,944,966 of record CM076064.1, on the reverse strand, counting down.
GGTTAAATACACAGGAGCTGGAGGTCAGTAGCAATACTTTGTAATCAATGTGTAACTTAATAGGTTACCAGTGTAGAGATTGGGGTTATATGATCATATTTTATTGTCCAGGAAAAAACTAGCAGCTGTATTTAATCAGGACAACCATCTAATGGTGAATTACAGTAATCGAGTCTGGAAGTCATGAATGCATGAACTAGCTTTTCTGCATAAGAAACAGATATGTTCTGTAGCTTAGCGATGTTTCTGAGGTAAAGAAGGCTGTTTTTGATATACATAAAATATGATTATCAAAAGACAAGTTGCTGTCTAATATAACACCCAGGTCTTTAACTGGAGAGGATGAAGTAACAGTACATCCTTCAAGATTCTGTGTACAGGTTTTTGGTCCTATAAGTAATACCTCAGTCTTATCCAAATTTAATAGAAGAAAAGTATTGTATATCTTTAACACATTCTGTCAAGGTGGATAATTTTGAGATTTTAGATTCTGTTTGTGATGAAATATATAACTAAGTATCATCAGCATAACAGTGGTAACTAATTCCATGTTTTATTATAATAAAACCAAGAGACAGCATGTATATTGAAAATAGCAGAGGGCCTAAAACGGACCCTTGCTGCACTCCATAATTTACTGATGTTAACATGGATAATCAAAATGGTAATGGTCAGATAGATACAATCTAAACCACCCTAATGCCTGTCACTGAATACCGGTGTAATTTTGTAATCGATCTAAGAGTATGTCATGATCTATAGTGTCAAATGCAGGACTAAGATCAAGTAAAACTAGTATTAAAATGCAGCCTTGGTCAGAAGTTAGAAGTAAGTCATGTCATTTTAACGAAGCGCAGTTTCGGTGCTGTGATGGGGCCTGAATCCTGAAATGACTGAATTTTTCATAGATATAATTCTTTTTTGCAGGAAGGAGCACAGTTGAGTAGACACAACTTTTCTAGTATTTTAGAAATAAATGGAAGATTTGAAATGGGTCTGTAATTTGCCAACTCATTGGTTTCTTAATGAGAGGCTTAATAACTGTCAGCTTAAATGGTCTTGGAACATGACCTAGAGACTAGTTAAAGGCACAATATGTAAGATTTTTGCATTAAAATATCTAAAAACCACTAGCACAGTTTTGTTCAGTTGTGTACTTACATTATCCTAGATGTCCCAAATGCAGAGAAATTTGCAATTTTAACCAGTGTAATGGTCCATGTTATTACATCAACTGTCAAAGAGGTCGTGGCCGCGTTACCCTTGATTTCCGGTCATACTTCCATAAAAATCATGGAAACACCAAAGATGCTTTAATATATTATGTGTTTTATTAGATGGGTAAGCAACTGTTTGGATACCTTTATTGACAGAAAATGAATCATTTTCTTTTTTACCGCAAAAAACATGTTGGTACCATGCAGAGACACTTCACTATTTTGTCAAGTGGCTAACACCATAATCAGAAAGAGCTTTATTTGTTGTAACAGTAATACAGAATTTTCTCCTATATATCCAAGCAACTCCATCCAGCTTTTATTAATATGATATTCTAATATCGATCTAGCATAATGTTAACATACATTCCAACACACTCAAATGTATTTTAGTATGATTGTTTTGACCAAGTAAAACAGAGCTGCATTACCCCACAATTGTAATTCATCAAATGTTTGAATTACTGTATGAATAATTCAGCATTCGCGGCTATTTCATTAGAATGAAATAAAATAATGGGACTTCATGTGATCAAGCATAACTGTAACAAAGTTTAAGTTCAGGGAAGAGGGACTTTTTATTTACTTTAACTTTAATTACATAAACTACAAAATGAGAGGAACGGAAGCAGCCGGCATATAAGCATAATAAAAACAGTAACGTTAAATGTCTCAGGCTTTCAGCCCCACCCAGCTTAATACCACGGTAGCGTTAATAAAACTTTAGCTCACCCACGAACATGATTTCTGCTTAAGTCCAGTCAGATTGCTTTCCATCAGCTGGGTGTGGAGGTGAAGACGACAACTCCCATGATTCCACACTCATTGCACAGCATCATCAAGCTACGCCACGGGTCTTCAACCGGGGGTCCGCAGCAGTATTGCAGGGGGTCCGTCAATTAATGTTTGATCACAAATAATTAAAAAAAAAAAAAAAATTAAAACATGGGTAAAAACATCATAATGTCAAATTTAAATAAAATATATTTGATTGTATAAATAGTATTACATTAACAGCTTTAATAAAACCCTTCCATCCACATGCAGTCACGTGATCTCATGATACCGTCAATGCAGATTATGAGCGCTATATTTTGAAAATGCTACAGGCTAATAATTTATATACAATTTAGCTCACCAGAATGGATCGCTTTGTAATATCAACAGCTTAAAGTTCAGGTAAATGTGTAATCGTCTACCTGACAGTAAAATTAAAATGTGAAGTTCTGTTTAAACTTAAAGGCCGGGACACAACAACCCAATGTCAAAGAACCAGTGGCAACGAAAGCCAACAGTGTTGTCGCCTCATGTCTGCTGCGTCGGCGGGAAAATATGTGCTTGAACACACCGAAAGAACTTCAGCCAACTGTCAACTAGCATGCGCGTTCTGCGCCTGCAAAAGGAGATAACTGTCTATTTAAGCAGATATATTTGTCTGTATTCGTCATTCAAAAAGGGAACGCGAAACTAAGACTTCATGTATACAAACCATAAACAAAGCAGCGCTTACTTACCGTTTTGAATATCAATCAAGTTGATCACGCTCTTTATTCCACTCCACTCATGTTATTATAAAAATATTCGTGGATTTGAGTGCTCAGGTAAGATGACGTAAAATTAGAACAAGCTTCTGTCTGTGCCGTCATGACTTCTTTGCTTGCTATAATAACTTTTGCTATATATTCTCGTGAACTGACTCGTTTGCTATGCTGAACAGCCAATCAGAGTTGTTTCTCTCACCGATGGCGCGACGCCGTCAAAACATGTCAAATCGGCCGAAAAAAAGCCGACGAGGACCGACTTTAAGTTGAAGTTCAGAGAAATGTATAATTGTCCACCTGAAATTTAAAATATTTACATTTAAAATTTAAATGTATGAAACTGCAAATCTATTACAATAATTATGATTAAGACAACTGTGAACTTAATAAATTGTGATTTTAATTGCTACATGTTTGTAATGATGCATAAATCTTTTTAACAATGAAAATATAGCCTACAGATAACGTACAACAACATAGTTCTAATCTATATTGTCTCAACAAAATATTACTATTGTAATATGATTGATTTCTATTAATATCAGAGGCTCTGTTTGACACATTTTGTGTCCGGGGTCCCTGCTCCGTGTCTCACTCATCTAAAGGGTCCTTGTCCTGAAAAACGTTGAAGACCCCTGAGCTACGCTTTTGGTTTGAATAAGTGACCTCTAGTGGCAGAAATTACATATTGTGCTTTTAATAATATTGAGAAGAGGCTCTTCTGTTACATGTAACAACTGTTCATGTTTATATAACTAACAATGTAATGAAAGGAAAAGTGAGCTATGGATCCACTTTGTTTCTCCACAATTAATTTATTTCCCACAATTATTCCTGTCTGTTTTGCAGAAAAAATATCGTGATTTCCGACTACAGGGCGTATTAGACTCTACTTTGAACAGCAAGATGTATGAGACGGTGAGAAACAGGCTGATTCTAGAAGAGGCTACAGCATCTGTAAGAGAGGGGGGGATGCAAGGCATATCCATGAAGGACAGCGATGAGGAAGATGACTAGATCCTGCTGGAGACAATTAGGTGTGGACAATTCGGCCTAAAAAGATGCATGTACACCACTGTCCATCACTCGTACATGTCTGGATGTTGTTAACATCATGGACTATGACAAGGGACCATCTTTAATCAAAATGAAACAAAAAATATCTCTATTCAAAAGACAAAAACAAAAGCGTATATTAACCTAAACATAAAATTAATTGATGTTTTTTGGGGGGGAAATAAGCAAAAATGTCTGAAATTCATTCCTAAATGTTTCTAAGCAATATGGAGTACCATTTGTAAACAATGTTGTGTGAGATGGTAAGGAATAATGCTCGTCGTGTCCCTGTTCAATGCAAATCCATATGGCGCTTCTTCAACGTATTGTAAATACGTTAATGTTACATAACTGTGCATAGACCTCTTGTTTCTTTTGGAGTGTAGGCCAACTGACATGATGGTATTAACTTGTTCAGATGTTTATATATTTAGCTCACTTCAACAAGTCACACCCAAAACGTTTTGAGACCTTTTTTTAACGAGTTAGGTAAGATGATATGTTTGTAGCTGTATTTTAGAGACGCAATATATTCCCATAGCTTTGTGATATACTTGAACTGATGTCAATATTTTTTTTATGGTTTTAAGCCATGCATTATTTAAAAAAAGTGAAAAATATATTTATTCTGTATTTGGGGGGAAATGACATGGAAGCTCTTTGTTTGTATCATTTTTGTTTCTTTGCGACAAAGCATCCTTCTATTTGGATAGCCTCTAGTTTTCATCATTGCCTCTGTTGTTTTGTGTATATTGCGCTTTACATTCCCCTCTGTGCAGTAGCTGCATGTTCCAATTACCAGAAATCTTATCCGAGAGCTTTTGATTTTGTGGAAAGTAACTGGTGGATTCATTCGGCCTTATGTACACCCACAGTTGGAATGCAAGAATCTGGGCTTACAAAAATAAACGAATTCAAGCTCATGACTTTTGTTTTGTTTTTGTTTTTATGCTTTTAAATGTACACTATGTAACTTTTTCTGTTCAAAATTAACCAAATCTAAATAATGAGTCAATACATCATCAATCCATGGTAAGTTTTAGACCTGTTGGGATGGTTTTCGCGGTCATTTTTGTAAATGGAGAAAAGTTGCTCCTGCTACTTTGATTTGTGTGTGGTTTGGGAGAGGCACAACGAGGAAGAAAGGTTGACATGGAGCACGCTAAATTTCGAACCTCTGAGAAATCATCCGTTTTGAAAAACGGCGAACAGTCACGATGTAATAAAACAAGAATCAACATAGGCTTGGCTCTTCAGAGATGGCGACAACTAAGTGATTTGAAATGTTGTAAAAGGGGTTTTATTTCTCAACAGGTGAGTAAGGTATTTTATTGAACAGATAGATTATCATAGCTGTCCAACAGTGATCATTGTAAAGCATTATCTATTGTGTAGGCTCATATTCGTCCACATAGTCACGCAGATCTGAAGCATAACCAAAACAACGTTCTTACGCAAAATGCTTTTTTTTAAACACAGTGTACCTTTAAATGAATAATAACAAAAGTCACACCGTTTTATTTATTGCTCTGACCATATTAAAAGTCTCAAAATCGTTATAAATGAAGCTACGCCCGGGGGTTTCAAACTCAAATGCGACACCTGCCATCCAGCACAGGCTTCATTCACGACTTGCTGTAAGAAGCACAAAACTTCAACCATGACTTAACCTCTCCCCACACCCACCCACTTCCACCGAGAAGAAAAGAAAAAGAAAAAAGTCTGAGATTAACATTTTGGGATTAAGTCATAGCTCATCTTCAGTGCCTATATTGCAGAACAGAAGGAGATTGACTGACCAAAGATGACACGGTCCAGTCCCAAGGCAGATCTTCTCAACTAGATTAAAAATGCTCATATAAGATTTTCAAAACAAATCAGTCTGATCTTCAAGACAATAAGTATGAATGCAAGGGATTAGATATTAATACGGTGACATGTTAAATGAAGGATGACTATCTTAATTATAACAGATTTTTCGAAAAACAAGTCCTTAAGGATGAGAAAAACAAGACAAAATTTGAAACGATAGTTTTAGAAGAAAAAATAATAATTCACGTTTGGAATCAAGTTAACGTATTTAAATATCATTAAGGACTCATAAATTCCAGCATTCTAATGTATACAAATATAAACATATTTAAATTAAAAAATAATATTTTAGATATCATTTTTATTTTATTTTATTGGATTGGCAGCCCAAATTATTTGTATTTAATTTAATTTTATATTATATTTTTATACAGCTGAAGAATGACTGGCCAAAGATGACAATTTCTATTTATTTATTATAATTTTAAAATAAATCTCTTATGCCAACCAAGGCTCCATTTATTTATTTATTTTTATCAAAAACACAGTAGAACAGCAATTGTTATTTTAAGCAATTTAAAATTTCTTTTTTAATATATTTAAGATGTAATTTAGCAAAGCTAAAGTTCTGAAAACTATATTATAAACAGTATTACGACTACTGTTATTATTATAAGAAAAGATATGTTTTGGTAGGGAAAATGACATTCTGCTCTTGTTTATGATTTAAAGATACAGTAATGAAGATTGTCGAATGCATTACTCAGCATTTACATGTGATCTGGTTGAATAACATTGTCCATTGGCACATTGTTAAGTATAACTGAGGTGAAGTGTTTCATTTAACCCCCTGGAGCACAGACTATGGACAATAATGCAGCACTCAGAGCCAGAGAAAGGAATGGAGGAGCTTTAACTAGCAGATGGAAATTGCCTTTTCATCTCCTTACTCTTTCCGATCAAAACCCACGGATACAATTTGGTGTGTTGCTCGGCGCGGGGCACAGGGCAGGGAAAGACAAATGAGAGAGGCCCACCGCTAGAATATGTTCCCGTGGCCCGCCGCTGTGACCTAATTGTGGGAATGTACGCTTCCTCCGAGGCGCCGCTCTCGCGCTGATTTCACTGTAATCAACAGAGGAGGACAGAAATGCTCTGTCGCCGGGCACGGAGCGCCGTAAGAGGAGCCGCGGATATCATACATTTAATTTCCTCATAAATCCTGCCGCAATGCAACAATTTTGAGAGGGAGAGGACCCGGCGACAGATTAATAGGCAAGGAGATTTATTCTGGCACGATCTGAGCTGCTTTGGCTTTTAAGCCTCAATCAGGTTAGGAAATGGGAATGATAAGTGTATCCAAATAAAAGATTCTCCAATTGACCGGCGCAACAAGAACTGGCCCCAGGTTCACACTCGCATCTGTGCGGGAGAGGCTTCCGAGACGCGGGGCCCGGCTTCGAGCGCAGCGTGTGACCTCACGAACGAAGGCGGTGGGCAAATGAAAAACACAAATTGCAGGCACAAATACACAGGACAAGTAGCACAAGATTACATTTGTGTGCCAACGTTGGGTTAGACTTAAACGTTTCAATTCGAGGCCCACAGCGTGCGGAGATTCACCCTGCCCGCTCGAGCAGATGTCATTGTGTGATGACGAGACTGCGCACGACTCTCACCGAGACTACAACCGACTGTTCTGAGAAGCGTGTGGAGGGATTGGATGCCAGCTCGCGTCTCTAAGTAAACCCTCTAAGTAAACAGGTAGATGTCAGATCCTTTCAACAAGGACAATTCAAAGCCTCTTATGTGTTTTTTTTTAAAGCCATCCCACAACCATCTTATCTCCGCATTAGGACGGGGTACAACGGGCCTGATTATTATTTTTTGATCTTTTCCGTGAAATGAATAGCTTAATGTTTAAAGTAATCTCACATTATGTTCATCTCATGGGAGCACCGTCAAGTTGAGAGTGAGTGAGAGACAAAGAGAGATGAAGATGATCATCATCCTGCTTTAATCAGAAATGGTTCAGAGGATAAAGTGTGTCATATCTGGCCCTGTGAATAGGCTTATGCTGAGATCTCACTGTGCCTTTCCGCTCCACCGCGTAATATCCGCTCGAGATTTGGTCAATAAAGACCCCGTTGCGTCACAATCAGCTGTGTTAGCGTGTTAATTTAGACTTTTTCTAAATTAACAGGCTTTTCCAAATCAGTTTAGCTGAATAAAGACTTGTATTTCAAATAATCTGCATTTTAATTAGGCAATAAAGTTGAGGATGCTGTGCTATATTGCGAATATAGTCACGGCTGAAAGGTTAGAAACGTGACCATATTCACAATGCAGCACAAACTTGAGTGTCTTATTGCTTTGACAAAAACAGTTACAGCATAATATAAATTTAAATGAGTTGATTTATGAAATTATTTTGATCAATTATTGTCAATTGATAATATATAGTAATTTATCATATTTTAATATTTTGACGACGGTGAGTTGGGTCTTGAATTTGCATTTTATTTGATTAAATTAAATTAAAAACAATAAATTGTGAAATATTATTACAATTTAAAATAACAATTTTCTGTTTTAATATATTTTAAATGTAATTTATTCCTGCGATGCAAATCTGAATTTGTGTCACATGATCCTTCAGAAATCATTCTAATATTCTGATTTGCTGCTCATGAAACATTTCTTATTATTACCAATGTTGAAAACAGTTGTGCTGCTTAATACTTTTGTGGCAATTGTGATATATATTTTTTTAGGCTTTGTTAATATTTATAATGTTTAAAACAACAGCGTTTATTTTACATAGAAATCTCTATATCATGATGTCTTTTCTGTCATCTTTGGTCAATTTAACGCATTGTTGCCGGAAAAAAGTTTTAATTTCTTTTCTTCTTCTTCTTTTTTTTTTTTTAAGTCTTACTGACTCCAAAACTTTGTACTGTGTCCATAATTTAACATTCCACGAAGTTGATTAATTTCATTATATAAAGTAATTATATAATAAAAATCATTATTAAAGAATTGTATTTCCACAGTGTTGTCACTACATGTCATGTGAGAGTCTGACAACTTGAGACATCTCCTCAAAGAAACACAAATATGCTTGAAATAAGTTTAAAGTGGATAATCAGGCCCTTGAGAGCAATGAGCTCACGTTCTCCGCAGCCAATCAAATGGCTGGAATCCCATCCTTCACTCATTCTCATTCCCATTCTTCCCTCATCCACCTGTTCTGAAGCCTGAAGTGAATATGTTAATGCTCGGCCTTACTCACAAGACACATCGTCTGCATCCCGCAGTCTCCTCCATCCCCATAACACCGGAGGGGACATTCCCTTGTCCATTTTGTGGACCATATTTAATTTGGTGGACAGATGAGGGACGTGAATGGTGAATAGGAAGGTGAAGTAGGGTTACTCAGGTTGCGCTGCACCCGCGGCTTTGTCAGGCTTCCTCGCCATTGTTCTGGAAAAAGCATTCAAACCTTTTGCTCGGAGCATCAAAGGTGCGGTTGAGTCCCCCCGCGCTTTGGAGACCACTGTGCCATTCAGAGCTGACATTATGGAGAACCTACTGCACACGGACAAGGGTCAGACAAATAGAAGCAGGAGCAAAAGTGGTTCACTCAGCACTTGAAAGAACGTTAGGAATTGAAAAGGAAAATAGAGAAGAAAGGTGCCCTGAAAGACAATTTCAAACAGAAAAGAGCTGGCTAAGAGAGCATGCACTAGATAGGGAGCCGTGTATGGCTATGACAAGACCAGCTCACAATCACAAAAAGCTATTGAGGAAGTACTGTGACCATACAAATGTGTGCCGTATGTGCACATCCTCGCATGCGTGTCCTGGGATGCTGAAGAGAGGTGAACGGACAGGCAGTGAGGCGCAGGTGAGGAACTCTGACGGGCTGTTGGAATGTCCTGGCTGACAAAAGGACTCACTCAAGTCTGCTTTAAAACAGCCATTTTTTGCAGTCCACAGCAAATGCCTGACAACACAGCTTTTCTCTTTGGTCTTCTTCGACAGCTACTTTCTTTTTCTCTTACTGTTGCTATATGAGGTGTTTTTTTAGTCTGTTTGTTTGAGGTAAGCATTTTTGTAGGAGTCAGAAAAACTATTCGCAGAGATCTGAAGGTTTAGGCAATAATGTTCAGACAGAGCTTCAGATTTTTTAAAAAATCCTTGATTATGCGGCATGTTTTCTTAAAAAAATGCAATGGAATATGCGGGATATTTTTGCAATTTTATACGATGAAATTGCGGGAACTTGCAAAAACTGATGCAAAAGAGGAAAAAAAGGTGATTCCCCCAGCACCCTGTTCAACACCCTTAATGTAAAGAGTCATTTCTTATTACTTCCTATGATAAGCAAGCATACTAAATCACAGAATATTTAAGTTCTCATTCTGTTTTATTTCAGACCTTAATTAACACATGGCTCAAACTAACAAAACATTGAGTCAACCAAGTTCTTTACAAAAGGAATATTCAACAACTTCTGTAAAAATGAATAAATAAAATATAAAAAATAAACACACATCTTCTGTTAAATTAATTGCTTCCAATGCACAAAGTGCAATCTCTTACTGCAACATAATTAATTTACATACTAGGCCTACTAATCGTCTGTGGTCCAACACGCAGTTGCACGGAGGGCAAAATAATTTGCCCCCACTGTCGTGTAACACACCGGGAAACTGCTTCGCGCGGTCTTTTGCGCTTATTTTTGTTGGCAAATGAGAATGAATTGCGTGCTTCATCATGGTTTCACCGCGGGGTTTGCAGATGATGTTCACGTCGCGTAATTATGTCACTTCATAAGGTTCCCATGGAAATAGGGGGAAAATAATGGCGTTTTACTTGTGTGAAGTAAACGTAACATTTTTCAACTTTCTGCTCAGATATATGTAACTTTTTTGCAACGAAAATACAGGGATTATGAAATCATGCTAGCCCCGCATATTTTGCTTGCTGAAATCGGCAATTTATGCGGCGAAAGTGCGGCGTATTTGAAAAAATGCGACCCCCGCATAAATATGCGGACTTTGGCTGATTATGCATGAAATCAAGCGATCGCATAATCGCGTTTTTCTGGAGGGACTGAATAATCTTTAAACAAGATAGCTTCCCTTCCCTCTTGCAGTGACATCTCTTCTCTTCTCTGATGACGTGTTCACTGGCATGAGGGCGAGGCAACCTGTCACTCACATGACATCACAGCCATAAACCACACTCCACTGATCCAGTCAATTCCCGATGGACAAAATTAAGTTCCATCCCACATTTTTTCTTGTTCAAGAGGCCACTTAGATAGGGAAGAAAAGACTATTGCAACTTTTGTGGTAATGCAAACTTTAACTAAAAAAAAAACACTTTCAGGGTTTCTTTGAAGGAATTCTGTCATCATTTTCTCAACCTCATGTCATTCCAAAACTGTATAACTTTTTGATATTTTGAGGAAAAGTGGGTCAAACATCACTTAGCCACATTGACTGTAATTTATAGAAGCTTGTTTCCCCCATGGAATAAAGAAAAAAGTAAAAGATATGTTTATATATGTAAATATATATATAGATACGCAATGTATTTTTCACTGTGAGAACATGATGTGTTGCGTGAGAGCCCATGGTTTGTCGGACATAGCAACAGTAACTAAAGACTTTTTATTTCACAATTCTGACTTTTGTTTTACAATTGTGTGATATAAACATTATGAAGTCAGAACTGCAGGATATAAACTCACAATTGTGAGAAATAAAGTCAAAACTGCAAAAGATAAACTCTTAATTCTGACTTTTTTCTCGAAATTCTGACTACTTTTTCCATAGTTGTGAGACTCGCAATTATGAATTATAAGTCCAAATCTGAGAAAAAGACAATTTTTTCCGCAATTCTGACTTTATTGCACGCATCACACACAGACAACATTCTCTCTGTAATGACAAGCCATTTGCTTCAGAATGGCACACCAGCACTTCATTTCTTAATCCAACAGTATGAGGAACCATTTCAAGAAAGTCAGAAAAAAAAAACACTCAAATCAACATGAAAAGTGAACTAATCAACAGTTCTCTTCTCCTATAGCAGTGAATCACAGATCAGGGCTAAATTTAAATCTGTACTTTTCATTAAATCTCTTTGACTGATCTGAGAACAGATGGATTGGAACCGTTGCATTGAATCGGTCTCTAAATGCACCTATAGGGTGGAATCCCTGCCACAAACTGTGGCACAATGTGTCTCTGGAGGTGTGCTTGAGTCGCGCCACGTTTCTGTTCGTCTCTCATGTCCTGCAATTCTTACACTTAAAGTGTTACATCACTTTCTTTCTTAGTGCACCTGGAAATAAAAGCTGCTAAATTCACAGGTGTCTTCATTATCGGTAAGTACCACACATTAATGTTGGACACACGCATTTCAGTTCTTCTCTTATGTAACCTGTTAATGTGGTTCACAAGCTGTCATTGCTGTTCAAATAGTCATTCATTAAACACCCAAATGTATTTTAATTAAATAAAGTGGGCACAGAAAAAGTAGCCCTGCGGAAAATGAGCATTCAGTAATTTGACAGTGAAAACGTATATGCCTGTTTATGCATCTTCACTCTTCATCCTATATAGCCAATGACAAATCTTGCTGTGATTATTAGAATATACCCAGTGATGCTGGTCAATTTTAAAACAAATGCAATTATTCTATACACACACACACATTCATGTTGTCACACACCTATATGAGGACATTAGGTATAATGGTTTTACTGTAAAACTATTCTATTCCCAAACCCTACTGGTAAACCTACCCATATTTTAAATTATTACTAAAACATCATTTAGTATGTTTTTAAGCCATTTTAATTATGGGGACTCATACATACATTTATGTTGTAAAAATGTCATTACACAAATTTGTGTACTCAAAAATCACACATGTACACCCTTTCAAAAGACAGCTATTGTACCATTTTTTTCTGAGTATGTTTGTGTGTATTATATATATATATATATATATATATATATATATATATATATATATATATATTATATATATATATATATTCATGTGTTAAAGTTTTTTTTTTAGAATTCAGACAACAAAATTCTGTACAAACAATACAACAAATTTAGTCCCCAAATGTAAATAGGTTATTATATCAACCCCTATTCCCCAACTCAAACCAAATATGTACCAGTCACATTATGCAAAACAACAACAACAAAATCTCAATAATGACTGCAAAATATTTTCCCCACATTCATGTTTAGACATTTATGACATTCTTCCAAGACTCTTAGAAGAATAGTCACTAGACTAAAATATTAAAATACCGTTTTTTCGATTAAGTTTCAAAACATTTACAATGTGTAGCAAACACGATATTTTCTAGTTTCTTGCAGTGTCAAACACGTCAATCTCCCAATTTAAGGTGTGAAGTAATGGCTATTTGTTCTCAAAATCTATGTAAAGGTCTCTGGTTGATATACAACAATTAAATGCGCCATAATACACAAGCAACTTGTCATGCAAATCGTGCTCCGTCTTTTGCCTCCTGCTTTCTGAAGAGGAGCGCGTCCGTTGAATGGGAATTCGAGCTCATTTCGCAACGTGTTCGCGCACTGAGAGTGAAGTTACAGAGATCAATGTTTATTGTGTGGACAAGCCGCTAATTGTGCCTGAATAAACTCAAATTAGAGTTAGGTCATTTACATATGAGTAGAATTAGTGGAACCTCTCCTGCGGCTGCAGGTGTAGGGAATGGGTTTCCTAACTTTTTTTGCTTGTTTTGTTTCGTTGAAACAGTACTGCCATCGAGTCACTAAGAGAAACTAAAGAAATGTAGGCTAAACTACATTAAAATGAGTCCAATTCACGAGCAATTGAATCGGAGAGTTCGTCCACAGTGTCGTATTTACAGTCAACGGCTAACAAGCTAATTGCCGCGCGTGCAGTCGAGCTGGAAGACGTCATCACGCTTCCCTCAGAGGAATGTTAAGTCAACATCATCTCCGGGCGTCGCCGCGTGAGCCACTTCCACCACATTCTCCTCACAGGAAAGATAATCACTAGCTGTGTTTGAACTTGAAAAACTCCGTTTCATCCTTTTTGTAATACTTTGTTGTGAGTCTCAGGTGAAATCGTCTGCAAACAAATGATTTCATGCTGGCCCTCTTAAAAAGACGAGAGGGCGACTGGTCATTGTAGCAAACACACAAAACTCTGGAATCCAGCAAACTTTTAAAAGGGTCTCTGCTTTTTTTCATTTCGTGCTATACCTCTGGCCAGGCTAAGTCTTTTCTTCCCTGCTTTAATCCTTCCCTTTATTTCAGAAAAACACAAAACCAGGTTCCACGCAGTGCTTTAGTGGCTAAAAGTGAAAGAGCTGCTTCTTTCGGGGCTGAACTCTGAATCGTGCTGGAAAATTGGTTCCTCTGAATAGGAGAAGGAGGAAAAACGTTTAATAGGATCCGAGGGAGGTTCTGCTCTCGCAATCTGCTCTCTAAACAGGTGGAAATGGGACCTTCTCAATTGTACAAATAGTAAGTATAAACCAGCATGGAAAAGCAATTTTCAGCGACAAGGATTAGCAAGTTGCAATGAAAATTGAAACTGGTGAGCAAATCCTTATTAAACCGACCTGAATTGCACATTTCCTGTGAAACTGAATGAATGAATGCATAAATAAATAAATAAAGTGACGTATCAAAGTACGTTTTAGTCTCCCTAAAAAAAAAAAAAAAAAACATAATTTTTCAAGAATAAAATGAACTGGGAAAAAAGTGTGAAAAGTCACTATAATGAAAATAAAGACATCCCTCCCCCCCTATATGTTTTACTGCGCTCGCGCATCATAAATGTGAAGTGCGCTGTGAACGCGCGACAGACGAATTAGGGCAAGAAACTTAAATAATAATCTGTAGTATCTGTCATGCATACCACCCCCGTGGCCGTGTATAAATGAGCGGTAAGAGAGGGGACAGTTCTGGTGATGGCGCTTCCTTGTCACCCTGATAAGAGCAAGAGCAAGTGATGTCAGCTAAGTGCTCCAGACAGTGATCTCGCGCTGATGAGGACGTCTGCGAGGAAAATGTGACAGTGCAGTCACGTCGTTGTCGTTGAATACATCTGCTGTACGCTTTGGAGGAACAAGGTGAACTGCAACATCGACTCTCTGGCGTAAGTTTGCTGTAAGATTTTCGCAAGTGCTGAATAGGAATCGACTCTGGGAGGGGTTTTGTCTTATTCTCTGCTTAACGAGCTCTGTAATGTCCTGTTAATTTTGTGTGTACTAGTTAATGAGCATTAATCGGGTACCCCTGGATGCTATTGTTCTGGGGATGGCCATTTGAATGCAAATGGGTGACATTGTAAAAGCAAGGTGCTTATTAAACTGGTGCGTGTCCTGGCTTCTCTGGAATTCAACAGGAGAGGACGGGGCGGCTGGTCGATGCTCACACCAAGTTGGGTAGAAATGGCGAGCTCTCTCCCTCTGGAAACAGTGATGTCCTGCCCGAGACTTGACGACAGGAGCGGGGCCACGGCCACGGCGGCACCCAAGTCCCTGGCATTTTCCATCGACAGAATCATGTCCAAGACGTCGGAACCGAAAGCCGCGGCGGAGGAGCGCCGTGGAGGACTTGAGGGATCCGAAGCGGGGAAGAAGGCGGTCGGCTTGTGCACACCCATTCCCTGCATGATCCCGATCCAACCGTTCAGCTACGACCTGCAGGCCAAGGCTTTAATGAACTATTCCGAGTTCTGGAAAGTTAATTTCAGGGGAGCACTATGCACTTCAGCTGCCATGTGTAAAGCCAACTGCGGCGTCTGCAGCAAAGCGGACGCGGGGATCAAGCACTCGGTGCTGCCGGGGAGCAGAGTCATCAAACCGCAGGTGATACACCAAGCCCTGGCCATGCCCACCAACGGATCGTTGTGTTATTTCAATTACTTGGACTCTGCTTATCATCAGTCCGAGCTGCTGAGCGGACACTTGTTTTCCTCAGCAATCGCGAACTCTCAAGCACAAGCCATAAGCGCGCACCAGAAGCTCCTCTTGTTGGAGAACGCGAAACTTGCGTGTGTTTCACCCGAGAAATTCCCCACACCTCAGTACCCGCATAAAGAGCATCTTCCGGGGCAGCTGGACCAGATTGTTCGGGAGAACAACAATCTGACCGAGAAGAACGGAGTGAAAGCGCACAGCAAAACGAACAACTGCTCTACTGACGGGAAACCCAAGAACTTCACGTGTGAAGTTTGTGGAAAGGTATAAATTACGGAATTTTTCAGCTTGTTTTGACGGGATGTGGGACATGAAAATGATGTACACATAAAATAAATTGCCGATGATTTATTAAGCTCTTTCGTTTTTTTCTTTTAAAGGTCTTCAACGCGCACTATAACCTGACTCGTCACATGCCGGTGCACACGGGCGCGAGGCCGTTCGTGTGTAAAGTCTGTGGGAAAGGTTTCCGGCAGGCCAGCACATTATGTAGACATAAAATCATTCACACACAGGTGAGTAAAAAAAAAAAATAACCTGAAATTTATGGAACTTATAATTTTTAATAAAATGCTCCTGCGAGATTTAATTTACTTACAAAGACGTCGCGACTTCATTCACAGGAGAAACCTCATAAATGTAACCAGTGTGGAAAAGCTTTCAACAGAAGCTCGACTTTAAACACACATATCCGAATTCACGCCGGATACAAACCATTCGTATGCGAATTTTGTGGAAAGGGCTTTCATCAAAAAGGTAAGAATTCTCGCTAACAGTTTATTTTACAGTGACATTGTTACACATGTTACATGTATTTACTATAGTAATAACTAAAAAATATGCTTAATAACATGCAATTCACACTAAACCAAACCCTCATCCTAACCC
Organism: Zacco platypus; assembly: GCA_038088235.1. Lineage (NCBI taxonomy): Eukaryota > Metazoa > Chordata > Actinopteri > Cypriniformes > Xenocyprididae > Zacco > Zacco platypus. Next base: position 12,928,434 of record CM076064.1, on the reverse strand, counting down.
TAACCCTATAGTAAGTACGTGTAGTTAATTGTCATTACTCAGTCCTTAAATGTATATTTACACTGTAATACTGACATTTTAAAATAAAGTGTAACCGAATTCTCTTTTAGTGAAGTAACATATTTTTTTTATTTAATTTGCAAGGCCTAATTTAACGAACTACTTCCCATTACAGAGATTTTTACATTTCATATGGGTCAAAACACAGACCTTTAACTCCTTTGTACGTCGACAGCTCTCGACGCGACATTAACTAAGTTTGACAACTTCTTGACTTCAACATGCAAAGTGCTGATTAGGGAAGGCTTGGACATGAAACTCTTCTGTTAAATGTAACTTAATTGTGAACTGTTGACCTGTTGGGGGGGAAAACTGACATCATTCGTTTTTTTTTGTTTTTTGTTTTTTCAGGGAATTACAAGAATCACAAACTGACCCACAGTGGCGAAAAACAGTACAAGTGTTCAATCTGCAGCAAAGCCTTCCATCAGATCTATAACCTCACGTTTCACATGCACACGCACAACGACAAGAAGCCCTTCACCTGCGGGACCTGCGGGAAAGGCTTCTGCAGGAACTTTGACTTGAAAAAGCACATACGGAAATTGCACGATAACACCAGTTGTTTATCCGGCGGAAATGATTCTTCCAGAGGACACCAAAACTGAGACGAGACCAGCTTTTCACTGAACTTGGACATGTGTGTGTGTGTGTGTGTGTGTGTGTGTGTGGTGCTTTAACATCTTCCACCGACATGAACGAAGATGAACGGGACGGGAGAAAATCATCACATCATCAAGGAATTGTGCATAAAACAGAATAAAATATTATTTAACGAAACCACTGCCATACGGGGCTGTCAAGCAATTATTTGTAGACTAGATGAAAAAAAAAAGCGTTTTATAAATAAATGCAACCTATGTGTAAAAAAAAAAATGTTTGATAAATTTGTAAATTTGTTGACAATTGTTGACGCAGTAAAGCGAATGCTAAAATAAAATCTTAAATACATTAATGTCGGCTTTATTTTTATGTAGAAAAATTACCTGATTTCACCAAATTAATATGTATCTGTATATATATTTAACATGAATCTTAATTGCTTCATTTTGGGGGTTTCTCATATTTTTATGATTGCATCGATTTTATTTGGCTTAATTCGGACTTAAGTTTTACTTACAAAAAGAATTACAAGCGAAAAACTGACTAAAGATTTACTTTTACATAAAATTCGCAAAATGTGAACTCTGCGACTTTTTTAAGTAGACTATATTAGCCACTGTCCAGTAAATTAATTGCATAAATTGTGCCGTTTTAATAAAATCACGGGACAAACAAGACTCGTATATCAAATATAATAAGTATCGATCTATTGCCTGAATTTCAAGCTCATAATGACATGTCTGGTGGAGTTCAAAGCCTGTGGTTTCACTCAGACATTTGATACACGGCTCTGCCTCTGTGACCGCACACTTGACTTCAGTTTAATGGCTCAAATTATCAGATAAAACATGGACTCTTGAAAGCCTATTACGTTAATCAACTAAAGAGCCTCGGGGGAAGCTTCAGCGCATCAAGTCGTGTTCATCAGTAGGTGGAAAATGGACTACACTTTTCCCACTTCTCCTCATCACCGCCGCTTTAATAAACAATAATGTATTCCGAGCACGAATCCTGGAACAATATTATCCTTATACGCTAACAGAGATTCTGATGAGAGACAAGCGCGTGATCCCAAATCTCGCTCTCCCAATTACAGCCCAATTAGCAATTATGCCCACGTCTTGGGACCGCGACGAAGACTAATATTACTAGTTGAATGGCCTATTCACCTCCTCAGAGGCACTGTGCTAAAACGTGTTTGAACAGAAGTGTCTTCTTTTCATTCAACTGCATTCGAATGGAGTCCCATGCGGAATTTTTTTAAAACATAAATCACTATATGTTTGGCTTTACAACTTGAAATGCGTTTGTTATAATGCGTATTTACTGAATAATGCCATTTTTCTTGGGCAAAGCAAAGAGAGGAAAAGCTAAAAAAAAAAATAATAATAATAATAAAAATTAAAAAAAAGCTAGTAAAATAATTATTAAGAAAAATAAGAATAAACTAAACGCGTGGAATAATACGTGAATACTGAACAAGTCATATAGCAATAAAGAGCAAGAACTATTAGGCTAAATTTTGTTTTGTAATTTTAGTATCGGCTCGATTTTATTCACCTTCAAATTGATGTAAAAATTAACTACTTTGCTTTTACTTTTTAAGAAAAGAAAACAAAACTTTTTTAAGGCTTTAATCGATTTATTTCAGTGGGTTGAAATTTCGAATGCGTTGATTTGCTGCGCTGTGAGCGTGCACCGTCTAAACACAATGTAAACAGAAAAATGAACTAAAAGATCAGAGCATTGGTGGTGGTGAAGAGGTCTGGGAAAATAGCAGTGTGGGCGGGTCTCACCAAAAGACATGTTTGTGTGAGGTATAAAAAAAAAATCCCTTTTGTGTAAAGCTGCCTATCTTGCCTAGTGCCTAAAAAAGATTGCAGAGAAGAAAACAACCTAAAGGCAGTCTCGTTGGCCTTTTTCTGCACTTACCTCTCAAACATCTGAGCAACCAGCTTTGCTTCTAGAAACATGTTAATTGACAACGGAGCTCATTACTGCATGCACATGTAACGCGGCGCGAGGGATTATAGGGACAAGAGCGCATTAATGAACTGTCAACAGCGCGGAGCATGTACACGACAGAGATCAGCCGAAATTGAGGCATTTACAAGCGACAAAAGCTCGGCTGAGACAGGAAGAAAAAAAAGACCCAGACTTTTGTTTGGTCAACTCAATTGATTGTAAATGGAAGATTAACGGGGGTAGCGTCCGCATTTTTAAGAGGGCGAGGAAGAAAAGGTCCCAATTAAGTCCACCAAATGTTAACTACATCGTTTCTCTCAGTTTAGCCCAAATGAAATTCTAATTAAACCGTCCTCCTTCTATCGTTTTGGAAAGCAATTTCTCTCCCAGTTGGAGAAGAGCGGGCTAGTTGTAGTACTTGTTAAGAGAAGCATTGCTTCTTGGCACAAAGCGCTCGCGAGGCGCATTGTAGCGCGCCAAGGGGAAAGTTAATGAGCGTCAGGCGCGCGCTCTTTGGATCCGTTCCTGCAGAACGGTGTTGAAAAGATTGACGCAGCCAAGCGACCGCATGGTGTTCTGTACACGTATTTATGTCCAAGAAGATGATGATAAAGAAGGTCAACCTGACAATATGTTGTTTAATCCAGTTTCATGGGCTGTGAAAACTCATTCAATGAACTGAGACTACATGTATATAAAAAAAATGAAGTTATTCACAAATAAAAGTACCTGACTCAATGTATTGCACAATTGGGAAATTATGGCTTAAATGTCTCAGTGGTGTAGCTTTCCAGAGATTGTAAACGAAAAATAAATAAAATACACGTTGAAAATTCCTGAAAAAAATATATCTTGTTAAAAAAGTAATAATGAAGCAGTTTTGCCCTAAAATATATATGAATAGCCAATTTGAAAATGTTCTATAAGCTAAATCATAGTGGTGTAACCAACCTGCAGGAAGCCATTTTGTTGTCATGTGACAAGAAAATCATTTAAAAAAAATAACACTAGCAAAAGTCATTAGAAAAATCATCACATATTTTGACCTTTTTATGAAAAGACCTTTACTGTAAAAAAAAGATGATTGTTACAATTAGTTATCACAACTTAAAATTTGCGCCTTTTGTTGAGAGATATCTCAATTGGCTAAAATTGAAAATTTAAATTTAAAGCAGCACAAGCACTTACTTTTAAGTTTCTATTAACACATTATTAGTTATTTCAATGCAGAATTTTAAGTTGTGATAATTGCAGCAGAATTTTTTTTATAGTTCAGGCCAAATGTAGAAGCATAACATTACATTCTTCACTGAAAAAAAATCATAATTTTCATAAAATATATATTTACCTTGAATAGTGTTTAAAAACCTGATCAAACTTGTGTACTCGCACACATACAACACACATTTTTGTAAACAAACAAAAAAAGCCTTTCAACAACATAAATGTAAAGACTCTTGTCAATCAACTCTAGAACACGCCACAAATTTCAAACTCTAGATTTCTCTTTTTTAATAATTCCAGAGATCCTTGTGCACACATGGATGTACACATGGAAACAAGCTTTGTGCACACATTCCCCATTCCTAAATGAGCGGGATCAGACATTACCAACGCAGGACCGTGAGTGGCAGGCAGCGGTGCCCCTTCGCTGCATGCGTTCGGCCTGCTCGTCAAGGGCACGCTCAGAGAAGGAGCTTTATTGCTTTAAGGTGTCGAGGCAGCCGCATGGTAGCGGAGCGCCGGGACTCTGCCTCGCCGGAATTACATCAATGTCAGTCTCGGGTATGACCTCCATTCAGAAGCAGTCTTGAGGGCTTCAGGCCACACAGCTGAAGGGGACCTTCTGTCCCCTCATCCAACTCTTTACCCACAGTGTCTTAAAAGAGACGAAGGTCTGACCTCAAAACAATCTGTTCCACATTCAACAATCTCAATGCCTCATTACATAAATATGAATGCAAGTGATGAATTGTTTTGGGAAATAAGAGATATGAGCCAAAGGAAACTGCTAAATGAAATCTAAAGCTCTCCAATAGTTATCTGTTTAAATTGCTTCTATAGAGGAGTGACCTGAAATCAGTCTCATTGTTTGGCAGGATCAGCAAATCTGGGATGTCCGGTGCTAATCTTTTGACCCAGGATGCCCTTTCAGGACAATATCCACTCCCTGTTTCCCAATGGATGGGTCTTAATTAACTCAGACTAAAAACCCTGCTGATAAGCTGGTATTCTGTTCAATACACCAAGTTAGAATGCAGGGGATTTGATATATAAAGCGATGTGTCACTGACTGATCCTTTAGGCTGTGATTTTACGCCCAGCTCGGGTGGATTTCTGATCAGAATATACTCCAATCCATACAAAACTAAATATATATAGAATGTTTGCGTGACAACTCTCAAACAAGTACATGCAATCATAACCTACTGCAACAAATGTTGGGCTGGAGTGGATGTTTTGAGTACTCGGATTAATGGGTTCCAGTGAAGTAAGGGGGAAAATAACAATAATGAAACTCAAAATCAATGCAAAACAGAATGACGTATAAGTTAGCCAGAACAAAAACACAACAGGAGTCCCCTTATGACCAGCACTAGTGCTGGAATAATAGTTTCAAGAATGGAGAAAATTCCCCAACAGGCTCCTGAGCAAAAGCTATTCGTGTTTAAGTGCACTACATTGACAAAGATCTTTAGTCGGGAAAAGCTCCTTAGGGAGCAATGGGTGGTATGTTTCTGATGGAAGACGAACTTGTTTTGCTAAGGAGAATTTAAAATATTTATACTGTTTCAAAGATCTAATTATCGAAGATTAATGGAAATTCACGAAAACGTCATTTTATATTTTAAACGGAAAAATTAATGTAAAATTCACACAATAAAATGATGCTTTCTTGTTTCATCTGATACCATTGCAACTGCATCTTACATTTTTTTAAAAGACAAAAGATATTCAGCAATAAACAACTTTGTTCTATCATCTTACGATAATGTTCTGGAGATCTGGCTGATGGCCAGGTGTCTGAAGCCCGGAGCTGATCTACAACATTTGGCCTTGGCCTGAGCTCGAGCTCTGACAGCCTCAGTTGGCAGTGGTGTCCGTAGCCAAACCACCTCAGGGCTTTCCCCATTAGAATACATAATGCAGAACTAGTCATTTGGAAGGGCTCCAGATCGTGCTCTTCAAAACCCTTTTAGATAATTTGCTGTCTTGCCTTCCACCCACACCCAGAATTCTCCACCCCTCCGCAGCCAACTCAACCCCCCCGCCAATTTGGAAGCCTCGACTGGTGCCCTGACCTCAGGGGCAGGAGTCCCAGCTGAGGAGGAAGGGCAGCTGCCAACCACCACCACTTCAACCCTGACCATCCAGATGATCGCGTTTGTCAAGCCGCCACTCTGTGTCACCCTGAACTGGTTTGATCATCCAATTAGGCTAGGTCACGGTCTGCAATCTCTCCCTTCATGGAGTGACGATAGACACGGCAGAGAAAGAGTATGAGGAAAAGAAAAGAGTGATCATTAAAGCACACAAAAAATAATAATATATATATATATAAAACATTTAGGCCTAGATTCACAAAACCACATACAAAAAAACAAGTCTAGTCAACCTAAAGTGGCTAACCTTTCAACAGACAGACAATACAATAGCAATTACGTGTGGACCGTCGAGGTGCTCAGAGAGGCTTTGTGTAATGCCAGTCATGACCTCATTGCTGCTGAGGGTTCAGGTAGGAGGCTTTGGGGTTTAGGGCGACATTCAAAAGCACCCCCACAGATTTGCAAATGTGGTAGACAGGGCAGCAATGCTTGCAAGACTTTTGGTTTAAGCTGGACTTCAGAAAATGTTCTCGAGTACACTAGTAATGCTCTCCAATGCCTAATGCAACTTGGATATGGGTTCCATTAGGTTGATTAATTCTTTTTTTCTTAAAAAATGTATTTATTATTTGACAAACTATATGGAGATTCTTTTTTTTTTTTACTTGTAAAAAAAAATCATTTTTAAATTGTAATTTAACTTCAACAACACCATTTAATTTAACAGTTAACTAAAATAATAATAATAATAATAATAATAGTAAAGTAAAATGTGTGGAAAAATATATAATAATAGGTAAAATTATTATAGTTATAAAATTATGCATAGTTGTATAAGTTAACTGCACAGTTTATTACAAATCACAGCTAATATTTACAAGTGATTCATTACATTGTTATACAGCAGCATTGCTTCAGCAAGTGTAGTCAGTATCGCCCCCATGTGGATGTACATTGAATTAAAAAAAATCTAAATAGGCAACAGCACAGAATAAATGTGTAAACACACACACACAGGCTTGTTTTGCGATCAAAGTGAGGAGATTCCATAGGCGTAATGGTTTTTATACTGTACAAACTGTACATTCTATCCCCCTACACTGCCCCTACTCCTAAACCTACCCATCACAGAAAACATCCTGCATTTTTACAGTTTTAATAAAATATTGTTTAGTATGTTTTGAAATATGAGGATGCATGAAATATCCTCATATTTCACGTTTAAGTTGTTATTCCAGTGTCATATCCATGTCATTATATAAATTTGTGTCCTCATAAACCACAAAAACGAATGCACACAAACACATTTATTGTGTATTTGCATAAGGTAACACGGGTCAAGATGACCGCAATCACTCCATATCAACATTTCTGAGATTTAGTCAGCTGAAACTGAGCTAATTTTGTGTCTCTGGAAAATAGAGATCTATAGTGAGTTTTTATTTTTAAGCAAAAAGCTACAATTAGATGAATTGGCATGGAAGACCCCAAGTGGCATGTTGTAAATAGTATTTTTAAATGTAATACTTATTGTAATTATTAGGGTTATTCTTTAATATTTCCATGAATTAGATGTACATTTCAGATATTTTGCTTTGATTAAAACCTATAGTTTACTTGAGTGAAATCATACAATTTGATTTCACAGTGTTTCTATTATGACTATTATCTTCAATTAAAATATGGGCAGTCAAATATGTAAATAATCATATGAATAATTTTAGCTTTTAGATAAATCTCTTTTACTGGATTTTGCTTTGTCTGCCATCAGGTATTCAATTATTCAACTAAATTGTCAAAACACAATTTTAAATAGAATAGTTTATTTAGTATTTTACATTAATGACACTTTGAAATATATATATATATATATATATATATATATATATATATAAATATCAGTAAGAATTATATAAAAAGTCATTTATACATTCTGTAAAAGTTTATTGCGGGGGCTTCTTACCCCTCGACAACAACTAAATTAGCAAAGATCTTAAACAACACATTGGCTGATGCATCATCATCCTGCACAAGCAAAACTTTTATCTCAATACGTTACAGTACAATAAATATACTTACAATATACACAAGAAATTCTTTTCTTTTTTTGTGCCCCAAATTATCATCACACTTTTCACCACTTTCTAATCTAATGAATTTAGACAAGCTCCACAAATCAGACAGCTGATTTAGGCTTGGGTCGAGGGGGTTTACCCCTGCATTGTGCAGGTGAGGCATCTTGTTGCCTAGTTTTCCGTCTCTGATGCCCAAGCAATCTCCCAGGCTCACTCACCGGCGGCTGTCCTTTCCCAAGCAAATACTGCTCCCATTCTGGCAGTTTCCTTTCAACTGAGGCCCAATAACGGGTCTATGACAGGATGACAAAGGAGCAACATAGCTAAAGTAGCAGATAATTCATAAATATTTATATCTGCATTACATTGTTATTATTTATAGTGTAAGTAATATGTTTCATGCTGGCATGTGCATTTAAACTAGAGCAGCTGTCTTGTTGTATTAGAAAATCACACTTTCTATTCACTTTTCAATTCATTATAAAGGCACACAGTTGCTCGGGGAAAGATGCAAAGATGATCTAGACATGCAAAAAAGTTCAAATGGAACATTTACTAAAACCTGTATAAACACTGTGCAACATTTTTATTTAATGAGTCTTAATGTGAGGATGTAAGCTTGTCAAATACCTCAAGGTTGATAATATCCGGATGAAGGAGCTGTCTGGTTTGTAGATTTTTTTCAGCATTCTGTAAATCCTACAACAGAAATACACACACAGATATGCAAATTTCAAACACATTTTAAACATAAATTTAAGAACTTAATCATTCATGAGGCTTCATTCAAGTTATGCAATAACATCTGAATTTTGGAGTTTTAAAGAGCGAATATGCATATACAGCGATTTAAGACAGTATTTCGAAACATACGTTATACCCACCTGAAATTAACAGTGTGATACAGAAGATTTCCATATGTAATTTTTACAGAATGTCATGTTTTAGAGCAAGACAAACCGACTAATACGGCAAAACATCACAAAAGTGATCAATCAATACTAATAATAATCGATAACACTTACTCATGCTTTCTCAGAAAAAGCAATATTTTAACAAAAGATGAGCAGGACGGAAAGTAAAAAGTAAAGTCATTGAATTTCATACATTTATAAAAATTGTGAGTTTAATATTTTATGCAATTTATTACATGAAAATGGAATCCTTAACTGAAATGACTCAGGAGTATGTAGTAATTTTTTGAAAATAAATATTTGACTGTAATATAATAAAGGTTTAAGCTTGTTTGGAATACTACATTATCATATAAACACATTGTACAGTATAAGTAGGCTATAATACAGACAACCTGAAGGATCTGAGCATTCCTCTCCTTCGCTGCTTGAGACATCAGACACTGCTGCTTCCTCTTAGCCTTCTGCTGTTCATAGTGCGCTTCCATCTGCTGCAGCAGTAATGCTCTTTTTCCCAGTCTACATGAGAAAAATGATACTCATTAAGCCGTACAGTTTCATAACAAGGAATGAATGATGAAAAGTATGACTGTGAGACTTTTTAACCGACAACTGCAGCTCTATCCTCAAGAACAAACTGAAAGGACTCACATATCGTCATGTTTCTGACTGAGTTCTAACTCTTCGTGTGTATAAGAGGACATTAATGTACGTTCAAAGACATAAAAAAAGTCCCAAACTCTGTCAACTTGATCTAAAGAAATGTCGCTACTACTACATCAAACCCTCACGTCGTCATAACAAACTCCACTGTTATTCTACTGTACCTCGTGTGCGGAAATGACCGCTCGTGAGAAAAGATTAGAACTTGTGCGCCATCTACTGTTGGGAAGAGTATTGACGAGAAATTTGATCCTTTTCCTTTTCTTTCTTTTGTTGCTTTGTTAGTCTTAACTTAAATGGGAACTAAAAGCAAATATTTCCAGCAATTTTACTTTTGGTGGTCTTCGTGCATAAAAATCTTAAAACTGGAAATAGACGTGACCCACCCTATATCTAAGCAGACCCACATAAATTTCCTATACAGAAATGCAGTACAATAGCCTATAAAGACAAAAATAAAATAAATTATAAATAATAATAATAATAATAATAACAACATGCTAATCATGGTTTGTGAATGCAGTGCATGGCAGAATTAAGTGTTTGAAGCTTGTTTTTGTCCTTTTTTTGTTAGGCTACTGTAATTTAGGCTCAAAATGTGTATCTATTGCAGGCTTTTACTCATTTCAGTTCAATAACTGTGTAAAATACATCATGAAATGAGTTTAATTCATCTATAAAGCAGCTCTGCAGAGGTCTCATCTAATTGTGCAGTGCAGTCAAATCAGTAATATTGCTGAATAAGTGTCCACAATTAAGCAGGCCACGACACCGGCAAGGAACCCAAACTCCATCAGGAATGGAGAAGCAAACAAAACAAAAACAAAACAAGGGAGTTTATTAGACTGCAAATTCCTTGTCATTTACCCGTCCTATGAAAATGCAAATAAAAAGCCCATAGTTAACTCAGGAGTTGTCATGTATTGCATTAACCAGAACAAAGTTGAAATCCATTATGAAAGCCGCTTCCTCTGAATCTGATTCTGAAGATGAAACCAACCATGAAAGGCCCATTCACACTTTGATAAAACATAGCAAAACATATTTATTTGCTTGTTTATTTATTGTACTTAATGGTATGGAAACACACCAACAGATTCCTCAAAAGCAAAATACCATGCACAGGTAATGTCATTAAATGTCGTGAAAGGCAGTTAAAGCATTTTCTGCAATAAAAAAATTCACTTCAGCTCCATGATACTCATTTAGATCTGCATATCTCAAATAGAAACCATGCAGTCAACTTTCTTCCTCTGCTTGCCTAATCTAATCGTGTACTCTATTGCTTTCATTTCTCTTCATATGGGATATTTATACACACAGTCTCAGCAAAAAATGTCCAAAGGACAATTAATAAATCAAAATCAAAGCAGCCGGCCTAACAGAATGTAATGAATGTAAAACATGCAGATATTATATTATATTATATATAGTATAATATAGTATATATTATATTATATAAAATATTTGAAAATAAAAAATACTCAGGATTAATGGTCTGTTCTTGATTTTAAAACAGATAAAAAGCAAAACATAATGACAGGAAATATTTTCTGACAATTACAGGAAATGGTGACTTCCAGTTATTTATTCCCACTGAAACACAAGTAGCCTACAGTTTACAAAACTTGTGAAGACAATTTATCTTCCTGTAATGTGTAGTGTGCATATTCCACTCTGATAATGTGACACAGATTAAACGTTCTCATTTAGAGTAATGTAAATTCTAGTATATTTTTTTATATTTATTTGACATTTTTTCTGCTTTCCAATGTTCAATGTGGTTTATAACAGACTCTAATTTAGCATTTTATGTGCATCAGTAAAATCTGCATTTTATCATAGGAAGACATACATTGCTTCAGAAATACAAACCTTGATAATAAACCAAAACAGTATCACGTTTACATATACTTAAACAGAATCACCTACTACAGTATTGCATTATACAAAGAATACAAATGTACAGTTTCTAATCACAAATTTTTAGTCAGTTAAATAGTGTAAGTAAGTGTTTAAGTTTAAAACCTTCACACTTCTGTGAATTTCCAATATATTTCCAGTATTCTCAGTAAAATAATTAGTCAGAATATATTAAATCAGAGAACTTACAAATCTAACATGTACTGCTTTTTTATAGTGCACCCTTTGCTTCATCAAGTTTCTTTACTTCATTTCTTGTCAAGCAGTCAGGCTTTAGTAAAAATCGTCTTGTCAGAAGAGGGTAAATTGACGTAATTTCTCAGTACACTTCATAATAAGCAAAAGTTAAAAAAAAAATAAAATTCTTTGAGAAAGAGTCTTTAAGAATGACACTTTAACTTGAATAATAAAGGGAGTTTTTTTTCTGCATTTCAGTTGTGAGGAACAAACACAGAAACTCAAGAGCCTAAAGCTGGGTACACATTCTACGATTTTAGGAGTGCACAACCTGATGACACAATTGGTGCGACAACAACAAAACACCTCACGACAAGCCATGATCAAAAGTTTTTCTTTGCTAGCCACATTTCAATCCTGCTTGTAATGCAGTTCTCAGTCACAGAACGTGTCATGGATTGATGATGTAAAACTTCAACCAAATCTTCTTGTGTGCTTCAGTTCTTAATGCGTCTTGACTGCCGTACAGTCTGACTATGATGACGACTGAGATCCTACAGTTTGACATGGCTTACAGCTGGGATCATGTTCGCAGTCTAACAAGCAGCAATCGTAAAGGACTATTATAAATCCTACAACGTTTTTATAAGAAGCATTCTGCTGCTACAGTAACTGCTTGAAAGATATTCAGCGGATTCTTAAAGTGGTAGCTCACCCTAAAATGAAAATTAAGTCATCATTTACTCACCCTGGTGATGTTATAATGCAGTATGCCCTTCTTTTTTTTCGACCACGAAATTAGAATTTTTAGAAAATTCTGCTTGTGCTCATCCATACAATAGAATTAGAATTGAATTAGCCACCAGTATCAGTTTTTTTTTTTTTTTTTTTTTTTAAAGACGTTAAAGCACCACATGATGGTCCCATGCGACAAGTGTTCTAGTGGTATATGATAGGGTTTGATGAAATACGAGTAGAAATTTAATGTATTGAAAAAAATCCTGACTTTGGCCTTTGGTCTTCTGTGCACAAAGTGTGCATTCTTGAGAGTCAGTTCAATCTGACTCACCCAGAAAAAGCACACAAATTGTGAGAAATCAAGATTAATAAATACACAACATGAAATAAAATGCCTAGAAATCCTAGAAAGTATGCGTGTACTTTCTTCACTTAGTTGAATATCTCCAAACTTGAACTCCCTTTGCCTGAGGACAGTCAGGATGGCAGCTGACAGATATGAACGCGATAACTTTTTGTTGCGACGAACACAACAGATATTTTAACCAAAGAGAAGAAACTTGTATTTAATGTCACATTTTTGTTCATCTTGATTTTTCACAACTTGTGTTCTTTTTCTGGGCAAATCAGAGGCACTATTAGAGTGTCACGTCGCATAGCTGTGGACAGAAGACCAAGGTCAGGATTTTCGTAAAAAAAATACATTACATTTCGGTTTGTTTTTCACCAAAACCTATTGTACACCCCCAAAACACTTGGAATATATGCCACACAGTATTCTGTGATACTTTTGCTTTTTAAAAAGCTTGATGATCACTATATTCGCCATTATGTCGACGAGTCTCGAGCATGGGTGGGACATTTTTTTTAAATTCCCCTTTTGTGGTCCATAAAAGAAAGAAGGACACGTGGAATTAGAAACCATGGAGATTAAATGATTACTTCATTTTTGTTTTAGGGTGAACTATCCCTTTAAGTAGACAGTTTGTCTCAAGTTTAACAGCATCAACACCATTTTAAAGAGGGAAAGGTTTCAAATGATCTATCCATATGCATTTTATACACTTTCATTATTGCTCTGTCCATGCAATTCATGCACATTCTTAAATATGCAAGGTATTTTAACTACTCAGTAAACTGTTGCTTTCAGCTAAAGAAAAAAGTACACTACAATAATCTGGTGTAATTTTTTGAATGGTTTGGGCATTCTACAGTCATTCATCAAGATCAGCCCATCATCTCAGATTCTTTTTAATCAATGCACAATAAAGAAACAGATTAACACTATCCGTGCCTAAATTCTGTTTGGGTGGGCAAGGTAATTTGACCACTCTGCACACTCTGAGTCCCGACCAGGTTAACTGATCCACAAGATGACACAAATATCATCGTTGTGATGTGCATAGGAGCGATTTAAAAAATCCGGGATCCATTCTTTTTTTTTTTTTGGGCGGGGGTGCTGTGCGCCCCCGGCAAGATGCCGCCCCTGGCGGTTGCCCATGTCGCTTGTGCCCAAATCTGCCACTGCCCCAGACAAACTGTTCTCGGGGCTTAAAATGATCAAAAGCAAATCTAACCAGCTCTCGTCTCTCTGACTTGTCCAATACAGCAAACATAAAGTAATCAAGTACACTTTGTTTCACACGCTGAAGTTGTTTCTTCACAAGAGTTTCATGGAGGAAGAACTTGACCAGTGGGGCCTGATAGTGCTGCAATCCTAGAGTCCCCAAACACTTCAGGATACGCGTGATGCGCAGGTTGTTATGTGAATATCTGCAAAATCACAGAAAGAGACTGTGACCACTGGAAATGCCTAGAAGTTTTGAAACATGATATTTAACAAACAGCATAAACATGAAAGTAAAAACCTGTTCAAGTTGTTAAAGCGTTGCTCCCAGTTTTCGGCACGTTGCACCTCTCCTGTTGCTTCATTGACCAAACGTATACCATAAAAATCCAACATGAGCTTATAGGATTTCACCAATTTCCTCTTTGCTTCTTCATCTTTACGGAAAACCTGGAAATTGATTGATCAGAAGAATTATATATATATATATATATCAGCAATAAGGTACGAGTGGCAGTGCTGTATTGTGAATTAGTCACGGCTGAAGGGCGTTGTTAGGCACGACGCGAATTTCGCTGGAAAAAAATAGTCCCTGACTGTGAACAGCAACATAAGTTACATTATTATGCCATTAGATGGCGGCAAAGACTGTCTTTATGAGTGTGTCAGTCAGTCCGTAGCGAACAATTTTACATTGACACGTTACACAACATTACAACTGTTGTGAACACGTAACAAGACGCAAACTGACAAATGATTTGACTAGAGCTGTGAGTCACGGGAAAACCCATTAACTGTTAAAAGGACAAGATACTGAAGCGGACATTTAAACTAATGTTTTATTATGAACATAGCACTGACCTGAAGGAAAACGCTAAATCTGAATCCAGGTAATAAACTTGCAGACTCAATCCTTTTCTCACGATACTCTTCTACATAATATAGTAAGCTTCAATGAACAATATCAATTGAGAATAACCAGTTTATGTTGCTGAGAGTGGTTGCTAAGGGTGTTGTGTGGTGATACACAGAAACGTTGGGTGAAGCAGTCATAGCCGTGTTTCATCGTGAATAAAACACAGCTATTGACCAATCAGAATCAAGGAAAGGAACTAACCGTGTTATAATAAACTTCACGTCGTGCCTAACAATGCCCTTCAGCAGTGACTTATTCACCATACAGCACAGCCTCTCACACCTTATTGCTTACACACACACACACACACATTATATATATATATATATATATATATATATATATGCCTTAACCAGCTTTCAAACTGAGACTGATGTGTACTCCACATATTATATTCCCACCAGCCAAATACTTCATTTTTTAAAGCTAGTTGGTAAATAGAGTTGAAAAACCATATAATTTTTTAAAAACTGACCTTTATTTCCTTTTTTGTGAGCACATGTGCTCTCCAATTCACCCCTCGCTCTTGTATTGGAAACAACCTGCAAAGTTTTGAAATGATCAGTTGAATGATGGTCATTCAAATGTTCTATAACATTTTCAGGATACATAATAGTTAAAATATTTAAGAGTTCATGAATGAAGTGTAATAGGATCTAACCACTGAATATAGGAGTGACAGTCTTCTAGCTTGTCATATCGGCCCTTCAACTGCTTGTGAAATGTATCAATGTGAAAGTCTACATGAAAAAAGACAATATGTTAAAGCATTTGCCTTCCTTGAATGTCACTTTTATTACACAAATAGAAATAAATAGTGTAATTTAAAAATATAATGAGCACAATGACATACCATCAGGTGAAGATTTTATTAGACCTTTGTAAAACTCCAGGTTATAGAAGCGGCCCTTGAAGACAACAACAACAATTAAAAAACAAAAAAACAAAAACATGACTAAGCATCTGCTCCACATCAAACCAGTTTGATGAGTGAATACTGTACACTGAGATGCCAGATGTGGCTAATTCTGAGTGTATAATGAATAGTTTACTCACTTGACCTTTTTCATCATCATCATCATCATCATCAAGGTTCTGGAATTAAAAACAAACATAAAGTAATCACGTAGGACTGAGTTCTTGCAACATTTAGACTTTTTTTGTAAGATTTAGCTTCACACCTTCACACATTCAGTTTGTATCAAAGGAGGAATGTGTGTTGGCATGTTTAACATAGCGGAGTAAAAGCTGTGTCATGACATCATATGTTAAGAATCTTTTCTTTATTCAAGACTTACATTTCTATGACTGTCTGTATGTTTTATATGCATTTGTTCTAAGTGACACAGCTTATAGACTACCCACTCTACCTTATATGAAGGTAAAGGAACTTACACGGATACTATGCCGAAATTGTTGCATGTCCTTTGCAGCACGTGTGTTCCTGCGGCTCCTTCTGCAGATCTTTAACTAAATGTCAAATGAGACAGCAGTTAAAAATAATAAAAAAAAATAAACATATTCATTGATATAGAAAGCAGGAGGAATGGTAATTAGCTTAAGGCAACGTTTTAGGTGGGGTTGATTCATTAATAATAATAATAATAATAATAAACAAATCATTCGACGGCGTAGATGACGTGATACAAGTGCTGTTGTTGATAGGCCAAATAAAGGTATCAAACCAAAAATCAAACAATGACTTCGCAAAAAAGTAACAAATGGAAGATTACTATGAGCTATTTTAGGATTAATAAAAACAACAACGCGTCCCAGACTTCCAGGAAATAAATCTAAAAAAGAAAAATTCGATTGCGTTTCAAGGACTGAACTTTACTCAAGTAAACAACAAAACAAGACTTCACTGACGTCTGAACATACCTTCTTCTTACTGGGTGTTTTAATTTCGCATTCATCCTCCCATGTGGAGTCAAACTCGCACTCATCATCTAACTCCATGTCAAGTACTGCAAACTCGGGTTACTAAGAAAAGTATATAAAAATCTTATAGCAGACATAAGAACCAAGGCTCTATAAAGAGCTCAACCTTCACACTGTCAGGAGAAACTTAAGTCGAAGGTCATGGTGAACCGAAAGTATTTCAGCAATGAATAACACAACTCGAGTTGACTCTGGGGTTGCCAAGTATTCCAATAATATTCAGCAAAAAACGAAGGCTAGGATCTAAAGCCTTTACAGGTGGCACGATATAAAACAGCAGGATAAACCTAAACTGGCACATATTTTTGCTCTTTGAATGATCCAAAATTTAATAACAATCTTAATAAGAATGATCTAAAAAACAAACAGACAAACAGAAATGATCTTGCTGCTCTATTCTTGACTCAGACATAAAAAGCAAAACAAAATCACAGGAAATGGTCACTTCAAGTTATTCATTCCCATTAAAACAGGAGTATACAAAAGTCCAATTTATGTGCTATATGGTGCTTATTTGGTGACTTTGTAGACCTAATTAAATTTTAATCAAACTAGACTAGACAGAATTATTCTCATAAAGAGACAAGCAAAGAATCATTCAAGCAAAGAATATTAATAATAATAATAATAATAATAATAATATAAAACACAAGAGCCCACACTCTGTAAAGAGCTCAACCTTTCCACTTTCCAGAGAAAATTACTTTTTGCAGGACTAAAATCTTAATAATAATCTTAACAATATTTTTAAAACAAAAATAGTTTCATATGAAACATAAATACTAACAGAAAATTCTTTTTTTTATTATTGTATTTTATTAAATTAACTCCCCTTTTCTTAAATTGATTCACATTGAAACATAAACAAAACGTCTCGGGTTATGACTATAACCCTTGTTTCCTGAGAAGGGAGCGAGACGCTGCGTCAGAACAGCACTTTGGGGAACGCCTCCAGTGGGACAGCGTCAGGTGGAGAATGACCTTGACCCTCCAAGGAGCGAACTGGAGGGAGAGCAACAGAAAGGGCCTGCATGTCCTCAACTCCTAGCCAGCAGGAAGGCTACTTTGACAGAGAGAAACTTCTCTGTCACCTCGTCAATGGGTTCGAAGGGTGCCAGGGATAACAATTCAAAAACCCCTGCCAGGTCCCAAACTGGAACCCTGGCTTGGATGACAGACCTCATGCTACGAGTGCCACAAAGGAAACAAACAATAAATTGGTGTTCCCCCAGAGGACCATTGCTTAAACGGCATGTGGAAGGCAGCAATGGCCGCCACATAGACCTTTAGCGTGGACAGGGAAAGACCATCAGAGAAACAGCTTTGGAGCAACTTTAGCACTGAAGCCATGGGGCAGTTAACTGGGTCCACTTGTTGTTCTCTGCACCATAAAGCGAACACATTGCACCTTAAGATGTAAAGTTTCCTCATGAAGGGAGCTCTAGAGTTTAGGATGATCTCAACAACCTCAGTTGAGGGACCAGTGCTCAAAAGCCAATTCTCCTCAGGGGCCAGACCCATAGTTTTCACAGCTCCGGCCAGGGGTCATTACGGGGATACTATGAGTAGACTGAAGCCCCAGGGGAGCTGGATGCGTGAGGTAGAACCAAAGCGGGCAGTGGGTGTTCTCGTGTGAAGCGAACAGATGCACTTCCGCTTGGCCAAACCTCCTCCAAATCAGCCCCACCCTCTCTGAGAGGAGCTTCCATTCCCCGGGCCTCAGTCTTGCCTCAACAGGATGTCTGCTCCCAAATTCTGGTCCCCGGGAATATAAATTGCTCTGAGTGAGAGCAACTTCCCCTGGGACCACAGAATGACCTGATGCGCCAATCTGCATAGAGGACGCAACCTCAGGCCACCCTGCCAATTTATATAGGAAACCATCGACGTATTGTCTGTCCGTACCAGGACATGCCTCAAGGCTAGAAACAACCATCATCTCCAGGGAATTTATGTGCCACAAAAGATGATGTCCTCTCCACAGACCTCTGGTAAAGCAGCCCTCTATGACCATCCACAACCTATGAGGGATGCATCTGTCATCACAATTCGTAGCTGACAAGACGCTCCCAACACGGGACCCTGGGACAGGAACCACAGTGTCTTCCACATAGCCAAAGAACAAAGGCATCTGTGCTTTACTTTGACCATGTGGAACAGGTTTCCACCCGGGGAAAACCCTCTGGTCCTGTGCCACCACTGCAGGGGTCTCATGTACAGCAGGTCAAAAGGTATTATGTTGGACACTGCTGTCAGAAGCCCCAGCACTCTCTGAAAGTGTTTGACAGTGATGGCCTCGCCTAGCTTGATATTGGAGACTGTAGTCAAGATGGTCTCTATACGCGCAGGAGACAACTGTGTCCGCATCATAACAGAGTCCCACACCACCCCCTGGAATGTAGTCCTCTGATGAGGAGTCAGTGAGCTTTCCTTGATGTTTAGTCTCAAACCCAAACACCTTATATGACAAAGAACAACGATGCCGAACTGCCATCTCCTCCGACTGAGCTAGAATGAAACAGTTGTCGATATAATTGAGTATGCGAATGCCCTGGAGTCTCAATGGAGCCAGCGCTGCATCCATCCATTGCGTGAAGGTGCTAGGGGACAGAGCTTGATCGGATGGAAGAACCCGATATTGGTGCGCTTTTCCCCCAAAAGCGAACCTCAGGAACTTCCTGTTTTGGAGAAGGATGGATATGCATCTGATTTGACTAACAATTATCAGGATCGTTAACATCTTTAATCTGAAACTCCTCAGAGAATGATTGAATACCCTGATATGTATAATGGCGTGTAAACCTCAATCATTCTTGGGAACTATGAAGTACCCGCTGTAGACCTCAGCTTCCCTCTCGTGAGGAGGAATATACTCTATGGCCTCCTTCAATAAGAGGGACTGAACTTCTAGTTCCATCACCCAACCCTGCTCAGGGCTGACAATGTTGTGCACCACCCCATTGAATTTTGGTTGATGGTACTTAAATTGAACTCTGTAACCTCTCTCAACCGCACACAGGACCCATTGAAATATATTGTGAAGATTCCTCCAAGCTTCTACAAATTCTACTAAGGGGGTCGAGACTGACTTCGGGTGTCGTGAGTGATATAAGTTCGGTGCCCTAAAGTGGATGGCCGGCAGGGGAAACTCAAATGATTTTTTCTACAGGCCTCATATGAGGGAGCAAACTCGACAGGTCCGCAACGAGATCGGGCAGACACTTCAATTTTAGTTTGGTGAAAACTGATGCGTCCCAACGTGCACAAGGCGGCGGGAAGCAAACATTGATTTCCTGTGGGCTCCACGCAGGAGCAAGATGTTGTTGCTCCACCACTGGGAAGAACGCCCTCAGAGACATGCGCAAAGCATCAAGACCTCTTCCAGGAAGACTTCCTCGCCTGAATGACAGTCCTCAGATCTGCCTTCAGCTTGGAAGACTTGGGTTGAGATTGTTGTTTCGTCCACCAAGCTCTTTGAGGGGGGGCACGAGAAGCAACACTTTCATTCTGCTGTTGCAGGTGTGAGGAGCTGATGTGCGAGGCTGCTCACTGCAGCAGCCCCACGAGATCTGGAATGACAGGGGGAGATGAACTGTTTAAATGCAGCTGACAGTCGCTTCGTCTCCTGAAACCATCGCCGAAAAGGCTAGAAGGCGAAAGAGAGGCTCTGCTCCGAGGCACATAACATAAAGCGAATTTGTATCTCCCTCCGGAATATAACGTGGGGAGGGAGACACACTCTGCCTGAACTGACTCGCCATAATATAGTGATATATATAATGCTTATTTACTGGACAAAAAACATAACACTTGCTGAAGAGCAGAAGCTAAAACTGTTATGTGCCGGCTCCCCTTTGTAGCTTCCTTGTAAGCCGTCACACATGACATCATGACACAACACCAATCGAGATTGGACTAGTTCAATATGTATTTCAGACGCTGTCATGCTGGAAGCGTTCCCCAAAGTGTCATTCCAACGCAACGCAGGGAACTACTGACTACATTTTAATCCCACTAGATAGAAATATTCTAATATAGTGACAAGCAACATATTTAGTTTTTTATGCTTATGAAGAGTTTGTCTTTTATGTACAGTGCAGTATGTAGCAAGTCAGTATTCCACTCAGATCATGTGACAGAGAAGAAAGCCTCTAATTTTGAGTAGTTTTGTTTTGGTAGCGATATATTATATATATATATATATATATATATATATATATATATATATATATTCATGACAGCTATGAATGTACAATGTGGTTTACAAAAGGCTATATTCTTATTTTTAGCATTTTATTAGTGGGAAGACATAATTTATTTGTTTCAGCAGTAAAAACCTTAATAGCAAACCAAAAATGCATAATATTTTAAATAAAATATTCATACAAAACATTTAAAAGTAATTTTATAATACAGCTTTAATCATTAGTAATCAATTATCTAAATCATGCAAATATATTTAACTTTCAAAAACATAAAGGCATAAAGAAAATTCCAATGTATTTCCAGTAATCTCAGTAAAATAAGTAATCAGAGAGAGAGAGAGAGAGAGAAAAAAAAGAGAATTTGTGATTCTAAATGAATTTGTTGCTAATTTTCTTAGGGCAACCTTGCTTTACAATCTCAAGTTTCATTGCTTCTTTTCTTGCCAAGCTATCAGACTCAATGCCTTTTATTCAGTGAAGAGACATCAACTTGCTTTTAAAGTACAATCCAAAATAAACAGAAGTAAATAAATAAAAATACAATAAAAATAAGAAAGCAACATGTGTATGTAATATTACATTGCATTTACAAAACAGATATACATTTATATTATTTTCTCAATCAGCTAAAACTCACAAAACAAAAACATATTCATCTTTAAAAATCTGATTCTTTAACTAGAGCAAAAAATTCAAACTGACAACCAGAGATCATTTATTCATAACAATTCAGAGAAACAAACATATACATTCATGAGACAAACCTTTTTAAACTATATTTATAAGTTTTCCTTTAACATCCTTGTTTACACTTTTTATATTTAGCAAATATTTAGACCTTCCTTTATTATGAGAATTTGTCTCTACATCAATATCAATACTCATCTCTTCAGCTTTATTTTTTTTAACTGATTTTCATTGACTGTCCTCATTTGGATCATTTTCCTCTTAGCTATTTTTGTCTAACCCTGTTTTGACTGACTGTATATCAATTTCCTAGAGATCTTCTTTTTTTTACTGTTTACTTTCTTTTTTTTCCCTTTTTATTTTGCCCATTTAGTAAACTTTCTGACAGAATTAACTGCATCCGTTTGTTTTGGTTTTCTCACTGGTTTCCCCTTGCTGCCTATCTGCTGCAGTTCTATCCTCTGTAAGCTGGCCAAAGTTTGTATTTTCACTATGCACCTCACCTGACTTCTTGGCATCCCCATCACCCACCTCTTGATTTTGCTTTTCTCTTTCATCTCCTGAGCTGCATTGACTGTTCTCATTTGGATCATTTTCCTCTTTGTTATTTTTGTCTGAACCTGTTTTGGCTGTCTGTGTATCTATTGCCTGCTGATCTTCTACACTTGTTTTTCCATTCAGCACACTTCTGCCAGGATTAACGGCATCTGTTTGCTTCACTTCATGTGTTTTATCACTGGTTTCCCCTTGCTGCCCAACTTCTGCAGTTCTATTCTCTGCAAGCTGGCCAAAGTTTTTATTTTCACTATGCACCTCTCCTGAATTCTTGGTTTCTTCATCACGCACCTTTTGATTTTGCATTATACCATCATCTGATTTGCATTGACTGTTCTCATCTGGATGCTGTTCATCTTTATTTTTGTCTGAACCTGTTTCGACTGTCTGTGTATCTATTGCCTGCTGATCTTCTACACTTGTTTTTCCATTCAGCACACTTCTGCCAGGATTAACAGCATCTGTTTGCTTCACTTCATGTGTTTTCTCACTGGTTTCCCCTTGCTGCCTATCTGCTGCAGTTCTATCCTCTGTAAGCTGGCCAAAGTTTGTATTTTCACTATGCACCTCACCTGACTTCTTGGCATCACCATCTCTCAACTCTTGATTTTGCTTTTCTCTTTCATCTCCTGAGCTGCATTGACTGTTCTCATCTGGATGCTGTTCATCTTTATTATTTTTATCTGAACCTGTTTCGACTATCTCCGTATCTATTGCCTGCTGATCTTTTACACGTGTTATTCCATTGAGCACACTTCCGACAGGATTACTCGCATTAATTTCATTCTCTTCATGTGTTCTCTCACTGGGTTCCCTTTGCTGCTTATGATCTTCCATGCTATTGTCTTTATTTTCTGTTAGCTGGCTAAACCTTTCATTTTTGGCATTTATCTTACCTGACAGTCTCTTCTTGGGGCCCCAGACAAACTGTTCTCGGGGTTTAAAATGATCAAAAGCAAATCTAACCAGATCTTGTCTCTCTGACTTGTCCAATACAGCAAACACAAAGTAATCTAATACACTTTGTTTCATACGCTGAAGTTGTTTCTCAACAAGAGTTTCATGGAGGAAGAACTTGACCAGTGGGGCCTGATAGTGCTGCAATCCTAGAGTCCCCAAACACTTCAGGATGCGCGTGATGCGCAGGTTGTTATGTGAATATCTGCAAAATCACAGAAAGAGACTGTGACCACTGGAAATGCCTAGATATTTTGAAACATGATATTTAACAAACAGCATAAACATGACAGTAAAAACCTGTTCAAGTTGTTAAAGCGTTTCTCCCAGTTATCGGCACGTTGCACCTCTCCTGTTGCTTCATTGACCAAACGTATACCATAAAAATCCAACATGAGCTCATAGGATTTCACCAATTTCTTCTTTGCTTCTTCATCTTTACGGAAAACCTGCAAAACAATCAATCAGATGAATGTAAACATCCCATATATATATTCTTAAATATCTTAACCAGCTTCTGAACTGAGACTGATGATTCTTCCAAAATCTGACAAATCCTGAAAGTCAAATACTTTTAAGCTGCTTTGTAAACATAGTTGAAAAACCTAATCTAATCTAAAATCTAATTGCAAGTTTTAAGCTGACCTTTATTTCCATTTTTGTTAGCACATGTGCATCCCAATTCACCCCTCGCTCTTGTATTGGAAACAACCTGCAAAGTTTTGAAATGATCAGTTGAATGATGGTCATTCAAATGCTCTAAAACACTTCCAGCATATATAATAGTTAAAACATTAAGAGTTCATGAATGAAGTGTAATAGGATCTAACCACTGAATGTAGGAGTGACAGTCTTCCAGCCAGCGATATTGACCCTTCCAATGCTGGTGAAATTCATCAATGTGAACATCTACACGAACAAAGGTAACATGTTAAAGCATTTGCCTTCCTTGAATGACACTTGAATAAGACAAAAAATAAAATAAATTGTGTAATTTAAATATATAATGAGCACATGAACATACCATCAGGTGAAGATTTTATACGACCATGGTAAAACTCCAGGTTATAGAAGCAGGCCTTGACAACAACAACAACAACAACAATTACAATAATAAAAACACAACATAAACCCATTCTCAAGCATCTGCTCTAAATCAAGACTACTTTATAGGCTATGAAACCAGATAGAGTTTTGCTATTTCATCACTCATTATACGCACCAAAGCTTTCAAGTGTCTATATATTTTCTTTAGCCAAATTATTAATATTAAGTTTGTGCTGCAAATTTTATTAGTTACATTTTATTTAGTGCAGGGCTTTGCTAAAATTACTAAAGTAAACTTTTTTAGAAATAGGGTCACATTCCTATTTCCATGGCGACACACCAAGCTTGTCACTTGATACTATGCATTATGTGACTGATGTATCATTTTTTTTCAACTAGATTTTATTTAAATACTTTTATGATGACCATGTTAGTTGATCAGGAACTTATAGCAGACTATGCAAGCTAACATGTTTGTGTAAAACATTGTAGTGACAAAGTCAAAGCACGTTGGATTTACAAAACGTAAACTCCTCCAGCGTAAACTTAATAATTGCCTACACAATGTCTACACATTTTCAAATTATATTAGAAATATTGTCGCTTCAAAAGACATCATTGCGTATTTTACAAACTATTTAAGGGGTCATGAATTGAGAAATCAAATTTTTCTTGATGTTTCGATATGCAAGAGTTCAATGTGCTATAAAAAAAAAATCTTATTTCCAGAACTCAAAGCATTGTTAGTCCAAAAACAGGTTTTACTGAAACCAAACTCCCAATCAGATCGTCGATTACTTTTACATCATCGCATCTTTTGCTCCGCCTACTGGCACATTAGATGAGAAGGAGAGAGAAAAGAAACAGGATCACTAGACTAAAATTAACACTAACTTCCAAAGAATCCCAATGCTAGGAAAGTGGTTATTCATTTTCAATTATGTGAATGTCTCAGTAAAGCATTATTTGTTTGGTCGGCAAATTTCACTGTGGATTCTTTGGTAAATCAGTCGCAATTTCAGAGCGAAATATGCAAAGTAACCCTGTTAATTCTAATGCCAAATCTGTGATCAGTAATTTCTGGTATGTAATGATTCATGTTCAGCCAGTGATTAACAGTCAACTTCACATTGTCAACTTCCCTTTCTGTAGAAAGGGACACTCTCAATGAACACTCCCTTTATAATGGACTAGTTGCACGTGGCCGCCATGTTGGATTTCGGATCAGCGAGACAGATATTGATTTATGCAACAGATGCTCTTTCTCGTCTCACTTGAACTGAATAAATACAGTAATTTATAGAAACGTGAAATACAAACACTGAAAGTTATATGCATTTAAATTACATTGGCTACTAAATAATACAGCGATAATAATGGTGTCATATAGAGTTACTAAAGCATACATATCATATTCCCATGTTTATTAATATATCTGATGATGATTGATACTTCGGTTGACAATAGCAAACATTAGATCATCATGAGGGATCACCGCTGAGCATGAACCTCAAAATCAACAGGAGAAAGATTGAAAGATTGCGTATCTCCACGCATCTCGTTGAATTAACACACAGAGATAAGCAATAATATAAGAAGGATGTTTTCTTTCGTATCTGATAGACCACAATCTTCTCTTTAATTTATCTTCTCTTTAATTAAAATTACATTCATTATATCTCACCAAGTTTCATATTTAGACTAGAAGGGCACGAGCGGAAGTAAACATGCGCACGCTCTTGCACATCTTGTGCAGCTAGTTCATTGCTAGAGTTTTCAATCACACAGAGCGAGTTTATCTATGACTGAGTTCTGGATTCTTGTCAAAACGCCCATTATAATCAATGGTTAGTTATGATGAAAGCGTCCGCGAGAGTACAGAAGTCGAGTTGCAATGTCGAGATCACTGCATTCATGCGCACAACAGTCAAGTCCGTCCTCGGCTACAATTCTCATCGCTACAACCTTTTACGGGACAGGAGTAGATCAAAATACATGCTAATCAACACTTTATATGATTAGTTAATCTGAAACAGTAAAAATCTAGTAAACGTTTTCGAGAGAGTTGCACATGTAATACTTATTTCATATGCGAAGATGTTGGCCGTTCAATTCACAGGGCTAAAACCAGGGTATAAAATGGTCTTTCATTTCTAAATGATGAGGATTTTTGATGTAAAAAAAATAAAATCATACTAACATTAACCTCAGGAAATGTTATAAAAAAAATGCAGTTAATTAACTCTTTAATATTTTTACTAAACGTCGGAAACCTAAAAATAAATATTATGCTGTTGAATACAATGAACAGTTGTGATATATAACAACTAAATCTGTCTCTGGATCAGTGCTACCAGTCAAAGAGTGAAAGCAGTTTTGAATATATCAGTTCATCGCGTCACACACTGAATGATTTGAACATAGGTCTAATACATGTGAAGGGTTAATATTCACAATAAAAGCACAAACTGATTGGCTGGACAGCGCTATGTGAGACATTTCATAAGATATTATGACATTATAATGAAATAATCTTGAGCGACATGAAATGAGGAGGCGGGCCAATTTTGGCCCACGTGCCTCGAGTTTTTGCTCTAAACATAATGTACACTGATATGCTAGAAGTGGCAAATTCTGAGTGTAATAGTGCATTACTTACTTCACCTTGTTTGTTGTCATCATCATCTTCATCAACATCATCTAAGTTCTAGAGTCAGAAACAAACACAATCATGTAAGACTGAATTTTGAGAAACAACAGTCTACAGCAGGATTTCCTTTTGTATGATTTAGATACGTGTTGTTTTTCTACATGTTTCAATGTAGAAACGTGAGTGAGTGTTCATTTGACATAAAGGAGAGTGGGGTAAGATGTGTCAGTGGGTAAGCTGTGTTACTTCACTGAAAATGTACACATTTTTGTCTAGGTCTGTCGCGATTGTTCGATATAATCGACTGCGTCGACGCTGATAATTAGTCAACGTCAATATTTTTAATCGACTCATCGTTTTATATTATTTTATCTTTTAAATTTTGTTTACACGCTTTAACTAAAATAACAACCGTTTCCTCCACACCACTAGTGTTAACATTACGTGCATCACGTCAAAGTTTCCAAGGATGGCGGGTGAAGCGGAGTCGAGTGAGATGTCAAACGAGTTTGTAAGCAAAACTTTTCAAATGTAGAAGGGGTGTAAAGTAAGGGAGTACTTCAGATTAGCTGATAATAAAAATGTGCTTGTACACTCTGGTTTCGTTGACATACCACAGCAGCACAAGCTCGATGCATGAACATCTGAAGAGGAAACATAATGTTAGGGGCTATTCTGGAAGTTTGGCCGCTGGTGTTGTGCCGAAATCTTACCCCCGCCAAATTATTACCCCCCTAGTATTGGTAGGTTTAGGATTAGGTGTGGGGGAGGAGTTGGGATTAGGGGTGGGGTTAGGATTGGGCAATAAAATAGTGACTTCAACGAGGGGAGTAATAATTTTGCAGGGAGTCGAAATTCGGCACAACACCGGAAAAGGCAAAGCCACCACCGTAAGTGTTTTGTCCCTTAAATTAACTCTGCCTTTGTAAGTAGAACGTTTAAAATCCGCTGTGCTTTAAGCTGCTAAAGGAGCCATTCACACATCGCCTCTGTTGCGCGTGCAAGTTCGTTGTTTCAAATGTAGGCGTGTGGCAAGCGCGCTCATAATAGAAACTTATGCCATGGCGAGATGAAAACATCTCAACATTTCAGATTGCCTCAAGCGCGCCGCAGTTCATGTGACAAGAATCAATTGATCAGCTATGGCCTTTCCGTAACAACATCGAAAGCTCAGCCGAACAGCTGATCATAGCTGTACAGTGCAGGGTTTTATCTAGTAGTAAAGCTAATGCAACGGCTAGAAATCAATTAATCCTTTGCTGATACTTCTTTGTCATCGCGCAGAGCCCAGTTCATGGTTGCATGGAGCGCTAGAGCTTTGGAAAGAAGGAGAAAGTGAGGCAGCCACGCGTGTTTAGACGCGACATCTGAACGGCCCCACTGTGAACGAGGACTGGAATTGACTGTAACGGTTAGATCGATCGGTGTGCGTTTGTTAATGTGCAGGCTTGATGTATCCTACCGTAATTAAGTAATTTTCTACTGCCCGTTTTAAGGACATTTCATTGCGTGATGATAATAACATAACGGCATAAATGACATAATGAATTACATTTAAAAATACAAATTCATTTATAATATGTACACAGTTAATAAATACTATTCATATACAATATCAAAAGAGTTTGCCAAGTTAAAAAGAACACTAGGAATGTTTTTACCACTCTGAATGTTTAAATTTAGGCCCATATAATTTAGTTGTGTTTATTTTTCTTTCAATTGTAGGCAAAGCCATGTGACTGAAATCCCAAAGAAGGAATTCCTGCTCACCACAACTGGTTGCAGCTCTTACTGATGGTGTCCTGAGTGGCAAAGTTGAAAGTTAAATAAAATGTTCTTAAGAATTTTTTTTGGGCGGAAAATCAATCGTCCAGACTAATCGATTAATCGATAAATTAGTCGATATAAAAATAGTCGTTAGTGGCAGCCCTATTTTTGTCATGACACCATGTACTAGAATCTTTCTTCTTGAAAAGACACATTTTATGGCTGTATGATTTAGCTGCTTTCAACTTAGTGATAAGACACATTCATTTTACCTCTTGTTCCTTTCTTCTTGTCAAAAGGGACAACTGCATTAAAAAGTGGCATATCTTACCCCACTCTTTCTTATAAGAAGGTAATGAAACTTACCCGGCAACTATGCCGAAAGTCTCGCATGTCCTTTGCAGCATACATGTTCCTGTATCTTCCTGAACTCCTTCTGTTGACCTTTAAACACATAAATCTCAAATGAGACAGTTGTTTGTAAAATCTTTTCATATAGAAACTAAAAGTGCTAAGAATAGAAAGGTTATAAAGCAACGTTTCTAAACAAAATTCAGTGAATTTTATACGCTTTGTGCCCAAACTTACATTGTTTCTGGGTTCTTCATGTTCATTTTCATCCTCCCATGTGGAGTCCAGATCACATTCGCCATCTGATTCCATGTTAATTTGGCGAATATGTGGCAAACTCAGGTTACTACGAAGAAAACGCCAAAACCTAGTCAAAAAATGTGTACGAACAAATCTAAACAAAACACAGAACGAAGACCTCAGAAGTTTTATGAAGTACATCAAGCGGAAATGCAGAATAACCAGCCGAACGACCCGTCCTCAATCCTCCCACTGTCAAGAGAAAACAAAAGTGGAAACTCATAGTGAATCGAAAGCATTTCTATTACAAGTCAACAAGGAAGTACAGAGATCGCGTTAACTCGAGGGTTGCCAGGTCTTGCTTAAATGTTCTGCCAAAAGTTTATCCCCCAAATTTATCTGCCAAAAGTTTAAGCCTAGTCCCAGACTAAAATGCATGTTTGACCTGTTTTAACTGCAATTTGCACTGACATATCTTAAAATGTCAAATATGCCATTGTCACAATTAATAAAAGAATAAATAACTTAAATATCTTAATTGAACTAAGGTCTAATCCTTGCTTAATCTAAATCCTGGATTTGCCTATTCCACGGCAAAAAAAGATTAGTCTGAATAATGTTTCATTTTCTAGCTTCTGCACCACTAAGATAATATCTATCTATCTATCTATCTATCTATCTATCTATCTATCTATCTATCTATCTATCTATATACATTAATATATATATATAAAACGAACACTGCACTTACACAGCATTTATTAATCTTTGTTACTCTTAATTTCAACATTTACCAATACATTAATACAGTAACAAATGCACTGCTTAGATCATGTTAGTTAATACATTAACTAATGTTTAACTAATGAACCTATATACATACATATATATATATATATATATATATATAACAAATTACACATGGCATCAAGTTTTTGGGTGGCCTGTAAATCATCTTGCCTTGCACTCTTGTTCCTAGTGCCTTGTGTAGCCACTGTTTTATGCACATTGCACTTGAAAGATGGTTAGCACAATCATAATTCTATTTCGAAAGGAGTATTGTAGTGATTTTACCTTCGCCCATCCAAGGATGCTAAGTAAAATATAGATTGGTACTCACGTCACTGCTGACATTGTGATTTTTGGATCACACGTCACTTAAGATGTAGTTATGAGTACATCAGGTGACCACTTTCCCCTTCTAGTTCAGGGCACCAGTCAAGGTCTGTTACCTTGGCAGTATGAAAACACTCCCAACAGGAGGCTGTTCAATATTAAAAATTAAAGTGGTCAGCTGATTTATTTGAAAGATTGGTGAGATTGCTAACTTATAGAGCCTCATCTGTTTTATCAGCACAAGGAAGACACACATGTGTAATAAAATACATTTTATTAACAAAAGATAGACAAGAATAACTAACACAACTACTAAATGAATACCATGAATGATATGAAAAAAGTGCATATGATACATAAAATACAAGTGATTAGGTTGGATGTGGCTATGGAAGAGTTATCTTATGGAAAGATAAACTGTTTCTCGGAAAATAATAAGGTGGAGAAACTTATTATGCACCACACAAATAAACAAAAGATTATTTGTGATGAACTAACATCAACTATATTACATCTAATGTGAAATAGAAAATCATACTCTGATAATATACAACAATGCCAATGTCTCTGGAAAGAGGTCTGGTTAAGTGATGTAAAAGTTCCACGTGGTTGAGTACGATGATGGTGACATCTTCCACTGGTTGTGCTGGGTGACAATACAGTGGGGAGAGGAGCCAAAATCTGTTTCAACAGCCTTGAACATGAAGCTCTTTGGGATTCTGATCTCTTGGAGCACCAAAGGATCCTAAAATATGGAACACACAGATGAGGCCCTGGCGTAGGTGCAAAAGGTCCTTAACAATCTGCAACACGCAAACGAAGGTACCTTGGAGTGAAGGTTTGCTCTCCTGAGCTTAACCTTGTTGTAAGTGTCTCTGGGTGTCTTCTGCCTCTCTGGGCCAGACACTCAGAACCTGATCAATCCGCTTTTGTCTCTCTGGAGTCGTTACGGTCTCGCTGGACGAAAACTCTGAACGTAGTGTTTGTTAATGTCTCTTTCCTCCCAGGCTGGAGGTTTAGAATACGGTTGTCTCTGTTGCTGCCTCACAAACTGTAGATTCAGATCATGGAATCTGTTGTTGTCTCTCTCAGTTGGAGACTTAGAACGGCATGTCTGTAGTGTCTCACTGGATGAACCGGAGACTCAGAACGGTGTTGTATCTGTTAGTGTCTCAGCTTCGTAAGCTGGGACTCAGAACGGCATATCTATTAGTGTCTCACTGTTTGCAGAGTTGAAACCCAGAATGTTGATCTGTTTTTGTCTCACCTTCGCAGGCCAGAAACTCAGAACCTGTTGATCTGTTTTTGTCTTACCTTCGAAGGCTAGAGACTCAGAACGGTATATCTGTAGGGTACCTTTATCCCTTTCCGATGAGGAGATTACAATTTGGCGCTTCTCTATTCCAGTGCTGTGATTGGCTGCTGGCATCAGAGGGGACACACACAGTGTGGCCCACCCTTCTTTCTCCTGTGGAGCTCTTTCCCTTGATCGAAGTCTTTAAAGTGTCTTTAAGGTTTACCAATGCATTTCTCACTTTCCAAACCACCACCAGAATACCTTTGGCAATATTCGAAACAAATAGAGACCAAACAAAATGGAAAAAAACTGAACTGTTATGCATTCATTCATTTGTACATTAAACAGCTGAATTGGTGTAAGATGTTGCACTATAGTTGTAACCGAGAATTCTTATTTCTGTGAATAAGTATGAAATGAATTTGTGTAGAATACATCAGTTTCAAGGTTTCCAGACATAGTTATGAATGGATTGGGATGAGTCTTTGTGATCTCTCTTAGTTCCACCCATTTCGCTGAGGTCCTGAGGAATTTTTATGGCAGTCACAGTCCAACCTCAGGAATTAGGCTCTAGATGGGTGAAGGGCAGAAACTGCATGTGGACCAATGAGAAGTCCCGTCCTTCCTGAGGATGGTACCAGAGATCTTCTTCTTAACCTCTAAGAGATGTCTGGTTATTGTCCTAGCATCTTTATCTGATGGCGTTGGACAGTTTGTTTGTGTTAGTCCACTAAGATTCAATCAAATTGTAGCAAACCTTTGTCCACTGTTACGGACAGAGAGGGGCCCGGCCATAAACTGGGCCCAGGAATGTGCTGTTGCCTACAGTATATTCTTTCTTGAAATAAATTAATATGTTTGCTGAGTATAAAAAACAATGTTTCCCATCATAGAAACACATAACTTTTGAATATGACACAATATAATACAAAGTTTATTCATTATAAACAGTTACTAGTCCTTATTTCTGTGTGTCAGGTGTGTGTTTGGCACCAAAGCTGGTAAAATCTGTTCACCCTGTGAAGATGCTTGAATGCTCTTGTGCACGTCCTGCTGTGTAGTGCCTAAGTGAGTATGGCCTTACAGGCCTAATGTCTCCATTGGAGTCATGGCTCTTGATGCTTTCTGACCTTTCTGAGTATATGGAGTGTGAGGAAGCTTTTAGCATCTTGAGTGCTCAACCTTTACCATTTGAACAAGCTCATTTTTTTTTCTTTGTTGATCTCCTGATAACCTGGAATTTAATATACTGTAGATCTGAGGTGATATGGTACATTTCTTAATCTTGTACAGATGTTTTATAAAAATAAAACTGAAACATGTAAACATAAGCAAAACTCTCTGGAATCTATTCTTCATTCAAAGTATTTCCACACAAATGGTAAATACAGAAGTTTCTGGGCAAAACTATTACATGAAGAAAAAGGGGCAATCAAGCTGTTCAAACTGGTAGACAATGATTTTTGATATTAGAAAAAATGATAATATCAAACAGTCAATGAAATACTATTTTTGCTCAAGTGTTGGCAGTAAAGAAAACTGTGAAATGGTGATTCATAATTCATTCTATAAAAAAAACTTATTCTTAAAACGTAAGCATTTCATATATAGTCTACTACTCACTTTTATAACCACATATCAATAGCATGTTTATAGTGGCCTCTAGTGGGTGTATTTGGGAATAACTTTAGGTTTCCATTCCAACCAGTTGGGTTTGTAATTTGTAGCTCTGGGAAATGTATCCAAGCAGTTACAAAGATAATCATTCTGAAAGATAATGGTAAAATAGGCCTATATGCGATGTAAAATGTATTTTAAATGATTGTTTACAGAAAAAAAGTGATTTGTTAGCCTGCAGTACATCTGTTGGCTCACATGTTAGCATAGAAGCAATGCAGGACCTCTGCTCAAAATATGAACTGGCCTTCAGTAAATAACTGTATTGAATAAATAATCTAAAGTGGTAACAAATTAATCTAGTGGAATAAAAATTCAGAGAAATTCATATAATCAACTGCTGTTAGTGTAGTTTTTGACAGCACAGTTAATTTTTCAGTATCAATTAGGCCTACCTATAAGTATGTTATTATATAGACAACATATGGTTATTTCAGATGTTCCAGTGACACACAGTGTGTGTGTGTGAATTTAATTACTCTTCTCTATACACATTTACATTTTTATAATCTTTTTAGACTTTAAAATAGAGGCTTGAAAACTTGCAAAATTTGTCAGTGCGATAGCCTCGTGGGCAGCTCGCTGACATACAGCGCTATTGAGCTTTGGGAAACCCGAGTTCGAGTCTCAGTTGGTAGACCTTTCCCGATTCCGTCCCCCTCTCTTTCTCCTACTTCGCTTCCTATCTGCTTACTGTCCTATCTTAATAAAGGCGAAAATTCCAAAATGAATAAAAAAAAAAAAAAAAAAAAAAAAAGTTATTTTGGAGCAAATGTACTATACTAATCACAGTCAAAATTCAGAATTTTGCCCAACACTGTGTAACGACTAAGACAAATCAGACACAAATATTTGTTATATTTAACAAATAATCTATAAAAACCCTGCGTCAAGGTGTCTGTGACAACCCCCAAAGTATTAGAACCAGGCCCCTGGTTGCCATGACTTAAAAGAACGCATAACTGCTCCAAACTTGAATCAGGCCATATACACAAAGCCTGTAAAAACAAACTCTTCTGTTTTTTTTTTTTATCATACTGATAATATTATAACATTTCATCACGTTGAGCTATATAACGTTGATTAGTCTTATGTAGCCTACACTTGCACCTTGTCTAATAATGTGCTAGAGCATCAAGTCTAAATCGCAAAGCTCTCGCTATCTCGTAAACGCCACGCCGATATTGATCCACTTTATTTCTCCTTTTGTCCAAAAGTTTGCTTGCCATGATCCATAATATTTGAACGAAACAACAACAGCGTGCCGCTAGATGTTGCGCAGCTGTCCACATCTGTTGCCATGGTTACTATGCACAAGCGGAAACATTTAGGATAAAGTACGTACACAGCTGAACGAAATATATAACACTGTGCAAGTAGTTTTTGGATATTTTAATATAAAAATCTTAAATATTGTGACTTTAACTAAACAGAAGTTTTAGAATAAGCAGTAAAATCCTCTCAACGAGGTGTTTTGAAATGATAAGCTGATGGTTCTTTTCTGGTTTAATGACTCTTTTCCATAGCTTCATTCCCTGTTCCCATTTCCGGTTTCATTCTATCACCTTTCATTTTACCTTTGTACATGTGATTGTGTTTGTTAGAGTAGTTGTGTTCGTGATTTAGTTAATAAAACTTGTGCACAATACAAATTTGGTTCTGACTCCCTACCGGCAGATAAATTGTCACTTAAATGATTGATCTTTGCTACATACTCTAAGCGCTGTAAATACTAAGAAAGAAATATTTTTCTGTGGTCATGAAAAATATCCTCT
Source organism: Zacco platypus (assembly GCA_038088235.1). NCBI lineage: Eukaryota > Metazoa > Chordata > Actinopteri > Cypriniformes > Xenocyprididae > Zacco > Zacco platypus. The sequence goes on along the minus strand of CM076064.1, from coordinate 12,893,242 downwards.
TCTTAGAATTAATTAGTAATCAATACTAAGTGTTCCCAGGATTAACTGATTAATTAATTGTAATGTTAATGCATCTACAACAAGTTAATCCGATTAACTGATCCAAATATTCATAATTAATCATAACAAGCTATGAATAATTATTAATATTTCCATTTTGAGCTAATTTGCTACACCTATTATGACACAATTGATTTCAAATTGATGTTTCAGGGAGTTTGACACGCTCTGGACTGACTCAGTTCTTCTAACCTAGAACAACTTGAGCCACTGACATCATACTAAAGGTCAGAGAAGTCCAGGAACATGTCACTCCATTGACAACCATTGTCTTGTGACATCTAAGCTTAATATGACAGCATCAGCTTAATCTATTTACTATACATATTGTCATTTGACTAATATTTCTAGCCATAAAAGTCTTTTCTTTTCTTTTTTAATCTATTTTGTTTTTCTGTTCTCAGTACATAATAGCCTCATGTTCTGGAGGAAGTGTGTATGAATTGATGCCATGATTGTGAATTATAAATATTGCTGCAATGGTATATTATGAACAGCAGATGGCTCTGTGTCATAAACCTTTTCTCAAAGCAGTCACTGCATAAGAGCTAATCACTGGCTCATCATTCTCCGAGCTATTCACATACCTGCTGCTGATACACTTGTCAAATGTCACATTTGGAATCAGATATAAAACCATTTATATAAAACCATTTCACACCAGGATTAAGACTGAATAAAATATTAGCTCAGCTTATGAATGCTAGTTAGTTAATCAAGTCTGTCACCAAGAAAGAGGTTATGTTAATATATTAAAAAGCTGTTTTCAGTATCATTTGAAATAAATATGGTTGCTACAAAAAGTGCTAGACCAAAATATGCCATATTTTGCACTAGTTTTGCTGAAAATGCAGCATTTCATAAGTCACATTTTCTGCAGGCAAGAGCCATGTAAAAAGCATATATACTGCACAGTATGCATACTACCTGCCATATTTCATTGCTGTAGTCATGTCCACATATGCAAAACCATTTCCCCTTAGAGTTTATAATGTGTAGTAGCGGATTATTCTTGACAGCTTTATGTAACAGCATGTCCTTTGAGGGTGTGTTAATAATTAATTTGCTTGATTTTCTTTGTTCAGAGTCTTTTGAACAACTATATCTTAAGAGACGTCCATACAGCAGAACATTTTCACTGTTTTTCAGTTAAACCACGAATGCAGGTTCACCCTTAGTGCAGTGTTATTGTCTTCAGCTGAAAAAAAAAATAAAATAAAACTTTTGGTAGTTAAATTTGCATGAGGTAGTATGCTACAGCACTGCTCGACAATAAGATTCTAAAACGCTAAATAAATACATGTGCACTAATAAAATAACATAGCAATTCTAGCAGGTAAAAACACTGTTTTCCTCTTATATTTGCTCATTAATCAAAAAATAATGTGCAATTAAATATTCATTTAAACACTAAAACAACATTACCATTTTTATAAACCTTTTCCAAGTAGTTTTACAGGCTTAATCATACATGCAGAATTGGAAATAATTAATACAGCACAGGAGTGGTGTTTAACAAGTCTGTTATTTAAAACTTAGTAAGCGCATCAACAGCTGCCCCAAACACCATGTACCAAGGCCAAAGGCTTTAGTTGTAAAAAGCTGCATATTTTTCTCATTAATGCAAGATAAAAGTTTAAATTTCAAGACGTTCAGCTCCCGTCGTTTAAAAGAGATATTGTGTTCGCTAAAGGAAACCTGAAGGCCTCTTTTGCTTTTATCTGACCATCCTTTCATCTCTGATATCATGGCGTATTCCATGCACAACCTCAGCAAAAGGGTCACAAGACAGGCTTTTTGTACAGCTATCCAGCCAATGAGCCCTTTTCGCAGATGCTGATAATGTATTTCTACATTAATTAACACTGTAAATATAGCAAACTTACACTTTATTTTGATGGTCCCCTTTAGATGTTCTCAACCTACTTTCATTAGAGTATTAGTAGTTTGGGGTATGGTTAGTAGAATAAGAGTACGTTTACACAACAACGATGCACTAAACATGGAAAAGTTTCACACAGATCCAGGCCAGTAGGTGGCGATGTGACTATGTAAAGAAACACTTGCATATAGACTGAACACATACTGTAAAACGCATGTGGATGATGTCACCGTTTTCACAAATGTGTTTGTGTATGAAACGCGTTTTGTAAAAGTTTCCATTTTTAGGACCCCAAAACTCTGTTTTCGTGTAAATGAATGGCCAAAACGCATAAAACATGTTACATTTTCTGTTGAAAATGGTGCTCCATCTCCTTTAGTTACTGTTGCTATGTCCGATAAGCCATGAGCTCTCACGCCACACATCATGTTCTCACAGTGAAAAATACATCGCGGAGCAAAGAGGACACTGACAACACGCTGACAGACAAGACAGAGCAGGTTACCTTTGATATGAAATAGTTTCGTATTTAAAATATTGTGATTTTTTGAAGAAGTTTAAACAATAAATACCGTATAGTGGCTCTTTAATGTGTCATGACAGATCGCTGTAGCTCCTTCAAGCGGCTCGTGACCCGATCATCTCTTCATACTAGTTCATTTATTGCATCAAATAAACATGAATGGACATCAGAAGGAATGTTGTTTCAAGCACGGAATGACGTGAGTACACACAATTTTTCAAGTTCAAGATCACCAACATTAATCTACTAACTCCCCTGACTGCTTTGTCGGACAAAATGGTGGATTCTGATTGGTTAGATCGCCTGTCAATCAAACTCCCGGCGAAGGGTCAATTGAAGTGGGCTTAAGTTATACTTGTAGTCAAAAGAATGTCTCAAGGGAGCCATCAACATTAAGTCTTTTTTAACTTATATTTTTTGGAATTATTTCATGTAAATTTTTAACGCTATACTCTACCCTGGTATTAATTTTAAAAAAATTAACTAAATTTGTCATATTTCTCTTTTGTTTTTTTTCCCCCTCTTAGTAAATGCAATTTTATGGAGCCCCACACATGACACGAGTAAAGAAATCGAGTAAAGCGTTCACACGATTTAGTAAATAGAGGGAACGAATAAGTAAATTGTGTGCACGATTTATAAACTGATGGAGCGTGTGCACGATTTTTTTCCTGCATGTCATATGCGGGGCTCTGTACAATTTACTACCCAGAAGTAAAGTTAATGTTTGTGAAGGTCTCCCATGCACCTCTAGAGCCAGGGACTGGGGCCCACTAGGGGGCCTCAGTAAACTTTCAAGAGGGCTCCAAGATTACCTAAAATTATTTAAATAAATAATGTTATAAATAATCTAACTTAATTAAAATGAACAAAACAAAAAAATATTCTTTTTGAGAAGATACAGTTCTTGAAACTTCTGGAATCACAAAATGAATTGAGGTTAGTACATTTCATATTTCAACACCCCCAGTTTCTGAAAACAGCATTGTCATAATCACAGCAGAAATATCTTAGCCTATATGGTATTGAACAACGGGGAGGCATTGAGTGAAAAAAAAGTTGAAAACCGCTCGTCTAAAAGACATAATAGTTTACTTCAACATTCCAAACCCTGAAATGTGAAAATGGTCCATATAACAAAGCAAAATGAGGGAGCTTAACAAACCATGACCTTTCTGAATGTCAATATACTGTAAAATAATCTTCTTACAAAGTTAATAGTTACTCCTTTGCTTTTAAATAACCATTTATGGATTTTTTTTAAATACCAGTGGTTTCTGCCTTTTGATTTTTGTGGTATCTGGCCAATCTCTACACCTAATTACACACCCTGACAGAGACAGCAAGCACGTTTCCTTCTGATATGAGAAATTTAGAGGTGATTGAAAAGTTCAGTCATCGTTTGTTACAATATGACCTTCAGAAGACCCCTAAGGCTTTATCATTCCACAGACCACTTAATACTATAATTGCACATCACATTTTCCTCTTATAAAAGTCTGTTTTAAAAGTTGCCCATCTGGCAGAATTTGAATAGGAACAGATAAAGACAGCCTACCAAGATAAAATTTGTTAAAACCCTAGGCATTCGGTCCGAAAGATAACAAGCGCATCTTGAAGGATTTATTTTTTATCTTAGCAAAATAAACTAAAAGGACAGAATAGAGGAGAATCACTACAAAAGTTGTTCCCGGGTAGAAATATGAACAGAGAATTATTCATGACCTCGGTCCATAGAAACTTGTAAAAGAGTGACAGCGACGCTACAATTTGTCAGCCCGCTTGATCTCTTTAAGAGAGGAGGGGCGAGTCCGACCCCTTGCAGCGAATCATCTCTAAATAATTCAACACGCTGTGGTTGAGCTTCACGCCATTTATCTCTGCCCGACTGACAACCATCAAACTTGTCACTCGCTTATGTTTCATTGGATTGAAGGGCTCTATTGATTGTGCTGCTGAGATTCACGTTCTCATGACTCAACAACAAATAAAAAGATGTCTGGGCTCCATCAACTTACTGTTTATTTATTTGCACAGACTCTATTGGTAAAAAGTTGCAGTACGCCTCTTTTTTTTTTTTTTTTTTAAAAAGCAATGTAAAAGCTAAAACAGTGTATTTGCAATATTTGATAAAAATTTTATCATCTTTCTGTAGTCTCATTAAAAACTCAATAGAGAAAAGTTTGGTGCTTTTTAGGTTGCAGTTTTCATGGTTAGTGAATTAGCATACATTTTTCATGCCATTTACAAGCTCTCATATCTAAAAAAGCTGTGGTTCAAATTAGCATAAAATGCATCGGTTCTCATCATAGAAGTAAAAAATTGTGCACTGAGTTGCCAAGGAAACCAGCAAATGTTTGCAAATGAAGAGGAAAATCACTGTGCAGAATGAAATGTATTAGAAACTGAAATTGTAAGCAAACTGAGTTAGGTATACAATGTCATGCTTTTCACTCTCATTTAATCCAAATGTTTTCATGTTGCACATTTGGAATACCCACTGAACATCATTTTTCATATGATAATAAAAATGGAAACGTATCAATAGAAATTGTGAAACATCTCTATAGTGATATACATATTTTCCTGTAACTTTCAACTCATTATATTTTTGCATTTTTACTTACTTCCAACTGTTTTTTTTATGTTTTCAATTTAATTCACATTGGACAAATCATTTGGATATGAACAGTAAATTAAGTTTAGTTTATTAAAAGCATTTTACATTGTATATTTATTTATTCTGAGAAAGTATATTGCTCCAATACCAAAGTTTCACACCTTAAATACATATGCAAATTTGCATCACTGTGAAATCATTTATATGAAAATCCTTATCCAGGCATCACAAATAACTGGAAAGTTCATGGAAGAGTTATACAAATTCAATGGTGGAGTTTTTGGGACAGCTGCCATCACAACTGTGCAATACTATGATATCTGCCTTACAGTTCATCTTTCTCAGATCATATTCTTGGTGGTCCTGTAAGCCTTCATTGATGACCAGACATGGTTATTAGAGTTTGTCAGTTTTGAGGCTTTCAGTTGAGCAGGGAGACAATGGGAGGTGTGGGTACCCCAATGAAATGATAGGGAAAGATAAATAGTACTGTGTTGAACTAGTTTAAGGGGTACGGCTTACTATTGTTCATCTGTTAGAGAAGAACTTCTCAAAGAGAGCCAGGGGAACAGTATGAACGGCCATATCCATCAGCAGCTAGTGAGGAACTACCTCTACATACCAGCTGAAAGACCTCCAAAGTAGTCATTTATTTTTACTTTGCATTTATTTTCCTTTGCTTTTGTCCTATTTTTTTTTTAAGGACAAACATATGATACATGTAAACAATTTAATTCCTGAGGATAAGATTTCAAAGTTGTTTTTTTTACTTTCTGTGAATTGAATACTTTCCTCATTATTGCCCGAGAAAAAAAAAATACAGTTCTTGAATTTTAATTGACCTTTTGTAACACATAAATGGAGTAAATGATCAGAATGGAAACTGCATTTTAAAGGTGACCTATTATGCCCCTTTTTACAAGATGCAATATAAAAATGTCTAAGGTGTCCCCAGAATGTATCTGTGAAGTTTCAGCTCAAAATACCCCATGGATTTTTTTTATTACACCATGTTCTAACCGTCTAGTTTTGAGTGGGAGAAAATGCACCGATTTGGTGTGTGTACCTTTAAATGCAAATGAGCTCATGCTCCCCGACTCCAAGCTCGCGATTCCAATACACTTGAGTCATAAACAATTCAGAAGAAGCTCACACAGCAAATATAACTCTCAAAATGGATCATTACAAACTGTTCGTGATTGGGCATATCAAATCACTTAAGTATGGCATGTATTTTGTGGATATTTGCTAACATTCGATTCTGAGAGGGTTTGATAGAGTGCTGCATGGCTAACGTGGCTAAGAATCAAGATGCGTTATTAATTATATAGAGTGCAAGTGTTTTGGGTCAAAGTTGAAAATAAAGATATGGCTCTGTATCATGAACAGTTGGTATCGATCAATCTTTGAGAATCAATTTCTGTGCAAATCCTGTTTTACTGACCCTCGTGTGCAAAGCAGGTGTAAAAATGACTTGCATATACATGAATTTGGTATATAACACATCCCCTTCATAAATAAAATGACACCACCGTCCTTAGTAGCTCAGATGCCAGGGGGGTATTCCAGAAAGCAAGTTATGTGACATACCCAGGTATGTTTAAGAGTAAGTAAGCTGATAACCTCAACTTTCGGTTCCAAAAACTGAGGTAACTTTCAGGGTATGTAAGTAACCATAGCAACTTACTCTCTGAACATAACCTGCTCCGGAGCAGGTTAAGTTTGAGGGTTAGTTTTCTTAAGAGGTATTCAGATTTAATTAATATAGTTTTATCACGGTAACTACATTTCTAAATTTGTACATAGTTACTGTTATATATATATATATATATATATATATATATATATGATATTATATTATACAATACATACGTACATATATGTATAAAGTATAAAGCACTATTATAATGTTTAAATGTTTATTCAATTTATATATAATATAATATATGTAATTATTTTATTGTAATCACACACATCTGATGTGCTTTTTTTCCTTTTTATAACAGGACGTTTTCTATTCTATAATTTCTATAATAAAATACATATGTAATATCTTATTAAATATTTACAATCAAACAAACAATATAAGTCTTATTCTCAGTGAATAAAGATTACTTATTCAATAAAAAGATTGAAAAAATTATTACACAATCACCAAATAGGTGGCGATGTGCACTAAGTAGGTTTTGTAAATCGCCATTAAACAAAAGAAGAAGGAGGAAGTGGAATGGCGCGCTTTTTCTCAGCGTCTGTTTCCATGGTGAATCATCGATTCGTCGCTCGGTTGAGAAGGTCTTGTGTGTTAAGCGGGAACATACTCTGGGTTGGCTGAACTTACTCCCTGATGCGTTTTTGGAACCAGCATACCTCGAGTAAGCAAGGTTTGAGTTAATCAACCTTGAGTTCAGGGTATATGTGACGGTAAGTTAACCTTGCTTTCTGGAATACCGCCCAGGAGTTTATGGTGACTTATATGTTTACTATTATAGCCGTTAACAGATCAGTGATAATGTTTACATCGCTAATCATATCACAAGCTCAGTTCTTGAGTGCTGCTGTCCTGCAGAGTTTTGCTCAGACTCAACTCACCTTCCTTCACGTAGCTTTAGTAATCATGAAGACATTCACGTGTGTTTGATCAGGACTGTAACTAAACTTTGCAGGACAGTTGCATCCAAGGACCAGTGTTAGAACTAGTACACCATTGTTTGTCACTTGCGAAAACAAAATGGCGGCGTCGTGGTTGGGAACGGGTTGTGTCTAGAAGGGATACGGTTACGGCCGGTATAAATAACAGTAAATTAAATGTGCTACTAATGAAATTGTGTTTTATTAACATCTACACCTACCCCAACCATAAACCTACCCCTTACAATGCTACAAATACAGTTATTAAATTAAATAAATATATATTATATGACGCAAATTTGATGTGCGCATGCCCAGTGGGCGTAGCTGTATCCCTTCTAGTCTTTACCATCCCTACGTCACAAGCAGCGCGAAATCTGAGCGTCTCGTTGCAGTGAAATGTTTACCAAAACAAAATGACTGGGTTGTCCCTTTCACGTTTTCTGTTAGATGCACTCTGGACCTGGTTATAGCACTTAAACACGGAAAAAGTCAGATTTTCATGAAATGCCCCCTTTAAAGAGTAAAACAATTATTAAATCCTTATGAAAACTCTCACAAGTGACAACCACCCCAGTCTTCCACAAAGCTATAGTACAATGAATTATTTGACCAATTTCAGAATATTTAAATAAGATTGACTTCCTTCAAATTAGACATTTTTGGTGTTCTACAATTTGTGGGCCAAATCTGTTGTGTTCAGACAACTCTTTGGAGGCATGTTATGATTTTTGTAACTTATGATGTAATATTTAAGTATAACCAGAAAAGACTTGCTTTACGCAGAGAGCACTGAAAGTGTTTAGCAAGCTTCAATGGTTTGTTTGAATGCACCCCAGAAGAGGTCGGTTTTGGCTGGTGCAGGCTGCTTTGCTGTTGGAAGATCTCTCCTGGGTAAGTGCGCTGTACGGTAATCTCGCTCTGATGGCAGGGAAATGCTGTCTTTGAACAAAGAGCCTCTGCAGCAGAGAAAAACCTCCCTTATGGTTGAGATGTGATTAAAGTTTCTCTCTCAGATCTCCGTGTGTCTGTCGAGGGGAAATGCGTTTGCTCAAAGAGAGAACCGGGGAGTCTCTTGGATTTGATGGGTGGGTGGGTAGGTGGGTAGGAGGATTGGGGAGCTAATAGTGAAAAGAATAGATTTACTCACTAAAAAATTCCTATCGGGCTCATGACAGCTACTGTAAGTGACTGTAACCAAAAATACTGATTGTACATGCAATGCACTAAATGACGTCTTAATGGGACAATAGTCATATTTTTGTATACGACTACTGACATTTACTTGCAGTGCGGGAAGATGAATTCAAAAGGTAAGATACAAAAATGCAATTTTTCAATTGCTGAATATATAGCAGTATTTGTGCACAAACACACTCGGAAGACTTTTCTCTCCCACGTCTCTTGGCTTTCTCTCAAGACTGGCCTGGCTGTGGTTTGATGAGGTGTAATAGAACTCATTCTCAGTAAACAGAGATTCTCTCAGTTGGAGTCCAATAGTTGGCTACGTCTCCTTTGCTGTTTGCTTCTCGCATCAGACATATGTTGAAAGCCTGGGTGCCGATTTAGATATTTGCCTTGTCAGCCTTTGAATTTGAAATTCAATACATTTTAATCTTGTTTGGATTTTCTTATCTCTGTATATTTTCATGTGAAAAAAAACTTAGATGGATATGTCTCCATATTATTAGTACTACAGAAGAGTTCTGAGGTACTTCAAGGCCAAATGTGTAAAATTTCTGATGCATTATTGCAGATTTCTTAATAGCAAAACATAATGTTCCCACAACAGTTGTTATGAACAATAGTGTCACATAGGTGACATAAATAGATATTGTTAAAGATTCACAATCATAGGAAACAATATATGAAATGTTTAAAACAGACTAACAAAAATTAACAGGCAACAAAAACATGCAATTGACTTAGGAAGTTAAATCAAATTTATTTATGTACTGGTTTATACAATACAAGCTAAAATACATCTGTACAGTAAAACTCATGACAATAATTGGTAATGATGTGTGAATGAAATATTATATCCTTTATATGGTTATGCCAGTAAGATGCAGCAAGTGTCTTTGTGAATGAGACATTGATTCATTCATTTAACAGATTCGTTCGAAAATGCTGATTCATTTAGGAACAAAACAAGTGACTCTGAATTATTGGGTCATTCCAATAATCTATTTCTGCTAAGGCACTGTTTGGAAATATTTAGGTTGAAATGGCCCAAGCCCTTGTTGCTAGTTCTAATGTAACTTTTTCAATTTAGAAACAGAGACCTGACTGAGAAGTTTCATAAAATATCGTTTTGTGTTCCTCAGAAGATTTTTCTTTTTTGGTGGTTTGTATTTGTGTTAATTTAAAATGAAATTAATAGTTGCAGAAGCAATATAAATTGCAATTTTGTCAAAGGGGTAATGACATGGATTTATTATTATTATTATTATTATTATTTTAATATGAATGCCAGTGGGCAGGGCCATGGTGTGATGATATATAACTATTTGATGATGTCTGATGATGGCTCTGGTAATTATGCAAATACAATTGCCTGTGTGACATCACAGATCCCGCAATATCAAAACAAGCTGCTTGATTATGCTGCTTAATTATTATTGTTTACAATGAGTAGGATGTTTTAAGCTATGACACTAGCAGGAAGTTTTAGGTACAAAGACCTCTTATATGTCAAATGTTCAAGGTAAATATGATTTCTCATGTCACAACTCCTTAAATGAAAAATCTGAAAAAAAAAAAAAATGTATAACTTGAATGTACGGCTGTTTCGAGGCTGGGTTCGCTGTACAGTCTGCATGGATACAGTTGGCTGTGAGCAGAATTGAATGCTACAAACTTTCAGTGTCCTTTTAATCATGGCTGTATTGTTACATAAAGAGAAGCCTGGAGTGTAATAGACATGCTATGTATAATTACTGTAAATGCCAGCCTTGCTCAAAATGCTTGTATAACAAAAAGGTTAGGGCAGGCTGCTCAGAACCATATTTGTCACACAGTAGGTAACCGTTAGAGGTTTCAGAGACATTAAGAGCCTCAATCTTGATGTTATGAGTCAAGACATTTTAGTTGGTATGGGTGTAGAAAGAAGTCTTTTATTCCACTACTTCTCCTCTTTTTATGTTTGCAACCAGCATTTACCATAATGGCATTATGAGGTTATAATAATGGTGCAACTCCCACAATAATTTGAAAAGTTGGAGCCCACGAGTTTGTCATCAAAACCACTCTGTGACAGAGCGGCCGCCTACATCCAGTCATTGTGACCCTTTGCCCACGTTCATCCTCAATACAGGAACATCGAGGCATAGAAAATAGAAAAGGCAGCATGTGATAAGGCACATTCCATGCTTATTCACCGCTAATGTATAAATCTAGCATGGTATGTCTTATGTTGCTGAATGCCTACCGCAATACATGCAGATATCCTGAAGTACAAGCTGCTTGAAAATTGTTTCAAGATTTCCTCACCCTTATGTCATTCCAAACCTGTTTGATTTTATTCTTTGGAACACAAAAGAAGATAATTTGAAGAACGCTTGTAACTAAACAGGTTTGACTTCCATTGTATGAGCAAAAAAAAAAAAAAAAAAAAAAAAAAAAATTATATATATATATATATATATATATATATATATATATAACAATTTTAAAATCTACTTTAAAACACATACCAAGTTCTTGGAAATAATTGTTTCTCATGGTTTTGGGAAAACATATATTGTAGAATTAATATTCTCGCTACACAGATGGTTTGAAAAAATAAAGAAGCAGTGAAGTAGTTTTGTTAATGCACTTTATTAGACATAACTGTATTTTTAATAATTAATATTTCTTGTCATTAATATGATTATTTTATATAGCGCTTTCCCCCCAACTCAATGACGCTTTAAAATACAACGATAATACAATACAAGATATAGTACAGCACATAATACAGAAGTATATGAAAAAAGAGCCTACAGTAAATATTTTACTAGTTCTCATTTTTCACAATTTGTCTAACATTTTTGCAAGACTCCTGAAAAAAAAGAAACCCTAAATTGGACTATTCTTCCTTGCCTGCTGCCTTTGATTTCACAGCTCATTCACATCAAGTGATTGGCTTAAAAAAATCCTATAGATGCAGAACTGAGTGCCCATTAGGAAAGATGGGATATTTCAAATCGCATACCTCTGGATGGGATCCGGCACCAGCTGAGCGACTGCCATTGAGATGACTAACAACTAATGGCTTGCTTTCTCCAATACAGACCTTATATGATCTGTTCAACTGGTTTAAAATACTCCCCTCTTCAGCATAGACACTTCTTTGGCACCTTCCCAGCATGCTGAGGACACCATACCATGATTTGTTAACACCATCTGGAGTTTTGCAACATCAACCCCTTCACACTTTTCTTCACTTTAAACTTTACTCAAAAAGAGAGAACTTTCAGAAAAGTCTCCCTTAGAAGTGCCACTAATCTTTAATCCCGCTGGATCTGTCTTCATTCTCTGCTGCGAGATACATCAACAGTATGGTCTTTTACACCTGCAGGCATCGCCATATGGAAGCCCAAGTTACTTATGCTGTAGCATTTCTCTTGCAACCTACCAGTGCCAAATTGCCAGTGGAGTCGCTGAGGGCACCAAAGAAAAGCTAGTTCACCCATCCCACAAAGCAAAGAAACATAAGGCATCCCAAGGAAGTAAAACCCACAGGGTACTTTCCTACTAGAGCTTTTGATGTAGACTTGAGTCCGTTTGACATCAGAGAGTGCTTCATTTGGTTCCTATGAAAGTGGTTTTCTGAACTTGGGTGAACAAACCCACCCAAGATGGTGTGAGGTACAGTTCATGTGAACTTCGCTATGGTTTACAGTTGGGAAAAGTGCAACATTTGGAAGTGAACTGCCACTAAATTCTGGCCAATACCAGTAATTTAATTTTTAATTTTATGTTACGGCCAATAACCAATAAATGGCATATATTAAGTTTATACAAAATATGTAGTATTGATGCAGTGAGATCCAGGCAGACGAGCAATGATAATTGAAATAACATAAGAATAATAAGAAATAACTTGATGTAAAATTATAGAGAAAAACAAATGAATCAAGTAGATATTAAAATTGTAATGGCAAATTATGCCACTATTGGGATCTAAAGTATTGTATCTAACAACTGAAGTTTGTGAAGATCACAATTATAGATAAGTAAGATACATTTTTTGCAGAACACAAGGTGAGAAAGAAGCAGAATAAGAACCGCAGAGTCTTCTGAAACTATACACATTTAATATGCTGTATGTGACAGAGAGGGACTTGGGAAAGAACTTTTTGAAGTTCTTTGCACTTCTCTTGCAACCATTTAATGATGCACTCAAGACAAAATGTACCCTTGCAGAACTTATTAGGTCACCATGGTCCTTGTAAGGAACATGGAAAAACTTAATATAAGCAATTGTGGTTTTAACATCTTTAAAACCATTTAAGAGAATCACGGATGTTCCATTATATCATGTCTGCTGAAATGGAAACAGGCAGACATATTTTTGATACCAGGTACATGATGTAATCAAGTCTGCTGGAAAACACACCCGGTCAACAGGATGAACCCCTCGATCTTACAGCATAAAAGAGACAAAAGAGTCTCTGTTGTACCCATCAGAGTATATGGCAGGCCTGGTTCTTCTGAAATTGCTGAGGGTAATAAATGGAATAGAATTTCACAATATTTTGCTATGAATATTTTTCTATGACCACATATTGGCTCAATTTTTCAGTTAAGAAATTCAAAATTTAAGATTTTTATTTTGTACTCATATATTTTAATTGTTAACTTGAAATATCTGTGTACACTAAATCATACATTTAATTTAAAATTATCCTGTAACCTCTATTAAGACTCTAACCTTTATTAGTGTCAACTTCGTATGGCTATAACAAGACACTAACTGGCTAATTTGCTAACATGTTAACATTAGCATGGTATAGCACTTGCTGAATGTGTACAGCAATATAAAGCATTTAACATTCATTCTCTCAAACCAAGACACATGCACCATGATGGTAACTCTCCAAAAACCCACATTAAGAGAAACTGTTCTAAATAATAAAAAAAACATATCACTACTAAATCTCCCACTTAACATTAATTGTACACACACACACAAAACAAATAGAATTTACTCTACCTTTTGAGTGCCATGTGCAAAGTATGCTGGGAAATAGAAATCTCAGCCCAGATCCAGTTAAACTTACGTTCGTCTAAATTAAAAAAAAATATTAATAAGTTCATAAAACTCAAAACAATTAAACAGTTCAGTTCACTTAAAATATATCAGTTCTACCAGAAAGACTCGGGAGGTAAATTAACTTGCAATGAAATTTATTAACAATCAGCAAGCAAACATTGTAAGATAAAGTTCTTTGGCGTAGGCCCCGTCCGTAGCTTAGATCCTGAGGGTTGCGGACTCTGCATTTCCTGCCAGAAGATGAAGGCAGGGGCGTAGCCGACCCCCGGGAGGTATGGACAGGGACCATCCTGGTGGTGGTGGGGAGGATGGAGGTTCGCGTCAGCATCTGCGAACTCAGACAAGTGTGATGAGTACCGATCTTATATGCTACATGTGTTGGATAATGATTGGTTAGATCTAAATTAGAAGTGACGTAACATTTGAGTCTTCCTGACAGAACTTGCGCTAGAGCTTTCATTTCTGTGAACTTAAAAGAAAAAGAAAGTGCTAAATCTTTATAAAAGTTGATTTGACTGGACTAATTTGTTTAAGTTTGTCAGACTCAAACCAAATCAATTATTTTGAGCGTTAGGGTTTATAGTGCATTAGTCAATATTGAACAAATTTGAATATGAATAATCTAAAGTATTAAAATATGGTTTTGTATAAACAAATTAAAAATAAATATTAAAAGCAATTGTTGAAAATTGATTGTAATAGATTTACATTATAATGTACAGTATGTAAAGTGGATATTCATTTTGAGATTAACTACAGATTACATTTAATAGGTTTATTATTCAAGTTTTTTAAATATGATCTTTAAACAAGCGTTAGATGAGATTAAAAAGTAATGTAAATGTTAAAATAGAAGAAATAAGCACGTGCAATTTAACTATCCAGTATCGGTGGACACATCTACATTTTTCAAAAAGATCTCTAATATTGTCTGATAACCAAGTTAGTATACACTTCCATTTAAAAGTAGAAAGTTAATACTTTTATTCACCAAGGATGCAATAACTTGATTAAAAGTTACAGTAAAGACATTTATAGCGAAGATTTCAATCTCAAACAAATGCTGTTCTTTTGAAATTTCGATTCATCAAAGAATCCTAAAACTAAATGTGTCACGGTTTCCACAAAATTAACCAAGAATAATTTTTATCTGTGATAATAAAAAAAAAATGTCTCCTGAGGACTAAATTAGCAATCGAATGATTTCTAAAGGATGATATGACAGTTTGTAAATTATAACAATAATACTGTATTTACTGTATTTTTGATCCAATAAAGGTGCAAGGGTAAGGGAAGTCAAGGCCTAATGGTTAGAGAGTCAGACCGGTAATCCGAAGGTTGCGGGTTCAATTGTCAATACCGACAGGAAATGACTGAGGTGTCCTTGAGCAAGGTACCTAACCCCCAATTGCTCCCTGGGTTCCACAGTAAAATGGCTGCCCACTGCTCTGGGTGTGTGTCCATGGTTTACAGTAAGTGTTCATTATTCCTAATGTCTGTGCGCTAACTTGGATGGGTTAAATGCAGAGGATAAATTCCGAGTATGGGTTACCATACTTGGTCTTCACATGTCACTTTGACTTTTTCACTTTCATAAATGCAGCCTTGGTGAGCAGACCAAAAAATACAGACCCCAAATTCTGAGCAGTATAATGTATTTTGCAGCCCTAAATAATGTGCATCTTAATTTGCATTTCTCAAGGCTGTTTGTCTTTTAAATTACTTTATGAGAGCATTGCATTCTTTGCATCTTGTTCATGCATCCATGAGAGAATAACTCCTGGGAACAGTTTTGGACAGTTGCTGCTAGTACTCAATTGATGATGAAAACAAAAAAAGAAGAATGTGACCCATGGGAGCAGATAGAGGTGTTTGCAGTCAAGCTTAAGTCAAACCAAGCAATCAAACCAAGTATGAAAGCAGCCTAAGAGTCAGGCTTATGATCCCAAATCCCTCTCTGATTAATTGATAGAGAAGTCTTACTAACTACAGCTTATTATATTTTCAGTGAGCCAGTCAATTTCAGATCAAGATAGAACTCATCTTGACCGGTCACACACCTCCTACACAGGTTAAATGATTAATCAGTTTGTGACACTTTTTATGTTGTAGTGGCACTGACATTTTTTTTAATTGTGCTGTTTGCATCTCCGCTTAGCTTCATTAACACCGGTATTGTCAGCCATGCATTCTTTCACTGGCGAGTCCTCCCAGGACCAGTGAGGATAAATCAGGGAGACTGCCTGGAGTGCTTGTTAGTGATACACTTCTTTAATCAGATAAAGCAACTTTGCCCAATTTACCGGCTGCTTAACCACTGGATAAAGTGAAGAGTGAGGGATGGAGGCCCGTGGGCTGAGAGAGAGAGAGAGAGAGAGAGAGAGCGAGAGAGCTGCTTACTGTATCTGTAAATAAGGCTGTGTTGACTCTCACTCTGACAGATAGGCCTCAGTGGGTGAGCTGGTACAGGGAGAGAAACAGGAAAACCAGTATGATTGCTTTGTACTGGCCGAACACTCTCTTTTCAATGTCGAAAAGAGTCTTGACGGTCAGCTGGAACACTAAAAAAACAGATGCCTGTTGCAGCAAACAACATTTGAAACTGTGCTTGCTGCAACGTCTCTTGCTGCAAAGTCAGCCCTGCAACATGTGGGTGTGTGTCTTTTTTCTTTTTCTTTTTTTTTGATTGCCTGATGCTGTCATCACGGAGTGCTTTTATAAGCTCACGAAAAATGCTGGTAATTATCAAAAATCAGCTCATTATAAAACCCTGACAGTTATTTATGTCATCGTCTTGGATGCCTCAAACGTGTGTGTGTTTTGGCGCTGTTTGTACGGTAGCTTCAAAGTGTCTCATATTTTTAATGTATTATTGCTTGAGTCATTTATATTTAACTCAAACGTTACTGTTCATTAGGAAAAGCATGTGTTTTTTTCTACATTGTGTCCATCACGTTCCCACAAAAAGTACTTTCACTTGCAAAATATATTGTCATATTATATCATATTATAATATATTATATATATATTGATCGTATTATGTATATATATATATATTTGTGCATTTATTTAATTATTTAAAATATATTTATATATTTATTTAATATTTAAAATATTTTTGGGTGTAATTTTCAGCAAATATTACCCATACCGTGATGATTTTGATCCACTTACCACACATTGTCTATACTCATTATTATAAAAGTATTACTATAATGATGAAGAGTGCAGCCACTGAGGCCAAAGGTTTTGTGGGTCCTGAGCTTTTCAAATGTGATTAATCACCTTCTTTGTGTTGCTCTCTCTATTCCTCAAACACCGTCCTGTTCACAGAGTCTGACAGTTGCCGCAGGCCTATTACATGGACACATCCAGTGTAAAGTATGCTGTAAATATGACACGTAATGGAGCCAAATGGCCATTCTCTATGTGGTTAATAAATCTTCTGTACATTTTCCAAGGAACTTAACTGATTGATTTTCCTCCACCACCAAGCAGTTCTATGAAGTCCAAATGGGAGGCCACTCCACATGACTATTTGCAGGTTGTACTGAATCTTAGTCTATTGATCTGTCTGCTCACAAAGCATCCAAAGACTGCACCAACAACTGCTGCTTAGTCAGCGTTCTATAAAAAACAAGTGGAGGAGAAGCTGGAGTATATAGTGCAGAAAAAACTAAAAAAAAAACCTGCTATCAAATTTAAATCAAATTGCCGTTTAGTAGCGATTAGTATTTACATAAGCTTTTTCACCAAATAATGACTTTTTAGATGTGTGTGTGTGTGTGTGTGTGTTTTGAGTGTGTGTGAACTTGTTTGTATGTTTATTTGTGGAGAAATGATTTAAATTGCCCTCCAATTAAATGCCTAATTACGTTCTTGAGAGCAGTTCTCTAAAAAAATACATAGAGAAGTGTCTTGCCTAATATGAGATTAATGACAATAATTTAAAGGGTGTAAGAGGATTTTCTAAATGAACAGTTATTGGCTGCTGAGCATCAAGCAAATATATGTTTTTGCAGTTTAAATATAGTGACTTGCCTATTAATGTAAAATGGCAAGATTAATTGTTTTTTACTACATCATAATATTTTTCTCTGTGGTCCACTTATAATGT
Organism: Zacco platypus; assembly: GCA_038088235.1. Lineage (NCBI taxonomy): Eukaryota > Metazoa > Chordata > Actinopteri > Cypriniformes > Xenocyprididae > Zacco > Zacco platypus. The sequence goes on along the minus strand of CM076064.1, from coordinate 12,875,153 downwards.
TATAGTATTATTTTCTTTCTTCTTTTCAGTTCTGATCTTGTTTTATGACCACTTTCCACTTCTCCCTCTGACCTCACGTGGATTAAATGGGCAGTTTTTGTTGTTTGCTTTTTTGTCTGCTCGGCCTTTAAAGGGGAAGTTCACCCAAAAATAGAACAACTTGAGGGTGAGTAAATGATGACAGAATTTTCATTGTTTGGTTGAACTATCCCTTTAAGAATTAAGTCTTGCAGGAAAAGGCCCTCTTTGTCTTGTAAAAATGTCAAAGAGCCATTTTTACAGCAAGATTTACAAAATAATTCTTGAATATCTCCATTTTTATACAACAGCAGGGATGAAAATGTTTCGCAATAAAACATGCAGTACATGATTTGCATTGTGTATGTAAATTGTATGTAAAGATTCAATACGGCATAAAAGCCATACTAATAAATGCCAGCTCTGACCCAACCATAGAAATAGAATGACTGAAATAATAACCATCAATGTCCATCTGGTTTTCAGGCACTGTTTACGACAATCAGCACAATGTCTCCCATGAATGTGATTACTGTGTACATACATTTATTCCGCCTCAATGTTTGTGTAAATGCAGTTTACCACTGTTATGGTTTTTACACCACTTCTGATGAGCCCTCCACATGTCTTCACAGTTCAACAATGACATTAGTCATTTTTCTGAAATGTCACAACTCAAGTGTAGCAGATTTTTACACATCATGTGGCATTTGTAGGTTCATACTTCATAAACAAAATTATTATTAATTCATTAAAAATTCTATTGATGTTTTTTGTGCATTGACGCAGAATCATTGAGTAAGCATTGTGATCTGTAAATCCTTTTTTTAGTTCTTGTCCTTCTGGTCTTAAGTGTTCATTTCATAGAGTATTATACAGCATTAAGCGGGACAATTTCAAAATCCACTCTTACAAAACATAATGGGTTGATAATAATGTCTTTAGTATGTCCTTGGATTTCACTTTGTTTTGATGGTCCCTTTAACACATTCTGTTGACGATAAGTAACAATGCACATACATGTCTACTAGCATCATTAGAGTGTTAGTAGAGTATTAGTGAACTGGTAGGGTTAGAATAAACTGACAGGTATGCAAAGTTTTTTATAGTCAGTAGAATGTCTGTTGGGGGACCATCACAATAAAGAGTTAGCAGATATTAAGCTAACTCTAATATTCTAATGAGAGTTAATTGACATGTAGTCTCGCGTAGCCAGACTGACGGCAGAAGGTCTGGACTCGCAGCTTTCATTGACCAAGGGGACTACCCAAGGGGACTACCCAAGTGGACGTTTGACTGATATGTAATGCAACCAATCAAGGTTAGTTTTGTTCTACGTCATGTTTAGGGGCCTAAAAATGTAAAGTCAATGTCCCTATGTTATGAATCTGTTCCGTTGTCCTCCATCCACCTGCCACTAGATGTCGCCCTCCCATTTCAAGGACTCTATCATTCACACTACATCTCCCATAAGTCCCTTATGTTGATCACGGCCCAGCTGCAAACAATCTAGTTGACTATTTAAGTCTGTTCTGTTGCCCTGGTTATTTGCGAGGTCTTGTTAATCCTGTAACATTTCTGAGCGCTACCCTTGTCTTTTGCCTGTTTTCGGATCCTGCCTGTGTCATCGTTCTGTTGTTTATCTGCCTGCCTTTTTGACCTTAGCCTGGATTATTTACTACGAGCTTGCCTATTCCCTGTTACTACTGTTTGCTGTTGAGTTGACCATTGCCTGTATGACTATGTTTTGGAAATAAAGTTGCACTTGGATTTCAACCCGCTGACTCCGTGTTACACCCTACAATAGTTTGTTTGCAATCACGTGATTCTGATGGCGCGTGGAATTCAGATGGCGGGCAGGAAATGAAAATCAGAATGGATGAGATGGAGGAAAGTCTGTACCGTGCTGGTGTAGAAAGGTATAAACAGAAAATCACAACATATGTTGGACGTGATCCTTATGTTATGAAGAGGAAGGATTTTTCTACTGAATTGAAAGATTTGCTTGCCATCGAGGAGGTAGATAAAGAGAATGTGAAGCTGTCGTCACGCCGTGTTGAGTTCTAGTCTGGTTTGTTTATATCACGGTAGTGATGTTAAGGGCAGTATTTTGATTTTCTGTTGTGATTGTGAAAAATGTCGCCATTGTAGGTCATTTATGCGGAATCGAGAATTGCAATAAGAACTCACATCATCGTACAGGGAAAAAACTGAATGGTTTAATACAATTTATGCCTTTTTTAAGTGTAAAAGCACTAAGGGAAGCAGGTTGAGGAGGTGACGGGAAGACGGCGTATAGCAAATCTAATAATGTCACTGATTAAACCTATCACTCAATAAAATAATCACATAGCTGAGTGCTTTTGAAAGTTTTGTGTTTTGTTTAGTTAAATAATTAACATTACATTTGCGAGTATGACTCTCACTTGGCTTGTGAATGAGCATAACTTGCGAAACTGTTCACAAGCTTCTATGGGTTTGATTTTTGTTGTCATTTGTTAAAATAAATACAAAAAATACAGTGTGCTGTCCTCTAAATGTGAACTTATATGGAATGTGAATATTTACAAAGACAACATTAAAACTACAGTTACATTTACATCCTTCCAACAAAGAAATGGATCAACTTATGTCAGCTTGTTGAACACATTTTTTTATTTGGACATTTTCTACCATATGATGCTGAAACAGCAATGCGTGCCCAGCGCGTGACACCATTTCCACTGTAACCAGAAATACACTGTGAACGGAATTCAACTTAAGTGAAAACACCAAATGATCATGCAATGGGATAAAATAACTGATCTTCCCTGCAAAACAATACCATGAAGAATGGATATTCAACCAAGTAAAAAACAAAAAAGATAAGCAGGTATCCATATTAATTTCAGTATCAGCAGACGAAAAACACTATTAAAGGTGACAACTTTTAAAGTTAAAAAACAAAAGTTATTTAAACAATAAAAGCTCCTTGTGGTTTCTTGGTTTGATCAATTTGAGTATCCACAAATGACACAAAACAGGGATTTTGAGCTTCTGATACCATTTCTCATATAGAAAAATCCCTTCCTGCCCTCCAGCTGCATTTCGCGCCACAGCAATGACGTCATGTGCAAACAACCTATATAATAATTTATTCATTTAAGAACGTTATGCAAGTTTACTGCAATAGTGGAGGTGTGAACTTTTCATAATTTTGAAAATCCATTGTTCAGTTGATCCTGGTAAGCGCTCATTGTCACCGTTCTTCTACAAGCGAGTTTGGTGTCACAGCATTCGTTTCCAGATGGGCTGTTAAAGAACACGACACACATGACTCCCGGACATCCTGTGGAATTCATCCAACCAGGTGATGACTTTGAAAATCCTGAAGTGTTTCTAGTTAAGCGTGCAACATGCATCAGACTTTCAGCCAACGGTCCGTGGGCGTGACGTCTGGGCCTGAGGCTAGTTGACATGATGTAGTTGCAAAATTACTCATAGTCAACAGGATGTTCAAAAGGGGCCATCAAAATAAAGTGTTACCTGATCTTGTACAATATTTGTTTTTAAATAAGTAATTATACTGTAAACAAATAAGAGAACAGTACAAAAAAATTGAGACAAAATGTGAAAAGGGAATTTGGCGTAATAAAATATTTGAGGGAGGTGGGTGGATGAAAGGGAAAAAAATAGAACCTCTAAAAAAAAAAAAAAAAGTGTTTCATGTAAACACAGCTAGATCTTGGCTGTTCTGGAATCCGAACACAGCCCAAGTGCTCACATCCTCTCAGGCAATAAGCAATTTGCAACTTCTGCAGTTTTTCCATGTGTACCAAAGCAATTAAAACAAGAATGTGTGACCATTTTTGTGTATGTCTTGCACATTAGGCACAAGTTCAATAGACCCGAGGCTCTTTGCTGCCTGGCCAATATTCTGTCTTATTTGAGATTAAATTAGAGAATGTCAGAAATAATCAATGTTACCATGTAAAATAATCCTGTTGCTATTGATCGCTACGCTCCAGAAAGACCAACTATGAACACGGTTATGAAATAATGAGGAATTGATCATGCGGCCAGTGTAGCTGCTAGCTGCAAGCTATATTCACCTTTAATTCATACATGTACATCCACATCTAAACTGAAATCATATAATAATAATAATAATAATAGTAGATGATTGTGATGTCTCCAGTCATAATTCTTCAGACGCAACAGCTGACGTGCAGATCACTGACAGATAACCTCACCTCCTATTAGAGGTCTGTCACTTCAGTTGTATTTGTATAAAGTGACACTTTGCAGTTTGTGAGGAACACCTAGCTAAAATCGATGCTCGGGTAGAGCTCAGTTTCAGTCTGTAGACGATAAAGATACCTCCCCCTGTTCTGGAAACTCTGCAACGGCTCAGTTTTCATGCTGCTAACATAGACATCCAAGAAAACAAGTGGCACAGAACTGTGACACGTCTGGCCGATACTAATTCCCGTAACTTAAAAGTAAAGGTCGGTGTAAAGCCAAAAAGATATTTTTCAGTTTGATTGACAGGGAGATAATACCCCTTCCCAGGGTAACCACATTGGTTTCCTTGGTAACATTTATCGCATAGAAACAGATAAAACCTGGCATGAACTTGAAGTGATGTCAGTGTTATGTCTGCCTTTGTCTACCCGCTTCTCCTATAGACGACACTGAGAAGTTTGGCTTTGAAACCTCGCCAGCCTTTGACAGTTACAGTGTGCACTGAACAAATGCCAAAAGTGCAAGTCAGGTCTATGCATCTGTTTTTTTATAGGACGTGGGAGTGGATTCAAATGGAAGAGGGAGAGAAAGGCGAGACAGACAGCGTGTTAAACACAGAGGGCCAGACCCATGAATGACATTTGAAATCTCTTTGTGTATGCTGGCCTTCATTCTCCTCAATAGCGCGCTATTCAGTGGAGAGTGTGTTCTGGAGCGTGGATGTTATAGAGAGAAACCAGGTAAAAGCTAATCTCAGACGAAGGAGACTATACCAGGATCTTTGCCAATGTCTTTTGCAATGGTGTATACCTACCTTAGTACCTATAGAGACTATAACACCTGAAGAAAGCTCTCCTTTAATATCTCTATGGCAAGTATATGATTTAAAATCTGCTTTCTTTGCTCATTAGTTCTATAGCAATCTTACACGAAGTTCTACAGATGGTGCCAACAGAACTTGATTCACATAAAACGTCCTTACAACATTTCACAACAATGTTGCAGTTAGGTAACAAATTTAAAAATGTATAAGAAACTACATCTCAAAGAAAAACAATAATAGAACCACAATAAAACATTTTAGATATGTGCTAGACAGTGATCTTTTAGTATCATTGATATGCATAGTTTTTAATCATATTTTAAATTGGTTTTTAGTTTTATATTTTACATATTCATTTTAATTTATGTTTTAGTAAATCTGTTTAGTAAAATAGTTTTTATTATTTTTTATTTTTGAGTTTGAGTTTTAGTTATTTTAGCTTTTTTTAAATCATTTATTGTATTTCAGTTAGTTAATTATTATTTCAAGTAACAGACATGTTTGATTTAATGGTTTTAGTTTTAGTCAACTAAAATAACCCTGATTCTCAATGAACAAAATCAAGTCCAGCTCTACATTATATACATACATATATATATATATCTCAAACTGTTTTACTTGGACACAGGCCTACACCTCAATGGGGAAGAAAAGACAGTCACACCTTCAGTTTCAAGTAAACTTTAGCCACAAAGCTTAAATATGATGTGTGATTACAACAAAAATCAAAACCAGACCAAAGTGCAACATTTGCGAACATTTCATTTAAGTAGGTTATTAAAATAATATAATTTCCACATTTGAATAAGATCCCACTTTGTGTACATGACATATTGATTCACAAGGAGCTGATTGAGACACATTAGAGATTCTCATCTGTATACATGAGCATTATAAATGTAAAAGTGTAAATTATAATAATTTTCATTGACGTTTGAATTGCGTTGGTTATATTTCAGGGCAGTTTGTGAAGAGAGAAACATGAAGAGATGCCATGTAAACCTGAACAGAAGTCCGTTCCAGTTCCACACAGCAAACCTCTCTGCTTGTATATGGATGGCTGTCTACTAATAGTATAATGTTATCTTGAGAATTAGGTGTTCGCACATATATTACTCAGGGATAAGAACACTGGGGGTTTTTATGTACATTAAAGCTAATTTACACTGCCACAACAGGTCACAGCAACTCCAAGGTGAACGCAATGACCCATGTTTTTGTTTGTTTGTTGTGGCAATGTGAATTGACCCTAATATGTTAAGTGCCAGTGTTGAGATTAGTTAAATTGTCTTTAATTTGTTTGCTATTATCTATCTTTCTCTGAGTGCATCAAAGTAGTTCACCAGAAAGAAATTCTATCAATATTTACATTTTTCTTTCAAGACCTTATCCTTACACACACCAATTTTATAAAATGACTATTGCTTAATATATTCCAAAATGTAATGACTACTGCAGCTTGTGTTACTTCAGTAAATCCATGGAAGATTATTGTTAGGGTATTCGGTGTGGGTGCATTGGAAGAAGCAAGGAAGGCTGAATAAACTCTAAAAATTTCTCACGCAGTAGCCCAGGCAGGTTTTTTGATTGCTGCACGAGGAGACTTAACAAAATAAAGCATACTAAACTAACTAATCTGAATAGGTATTCAAATGATGCAATATAGTTTGCATAGGTCCAAAATAAAGCCTTCCAAATATATAACCAATCATTGTAAGTGGTAATATTTTAACCAGTCAGGGTTCAGTATGGAAATGAAGCAGTAAGTCAAGTTAACATTATTTAGTTTTGGATTTCCACAAAATGATATAGGCTAACAAACAGGATACATATAACCATTTAAGGTGAGACGCTACAGACCAAAACACCCATGCCATGCATGGATCAATTTTGAGAGTTCAGGCTATTTGGCTTTTCATAAAGTGTCACTAGTTCAAACTAGTGGAAAGCAAAATATCTAGAATAAACTTTTAAGTGTTCCTTTTATTGCACTTTTATTGTTTTGTAGCAAGGGCGCCGCCATCTTGCAATACTACAACCTGTGGTTGGTTGCCTTGCCCGAGTAAAAGAGATGCAACGGCAGTCATCAAGCTACTGGTGCTGGACAACATAAACTTTAAATAAATATACAAATTATTGAAAGATCTCAAAACAACTGAGACTGAACGACAGAGACATATATTTTGTAAAGAAGAAGTGAAGATTGGAGATCATCTTCATACAGGTGAGTAGATGTTAGAATGAATAAATGTGTATTATTATGCTCATAATAGTCTATCTATACGGCGCTACTATTTGTTCCGTCGATTTACTACGTTCAGAGATATTATAACGCGCCATTAATCATGAAGTAAATATTTTATTGGTTTGATTATTGTTCATTTGCACCGCGGCATGGCTCTAGATTGGGCCGCGCACTTGCGTTCCGCTTTTGATGTCTTTATATGAAACAGAAGTGCCCGTATATAATCAAAATGTTGGGGAAACTTTTTAGATTTCCAACAAACATTTGTCGGAAAAAAGATTCTACCATGCGAGTGTGGCGCCATGTGACAGACGCTACCTTCACGTGCTGTCGAAAACTTGATAATTCCCACTTCTGAAGTCGTGATTTCGAACTCATCGCATTCAAGTTTCGAAATGGGAGGGCGTTCATGTGCAATTTTTACCCAAGAAACTTATATTTACGATAATTCCGTGAAGGCAGCATAATTACTCAAAACGCAGGTAAATTATGTAATGACAAACCTGATTAGCTGACGGCATCACAGAAATCCTTGCTGCCCTAAACTTTTAATAATAAACTTAATTTTGATAATCTACGTATTTGTTGAATTGTCATGTTAATATGTTCAAGAACCCTTCACAGTCGATATTCTGAGCTGAGATGTGAAAGGCAGCATACATACAAAAACAAAATATAATTTAAACCGTTAGTTCACCCAAAAATGAAAATTAATTTATTACTTAACCTCGTGTCGTTCCACATCCATAACCCTTCGTTCATCTTTGGAGCACATATTAAGCTCTGAGAGGTTTCTGTCGCTCCATAGAGATCCAACGCAACTACCACTCCAAGGTCCAGAAAGGTAGGAAAGGCATCTTTAAAGTACTCCATGTGACTCCATTGGCCTCCATAAGGTCCTACGGATGTGGAACGACATTAGTGTGAGTAATTAAAAACAGAACTTTCATTTTTGGGTGAACTAACCCTTTAAATTAAAGCTTTTTATGAAGTATTACTAGTGATATATATGCATGTGGCTTGCAAAATATTTTTTAATCAGGATAAAAAGGTCAATTAGCTTGCGTGATGAGGAAATCCATACATACTCCTTATCTGAACAAACTGATCAATTATGAAAAAGTCCAGGAACTAATCCCTATTTAGCCTATGCTGACTGTCTATTTTCCCCTGAGCTTTTCATTACCTTCTGTTGGCCCTCCTTATGCTCTTAATGAAGTGTCTTTTTTATTTTTTTGTTTCTTCTCCTCTGCTTTTCTTCTTATTCATCATGTTTTCTCTCTCTCATACACACACACACACACACACATAAAAGATTTACATGCGGCATTAACCTTGCCATAACCAGATTAGGCCAATATTTTGCTTTAAGAATGGCATATTCAGGGTCATGTTAGCATCTTAATAAGCAAGTTTGTTTTACATTCACATGAAAGTGTACAGGCATACATATTTTTATTATTATTTTTTTATGAAATAAAGTATTAAACCGAATATAATATGGAGGATAATTTGAAAATGTGCATGTAAAAAATGGTCATTTATCCATCTTCCTCTTAATCCGTCCATTTCCTCTTGGCCATTTGCCGCCTTGTTTTCCTGTGTCTCCTCCTCTGCCCACCTCCCTCCCTCTTCCTCCTCCTCTTCTAAGCTTCTGCTTGGATCCATTACAGTGTTCCCTCCCGTGAAAAATCTGAGCCTGTCAGCAGAACATCATAATCAAATTGTTTCAAAGGTCATTTAACATCGGAGCACAGAGCACCAACTAAGCCAAAGTCTTCAGAGGATCTGGCTCAAAAGCAATTTACGTGTCAGAGATGAATTGAGGAACGAAATATTTACAGAGAAAATGAACTATCCCAGGCCTGATTGTGACTGGAAGTGTCAGTCCATCTACAACGTCTGTCCTGTTACATTCAGCTCCTCCATATGTTTCTAGATAGATATGGCATCATGTTTCATAAATACTGGTAGCTGTGAGGAGATATTTGTTTGGTACAGCTAGATCCAGACAGCAGATGTGTATATCTTCATTTCTAAGAGCACATTTTGTCAGTTGACATTTGTTGTGTTGTTATGAATAGTTTATGCTTGGAAAGCACAAAACTGTAAATTGCTTGCGCAACTCCTTCGAATTGATTATTTGGAACAAAGCGCCCCAGATGTGTTCGTGAGAAATTGTGCTTTTTTTGATAATTAGTAAAATTGTTTGGTAGGTAATTCAAACCATCAACGGTTATTACATTTCTGAAGTAAATCAGAATTAGATAATTCGAAACAAAATTAGCAGGCAGCCCCAATGAATCATCCTGTTCCAATAAACGTAATGGACATGCTAAGCTTTGATTAATTGTTCAATTAACTTTTCCTTATGTTACAACTTATTAGCTTTCTATGGATGAATATTCCTGCCACACTCTTTATCTGGTACAACGTCCTAGTTTCTGAAATAAACCAAAAACAAAAGCCTGGATTCTCATTTGTAAATTAGTCATCCGCTCAGACAATTAAAGGCGAACCACCCATCTTGCATATTCATGCCATTTTCTATATTTAGAATTTCTTTATTGTCCTAAAGCGGGAAGATTTATTTATTTTTGCTTAAATTCGACTCTGCAATCGTTAAATAATCTTTTTTTTACACTTCCCATGGTTCAGTTCGTCTGATTTCCGTAGTTGGGTAAACAAACTTCCGACCTGTATTCTTTTTAATGGGCAGATATCAGGTTTGAAAGATCAGTTAAAGGGTTAGTTCATCAAAAAAAATCCTCCGTAGACGACAATATAATCAACACTTTCAAGTTCCAGAAAGGTACTAATAATATCATTAAAAAAGTCGATGCGACTGCAGTGGTTAAAAAAAAAAAGTCTAAATGTTGACTCTTTTTAACCTGTGATTGTGATGTCAACTTTCTCTACATTTGATAGTTCAATCAACCTTTAACAATAGAGTTTGTCTGAAAAGGTGGAAGTTGAAAGTTTTACAGCTGTTTAGATGAACTAGCGATGCCGATAAAGCAGAAATCTCTGTACCGTATTGAAACCTTCTCACTGAAAAAAATGTATTCTTCAAAAATGTGGCTCAGTGTGTTCGTTAGTTTTTGGGTTTTAAGTAAACTTCCTAATAGACAGCAGTAATACATCATAAATTACTAACTATATAAAAAGAAAATATTAGAGAAAAAGTAGATGCACATACAAGAAATTTAGCTTGACTAGGCTCAGTTTTGTAATGCTAAAGAATGATCTTTCTCTCTGACCTCTCCATGTCCCCAACCAAATGCAATCAGCATGAAAGCTAAACGTGATCGTTCTTCCACACCCCGCTTGTTTTAATCTACTTTGGCTTGTTAGGCTCTTATAATATGAAAACATTGCAACAATGATGACTGATGTAAAATGTAAATCTGTAGGGGAGATTAAATAGAAAAGTTTTGCCCCCAAGCCAGGCTTAGATGGATCAGGGTGGCAGAGAGCTGTCTCAACTCTAATTGGCTCCAGTAGACGTTAACAGCCAATCGAACGGTGCTTCTTTCTCATTGATCCCTCACTTAAAGCCAGAATAGGGCAAGACACAGGAAACGATAAAGAACATGCAACACAATGGGATTGGATTTGTGGGCAAGCAGAGAACAGAGGAGACCAAATTCTCCTTTCAGGAGTGCAAGTTGATTTTGGCATTGGATGAAAACAAACACACCTGTTTTATTTCACTGATCTGTTCAAATATCTTAGGGCTACCTGAGAGGGATCAGGTGTGTTTGCTCTGTTCTGGAGGAAATGTGCTCTCCTACATGGAGTTCTTTGTGGTTTGCATTAGCCTTATAATGTCTGAGTTTGTGAGGCCTTGGAACATGTACTTCAGGACCCTGGATAGCACACTAGGTCGAGCTCAAAAGCACTGACTATACCAGCCTTTGTTGTTGAGTTCATCTCTTCAGAACCATGGAGAGCATTCCCATCATCCCTAGGTCTTCAGAGCATTGGAGTGTGACCTTGTTCAAAAACGATCATAATTGAATAAGTAACATGCGTTAATGCACAATGTATACGTGTGTGTGATTTATTTATTTATATATATATATATATATATATATATATATATAAAATCAGGTAGATATATAATGTGTGTGTAAATAACAACATCAGCAACAAAATAATAATAATAAAAAATATATATAAATTATTCAATAATAAAAAAATCTTATTTTTAATTAGTATTATTGGCTTAATAGTTCTTTATTAATAAATATTCATTGCATATGCAAACGTCATAATATAATGGTAATAATAAAAATAAAATAAAAATTAGTTAAAGATGTATAAAAATTTAATTAGATTATAATATTAATAATTAAATTAAAAATAATAATGCTGTTTTATATGCGTATATATATATATATTCATAATTGCACTTGGATATGCAAATGTCCAAATGCAATAATATTATTATTATTATCTTTATTATTATTATTATTATTATACGGTTATATTAAATGTGTAATTATTAATCAAGATTATTGTTTTAATAGTACTTTATGCAAACTTTAAAATACAACAACATTAATAACAATAACAACAATAATAATATTTATTAGTCATATTAATTATTCAATAATTAATGTTATGATGATAAATAATCTATATACATGTTTTAAATGTGTATTGCATGCGCAAACTTCTAAATTCAGATTAATAATAATAATCAATTGTATATATTTCTTTTTATAAGTTTGTACTCTCTTTTGAGATTAATTTTGAGATTGGAAAAAGAGCTCTTTTAAGACTGCAGGTGAACAAAACATGGTCTTAAATTCGAATCTACACGCAGTGCTGTTTAGTTTGAAAGAATGTGCCCTGCTAATGTCTCAGGGTAGACAAAAGAGTATTGCAGCTTTTAATCTGCTGTAATGAAGTGTCTTGCTACAACGCTGGATCCAAGGTAATCGTTCAGCTGCATAGGATTCCACAAAGTAATTCAGCATCACATCATGGAGCCACAGCAGTAAAATTTTGGGATGTTATGCTAATTTCCTGGCAAGCCAAACATCACTGATAACATGCAAATAAAAACAGCATTTCGAAAACAATTTAAGGTGAATAATTTGAGATGTGAATGAGAAAAGCACTGGAGGTAAGAGCATAAAAGCTAGAGTAATGACTCTTGCCCAGACCCTCAAGTTTAGAGAGGTGCTTATGAATTTAAATTAATCAATGTAGACGTACACAAAAGCAAAAATTTAAACACAACAGAGAATATCACAAAGGCCAGATAAATAGAGCAACACTGTGGGCATCGCTTCTAGATGCCATCACATTATCAATGCGTGAGATGTCTCACAAAGAGAGGGAAGACTATCACTCTTTGTGTGGAGAGAATGTGTTGTGGATGGTTTTACAGATTGGGCTTTAATCAAGACTCAGAGATGGAATGTTTTTAGTTTGTTTTCCCCTTTTCATAATTCCAAACAAATATCGCTGATTGTGGTAATTTAGTTCATTCTCACAACTGAAAAAACTTAAATCAGATTCAGAGAGAGACAACGCTTTCAAGTTCTGTGTGAATAGCTCCAATTTAAAATTGAACATTGCTGCAAGAGGTGTTTATGAGGTGAGAAAAGCGTTTGGGGTAAAACAATGAAAAGCGAGAGATAATTTAAGAACCTGAAAACAGTCTATGATTAGTGATGGTCTCATGGTAGTAGCATCACTTTTAGGATCAAAATACATGAGATGATGTTACTAATCCTTTGTGCCCATAGGCAGTGAGCAGTTTTCTTAAATTGCCCTAATGTTAGAGGTGACACAAAGTTGATACGCATGACTTTTTCAAATTGTCACCCTTCTTTGCTTGACATTTCATCGACTAGCCTTCGCAGGGCTTGAAAATGAATTCTGGTATGCTAGACTTATCCACCGTTATGTCTTTCACCATTTCTTGAAGTTATCTTGGAGCCCAGGAGAGATATTTCTGATTGATCCATAGCCATCGACTACTTCTTTCTGCTGCCTCTGATGCATATTTGATGTTTTTTTTTTTTTTTTGTTGGTAGGGACTGACTAAATGGATCCCTCGAGTTTTATGGTGGATGTGGCTGTAAAAGTTCTGCACTTTTCTGTGGGTTTCCAGTCCTGTTGTTTTGCATCTACTGCCAGTTCTGTATAACATTGCCTCTTGTGTGTTACATGTACTGAATCTTCCAATGGGATGTTAGGTCGACATTGACCAAGGGTTTTCAAACTTGGATTTATGAACACCCAGGGTTCTAGTGGGACTGCATAAAACTTTGGGGGGAAAAATGTAGTAAAAAAATCAACAACCCTGCAAAATGATTTTTTAGGGCTGTCTAAGTTAACTTTGAAGTAGGGCTGTCGATTTAACACGTTAATTTAATTAATTAGCTATGGGATACACATTTAACACACCTGCCCCAGACCTACATAGTTCTTCTTACATTTCATAAAGTTGAGTTGGTTTCACGTTGGAAAGATCACATGTGACGTAGGCGGAAGTCCAGTGTCTACAAAGAAAAAGACTTCGTCAAATGCTCTTTTAAAAAAAAGGTAAAGCAATGATGTTGGACGATTTTGAATTTGGTTGAGAAAATTAAATGGAGTTTTTTTTTGCTCTACTGCAGTACTTCCGCCTAAGTCACACGTGACCTTTCCAACGTGATTATGTAATGCGCCGCGCATCGCAGAGCAGTGCAAGAAGAGCATTTGTGGTAAAAAAAAAAAATTCATTTTTATTAAAAAATGACCAATTTTTTCACTAAACTAGACCCTTATTCCTTGGCTGGGATCATATAGAGCCATTTGAAGCTGGATTGAAACAATTTGGACCGTCAACCCATTGTACCCCAGTGAAGTCCCCTATTTGGATAAAAATCCTGGAACGTTTTCCTCAAACCTTAATTTCTTTTTGACTGAAGAAAGAAAGACAAACTTAAACATCTTGGATGACATGGGGTTGAGTAAATTATCCGGAAATTGGTTCTTGAGTGAACTAATCCTTTAAAATTCAAGATATTAGAGCAAAAATGCCCCAGTATGAGTTTTTGTCTCATATTTATATCAGATGATATAGTTAAGCAATATCACACAATTGCTGAATAGCACAAGACCTGAATACATTTACATTTACATTCATTCATTTGGCAGACGCTTTTATCCAAAGCAACTTACAAGTGAGAAACACAAGAAGTGATTCATTATGAAGAGGTAAATAGACACAGGAAGTGCTCACAATAAAAGTTTCAGACATTGCTCAGAGGAGCATGAGTTAGAATATGGAGGGATAAGAAAGTATAGATTTTTTTTGTTTCGTTTTTTTTTTTTTAAAGATGAGGCTAAGTGCTCATGAAAGAGAGTTTTCAGCTGTCTTTTGATTATTGCCAGGGATTCTGCGTTCCTGATGAAGGTAGGGAGATCATTCCACCAGCAAGGAACAGTGGATGAGAATGTTCTGGAGAGTGATTTTGTGCCTCTCTGTGATGGTACCACAAGCCTTCGGTCCTTTAGTGATTGCAGGCTTCTGGTAGGGACGTAGACTCATAAAAGTGAGTGGAGGTAGGAGGGTGCAGAGCCTGTGGTGAATCTGTAAGCAAGCGTCAACGTCTTGAACTTTATGCGAGTAGCAAGTGGTAGCCAATGCAGAGAGACTAAGAGAGGCGTGACGTGGGCTCTTGGGCTCGTTGAAGACAAGACGTGCTGCAGCGTTCTGGATCATTTGTAGAGGTTTGATTGCACATGACTGCAGTCCACCCAAAAGAGCATTGCAGTAATCAAGCCTGGAAATGACCAGGGCCTGGATGAGAAGTTGTGTTGCAACATTAGCACAAGTGCAAATGTGATATTGCTTTTATACAAATGTTAAGTAAATAAGAAGTTAATAGTGTTATATGTTAGACACAATATTGTTTGCTTTTGCTCAATTTTGCAAACGAAAATATTACCAGAGCAGAACTGTTGTGTGTCTCTGAGCAACTAACAGCAGTGCTTTGTTTCTGAATGAATCCAGGTTTTGAGCGAATCAATCAGGTGAACCAATGATTTAAAGGACTATTCATAAAGAGAGTTTTAGCTTCTTATTTAGAGTATCATTTTCTATAGATTGTTTCATATTTCCTTATTAATAAAAAAACTATTAAAGGTGTAATTCACCCAAAAATGAAAATACTGTCATTATTTACTCTCCCTCATGGACGTTGAAGCCTAAAAGTTTGTGTAATAAACTCTATTCAAAGATATTTTTTGTAATGTCTATTTGATGCTTTTCTCATTTAACACAATAATGACTTTAAATTGCCTTTTGGTGGATTAAAAGGATTTCTGAAGGATCATGTAACACTGAATAAACAGAGTAATAGTTGCTCTAATTTCAACTTTTCCATCACAGGAGAAATAAATTACATTTTTAAATGTATTAAAATGACAAACAGTTATTTTAAATTTCAATAATAGTCTGGAGCAGTCTGGCATAAGGTTGATTATGTGCATCTGCCAGTTTCTTCCAGTCAGGGAACATATTCAGCGATTCAGTATCTGGGGTATGAGGGAGATTTTGTTGTTTTTTGTCTCTCTTGACTGGATGAATGCCATCATTCTTGCCATGTTGGTTATGCTCAGCGACCAGGAGTTGGTTGTCATCTTGGTCTCAATTGCTACTGCCAGCCTTTTCAGGACCTGGTTGTGTACCTGCCTTGAGTGAGGCCAGTTTTGCAGCTTAATGTCAGGATGTGCTTAAGGGTTGCTGGAGTTGGACAGAGGGCACAAACCATCTGCCAATCCGTTATTTGGCTGTAGAAGCACATCATATGTAGCTCTGATAATAAATCTGAACCTATTTGCCAGCTGCCAGCTGATTTCTCTCCTCTCCATATTATATTATTTTATGTTATATTATACTATATTATATTATATTAAAATAAATCGCATAATCAAAAAACTATTGTACATAGAGTATTTGAATTAGAATCAGGAAAAAAATGTTTTTCGCATGCATTTATCACTATGGCATCTACCAGCAGTGGCTAATGGGGTCATGCTAACTAGCCAAACCTTGACCCCATGGTTGTTACTTTGTGCCACCTGTATCCACCTTTAGCAATGACATCCAATACAATACTATTAAACAGTCAGAAAATAATCAACATTGTCTTTTTCAGAAACATGTGGTTATATCCAAATTACACTTGAAGACTTGAAATTGCTGTTTCAGTCCAAATGTATGTTTTTCTGGTTTTAATGGAGGCAGACAGGGCCTTGCCACCCCTAATGAGCCTTATTAGTGGGTCTGTTTACTAATGTCTATTCATTGAAGCACCGTATCCATTCCAATGGTTGTTTTTTTTCCCACTGTTGCTGTTTACTTAGGTGTAGATATCACTCACTCTGTACGTGAAAGCCCAATCAGGGCAACAAAACAGGTTTGATTTAGATACCGAAGGAAAATATTGTCAAATTTAACAAACAGTACTAATGAGTGAATCAGAGGTGCTGCTGTAAATGACAGCCAATGGAAAGCACTGTGTTGGCACCACCGGCCTTTCTGCACCTGTTTTTCTCATCTATTAGGATTCAAACAAGTGAGCAAATGAGGGCAGAGAGAAATTCTTGATTTAGTGCATCCTGTGGGATGAGATGAACCTGACGGGAAGAAGACATGTGTGGTAGTACACAATAAATCATTCCGACACCAATTATTTATTTTTCCCTCAAGGAGCCAAAGGCATAACAGAGCCTCTCAAGTCCATGGGCTACAGTGATTGTTAACTGTTCCTATAGCAAACCCTTTCACTCGGTTTTAAAAAATCAATAGGTACAAAGCTGCATGTAATAGCTTTGTGTGTAACTGTAACAAGTAACATTAATTCAGTGGCTGCAAACATGTGGCCAAACTCTGTATCGCTAACACGTGTTCTTTATCTTCAGACCATGTTGTTTGCTTGATCTGTCTTTGATGAGAAGTTAGAGCTAGTTAGGCTATAGGTTATGTTTTAGTGCAAAATACGTGGCGTGACATGAATCTAGGAAATGGTAAAAGCAAATGTGCATGAGAGTTAAATAAATGGCTGTTTTACAAACAATCAATAGCAGCTTGGCTTTACAAGCGTTGTAAAGAGAGACATTTTTCTAGCGAGGCACAGTTGGGTTCTTTTCAATTAATGCCTTGTGAAGGTAACGGCGCAAATCACGACTTGAGGCGTTATCGTGCCGCTTTCTAATTTGCTGAAAGCAGATTCAATTGGGCTTTTAAAACTCGGAGAACCCAAAAATATTGTAGGGATTCATTTGCCCTGTACTTTAGATGTGTAATGTGATCCTTTAGATTCTAAAATTCTTATTTCCTAAAAGGTTTTAATCTCAAATGGTTACAGTTGTGCTGCTTTATATTTTGGTGGAAACTGTAATCCAACTAGAATTCTTTGATGAAGAAAAAAAAGTTCAAAAGAACAGCATTAATGTGAAGTAGGAATCTTTAGTAACATTATAAATGTTATACATTTAAATGATAATTTAAACATATGTTATAAATGTATTTACTGTCACTTTTAATAAATTTGATACATCCTTGCAGAATACAGGCATTTATTTATTTATTTATTTTAAATATTTGAAAATGCAAGCATTTTGTGTGAACAACTTAAGAGACATGCAGAACATTTTTTAAGGTTAATTGGAATTATTTGCTCATCTTATTGTATTTAATCAATAAAATTACACTTTTACCCCGTAGATGCTGTGAAATCAGCTATATTGTACATTTCTAAATTATAATACATAACACAAAATAATATATCATCTGCTAGTTTAAAAGTGTTCCTGCCTCACTGTACCATTTTTTTGGCTTTGAAAGTTTTATGTTGTGCTTTCTGCTGTAAATTGCAGATTTTTCCTTCTTTTCCCCTTCCTCATTTTTTTCTAGTCCCAACAGTATTTTGTTTTCCATCTCTTCTTGCTGAAATCTATTAACCCAGTCATTTGATCCGGGAGCGGCGGTGATGACCTGATGGACGGATAGTTTTGTGGTTGAGAGGTGAGAGTTCCCACAGGGCCGCGGTCTCTCTGAACCTGACTTTAACCTTCATGGACGCAACCCTCCACAGTGGAGCTTCTTTTATAGTATTTAACTCAGTAAAATTTTAATCATTTTTTTGCTGCATGAATAGGGTGAAAAGAGATTACAGGTTAAATGTCCACACTATTTTCGATGTTAAAATTATTAATCTCACATAGTCCATTGTCATTTTAAAATAAAATGGGTGCAGTTTGTAAAAGCGCACAATAACAAAGACTAAAGCGTGGTAATAATTACTTTTAAATATTAAGCTTTGACTGTTAATATGCGTGTGACAGCCATTATGATGTCATTGGGGAACTGTTGGAGCTGTCGCAGTTAAATGACAGCAATTCAGAGAAAGAAACATAGAGGGAAAAGAGCGGCAGGCATGGAGAAAGATTATATATATATATATATATATATATATATATATATATATATATGAGTAGTCCAGCTGTTTTGTTTTTTTTCTTTCTCTCTCTCTCTCTCTCTCTCTCTCTCTCGCTCTTTTATTTTATATGGACTAGTACTTAATAAAATTCTCAAAAACTTCAGCAGCTACGAATCTGACTTGGTCTACTAGTGTACGTGTGAATCAAATGTCCAAGTGAATCAGATCCATCCGTGTCCTAAAATATAAACGGAACATAAAGTTGTGATGACGGAAGCCTAATTCGGCACTGGTTGCCTCAAGATTTTGATATATTTTATAGGGTTTTGAAGGTTTTTTTATCTGTATGAGTAAAATAAAGCCTGTGGTAAACGTATCTTGATGATACTTTGAAGTTTTGTTCTACAGCATTAACTGCACACACATACACCCCAAAATCTAGTTACTTGTTAGAAGCATGTTTTCAAAATGAAACATAATTTCTTAAACATTTGAGTTTTTGGTATGGGTGTCGTGTGTAGTATATATATAATACTGTAATATATATAAATTGTTTGTTGAGTCTGTAAGAAACTACCAAGTGTAATTTTAGTAGAAAACATGTTTCCATGGTTTTGCTGCATTCCCCGTGGATTTGTGCGCACTATGGTAATGTTACTGATGATGATGAACAATATTATGAATTGCGACTTGAATATGTATAGAAGTTAATGTTCCTTCTGCCAGTGGACTGTTGCTGCAGTTTTTTTTTTCAACACTGTTTTGTTCATCTGAATCTGCAAACATTCTAGTTTTGACAGTCATGTGATTTAAACCTTTGTTGAACGCTCAGACTGAAGCTGAATACAAAAGAAAGAAAGAATATAAAGAACAATGGAAGAAGTGGTCGTCCAAACTAGTCCAAAGTCTCTTCATATAATGCATAAAATTAGTTCCATCTGTTCAGCTGCAACACTGTGATAATGTGTTTGCTTATCTTTCCGTTTAAAAAAAAAATTCATCTCAAAGACAAGGCCAAACGTGGGTTATGCAGTCTAACAGGTTGTACAAAAGGCAGGCAGAAACTGCTGGTGTTTAGCTCTAAGATAAGATGTGCTATGTGAACATTAAAATGGGCAGAGGAACTAGAAAAAAATATATTATTCTCAGACTAAATGAAGCCATCTCTAAGACCTTCAAGAGAACGTTATCTCTTTTCCCTGGAAGTGTATCAGTGTTATTTTTAATTAATGTTCTTGTTTTTGTGGATACTTTTATGCAAATCAACAATGCATATTTTTTTTCATACATTTTAATGCACTCTTTAAAAAAATGCTCACCAAAGCTGCATTTATTTGAACAAAAATACAGCAAAATCAGTAATATTGTAAAATATTATTTCAGTTTAAAATAACTTTATTTTAGAATATTTTAAATTTATCCCGTGATAACAAAACTGAATTTTCAGCAGTCATTACTTCAGAAATCATTCTAATCAATCTGCTGATTTGGTGCTCAAGAAATTTTTTTATTATTATTGATATTGAAAACGGTTGTGCTGCTAACTTTTTTGTTGGAATTTTGGGGAATAGAAAGTACCAAAAAACAGCATTTATTTCAGACAGACAGACAGACACATAGAGACATACCGACAGACAGACAGAGACAGGCAGACAGACAAAGACAGACAGACACAGACATACAGACACAGACATACAGAGACAGACAGACACAGACATACAGAGACAGACAGACACAGACGGACAGAGACAGACATACAGAGACAGACATACACAGACAGACATACACAGACAGACAGAGACAGACACAGACAGACAGAAACATAAAGACATACAGAGACAGACAGACACAGATATACAGAGACATACAGAGACAGACAGACACATACAGACAGACAGACACAGATATACAGAGACAGACAGATACATACAGACAGACAGACAGACACCGATATACAGAGACACAGACAGACAGACAGACACAGACAGACAGACACACAGATATACAGAGACACAGACAGACACAGATATACAGAGACATACAGAGAAAGACAGACAGACACAGATATACAGAGACACAGACAGACACAGATATACAGAGACACAGACAGACACAGATATACAGAGACAGACAGACAGACACACAGATATACAGAGACACAGACAGACACAGATATACAGAGACATACAGAGACAGACAGACACAGATATACAGAGACATACAGAGACAGACAGACACAGATATACAGAGACATACAGAGAAAGACAGACAGACACAGATATACAGAGACACAGACAGACACAGATATACAGAGACATACAGAGAAAGACAGACAGACACACAGATATACAGAGACACAGATATACAGAGACATACAGAGACAGACAGACAGACAGACACAGATATACAGAGACATACAGAGACAGACAGACAGACAGACAGACACAGATATACAGAGACATAGACAGACAGACAGACACAGATATACAGAGACATACAGAGACAGACAGACAGACACAGATATACAGAGACATAGACAGACAGACAGACACAGATATACAGAGACAGACAGACACATACAGACAGACAGACAGACAGACACAGATATACAGAGACAGACAGACAGACACACAGATATACAGAGACACAGACAGACACAGATATACAGAGACAGACAGACAGACACACAGATATACAGAGACACAGACAGACACAGATATACAGAGACATACAGAGACAGACACAGATATACAGAGAAAGACAGACAGACACACAGATATACAGAGACACAGACAGACACAGATATACAGAGACATACAGAGACAGACAGACAGTCACACAGATATACAGAGACACAGACAGACACAGATATACAGAGACATACAGAGACAGACAGACACAGATATACAGAGACACAGACAGACACAGATATACAGAGACATACAGAGAAAGACAGACAGACACACAGATATACAGAGACATACAGACAGACAGACACAGATATACAGAGACATACAGAGACAGACAGACAGACACAGATATACAGAGACATAGACAGACAGACAGACACAGATATACAGAGACATACAGAGACAGACAGACAGACAGACACAGATATACAGAGACATAGACAGACAGACAGACACAGATATACAGAGACAGACAGACACATACAGACAGACAGACAGACACAGACAGACAGACAGACACAGATATACAGAGACAGACAGACAGACACACACACAGATATACAGAGACACAGACAGACACAGATATACAGAGACATAGACAGACAGACAGACACAGATATACAGAGACATACAGAGACAGACAGACACAGATATACAGAGACATAGACAGACAGACAGACACAGATATACAGAGACAGACAGACACATACAGACAGACAGACAGACAGACACAGACAGACAGACAGACACAGATATACAGAGACAGACAGACAGACACACAGATATACAGAGACACAGACAGACACAGATATACAGAGACATACAGAGACAGACAGACAGACACACAGATATACAGAGACACAGACAGACACAGATATACAGAGACATACAGAGACAGACAGACAGACAGACACAGATATACAGAGACACAGACAGACAGACTGACACAGATATACAGAGACATACAGAGACAGACAGACAGACAGACAGACACAGATATACAGAGACATACAGAGACAGACAGACAGACACACAGATATACAGAGACACAGACAGACACAGATATACAGAGACATACAGAGACAGACAGACAGACAGACAGACACAGATATACAGAGACAGACAGACAGACATTTTGAAGCATTTAAAATATATATACACTTTAGCGCAAGACAAGGATTTTTTTTGGAGCCACATTTACACAGCAATCTGAAAGCTAATACATCTACCTCTAAGTGTTGGCTGTAAAATCCCAGCTATAAATTCAGAGACCCTGGTTGCTTACAAAACATTTGGAACAATTACACTTGGAAGTAAAAGCAATATCCGGATAGTACTGTGCAGGATGGATTGGAAATCCACACAAACATGGCTTAAGGCTGCCAGCTTCTCTCAATACCTTAGCTTTGCTTGTGTCTAGTCAATAAGGTTCATTGAAGCTCTACATGCTCAGATATGTGTTTCAACTGACAGTTTCATTCTCTGCTACTCTATTCCTCCTCATGCTGCTGTAGCTGTTCTTTTTTTTTTTTTTTTTTTTTTTTTAAATCTGTCTTATAATCAATCAAATAATGCAGTGAGTGTGTGTGCGCTCAAATGAAATATCTCAAATGGTTGACATTTCATAAATACTGAGCTAGCAATACGCTCACTGAGTGCAGGCCATTGTACTAGTTAATATAATGAGAAATAGTTTCTTTCTGATATCCATTAAATGGCTATAGAAAGAGCTCTTGAGAGTGCTTGCATTATGGTTCAACATGAATGTATAAAGAGCATTTTAAGTCTCAGCCTTGTCCTTGACTAGCTCATCCATCCTCTTTCGCTGAATGCAGACGCACACAAACAAATGCATGCTCTCAAAACAACATTTTTTTTTATGCTCAGACAAAGTAAGTTCACAATATTCTGTCCCCTGTACAGGCCATCCCTTCACCACTCCCCCTTCAAATACACACAAACTTTCTTTTTCCGGTACTTTCTGCTGCAATAAATCACAGAAGATCCCGTCTCTAATACCACAAACTAAAAATCATCCATTTAAATAAACCGAGTAGACTGTACAGATTACGACTTTATGTCCCCGGTATGGCCACAGTCCAAAGGTCAGGGCGAAGCAGATGATCAATTGCCTCCTTATTGGAGAGTAATTCAGAGTCAGTTAGAATGATTCATTTGGTGAGGGGGGTGAATCAATGCTGGTCTTAATGAGATTCTCCCATACGCTTCTTATCTGCAGCCAACACTGACATCCCAGAAACATTCATCCTCAGGTAGAACCTGCAAAGCCTGAGGCGGGAAGCTCGACTCATTATGTATTTCCCTCCTTCTTCAACTATGATGGTCTTTCCTTCTGAATACTTAATGCTGAGTGTCATAACCTTAAGCACTCCAGGGTTTTAACAGGCTTGCGGTGCTCAGTTGGTCTTGATTTCATCCGACATGACTCGCTCTAAGACATCCGGTTATGTTTTTTTTTTTTTTTTTTTTTTTTTTTTTTTTTTTTTTAAATACATTTGAACTTGTAGTGCCATGGAAGCTGATGTTATTGTGGTTTTGACTGTTTTTTATAATTTGTTCTACTGTAGAACATTTTTCTGTTGAGGTGTTCTCATTGTACGCATGCAAAAAAAACATACAAAGAGACCAGTGTAGAACGAATGACTCCTGAGCTGATTCTTTTTATTGAATCAAAAACATATATAGCCAAACCATTGTATTTGCTGACTCCTGTTGAATGAAAAGAATACAGTGCAACCATTGTAGCTCGATTGCTGATATAAGTGATTTGGTAACACTTTACAATAAGGTTCATTAGTTAACATGAACCAATAATGAATTGCGCTTCTAGAGTATTCATTAATCTTTGTTAATTTCAACATTTACTAAAATATTATTACAATAGTTAACATCAGTTAATGCACTCTGAACTAAAATGAACAATGAACGACTGTATTTTCATTAACTAACATTTAACAACGATTAGTAAATACAGTAACAAATGTATTGCGCATGGTTAGCTCAGTGATTCTTATGAGCGATTCTTTGCAGTGAATCAAAATCATACAAGCCACATAATTACAGACACAAATTACTTGTATTAGGCAAATCTTTTTAATGAATAATAATAATAATAATATAATAAAACATACGGTATGACCAGTGTAGCTTAATTTTTGAAACAAATGACTCTTATCAGCCGATTCTTTTATAGTGAATCAAATACATATTGTTCAACCAGAATAGTTTGTTTGCTGTGATACTAATGACTCTTTTGAACCAGGTTCTTCTTAGTGTATCAAAGACGTACTTGACCGGTATAGCTCCATTCCTGATAATTGCAGCATTAACAGAAACTGGAATAGCTTTTACTCATATTATGAACCAAAATCTACACAAATGAATTGGAATCTAATCAAATGAAGCTCTTGTAATTTGGAACCAGGAAATCTGCATGAAAACCCAGCCCTACTGTTAACCAAATTCTAGTTATTTCTGTCATTTCAGGTGAAAAACATGCTGAAAATAGAAAAGGAGGGAGGGAGGGAGAGAGGTATAGAGGGACTGTGCCAGGAAGCATTAGTTACACTCATTACACTGCGACTCACTAGCTGGCACAAGGGCCGTAGCAGCAGATGACTTCATACCAGGGTGGCTCATTAACATCATTGGGAAGGAGCTGTGATGGTGAACGAAAGAACAGGAGAGCGCCAGAGAGGGAAGAATTATTGCTTTGTTGGGTTACATTTCCCACCACAAATGCAGTCAAAGGTATATGAGCTTTGGATGATCGTCTTTGGTCTTCCAGGAACACAGGAAACAGGTGGACTGCCGCTGTACTGTTCAGATAAAATCCCAAATAGCACTCTTCACCAAAGACAATATGATTAAAGGAGGAAACAAAAAAGCAGAGAATCTCTTGTGTCAAGGCTTTCTTCACATAAAAAGGTCTATCAGTTTCCCATAATCCCCTATTTCCCCCATTAATCTGTGGACAGCCACTTTGAGAAGATCCTATCTCTTCACACAAGCACTACTTTTAATTTCCCCTTGAAGAGGCTGGCTAATGAAATCACAAACAGCTTGGCGCGGTGGGACGGGTGGAATGAGTTCGGGAGATGGAGAAAAACTTGAAGCCTAATTGGCAGCGCCCGTGTTTCCAGTGTAATTGCGCTTTATCTCCAGAGTCACCTTCCAGGGTCATTAAGACCAGAGTAGATTAATTGAGCATAGCTCACGAGTTCTGGAGGAAAAGCTCCTGAGAGCGCAGAGTTCCTCCATTACTCAAGTGACAAAGCTTCCCTCGCATAAACACACACACACACACACACACACACTCACACTCACTATCTATTCTGGGAAGAGTTTTAGGGAACATGTGCGAGTCCTTGAGCTCTGACAGGTGTTGAAATTCAAATGCAAGTGTTTGACATGTTTCTAGATCGGCCCCCCTGTAATTGCAGAGTTATGCCATCATTAAAATGCTCATGGCCCCATTTGTCTGTTGCCGGGTTCGTTTGAGGCGATGACAAGGCGTAGCGATCGCAGATTCAAGGCAATTAAAAATCTAAATGACCCCACTGCATCCAGCTGAAAGTGAGATTGTTAGATCATATTCATCGCAGTATGATGCATTGTTCAGTTAATTCGTTGGGTTTATCACAAGTACTGTACCTGATGATGTACTGGTTTCAAGGACCTTATGAAGCCCACTCTTTGTCTTCAGTCCTAGTGCGATCTTGCTCCATTTTTCAAGAACAAAGGCTTCCAGTTCTTTGAGGAAGTACAGTAGGTGGAAAACTATTTTCTACATTCTGTTTCATATCCCCTGAAAAAAGGAACTGACGGTGCATTTGATGCTACTTTATGGTGTTTTTTTTTGTTTTTTTATACAGTTGTTTGGACTGAAGATTTTACAGGTTTTGTAGAACATAAGGGTCAGTAAATTGCAATATTGGTGCAATTAACCTTTTAACACAACTTTGCAAAATTTAGTTGGATGTGGTAAGGAGACGTTTACTTGAATGTGTTGCCTGGTATGTGCGTGTACTGTATAAGGACATGTGGTAAAAGGTTATGTGGGTACTGTGGCATAGTGGTTAATTCTTACAGCTGCATGGTTACTTGGAGTATTTTATTTTATTTTGCTGCTTGTTACATTTACTTAAAATCAGCTAATGAAAACACAATTCTTCTTGCACATTTTGCAAATTTTTAACTCCCAGCATATTTTGCATAGGCCTGCATAGATTGAGAGGTTAAAAGTTGAAATTAAGTGTAATTTTAAGGAATTTAAGTAACAGAAAAGTATTGTTAGTGATTAATGTTCAATTATGTTAGTGATATGAAGTAACATATTATTTTTTTATTGTATTTTTTGTTCATAATGATGATGGTGAAAATCACTTCTTACTCGCTCATCCTGAACATTCCAAAAAAAAAAGCTATGCATGCACTGCATACATACAGAAATTTATTTAATCAAGTTCATTTTACCGATATTGTATGATTCCAGACTTTTTTCTCTCCAAATAAATATTGCAAGTCATCCTGCCATACCAAACAAGACCACAGGGAGATGCCAAAGGACTGCAAATAGCTACTATGCGGATCCATTCAGAATTATTAAACGCACCAAAATACAAATGTAAAATAAAAACATTCTGAATGTGGAAACTCTGCGATCTGAAGGCGGGTCGATATTATCTGTCAGAGTGTCAGAACAAGCAATTGTGTCTATGTTTGGAGCGTCTGATGTTCATGTGTACATAAACACCACTGATCCTCACAAACTCCTCCAAAACACTCTTCCTCAGCAAATATCTTTTATAAAAACACTCATAGTTATACATTAATTTGGACATCTACATGAGTATATGGAACTCTTTTCATGCAGAAATATGATGTTGTAGCGTTCAGTGAGCTGAGAGCACATGCATGATTTGTTTGCGCATCAAACATTTTTTTTATTCAACTGAGGGATGTAGTTTGTGTATCCTATGTTTATGAAGCAGTTGGGTGTTTTGAGCTGCCGTTTTGTCGCCATTTAGTTTGTATTTCACAGCAACACGATGAGAAATGGCTTGGGCTGATCCAAACGATCACGTAATACGTAATGGTCCTGGTTTCCAAATACCTACACCGGGTTATGCTTATGCTCTACACCAGGTTATGCAACCAGGTTATGCCCTACACTCAGGCTATGTTTCTGAAATTCTGAAGCAGTTTTAGTGGCTAGTTTTTTTATTTTGTGAAATTACTCTGTGATTCTTTTAACCACTGTGTTCCTCTTGCAGTCTGTTCAAATAAACAATATGCTATTATTATAGATTTTGAGATTGCTTTCCTTAGTTTGTCACATTTCTAGCTTTCATTGTGTACACTTAGTTGCAGTTTATTTATAATGTATTATTGTTCATTCCTTTTATAATTTGAGGAGAGATTTTGACATGTTAATTATGATTTGTGCAATCAAAATTTTTAATTATCACTCTGTAAAATGTGACATGGTTCAAAAATGAATATGTTTTTGTTGTCATGAATTCTGGCAGCTATAAATGTTTCTTTTTACACTGTATCTTGCATTATGATTATAAATAAAAATATATATTTGGTCCTTTAGTTGTTGCATATTTGTGACAAATGGTGTGGGTTGTAGTGTCACTAGCAGAATCATATACGATGTGAGCTTGTCAACAGGCTGTAAATCTGCAACTGTCAGAAATATGAAGACTGATGATTGTGATTCTGTTCCTAGTTTTCCTTTTGGTTGCTTTATGTGAGAATATGTATTGAAGTTTAACTACACAGTTCTAGAGCCTAGTGGTAAACAAATCGATAAACTTACGATGATGAAACTTCCACTGAAATGAAGTTGTTAGAAGACACGTTGGATGCAACATTTAATTGGCAGTTTGTACGTCTTTGATTTGAAACGCTCAACACAAACGCCGGCAAAGTTCAGACTATCGTTTGAATTTCTGCTTAAAGGAATAGTTCACACAAAAATAAAAAGTCAGTCATGATTTTTCCCAACCTCATGTCATTCAAAACCCATATGATTCACTGAAGAAATCTGACATAGCTTTCTTTTGCACAAGGGAAGTTTTTTTTTTTTTTTTTTCCTCCAGTGAACTTTATATTTTACACAACTGGTCGAAATGATTCATTCACAGATCGGACTGATGACTCGCTGACTCCATTTGCAGTAGTTAATGTAGAAAACGATTATCAGTAAATACCTCAATGGAGAGACACCAGTAAATTCTTCAAAATATTTGGGATATAACTGGTCAAAAAAATTTTTCTGGCATTTGGCACTTGGTGGGCATTAATTTTGGACCCTTCAGGGAAAGCAATAGATCAAAAGTGTTTTTGTAGTTTGGATTTTTTGTGTTACGGATAAAAGGGAAAAATGTCCGTTGCAATGTTGTTCTCCCTCCACTGGTTTCTGCTCATGGATGGAAACTCTTCTCACCATTTGTGTATGAGATTGATACTGATGGTTCTGACCTTTTAATTTGACTGTTTTTCCACACACATCATGCCACTGAGCAGAACGTATGAGGTGTGACGACAACTGACAAGAGTTGTTTGTATGTGTGAGCATGTGCAATCTTCACCAAGTTGCTCGTTTTGCATTTGGAAGGTTTTCTGTCGCTGCCCCATTTTCAGTATGCTGCTCTTTACGCCTCCATGTTTCCCTCCCACCAAGGAATGTAGGAAAAAGGTAAATCATGAAACGTGTTTCATAGGTGATAAAGCAGTAAAGAACACAGAGCTACTTGACCGCATTCAAAAATGAGAGCGGCATGTCGGCTTGCCAAATGTCAGCATGATAAATCCAACCTTTACAACCAGCCTCTGCTGCGCGCTAGCTCATGTCTTCGAATTAATGATCACATCTATCAAATTGTTTTGGAATAATGAATGTCTCTGGACTGCCACGTAGCCTCATGCGAGAGTCTATAAATTCACTCTTTAAAAACAAGTTATAGTTTATTTACAATGTGCCTGACACCATAGTGGGGAAAGTGGCACGCTTTATTGGTCCATAATTTAACGCTTTCTTCACCAGTGACGTGTATGTTTTATCTAATATTTTGCTGAAAACTATCAAAATGCATTACAGATCGTCTAAACATCAAAGGTACGGATGGTATATCTCTTAATAATGTAAGCCAACATCACAGCGCAGTTCCCAAGAGAAGCACCTTTATCTTTTAGCCAAGCTGAGTTAAGTGTTTCTTTTAATGCTTAGCCGTCCTCAAAGGGCCCTTTCCATGCGAGTCGGGTCTAGTCCACTGGGAGAGAGTCTGTTCTAGTTGAACATGACACCTCAGTCCTGTGGAAAATGCTTAGACTGGAGAAACACTGCTGGTTTTCGGATCACACAAGGAATGCACAATGCAGGAGGATGTCCTTTTGCATATGCAAAGAAGTTGGCTTGGAAATTTTCTCCCACGCTTCTTTTCATATGATCTTGAAAAGGGTTTTCTTTTTGCAACATGATTGCAGATCTTACGTTTTGCCTCATTCACTTAATAATGATTGAGTATTTGAAGTATAAATTGAAATAGTATCAAAATCATACCACAATATTGAATTGTAGATTTTAAAAAAAAAAAAAGATTATACATTTTATCTATTTAATTTTTTTATATCATTTCTAACAATAATCATTAAACAATATAACACTTTACTTTAAGGTTTTATTTGTTAAAGGGTTAGCTCACCCAAAAATTACATTTCTGTACTCACCCTCATGTCGTCCCAAACCCGTAAGACCTGCTCATTTTCGTAACACAAATTAATACATTTTTGATGAAATCCGAGGGTTTCTGAACCACAGCAACGTCAATGCATCTTTTGAGGTCCAGAAAGCTATTAAAGACATTGTTAAAATAGTCCATGTGACAAAAGTGGTTCAACCTTAATGTTTTGAAGTGACGAGAATACTTTTTGTGTACAAAAACAAAACAAAAATAATGACTTTATTCAATAATTTCTTCTCTCCCGTCAGTCTCTTACGCAGTTGCTTTTGTGAACGCAGTTCAGTGCTTCCGTTTTTTTTAATGTCCGAATGCCAGCTTTTATCTTATTTTTTTATTTAGCCTATATTTGTTTCAGAATTTTTTTAAAACCAAGAATGTTCACAACACTGAATCTTTAATTGCTTGAATTTGCAAAATCAAACAAATCAGGGTATTAAACTATTGGTAACAAGGTTGCAGAAACCACAAACTCAGTAAAAAAAAAAAAAAAAAAATACTCATTTATTTTGCCCTCTTGTTCATTTGTTGTAACAAATAGGTCAATGTTTTTTTTTTTCGTGTACCAAACGTGAAACAGACAGCCGGAGATTATGTTGATTCCTTATTGGGATACAATCCTTATGTGCTGCAAAAAGCACATTTTAAATGCAGCATTTCATTTGGATTTACTCGTCTTGCATGCTGACACTTTTTTTCACCATTAGTCATTCATGACAACAGTAATCGTAGTCTCAGTTTTTTTTTCAGTTAATTGTTCAGCCCTATGTTGACAGCAAGCTTTGATCCAGCTTCTTGCTCTTCTTCAAAATGAACAAATAGTAGAAAAAATAAACCGTAAACTGTCCAAAAATGATTGCTCTGCTGAAAACAATGCACTCAGATGTTCTGGCAATGCAGCTTCTTAAAATCAAAGTTGATACATTTTGTAATCC
Organism: Zacco platypus; assembly: GCA_038088235.1. NCBI lineage: Eukaryota > Metazoa > Chordata > Actinopteri > Cypriniformes > Xenocyprididae > Zacco > Zacco platypus. The sequence continues at coordinate 12,843,994 of CM076064.1, read as the reverse complement.
TGATCCTTCAAAGGCATTTTGAGGTGACCAGGAGGAAACTTTCTTCCATTTGGCCTATCACAAAATTTCCAAATTGTGCTGTATGGGAAATTATATAATAACAACACTTCAAATCTCATCCACCCTCTGGGAGTCAAAATTTCTGCAAAAGAAAAATAAATCTCCTCCCTGCCCACAGCTGCCATCACTAGGGCCTATTAGGAAGGAAAAGGAAATGTCTGTATAAACTATAGTTTGACATCTTTGAAAAACTTGAAATGGAATGTGCCTTGTTTATTGTGTCAGCACTACTTCTGATTGAATTTCCATCTCAGACTTTCAGCTATAGCCCATTTTAAGTCATTCAAACAGGACCATTTTCATTATGAGATCTAATCTCACTAAAATTGGTGCCCAATGTTGTTTAGCCTATTGTTAGTAGGTTTTGATTCTTTTATAATTTGCGGAAAATTCAGGAGAACCTGAGTGCACATGCAGATAACAATGTGATGCTACTTTTAAATGTAATTTTTTGTCTTTCATTTTTAGCCAAGTATATTTCTTTGTATCTTGTAATTTCTGTGCCAGTAACATCACCAAGCAGAACTGCAACTCTTATCAAACCAAGGAGGTCTATAATACCCAGAGAAAGCTATCCATTCCCATTTATCTCTGTGGGAGCTATAGCACATGAGGTCATGTTATTCTTTTTTTTGTATTAAATCAACCAACAAATAGCTTAAAGGCACAGTTCACCCATGAAAATGATCATTTACTGACTTTTTTCTTCTGCAAAACATAAGATTTTCCTAATTTGCTTAATGATTTTTAAAAAAAATTAAATTAAAATATTATTAAAATCATACCGCAGTGGCATAATGGATATAATCTATTGATTGATTGAATTTTAAAAAATGTTATATATTTTATCTAGGATAAGTGTAAGCCCTTGTATCCTTTAAGCCCTTTTTCACCTCTGAAGTCAAATTAAAAAAAGAAAATCATATTTTATGCTGCTCGTTATTTTGATAAATCCAGTGATTTGTTACTTCCCTAACAACATTTTTTATTGCATACCAATTACATTTGTGAATGTCATGTGCATGCTGTCTCAGGGGACTTCACACAAAGACACCCAAAAACGTTTTTCCGAAAGGGTCTTTTGGGACCCTTCAGAAATCAACACATTTTTTTTGCAATTTTCACCCATTTCTTTGGCAAGTACATTGATATTACGCCAAATAAGAGATACATTTATTGTTTTGTGTGTATGAACAAATAGTATTTTATCATTTTATATTATTTCTCTTTAAATGGAAAGATGAGATTTATTATATTGCGTACAAAGTTAATCTCAAGGTCAAACCATTACCCTTACTGACAGATAGACTGCCAAAGAATTAAGCATGTGAACTACAAACAAATGTTTTGTGATTCATTTTACATTAATTTACAAGTAAATGCATCATAAATTGTTTTGTAGAACAGACCATTTTCATGAATTAACTTTTTTTTTTTTGAAAGATAAACTTAAACGGTACAGTGCCACAAAACGCATTCAAGCTAACCTTGAATGGAAAAATGTCTCAATGTGGGCACAATGAAAATTACTATTATACTTAGTCCACATTATATTTAAGCTCCATGGATGTCTTTGTAAACATATGTTATATTTTTCAAGGAAAACGTCTATTCTGATTGAAAGTGTTTAGTGATAACATTTCTTTTTTAGAACTAACCTTTTACCTTAACTTACCTTTCTTAGTACTTTAATTTACAACTATATTTGGACCTACAAATTACACACATTAATTCAATTGAGATGGAGCCGTTTTATCCTAAAGTTCCTTATTACCGGGCATATCTCGGGAGCCAAGCCAACTTAATCTCCATACTCCTGGCGTGGGGGTAGGTCCACTAGGAGACCCCCCTAGGCCCAGAGTATGGAGCCCCAATAGGCTTGGCTCCTGAGATATACTCGATCAAACTTCCAGCTTGACTCCAGCTACAACTCCAGAGTCAAGCCGACTTAAAGCTCCAGACCACCAGCCTGGTCCCCCAGTCACTAACACCTATCCCATCCCAGTCAGCGCGATTAAAAAAAATCATTAGTAAAAGGAATCTTTTAAATACTTCCCTGTCACTGAATAAATATATTTATGTTTTACTTCTTTAAAATCAATACATTTTTATATTTTGTGAATTAGTCATCACATGGGCTTATTTGGAACACATGCGGGCCAAAGTACCAATTAAGCCCATGTCAGACTTCAGACTTTATTCATAAATATGTTAATTTTATATTTTAAAATGTAACTAATTAATACATTTTCAAATGAGAAATCTTGCATTTTAACAAATAATTTTTCTTATAAACCATTTCAATATCTATGTAAAACACTTTTGGCCTACAGTTTTGGTGGACTTAATGAGAACACTTACCCTATATTTTATCTATATATGTAATTTATTTGGATGATTAATGATTATTGCTGGAAATATATTATTCTAATAGATATTCTAATCTCTACAGTGTTATTTTAGTATTATTTATATAATATTAAAGTATTTATTAGATTTTTTTAAATTTGATTTTATTTTTATATTTTCAGTTTTCATTGTGGTTTTAATAATTTTATTTGCTTTTGTCTTATCCTTTATTTCTATTCAGCTTTCATTTATTTTTATTTCAGTTTTAGTACTTAAACATATTTATTTCTAATATTTTTTTGTGAATATTAGTTTTTATTAAATATGTATTTTATATTATTTCTGCTAAAAAAATAACAATACTGATTCTTTAATTGCTAACATTTGCAAAATCAAACAAATCAGGGGGTTTAAACTGTTGGTAACAGGGTTGTAAAAATCACAAACTCCATAAAAAAAATTGGTTGGGGAAAAGAAAAACCTTGGAGGCCTTCAGGAGCAGGAAGGCCTGGAAATGGACGCCAAGGTTTGTTTTCTTCTCGATATTAGAGTAGTGTTGGTTTTGCTGTGTTTCTCAGAACTAAGATATGCTGTCTTTTGCTTGAATGTACTTGTGCGTCATCTTCGCTTGTTTGTACATTTGCTTTATTAATATTAAAAGCCTGGAATGTCTAAACCGCCTCCACTGTCTGTTTCAAGCATCAGCTACCAAATTGTCAGAAAAATTAAAAAAACACCTAATATTTTTTCTTTAGGTCCCTATAACCCCGTAATCTTATCACTTTTGTAATACATTAATTACTTGGACTATTGTGTTATGTAGAGAGCTGTTCATGAAAACTGTTTGTTTTTTGGGATGAAAGGGAGTAGAGGAGCTAAACAAAAAGTAGATATTCGGCCTGAACTATCATAGTATCAAAAATGGCTTTCACTTATTGATGACGTCATACCCTTGGGCGGCAGGCACAGCAGATTCCGCCCCAAATGGAACCCTAAGCTTTTGCAATCTTGCTCCAAGTCTGCACTTTCATAACATAATGGCGCTTTGACTGTTTAGTAGAAGTCTGCTGCGGTGCTCGCTTCAGTGCGGACTTGGCAAAAGTGTGCATCAAGGGCACATATCGGCCGCAAAGGGGGTCCTGTAACATGACAAATGGAACACATTACGGTCTTGTGGACTTTAATGCGTGATCGTGATCCTTTTGGGTAGGGGTGTTTGTTTTGGTGACTTCAAATATCAACAGTGTTTAAATTTCCTACTGCACCTTTAGCTTGAAACTACTTGTTTTGTGTGGCTGATGATTTTTTTTTATATATATATGTAAGGGTGGTTCGTCTACAGGGGTTCAGGCTGCAGGGTTGCCGAATGACTAAAGAAACGTTATCAGCAAGATGGTGGAAAACTGTACATTTCTTGTCTATTACCACCCACTGCCACTTATACCAACGACGGAAATAAGCGGAGTTATAATAGCAAAATATGTGGGAGAGCATTGCTATAATGTGACAATATTATATTGCAATAAGTTGCACATTAAGGTTAATACCAAATTGCATACAACTTGAAATTTTTGTTACTCTTAAAATGGTTCCAAAATAGATGTATGAGACGATAAAATAATATACCGTTAATTGTACCCAGCATATGTAAAAAGTTGAGAGAGAGAGAGAGATTAAAAAAAAAACCTTAAAGTTAAAAAACCTCTTTTTCTCCCTTCCTTGACCATGTGACTGAAACCCAAATGTGAGACATTCAAACTGACCAATCAGAAGTAAAACTTCCCCACTGTGTCAAAGGTGTGACAATTCATAGACCCCCGATACACGCACATCTTGGCCTACAGGCCTTGATCACTATCGGCATCTTTGTGCCTTCCAAATGGCCCTTGTAGCAAGAGAGAGGGGGTTAAAACAGCAAAGCAAATGTCCTTAAAATGTCTTTGGATATTTTCAATCTTATATGTGCGTCAGACAGACAAACATTAGGCTATTGCGTTACATACTTTGAAGATGCTTTTGGAGTCTTTTTTTTTTGTCCATGTAATAAGTCATTCAATATCCCTTTAATTATAGTTGTCTCTGCGTATTATATTATATTATATATATATATATATATATATATATATATATATATATATATATTTTTTTTTTTTTTTTTTTTTACATCAAAGCAATTACTTCAATTTCAAAGTGATAATTGTTAAAGACGGTGAACCTGTTGCTTGGAGCTGATGAGATTATTATTTCGCCTCCATTGATCATCCAGTGCTATGTCTGCTTGCCATCACATATATTAAAACCCTTTATCCACAGCCACATTGAATAAATATAGACTCAGCATTCGTGCCGTAGAGCTCCAAACATCTGAACCGAGTCTGACAGTAATGCATGGACTGCATTCAATACTGATTGTGTCAGCTCATGAACTGTACCATGCCTCATTTTCCTGCTATTATTTTACAATCATATAGGATCTGTTTATCGTGGTGCTCACAAGCCTATAAAAGTACAGAATTAGATGGATGTCACATCCAATAAATGATAAAGGAAAGCCATGTTGCCCCCTCATTGACATTAAAATCCCGCTCATTAAAGTCATCTCGCCCCCTTGCTCTTGTAAAATTTGCACATAATCAGAGGATCTGCAAAACAGTAGTTTCTGTTTTTATTCTTCTTTCGTTTTTTCACTTGGGTACCTCACACTTACAGGGGTGAACTGCAGAATGGGAGGGGAGGAATAATCCACAAAGCTTGAAAACATTCACGAAAGATCTCTTAACTTCCCAAAGGTTACGCTATTCAGAAAAACTGTGTAAAAAGAACTTTACAATTTTCATAATGCCTCCTCGTTTCTGAATCTCTAATGGAGGTCATGTAGCCCTGGAACAAATTGAGATGAAGAGTGAGCTCTCCAGCTATTCTGTTGTTCTTTTTTTCCTCCCTCTCTTTCTCTGCCATTTTGTTACACCGATCCATCCTAATGAGAGCTCTTCATGTTGTTTCATTAGGGTCGGGAAACTGTAGCTGTACCCGAGTTTTGTCACAACCCTCCATTATTAGACGACTGGACCCATCTGTGGCCCATTATGGAGATTGTGCAGTTTTTATATATATATAAATACATATAGTGCCATGTGTCTCAATAATCTTCATCCAGTGTGTTTGTGGATGTTGTGAAGCTATGTGGATTATTATTTTATTTATTTTTTCAGTATTTTTAAAAGCTCTTTTATCAAAATGTTTTTTATTTTCTATTCATCAAAGAAACTTGAAAGAAAATGTATAATGGTTTACATAAAAATATTACACAGCACAACTGTTTGCAGCATTGATGATGATGATAATGATGATGATGATCATAAAAAGAAATGTTTCTTGAGCACCAAATCAGCACATTAGAATAATTTCTAAAGGACCATGTGACACTAAAGACTGAAGTAATGATGCTGAAAATTCAGCTTTGCCATCACAGGGATAAATTACATTTTAAAATGTAATTTTTGATCAAATAAATGCAGCCTTGGTGAGCATAAGAGACTTCTTTCAAAACCCAAACTGTTTATGGTAGCCGGCTAGATAAACTTTCCTTTGGTGTCATTTTTAAATCAACAGAATTTGTTACAACAATATCTAATACATTACTAAAACCAAATGTTCACAAGGCATAAAATACATGTGCATGTGCTTATTCTTGATCCATGAGTGAGATTTTATGGAAAAGAGCTGAAGAAAAATGAACTGAAATCAAACTGAAGGATGACGTGCTGAAACGGAGGGGTTGTGTTCCTGTGTCGGGAAGTTTGATCATTTCATTTTCTTGGAAGGGCGCACGCTACGTTACATCATTGTTTCAATAAACCGAGATCAGCCTTGACAAAGATAAAGACCGTTCGAGATACACCGTGATTAATTTTTATGGTACGATGATGAAAACTGTCCATCAAAAGCACATTCATTTTCTTCTATTTGAACCGTTTCCTTTGTTGCTAGAACATCCAAACTCAGAATAAGCAAGTGTGTGGGAGCGATTTCAGAAGTGGAGCCCAGCTGGTGTCATATCCTTCATGAACTATAAAAGGTAATTTGCACTGTCAGCCATCTCCAAGCTGCACATTTCCTCAACATTAACTGTGCGATTAAAAACCCATTCTCCCTCTAATTCTGCAGTTAAGCACCTTCTTTTACTTTGTCTTTTTCTTCCGCCTAAAATCTACTAATCTGTCTGCTGACGTATATGTCCACTTTGGATAATTATTCTGAAGGCTGCTTGGAATGTTTTAATTAAAGGAATGATTGCAGAGGGATAAGGAATGCTGATTGGAATCATTTACAGTCCAGAAGAAGAAAGAGTAAGGTGCTGTGCAGGATAATGCAGTTGTCTGCTTTAGCCTATGTAAATTATTTCTTAAATTACTTGTTAATTGTGTCCGCTAACTGATTATCACTGTGTTTCCACATTGTATTGGAACTTGCAAATACAAAGAGAAACGCATAAAACACTCATGATGTGTCTTTTTAAAGCTTCAGAACTCCATAATGAGGCTATTGTTCCAGACTATGTACTTAAAGTACAGTAACAGTGTTCACAGAATAGCTTCTGATTACATTTCCCTCAAAAAGTTTACCCTCATATTTTTCCAAACTCATATGCTTTCTTGCTTGTTTGTTTGAATAAATAAATAAATATTATAGTAATAATTAATTTAAAAAAAACTATTTTGTTATGCAGCTCTTTTCTATATAAAAAAAGTTAATTGTGATCACGTCTGTCAATATAAAACATAAAAAAATACAAAATGGTGACATTTTTCAAAAATTCTTTCATATGACATCATTTTTTGGCTAACTATCAAGTTGATGTTCTTTGTTTGGGCCTGTCCAAATAGCCACACTTGCTGTCTTGGCCATTTGAGAGCATGTGCACGCAACAGGAAAAGACTTGCTTTGGTAGTAAAACAAAGTGTTGCACATTTTATTGGTACATTGTACTAAAATTGCAGCTGCTGTTTATCACTTAATTAGAAGCACCACAATTACCAAATTGTGTCGACTATTACATAGGGGCTACTGAACAGACATCCAGAAGTTTATTTTAAATGCAAGTATTGAAAATCAAAATAAAGCTCTCCAAACACTATTAGTGTGTCCCATCGCGTAATCAAAGGTTCTACACATACTTGCGGTCATCATGCCCACCTGAACACTTGGGCCAAATACAGGAAATATTTTATGTAAGTAGACAAGAGGTCATGTGCAAAAACATTACGTGTGGGTATTTGGACAGGCCCAATGTCTTTTCTCCCAGTGTTGCAATGTGTTTCTACAGCTGCATTGCAACACTGATTAAACGGTTACTTGAGACATGATACAGATTTTCATAAGTTGTACTGTATATTTCAACATACCTTCCGATGTTCATTTGTGTTATTTTGTGCTGTAACTAGTAGTATCAAGAAATCAATATTTTTTTTAACCCAGCCCCAGTGAAAAGGACAACAAAGCTCTATAAAAGTGGTAAATATGATTCATCCAGTATATTCCAAGTCTTTTGAAGCAATACAGTAGGTTTGTGTGATGATCAAACGCCAATATAAGTTGATATTTACTGAAAATCTTCCTCTCTGCCGTAACGCTCAAATTAAATATATATGACTATCGATGGTTTTCATGTGTATTTTGACTAAACGTCAATGATATTCTAAACTATGATACATTCTATGTTGCTTTTATTTGGGTGTTTGTGCTGCTTTTTGAAATGTTATAAAGAACTCAGTGACTAATTCCTCCTTTTATGTGTAATGGACAAAAATAAAAGCATACCGATTTGGAAAGACATGAGGGTGAGTAAATAATGACCGATTTTTTTTTTTTTCATTTTTGGCTGAACTATCTCTTTAATCTGCATCAACCAGAGAGATGAGAGAGCAGTCCTGTGCTTTAATTGCCTGATGTCTGAGTTAATCTGGGTATGAGGAGTCAAATTCCCCTCCTTTTGGGGAAAGAGCTGTTTGTGTTACGGACAGTCATTAAGGACCTGATGGGAGAATTAAATATTCATGGAAATTGCTCTGCACCCTTATGCGCTTTCCTCTAGAAGACATTTCCAGAAACAAGCCAGATCCCCGTTTAACAGAGCTGTTTTATAATGCATGTGTTTTGTGCAGTTGTAAAGAACAAGGTGATCGGCGCGAGTGAAATTTGCACTTTGCCAGAAAGAGAAATATGAGCTCCTCGCCAATGAAGGCAAAGCTGCCCGGCAATCACTTGTTGCTGCAAGGTCTTGTGAAGATCAACCTATCATGTCCTGAATTCTCTTGCGTCTGATGTATTGTTTATGATGAGCCTGACAGGATGCTCTGTGTTTTTCTCTTGCGTTCCCTCATTCATTTATGATGCCGGAGCTGGACTAGGTGAAGGGTTTGATATCATCAAAGGGCCTCATGACCATGACGGTGACCTTGAGTACGGTCTGTATATCGTATTTCTTTCCTCTCCCTCTCCGATTCTCTTTCAAGCTTTTCCTCGTTCTCGTTCTACCTTTCTCTCTTTTTCATTTATTTATGTAACGTACACAAAGACAAAAACAAAAAACAAAAAAATAGAGATAGAAGGAAAAGACAATGTTTTTCTCATGACAAAAGCTCCCGAACTACATCTAAATCAAACTGTTCAGGAGTTACTCTGTGAACTGAACATCACCTCTTCACTCTTTTAATATCCAGAAGGTGTAATGTGTACCATGTACTAGAGATTTGAAGAGGTATTGATCCTGTGCTGACTTGAGAGCAGCTATCGTGGCCAGACTCTGGTCTTTTCAACAGGAACGAATCTCAGTGGTTATTTGGAAATGGCCACTGTAAATGTTGCCTGATGTTGGGGGAGGGGTTGTACTGGGTAATAGCCTGAGGACCTGACGGTTATCAGGTAAAAGCAACATGGTGACAAGCAGGCTGATGGCTTGCCCCTGAGAATGAAAAAGTGATAACAGTAAGTGGTTCAGTTAAATATTAGACTGTACTAGGTGAAATGGAGGGCATGAGGGTAGATGTGGGCATGTGGGGATGAAATAAGTTTTTTTTTTAAGCCATTTTTTCATGCTTTTTTGCGGTTCATTAGAGACATTTTGAAGGGGCTAACAGCTATATTACACATGAAAGATAATAAACAGAAAATCATTATAGGGCCACTTTAAAAGAGCTAGTATTTTCTGATTGTGTTTGTTTACTCTAGAATGCACATAATTATGCACCTTAAAATTCATGCTAATTAGCTTGATTTGAGCTAAAGAAGCTACATTTGTGAGAGCATTGTTTTCTGGCATTTTTTTTCTCCTGGAATTATATGCTAATGGAAACATTTGGCAATATTAGGTCTCTCTTAAAGGTGCAGTAGGTGATTCACATTTTTGCTACACTGGTTCAAAGTCTGCACATATCATATTAAATGGTGTAAATATGTTATAAGTATGTATCATCTGTGGAAGCCGTTGGACCATAAAATGTTCCAGTCATTGTATTCGGTCCGAATGAAATAATATGATGTCCTACCTGCCTGTCAATGTATGTTTTCACATACCCTCACGCACCCTGTTTGAGCAGATATCATACATCATTAGCGCGTTACATGCCATGCAGAATTTATACAGACAGACCTCAATCACGTAGCACCTCAAACAAACAGCAGCCACCTCAAAACAATGAGCTTATGCATTCATGCCATAACTACCATAATTAAGAGATAGCAACCCGTGACGTTCTAACCGGAGCTGTTCAGTCAGAATTATGTGTGTCCTTGTCAACAGCATCAACACCGAAATGAATCTGGAGCAGTCGGATACAAGCTCTCAAAGTTGCTTACGTTCATTGTTATTGTAATGTTAAGTGCTTTGAGACATGAGGTAGTTCAACACCATCTCTTGTGATGCTTTGCCTAGAGAAGCTGTGATTGGAAGCATAGCATTGTGCAAAATGTCTTGGTATGCTGAAGGATTAAGATTTCAGGGGCCTAGCCCAACCCTGAAAAACAGCCCCATACCATTATCCCTCCTCCACAAAACTTTACAGTTGCAGTCAGACAGTTAAGGTTCTTCTGGCATCAGCCAAACACAGACTCGCCCATCATGCTGCCAAACAAAGATGCGTGATTCATCACTCCACTGAACACGTTTTCACTGTTCCAGAGTCCAGTGGTGACGTGTTTTACTCCATCCGGTGTTTGAAATTGTACTTGGTGATATGAGGCTCGAATGTACATGCTCGGTCATGGAAACCCATTCCATGAAGCTCCACCCACAGTTTTTGCATTGATATTAATGCCAGTGGAAGTTTGGAATTCTACAGGTATGGAATCAACAGAACATTGGCAACTTTTACTCACCACACGCCTCAGCACTCAGTGACCCTGCTTTCACTATGAAATATATGAGTTCTTCAGCACTAACTTTTTTTTAATACACCTGTAGGTCTGACTGAAACACCTGACTACAGTAATTAAGAAGTTTGTCCCAATACTTTTGTTCATATAGTGTACACCGATGAGCCAAAACATTGTGATCACCTTTTTATGCCGTTGATCCTCCACTTCCTGCCAAAACAGCACCGAGGCATGGACCCTACAAGACCCCTGAAGGTGGTATCTGGCATCAAGACATTAGCAGCAGGTCCTTCAAGTCCTGTATGTTGCAAGGTAGAGTCACCATGGATCAAACGTATTAGTCCAGCACATCCCGCAGATACTCAATTTGAGTATCAATATGTGCGGAATTTGGAGGCTAGGGCAACAGCTTGAACTCTTCATCATGTTCCTCAAACCATTCCTGAACAATGTGTGCAGCGTTCATTATCCTGTTGGGGTATCCTTTGGGGTGCACCTGGTCTGCAACAATCTTTAGGTCAACTAAATTTATGTCAACATGAATGGCCAGACCCAAGGTTTCCCAGCAGAACATTGCCCAGAGCATCAAACTCTTCCACTGCTCCAAGGTCCAGGTCCAATGCTCGTGTGCCCATTGTAGGCGTTTTCGATGGTGGACAGGGGTCATCATAGCCGTTCTGATTGGTCTGCGGCTGCAGCTAACAGATTGACTTGTGCCACAGTTGAATTTCTGTTAGCTTGGACAAGACGGGATAGCTTTCTTTGCCCTTGTGCATCAATGAGACTTGGGCACCCAACATCCTGTTGCTAGCTTCTGGTTTATCCCTTCTCGGACCAATCTACAAACGTTTCAGAAATGTTCTGTCCCAGTCGCCTTGACATAACAATTTGGCCCTTGTCAAAATAGCTCAGATCTTTATTCTGGCCCATTTCTTCTGCATCCAACACGCTGATTACGAGAATTGATTGTTTGCTTACAATTATTACAACATTGATAAGAAATGTTTTAAAATACATTAAAATAGAAAAATAGTGTGTGTGGTTCAGGTATTCTGTATGCTGTGGGGAGATCGTAATACAAGATTTTTTTTGACCTTGTGGGGACATTTTTTTGTCTTGTAATAATTCTAAATTGTTTTTTTTAAAGTGTAAAAATGACGATTTTTTTTTTTCTGTGAGTGTTGTTTAGGGGTAGGTTTAGGGTTATGGAGTAGAATACAGAGTTTGCACAGTATACAAATCATCATGTTTATGGAAAGTCCCCATAAAACATAGAAATCCAATGTGTGTGTGTGTGTGTGCGTTTGCTCTGACGGTTGCACCGTAGCAGAGGGTGTATTCTGTGCAAGTGACGGGTGCATTTTCCTTCATACATTACATCAAGGTATGAACAACTAATCAAGCTACATAATTAGCTTCTTAATTAAAAAGAATTACCTACATATAATCAAACTAAGAAATGATTATGGGGATTAAAACACTCCACCTACAGTAAATAATTCCCAGGGGGCCATGTGTGTATTTTTAAACTAGCCTATGTATTATAGCTTATTAAGATAAAATAACATAAAACAATTTATTAAAAATCTTGAAATTCAGGTCAAACATGAAAGCGCACCTATAATTAGGCGTTGGGAATTTAAGAGATAAAAAGTGATAGGAGGATGAATACAGACGTAAGATAAAACATCAGAAATAGAGATTCTGACTGCAACAGAATTTATACCAATTCCTTGCCATCTCTTTTCTCATGGTTTCCTTCCTCTCCCCCTTTCTTCCTCACCACCAACAATTTTCAAACACCCCTCTATATCTCCTATGACTTGAGCTACAAACATGCCACTGAAGGTCCCTCTGATGTGCAAAATATTCTATTCCTCTTTTAAACTAGAATTTGCACGAAGCCGAACAGATCAAATGCATACAACCGGATGTTGGAGATATCAAATGATTTGTAAACTACTTCATTTCTTCTTTATTAGGGATACAACCTTTGAGAAGTGTAGCTTGACAGTTGGCTGGAGCGAGAGAAGTGGGGTGGATAAGAGCCGCATAGATAATCACCCCCCCTCCCCCCTCCAGTGTTAAATCTAGTGCAATTCTTAATTGTAATGTCTGGTTACTATTCAGCTTGTCTCCAACGGCCCCTGCAGCGTTGATCTTTTAATCTGCAAACCTTTTCGTTATTATTTCAAGGTATTAATTTAACGAAGTCACTTTGTTTTGTTTGGAAATGACAGGATCAAAGGTCTTATTGGATATTTAATCAAATCATTGAGTCTTTGTGCCATGCAGTGTTTATTAGAGGTTGTTTGCTGGATTACCTTCAAACTCACAAAGATCATACACGATGCATAGTTGCTAGTCTATCAAAATCAATATTCTGTTCATTGACTCGCATTGTTCTAAAGCTGTTTGACTTTTTTTTTTTTTCATCTGTAAGACTTTTTTTTGTACACATGAAAGTCAATGGGGTCCAGTATACAGTATAAGCTACATTTTTCGGACCCTGTTGACTTTAATGTTATGTGCAAAAACAGTTCAAACTTTTTTTGAGAATTTTTCTTTTAAATGCAATATGTGTTGTAGTCATCAACTCAGAGCGTATGTAACATACCACAGTCCATTATGACATTTATGTTAAATTCAATAAATATTGCAAAATCTTGAATTATGAAAGTTTACCAGCGGATTTCTCTAAATTGAAGTCGTTAAAACATGCTGTGACTTAAAGTGCAAAGAAAGAGCTCTTATAAATCCGTTAATTGTTGCATCCCTTTGATGATATAGGCATTTGTGAAATTAAGGCTTTTAAGGGTACTGCAGTGATCAAAGACTATCCCCAGGATAGATGCTGGTAGGACACGCAGTGTTTGAAGTGTTCTTACACATTCTGCAATTAGGCAATGTTTAGGAGTGAACGCTAAATTCTATCTGATGGGGATTTCATGTGGATTCAGGCCTAATATAAAATGTACCATCTTGAATTAGTGCAGTCAGCTTGCATTGTGAGGTCATGAAATGAAAAACACACAGGGAATTACATTGCGCATGTATGCGCAGCATGTTTGTGAGCAAGGCCAAGTTCTATGGCCTTTTTTTTTATCTCATCCTTTTCCTGGAGTTCGTGCCTCAATAAAATGGAGGCTGAGTTCTGGAGATGCACACGCCAAAAGCAAGAGCTGCAGGGTGGAAAGGAAATTATTACCCACTTTCCTGTTCCATCAACATTAGCTACACACTCACAGCAGACATCCCCCTTTTCATGTTTGTAAAACCAGCACCCTCTTCCAGGTAAAGGATCCATTAGAATTATGGAGCACTACAGCTCAGACTTTCTTTACTGGGACAGATTTGCACTGTACGTACGAAACAGATGTCATTTATAATATATATATATATATATATATATATATATATATATATATATATATATATATATATATATATATATATATCTGAGTAATTTTAGGCAGGAAATCGACCACTAAGCCCTGTGCTCTTAAATGACATATAATGGCAAATTATCAGTTCATACATGTCACTGAGATTTGGAACGACCTCCCGCTTGGTGGATGGCTTGACTCCAGCAGCTGAGCAGGTGATAACTCACTGCACTCTTGCCTGATAATGTTTTACATTTGTTTAGATTGAAGGATAAAACATTTCTAAGGGTTAATTTATTCTCCTGTGTGCAGAAAACTGTCACACTCCTGTTCCCATGGAATTTAAATCACCAATGCATTTATCGAATAAAAGGCGTTCGTGAAAAGGCATTATGATGCTTGCTAGGTTTCTAAAGTGTTTTTTTGCACCTTGCCAAGTAAACACTTTTGCAGATGTGAGGCATGTTCTTTTTCTAAGTGTGTGTGAGTGTATAGGAGCATTGATTGTTTTTTAACCGTCACATTTAAAGAGCACATATAATGCAAAATTCACTTTTACATGGTGTTTGAACATACATGTGTGTTGGCATTGTCTGTAAAAAAAAATAATGCTAAAATCCACCCACTCTTCTCTTTTTTTTTAATTACTTTAAATCATAAGCGGTGTCACAGAACAAGCCGTTTGCAGATTCTGGGCAAAGTGATGTCATTTTCCACCAGCCCCGCCCACGACTGCTGATGGACTCTGCCTTAATTGACCTTTCGCAAACAGTTTGATTGACAGGCGATCTAACCAACGATAATGCCGAATCCGCCATCTTATCCGACAAAGTCGTCAGGGAATAGCCTATAGTAGATTAACGTTGGTTAACTTGAAATATTGTGTGTATTCACGTCTTTCCACGGTTGAAACAACATTCCTTCTGATGTATATTCATGTTTATTTTATGCTATAAGTGAACTAGTATGAAGAGGTGATCGGTTCACGAGCCGTTTGAAGGATCTGTCACGACACATTAAGGAGCCACTATACGGTATTTAGTGTTTAAACTGCTTTAAAAAATTACAATATTTTAAATATGAAACTGTTTCATACGTTGTCAGTGTCCTCTTTGCTCCGCGGTGTATTTTTCACTGCGGGAGAACATGATGTGTGGTGTGAGAGCGCATGGGTTGTCAGGCATTGCAACAGGGGGTGGGTTTTGCGAAGGGTCAATTAGCGTACACCCCATAATTAGCATTTTACACTTTCTGCCATTCACTTTCTCCCGACATCAGAGCCGCTGTGGATTCGTTTTGTGTTTGAAGAGAATGCGCCCCCACATGCCTAAATTCATTTGTCTGCGCGAATCATTTTACACCAGACTGCTTTGTGAATGAGAGTCAAGACGAAGGGACAAAATGTATGTTGATGTTAATGCAAAGGAGGGCAAGAGTTTAATGCGCACTTCTTGTATTGTGTTTTATTCAGCTCTTACTGTGATTTCTGTGACATCTTTTGTGTGATGTACAATAAACTTCATAAAAATCATCAGTGAAGTTTTGGCCATCATTCGGATGGGGTCCTCAACAAAAGGCTTGTGATGTTGCTAATAGTGGATAACAGCATGATGACCATATAATTTATATCCGTAATTAAACGATATAATCTGTAGGTCCGATCTTGCTCTGTAGGTATCATCATCTGACTCCGGTTCAAATTGAACACCGCTGCAGACAGTTTCGGACATTTTCAGTGCATGAGATTGTCCTGTTTGTTTGTTGCATGAGTTCTTCTCTCTTCTTGAAAGTGGGATGGGAGCAGCAGCTAATTCGCATTTAAAAAACAGCTTATTTTTACTCGCCCCCAAAATGTGGCAATTTTAGCATTCTATAAAAATTATCTTTGGGGTATTTTGAGCTAAAACTTCACATACACACTCTACGGACATCAGAGACTTATTTTACATCTTGTAAAAAGGACATAATAGGTGGCTTTAAAGTGTTTGAATGGAGTTCGAAACAGAAACCAATTCATAGACAGATGCAGCATTTACAAGTTTTCTCTTTTATTATCATTTTAATTTGAGTAATAATTTTACCTATTTTCACATTTAGTTTGAAATTTTCTAAACATGCTAAGTACAAGGAACAAGTCAAAATGATGGATTGATTGATTTCAGTGTATAATAAAATGCACAAATACCTACAATTACTAATGAGATCACAGTATGTAGGTTGGTTGACAGACAGACAGGTTGGCTCCAGTACAGCTTATATATACAGTATGAATCAGAGGACAAATGCGATTTGTAACTAGGAACACAAAGTGAGTCATTCGACACTACTTTTAATTCATGAGATTAAGCAGAATCCTAGTCTCTCTACATTTGCACTGCTTGCTGCGAATCTCAAACATAATGGTCGACACAAACCAAAGTGACAAAATGTCCAATTGCACTTCAAAGACAGCAGTGATGAGGAAAGTAATTTGACCACAGCATGTTGTCCCTCTTTTTATATCTTGCAATAGGGAAAAGCTGTCACCAGGAGGGCTGGAAACACGCTAGGCAGAGCTGACTACATTATCCTGAAACGCTAAGTACTATAAATCACAAATATGCCATCTGAACAGGAGTGTGGGAGTGTTAATGTGTAAGATGGGCATGCATGTTCAAACACACACATACACACTCGGTCTATTTTTCATTTAGCATTTTACCTCTGTCCTACACAAGGGCAAGCTTTAACAGCACTAGCGCCAAGATAAATGCACTTAAAATGAACCTCAGATTTTTGTGTAACCTTACAGTATAAGGGAAAAATTTGACAAGACCCGACCTGATAGTAATAGCTGGAGATGAAATTGCTTTAGTTCCATTTGAATAATGGTGCCACCTAATTTCTGAGCCCATCCACTGAGAAAATAAAATGCTTATATACTTTTTTTTTTTAAATTGGGCAGACTTGTTACTCTATCTTTCCCTCTATCAATAAAACACATGAGTATTAAAAAATGTGCTAAAGAAGTAAAGAATTGAA
Organism: Zacco platypus; assembly: GCA_038088235.1. Taxonomy (NCBI): domain Eukaryota; kingdom Metazoa; phylum Chordata; class Actinopteri; order Cypriniformes; family Xenocyprididae; genus Zacco; species Zacco platypus. The sequence continues at coordinate 12,826,805 of CM076064.1, read as the reverse complement.
AATGTTGTTCCAAATTTTTTTTTTTTCATTCTTTCTCAGTTAGCAGTGTCTGATTGATGAATGAGCCATTATTTTCTGAAATAGTTTTTATTACCTGAACCAGTTCTACAGTTCCTTCTGATCGTAACAGTTAGGCACACAGTCAAGATTATCAGCTATAAGTTATAAATTTTACACTGTCGCAGGTCTATGGTTTTGATCATTCATGACAATTTTATGTTGCTTTTCCATGCTTTTTGAAGCTTGAAAGCTTTTGTTCCTCATTCGTTGTAATTATACGGAAAAGAGCAACCGGTACATTCTTCAAAATATCTTATTTTGTGTTACGCAGAAGAAAAGTCATACAGGTTTGCAATGACATAATGGTGAGTAAATTATGATTAAGAATTTGAGTTAACTAGCTTTTGGGCTCATTCAAAAGCAGTTGTGACATTCTTTTGATTAAAACAGAAAATATTTTAGACAAATCTTGTTTATAATAATGAACATCTGGTTGTCTATTGCTGGTTCAACTCCTGTGAGTGGAGTTTGCTCCCTGTAAATAATACTTATAGTGAATAGTTGCATCATTTTATAAATACATTTGTTTACACAAATCGAGTGATGATTATTTTCAGTGAAAAGTAACAGTATCTGTGGCACAGAGCTTAAGTTGTATTGATCATGATATGTTGTTTTAATATTGAATGTCAAAGGTTTTGACTTCCCAGTTGTCCACTGAGACATGTCCTGATCCCTGAGAAAAAAAAAAAGCTTACCTAAAGTTTCCTCTGTCATTAAAAAATTATGAAATATTTTAGCAAGTTAAGATGAAGTCTTCAGTTCCAGATACAAATGAGTCAATGTTCATGAAGCCAGGGAAAAAGGCAGTCTACCGGGATGAATAATATCTATCCGATAAACCACTCAAAAAGAAAGCAGAATAAAAATGGGGATTTTTAAAACACTGCCAGTAGTTATACATATTCCACTGGGCCTCACACTGTGCAATTAATATTTAGATGATTAGTTAAAGAAAAATAATAACCCGTGATCCGTTGGCCCTGTTGGACTCTGGCCGCAAAGCTTGTATTCTTAAAGAATATTAATTAAGTAGACAATAAACCTAAGAGTTTTAACTTTTCTCCACAGAACTTGTAAAACACACACACACGGACACACACACACACACGCACACACACACACACACACAAATACAAATGCTAGAGCCTTGAGCCATCAGAGAACCTTTCAGATGAAAAATAATTGGAGGAATTTACCATCATAATTTTCTCAGTAATGCTTTTCAGTTGGAAAGTTTCTAAGTGCGTCTTGGATTGAACCGATTTCTGTTCTGACAAAAAAAAAATGTCAATGCAGGCCAGCATTCTCACGTCAAATAATTAGCCCGGCTTTGTCCAAATGTTTGTGGATAATCAACATAATTGGAAACACTTGTGATCTATCATCAAGACCAGATTTTGGATGGACCAAGGCTCCGTTCTGATACACTTTAATTGTATACAGTGAAGCTGTGTGTTTTACATTCAATTCTGTTGGGATTACTGAGACACTGGCCTCCCGAATGACCTCTCTGCTAACAATCTCCTCTCTCTGCTTTCTGCCATCGAAGGTGTGTGTCTCTGCGTGTGAGAGAGATGGAATGTGTATTGCGACAGCAGTCTCTCTTGCAGTCTCTTTTCTATAATGAAGGGTGTGTGTGTGTGTTGCAGCAGCTGTCATATTGTTGGGTGTAATTGGGACCCATTGCACCATTAAGAGGGTTATGATCATTTGTGATGGTAGGTAGCAACTGTCTACTTTTGACCTAGCAGACCATTACAGATGTAGAGCAGAACAGAGGGTTAATGACATTACACACACACACACACACACATACACACACGCACACGCATAACATTTTGGTTCCTTGTTCTCCGTTCCTGCGCTGGTGCAGGAATGATGCAGTATTCATGACACCAGCTTTTCTCTCTGAGCTGTGGATTACATTGGGCTGTAGCTTATTTAAAAAAGAACTGCATATCTAGTTATATTTGAAGATGTTTCTATGAAATAAGTAACATAGGCCATGTAAATGCAGTCTAAAACCAAAACAAATATCTGTGGCATCACATCAAGGATTATCACTTAGAATTGATATTCGTCTTTCCAACTTCATGTTTTTCCTTTGGCCTTTCTCATCCACCCTACACATTGCCCAGAAAGCTATTCGAACATCATTTCTCAGTGAATTCTTAAAAAAAAGTTTTTGTCTTGAGTGAACTTAAAATGTCAAGTTGCCACTACTTAAAAACTGCCATTAATGTAACAATGTACCTGTTTAGATTAACATTAAAACAAGACTATTCATCTGGCGGCCCGCGGGCCGAACCAAAGTTAATTCGTTCCGGCCCTTCAAGTATCCTAGTGTGTAAAATAAAAATAATAATAAGTTCTCATTTGTTATGTATTTATTAATTAATTAATGTATTAGCTAACATGATGAGTAATACATTTGCTACCATATTTATTAATCTTTGTTAATTTTCGTTAATAAAATCCAGTAGTTCATTGTTTGTGAATGTTAGTTCACAGTTCATTAACTATTGTGAACAAATACATCTTTTGATTTTAATAATGTATTAGTAAATGCTGAAATTAACATGAACATGATTAATAAATGCTGTAGGCTATAGAAGTATTGTTCATTTTTAGTTTAACTAAAGTTGTTAACTAATTTTAATTAAAACCTTATTGTAAAGTGATACCATTTTGATAGATATAATTAAATATTACATTTAATGGATATAACGTAACTTAATCTCATGTTTATATAAGAAATATACGTCAGAGAGAGCAAAGTGCTTGTTTTAAATGACCGACAAAATATAATATGTAATTTAAGGTGAAATAAAAAACATGAAAACAAAACAAATGTGACCTGTGCTGGTAAAATGAGTCGCAAAATTGATACATTAGCAAAAATGAGTAATAGTTATTTTCACATTCAGCATTCAAAATGATGTATGATTTGTTGGAATCAGACAAAAAAAAAAGACTGAGCTACACTTGTTTGAAGTCAATAGAGTCAGCAAAGTCAATTTTGAGAACAATCTAGTTAAAGATTTGTGAAGGATCCAAAACAAAATCATTGAGCCACCAAACTTTAAAGTCCCTGGTAATGGGAGCAAATTTGGCACACACCAAGTCAAAACTAACTAACTAACTAACTAAATAAATAAATATATAAATGTATTTATTTATATTACTGTTTTCCTTGTTTGTTTGATCAACATTAATGAAACAGACAGTCCTACTTCAGGGATCTAATATATAATGTTACACACATCAGATGTTTTCCACCAACAGTTAACCAAACGTTCATTTAAGACATAAAAGATAACATTTGCGTGAATACTTGACATGAGAGATATTTTGAAATAGTATAATTCTATGTATATGTATATATCGGGATCGTGCGCTGTCGTCTTTGTCATCTTCGGATCTGTCAGTGGGTTGGTCAGCCAGTTTTGTTTACATCATGAGTTTGAAAATCACATTTCATTGACTCAGACAGCCATCGAAAATTCACTGTGAATATTCACAAAGTTGGAATGGAGGGCTTAAGTCAAGTCAAGTCACCTTTATTTATATAGCGCTTTTTACAATGCAAATTGTGGCAAAGCAGCTTTACATTAATAATTGTATATAATTGTATAACTGTTAATAACTCAGGGTAGTCGTGGCCTACTGGCGAGGAAGTCGGGCTTGTAATCTGAAGGTTGCTGGTTCGATTCCCATGCCGGCAGGATTTGAAAGTGGGGATTGTGAATGAACAGCACTCTCTTTGCAAAGTGAAATTCTATTTTTTTACTAATATTTCAATGTCAAATTTCCATTACTTAAAAACTGACATCAATATAACAAATACCTAAGATTTATTGTGTTGTATCAACTTAATGAGTGCTATGCACTTTTTTTTTTTTTTTTTTTAAATGATGAATGTTAATTATTATTCAACCTTTGTTTATGTAAGAAATATGCCATGGAGAGGAAAGCACCTGTTGTTTTAAACTTGCAAAATATCATAAAATGTCACACACAGACCTCAAGACTTACATTAAAAGGTAATAATCAAATTATTTTAAGTAGGTGAACAAGCACATCTCCAGGCAAGACAATATGCTACTTAATGTGAATACCAATTCAACAACAACAATGCAAATAAAGCCAGTAAATGGTCAAACAATTCATCCATATTAATTATTCATGCCACAGTGCATGCTGGAAAGAGGTTAATGTGACTGAATCAAGGTCAAGTTAAATTTCTAACAAACAACTTTTAATCGCAATATTGCATTATATTATAGCAGATGTTTTACCAGTGCCCAGTTTGTTTGTACCAGAGCTCCCCCCATCTGCTTAGGATTGTGTCTAGTAAAGAGTTTGCTACATGTGTACATTCTTGAGGAACCATTACAATCACTGTTGTCATTGTTGTTGTTTTTTCTAATGCTAATGGTTAAATTTCTCCAGGAATTCTAAGACATGATCAATAAGTTATGGCGACATATGTTTTTACATTACTGAAACTCGTCAAAATAGTTCAAATTTGAACTTCATTTAAGTAATTCCAGATTGAATTTAAAAAAAAAAAAGATTTGTTAATAAATTTCTTTTCTTTTCATTGTCAACCTATGTGAACTGAGAAACATCCATTAATCCAACTCACCTTTAGTGCTTGTTACAGAAAAAACTGCATTAATTAATGAAAAAGATGCATTGCTTCTATTCTTGAAAGTTTGAAATAGTAAATACACTCAAATAAATAATCAAATAAATCTTTTTTTCATCGTTGTTTATTTGATCCGAGATATTTTCTACTGTGCGCTGTGTAACTCCACCACACTGTGTCCAAAAATTCACTTCTCCTTCATTTATCTCCTTCATTAATCATCCCTCTTTATTGGATTCTCTCTCGTCCCCTCTCTTTTTAAACTAAATAATCCCAACCACTTCACACAAACAATTTAATCTGCGGCTGGGTGAGAATTGTGTTTGTCATGCCAAAGGCGCAGTCATCCCTCATTTTCCAATCGGTCGTGGTGCTCATAATGAATGTTCCTGAGCTGGACCAACTGCTCGTAAATTAACACACGGCGCTCTGTTGCTCGCAGCATTACTGCAACACTTTTAGTAGAATGCAGCGAGATGTCACTGTGGAAACGGCAAACGGCACATGAAGCATTAGGAGGGCTGCGGTGTGGAGGGGTCGGGGGTGGTATGAGGGAATCTAAGTGCTATAAGCTAAGAAGCCACTGCACTGGAAAATAGCTGCGAAACAGCCCCCAGAAACACCTAAGAGCTTGTGAGGGAAAAGGGTGGTCTTAGGGGACTGAGAGCAAGCACATTTCCTAAATGTGAGGATTTAGGACCTGTGAGGTGAGGTTGGCCTGGCACTGAACTCTGTGTAACCTGGTTTTTACCTCATACGTGTCGCCCGAACAAGATTAGAGAACTGGAATTTGTAAATGGCATTATGTCCGGCTCACAGCTGTCTTCCCTGGGAGGGATCATTTCAAAGGGAATGGCTGGTCTGTATTGATTGAATATCTGAGAATGAGCTTGTGGCTTTCTCTCCATGGAGATCCTCAGAGGCAATGATTTCCCTTAAAGTTGACAGTCACGGAAATCTTTAGTCACTCGATTGCGTTCATACGTCAATTCGTTTGTCATTTACTGTAGGTAGAAAGAGACAAATCCATCGTCCAAAGCCTTGAAATTAGAGACAAAATCATTGGACTGTTTGGTAGCTTAACACTTGGTAGCGAGTCTGTGCATTCGATATTCTCTTTCCTCCTCTTGGTCAAGTTTCCGTTCAAGGATTCTGATGCGTTTCACAAGTGCAAATGTCACGTGGAATGGTGACGCATATAGTAGATGGAATTCATGAAAGTTGAATGGCCATTTTTGTCCTTGAATGCATAAGTGTTAACATCAAATATAAATTCCTAATCTCTGGACAGGTATACAATATAATATAATATAATACATTTTATATTTATTTTGTGTATTAAATATTTTTGTTATATTTGATATTGTTTTGTTATATTTGTTGTGGACTTTGGTATTTTATCTACTTCCTCTCTAAGAAAACACCCCTGGGTCATTGTGTAGTTGTGCAGGTGTGGACTTGCACCAAGACAAGGTCACTGTTTGATTTTATTTAATACTGTTCACATCCTCTTTCTACTCAAGACAATAGTAGTGGCCCAACCTGGCCCGAGGGACACAGCTTGCGTTCATTACAAGTTTATTGGAGCTGATTTTTTTTTTCTCCTCTGCTCATTTGGCCTGCTGGCAAGTCGTCTCTGTCCATCCATCCATCCGTCCAAGTGCCCTGCGGGGATGGTCATTAAGGACATCACAATGTCCATCTCTAAGACGCCTGTCTTCATCAGATGCTGGGTGGTTATGTTCTTCTTCTGCCCGAGGGGACACACAAGGTGGGAAAAGCATCTCGTCGCCTGACTCTTGACACTTGTGTTTCTTAATGAGGTTTAAGAGTGACTGTCCCTGTGACAGCATTTGGCTGGAGTCTGTTATGCCTGTGGTGATCTTAGCCAGCGTGATGGTTTTATGTCCTGTATCGCAGTTTCGAATCTCAGTAATTTATGTTGTTTAATCTCCAAGTCTGTGACTCAATCACTTTGATCATTCTGGAGTATTTCCTTTTGAAGTGCAAGATTTTTCCAAAGATGTGTCAGTGGGTAGATGGATGGATAAAGCCTATGTATAGGTGGACAAACAGACAGACATATTGGAATGGTCAAAAAGCATTTGAGCATCTGCAACTGTATTTATAGCCTACGCATGTATGAATATCTAAATCTTCAATAGATTTGAGCCGATGAAATACAACATGAAGGCGTTAGCTAGCATGACATAAAAAAATTTACCATAGTTAAAAAAAAAAAAACCTGTAATATTGAGTTTATACATATAAAAACACACCAACACATTTTCACCTCTGAAAGGTTATCCCATTTCTTCGAGAATATAAATCGCTGCTGTTTTTATGCATGGATGGATGGATGGGTGGATGGATAACTAGATGGATGTCTTTCAGTACTTTCATCTATTGTATATCAAAGGTTCATTGCTTGCAAATATTATGATATATAGGATGTTGCTTTTTCTCTCGTAAGCTTGACACACTTGGAATATTGTGCAGAATGGAAAAATTTTCATCAGCCTGATAATAACAGATAAACAGAGAATATGTTAAACTTGGGTTTTGTAAATACTACCCTGTCTTACCAACAAAGAGAAATCTTCTTCTTGTCAGCAACAAATAGTAATATCAAAGGCCTGAGCTCTCATGAGTGTAATGAGATTGATTTTCAAAGGGATGCATATATCAGTGTATTAAAATCACCTGACCATAGCAAATATGCCCCTCACTTACCTTTTATCTCAAGAGCTTTCTCCAGCAAAACCAAGACGCACTACTTGGTATTTAAATACTCTGAAAGCTTCATGCAATTTCTCAATTACCATCAACCTGTATGCCGCTGATAAGCCACTGAGCTCAGAGATTTCCTCATCTTCATACTTTGCCATTTCAATACAGTTTGACACTTAAAACATGCTTACTTATTAAAGTTTTATTACAACTCTTCAGTGATGGTCATGCGTGAACATGCTATTTTATATTTACATAATTTTATTTTATTTTATTTTTTTGCATAGACGCAGAGGAAAAAAAGACACAAAGCTACCAGCCTATACTTAAGTTTGTATGTGGGATAGTGTGTAAAAGCCTATAATAAATACATGACTAAAACTAAAAGAATTTATGTGTTTTGTTTTAATTCCCACATGCTACAACATTATTTTGTGTCTAGGTCCAAAGTGTACAATATAAATATTCTAGCATTCGTTTTACATTTAATAATAATAATGATAATTCCTTAGATTTATATAGCACTTTACATATGGAATGCCGAATCTCCTTAACCACCGCCACCGTGCACTTTAAGTGCATTTTAAGAAAAGCAGCTTTCTTTGGTTTTGGAAAAATCTACACTGTGCTTCTACCTCCACCTGATGTGTTTTCGTGAGTTCCAGGAGGTTTGTCTGTGCAGTTAATTGACTTTAATAAGGTATAACTCTTTAAATTGATCACACGCTCTCCGAAACACTTCATGTCTTTCTTGCTAGCCTTCAACATCCACCCTGCTGCGTAACTCCACCACACTGTGTCCCAAAATCACCTCTGAATGGTTCTCCTCCATTTATCTCCTTCATTAATCATTCCTGTTTATTGGATTCTCTCTTTTTTTATTTTTCGCTTTTTAAACTGAATAATCCCAACCACTTCACACAAAATACTTGTGGCTGGATGAAAACTCTGTCTGACATCTCAAGGATACAGTTATGCGTTTTCTGTTCAGTTTACTGTTTGTTCATAAAGCACAACAGATTTGTGTGTGTTAATACCTAATTATGTATAGAATTTCACTTTGAATGTGTGAACATGAAGTCGTACACTTTTTGCCTGATGAAATAAATTGTGTTTCCTATGACTTTTCAATTCTGGGGTTAAAAAATCCATTGTAGAAGCAATTAGACCTTGAAAAATTATACCTTTGCCTCTATTTATTGAACTGATGATCTAATCTAAGCCCTGCGTTAAAAAGATCTGACCAATTCTGCCTTAGTAACTGTTGTCATGCGCTATAATTCCAGAATTATATATATTTGTTTCCTAGTGTAAGTCTATGGAAATACTGTTTGTTCATATTTGTTTCAAATGCAAAATGTAAAGATTTTATAAACCCATACAAGCAGTCTTGTGAAAACATAAGGAGTCTTGGAGAGTGACCTTTCAAAGTACATTTATGTTTTAACTGCTTATGATTCGTTTTATCAAGTTTAGCCATGCTTAGTTTATGAAGTCCAATGTAATGGGGGGCAGCTGGTAGTTGCTGTGTGAGTAAACCTCACTCCCCTGACCTCCAGAGATGCTCTGGCAACAGACTCTAAGCCTCCTTGTTAAAGCGTCCTACTCCTGTGTCGAAAGACCCAGGTTCGAGGCCTGCTCAGAGCAGGCTGAGTAGGACCTGGGTAGAGGTGTTACACCAACATGAAAATTATTTCAGATAATGTTGAAATATGATTCATATTTGTATTATTGAGTCCCTTAAATTGCAGGGGGTATATTTAATTTTCATTGTTAATGTGTTGAAATACAGTTAACGTCTCAGGTTACGTATCTAACCCAGTTCCCTTAGAGGGAAACCAGATGCTGCATCATGGGATTGACACTATGGGAACGTCAATAGCAATGCCGCCACACTGAGATGGAAGATGCCTGCACATCAAAGCTGTGAAACACTGGCACAGACACTTTTTGAGCAGAAAAAACTGGATCAACCCTGAAGAATGGCCTGTGATCCTGGTTTAGTTCATGTCCAGACTTTAATACTTTATGAACATGCGTGGAGAGGACTAGCCTGCCGCAGCCCAAACGTCTTGCGAGAACACATCCTTTCAGGACACACAGAGAAACGTGGGGCAGAAGTCACCAATGCTGCTGCAAAGTCGGACAGAGTAATCTTTTTTTTCGGTTGTAGAATCTGTTCGAGGCCCTGAAGCACTGCCCAAACTATCCGAAGGGAGGATTGAATGTCTCTAGAAAGATTGGCTCTTTGGACACCTCCACCTCTCAAATCACCAAGCGTGGTGGGATAAGTACAGATGCCCCCTGTGATCCCTAAAGAAAATCTGACACATGATGTTGACATGTATCCAGATTCCTCCCAGGATTTGACTGTCTCAGGGATGTTGGAAAATGTCTTGGAAAACCCCGGGTAGAGTGAGCTCTGACACCGAGAGGTGAAGCTATTCTGCGTACCTCATAGACCAGAAAAATGTTATCCAAAGCAAAGTGTGATTGTTGACCACATACCCCTTGCTGCAACCTCGAAGCAGTCCAGTAGTTAAGTGAATTTACACCACTGGCCTGAGTGGTGGACGTAAATACTAAGAGTGCAAATAGGTGAAGCCTTTCTTGTGCCATGCAGTGAAGGAAGAAGGCTTGAAGTATGACCAAATGAGGGTCATACTCTTCCTACTGACCACTCCTCAGAGCCAGACATGAACAGCACTGGATCCTCATTCGGATTGGAACAAATTGCGGAGCGAGCCTCCAAATCTGGAAAAAAAAAAGTTTCTCTGGGATATGGCAAGAGAAAGGGGGACAACCATCTCAAGCTCCTCCTCCAATTCCACTTGCCCCAATGGTCTTAGAAGGGAAGACCCAAGAAGGGAGCCAGGCAGGAGCAGTAAGCCTTATGGAGAAATGCTCACAATGAACATAGTCAGCGGCCTCAAGGACTGAAAAAGCATGCTTTGAATATAATCCGGTCTGGGGTGCAAAATTTAAGCAGGCTATTTTGAAAGAGCCTGCAGACCTCATGCTCTTTTTTTTTTTTTTATAAAAGTCAATGCTAATAGACGATCCACTTAAAGAGTCAGTAACTACTCTGAGGCTGACTCTAAGGGTTCAAATGGAGCCTCTGATAAACATTCCCGGACAACAGAAAGGACCCAGGAAGGAATTCGCTGCCTGCAGATAGGCCTCAGTTGTCTGGCACTAAGGGGTGCCTCCCCACAGAAGGTATGTGTGAAGAGGATTTCCTATTTAGCTTTTTAGAAGCCACATGTACCTTAAGGGCAGGAGGGGCTAACCCTGCTGAGAGGGACTCCTCCACTGTACCAACCAGGCAGAGGACTGGGTTCAAGTGTTTTCACACACGCTTCAGACACCAGTCATGCAGAAGCATTCCCAAAGTGTCAACACTATGATGCAACGTTGAGTTACATTCGAAAGGAAACATTTTTTTTTTTTTAATCATGACTTTTTTTGAGAAAAGTATTTTTTTTTTCTGTTGTAGAAATTGGGCCACCTTTTTTTCTAAAGTATGTCTTTGGAAGTCATATGTGTTGGGGCAGTTATAAAATAAATGTTACTAAAGTTTATGTTGGCACAATTTTTTTTGATAAATGTTCTACTGTAAATTTTGAAAAGTCTCGATTCCAATTAGCAATTTCTCCAGTCTTTTTAATCACATTACTAATATCTAACAGCAGATAAAAGATACTTTACAATGTCAAACTTAATTACAGCCCACATAACAATATCCAGTCATTTTCTTACAATTTTATGGGAACATTTTCCTGTAAATCACACTGCTCCTGGAAATCTACACTTCATTCCTACAGTATGGGATGCTCTATGCAGCTTGTCTTAGTGAATGGCTGGAGGGCTGAGCTTTGTGAAGGGTAAATGGTCTTGACTGAATGCTGACATGCTGAATTTAGGAAACAATGAGCATTTTGTGCATTTTGAGTACATTTTCCCTGTGGATGTCAATACATGCTACTAACACGGAGATTCCAGTTTTGTTTGCAGGTGAAGTGACTGAGGTGGAGAATTACTGAGATTCCCTCCTCTGTTGTGCCCTTCAGCGAGGCACTTAACCGTGGGCTGCTCGAGGCCCTGTCCCAGCATCATGCTCCTTAAGAAGCTTTGCATAAATGTCTCACTAATGAAAGTTATTTAAATAAATAAGAATGGAATATGGCCTCTATGATATTGCAAATAGCTATTAGATCATGGTACTCCAAGGTACTTCCACTGTTTTCAGTGCAAAGAAAATGTAGTCATCCATTAACATTACGATTACGTAATTACTGCTTTAATAGGCTATAGTGTAGGCTATGTCAAACAATAAAAGAAGAGGAAATCTTATCTTATATATCTTGTGTGTGTGTGTGTGTGTATATATGGGTGTATATATATATATATATATATATATATATATATAATCTCTAAGGTGTTTTAGCTTAATTATGAGCTGTCAATTGCTTAAAATACAGACCTGCTCAAAACTTCAGGGCTGTCAGGGTTTTAGAAGTCATGCTGTTTTGATGTGCAATGCTGCTACAGTATATTGGCTCACTGTTCTTAATAACATCTCCAGGAAGGTTGTCTGTCAAGCGCTAATGCGTTTCTCAGTTTGTTCCAGTCAGTTTTTGTATTGAAATAAAGGCTTTTGGCCTTCTTAGCAGCTAATTAATACAGTTAAGTCTATTCTTTTCAGTTTTACAAAGGGTTCACTCTTACCATCTGAAGAACATGTATGAATGTCGCACATTTCTAGTTAATAGAGCATCACTGATTAGCACGATTGTATTCGAGTATTCACTGACAGTTTTGGCTAACACAAATTGTTGAGTGGCATTATTTTCTTGATACATTTTGTGCTCGGAAATGTGTTTAGAATCATAGGTAAAACCAAAACAATTTGCTGTTATTATTATTATTATTATTATTATGGCTATTTGCTTCTAGAGTACCAATGATGGCCTGCCAGTCAATGTAATTATGCATTCCGCTTGCAAATCCTCGTCTTGCACCACTTAGTGTACATTATTCATTAATAACATATGGTTGTTGATATGCATTTTGCATAATGTCGACTTTTCCTATCAGATAATGGGTTTTATTGTGCTACTTGAGATTTAATGATAGGCTTTCAGTCATGTGTTTAATTGGTGACAGGGTGTTTTATTACACTATTTGTTATATATTATTATTATGGTGTCCATACATAGTACGGGTGTAAGACGCTGAGCTGTGCGAACTGCTATAGTAGTATAAATAGGCATTTGACTGAAAGTGCTATTTACATTTGACAATTACACTGTGGAGTATACAGACTATACTTTTCTCACAGTACAAACACCTAATTTTGAATAAAACTATTTATTTGTTTCTTTGATTAAATAGTGATAACTATATAAACTTCATAATCTAAAAAAAAAAAAAACATATAGGCTTACTAAATATAGAGGTGTTTTTCGCTCGCACTCACAGCAACAATGAGGGATCGATGAGAGATTTATTTTTAATGACTCCCAAAAGTAACACCATTACAACTAAAGTGTCATTTTATATATCCCACCTGGTCCTTACTTGCAGTTTAAAAAGTTACATTTTTAGGTCTTTATTTCAGTATCACAATCAAGATTTCACATTTATAACACTTTAAAAATGCACCTTATACCTCAACGCTTCATATATTTGCTCTACAGCACCTGCGCTCCCTTGAGTATATTAATATTCATTTCTTCCTTGGTACCTTGTATTTAGCTTAATGCAATGTTTTATGCAGTAGGTGGTCTGGTTTTGCCTTCTGCTTTTTGCCTGACAAACACAACTCAACATGTGTTGTATTATTCAACAGTCGGACAGAAATAGTGCTGAGTACAGTTGGCTTTCTAACAGCACAAAAGATCTTTATTATGCTGTTAAATACATATTACTGGGGATTCAAGTGCCTTTTGCTCAAACTGAATTTCTTGGAGGTTACAATTCTTGGTAATAAATATAATGCGTATGTATGCAATTATTGTAAAACCAGTTTTGAGAGATTTTTGAGATAAACTGCTCGCAGTATTATGATTGTGCTTTTGTGAGGAATCAGTCTAAGATTTTGTTTGGGAATGCTGAGTTTGAACTGGAGACAGCAGTGATGACAGGGAAGAGGGAAAAGAATATCTTACACAGTTGACAAGACCACAGATTTGAATTTCATGAACCATGGATCACAGATTTGACTCACCTAAATCCTAAACAGGAATGCAAAATGCGCATTAAGTACGGATATAGTTCCTCCTGGAGTATAAATGTTCATATCTTCTCCACATCCAGCTATATCTTTTCTATAATAGCCTGTATAGTGAATCACAAAGGCCAGTAATGATCTATTAGGTCCTCGACCAAGGCCCTAACAAAAGGTTTAAAAACATGACTTTACTTAATAAACCTGTCTCCATGGAGACTTAGACAGACCCTGTTTTTTTTTTTTGTTTTTTTTTTATATATATATATAAAAAGTCCTCTCCTGTCACAGACTCATTGTGGTGAATTGGATAAACCATACGGAACAATCCACTGATTTGTCAATTTTTTCCAAAGTCTTTTTGTTTAAAATCTTGACCTTTACCTTTTTAATTATTAAAATCATTAAAGTATCAATCTTTTGCAGTGATGGATAAACAGGTAATATAATTACCTACATGTAAAGTGAATAATTAAAGCAATGAATATTTGTCATGAATCCGTTGTACTGTACAGTGTCACAGTGTCACTGTCCGACTGTACAGTGTGTATATTTGCAATATTTTATTCATTTATTGAAATATATTGTTGTTTACTGACTAGTATAATACTAATACACACATATATATATATATATATATATATATATATATATATATATATATATACTAATACTAAATAAATACATTTAATAAAATAATATTTATTTATACATTTATTTTTGTTTTTAATCCAATTTTTTATTCTGATTGACTAGTATAATACTAGTACTAATATAAACTAATACTATACTAAATAAACGTTTATTTTAAAAAGATTATTATTATTATTCAGTTAGCTCCAACAGAATGTTTATAATCACATTTGAATTTTTTTTTTTTTTTTTAAATTTCTTTGACGTTGTAAATAGAACAAAGATTATTGGAGAAGGTTTTACTAGAAAATACTATTTTAGTCTTTCTACTTCAAAATGTCATGTTTAATTTAGTGTTACTTGTAAGTAATTGTGAAATTTTTCTAGCAATTTCCAAGTGAACATTGTTTTAAAATGAATCCCGTATGCATGTTTTGAATAGCCATCAGTGCCAAAAAGGTGTAGTTACAACATCTACCAGCAGGAGCTAACAGGCCCGTGCCAATCGATCAAACCCTGAGCCTTATGAAGTTAGCTCTATGCAACAGAGATCTGTCATGAATTCTGCCATCTGTTTCTGCCTCAGGTTACGGCTAGCCATGTTTGTGTGTCCATTGTGCTGCAAGCGTCTCATAGACGGACCTCAGTGACCCTGAGATGATAAAAATAAAATGTGGAAAATGTGATACAATGTGACATCATCTTCACATGTAAAAAGGACTAAGCATTATTCCAATACAAGACTTGTGTTTTCTGGTGTGATTTGCCATCATCCACTGAGTATCTTTGATCCTCCGCTGTGTATGAGCAGAATAAACTTGTCACTCTGACAACCTCAGCAAAATCCCAGGGTTGTGATGCGCATCTTTGTTTTCTTAAAAACCTCTTTGGGTCAAACCCAGTCAAAGAAGAAAATATTGACCACTGACACACAATTGTTTAAAGAAAACACTAAGAGTCTGTCATTGTCCAATTGTTGTCACGCTTTCATCTCTCTGATTTACAAGACGGTCCTACACGGTTGTTCTCTGAATGCCCCGATCAATACAGACTCTCATTTTTTGCCGAACGACTTTGACAATGGCTGTTTTCAATGCTAGTGGATTCGTCTTTTAACAGATGGAAGAGTCTTGTAACACGCTTCGAGTATAAACTGTTATTAAAACGATTAGGTCTCTTCTGTTCAATGTGATTCCAATTGGACTTGATAATACTGAACATTAATATCTATCCATGCCATATTGATTTCTCTGGAGCCGTGCCTTGCTCTTAGAGATTTTTTGAGTGACACCAGCATGATTCAATCGTGGACAGAAGGTTTTGATCTAATTTTTCTTCCTCTCATTGGCACAGATGCAACGGTAGATTTTGCTAAAGCTCCGATCGATACAGCTCCCTGCTCCTTGCATCTCTCCCACAGCTTAGCATTTCCTCTGCAGGAAAAGATCCCATCGCTTATGCCTGGAGAGGCGGACACATCAGCTTCTGTTGTCTTTTTATATCTCCCTGCTAAAAGCTCATAAAGTGTTTAGAGATAAAAAAATATTGGTAACACTTTAGGGTCCAATTCTCACTAGTTGCTTTTTAGAATGTATATTGCTAGGATATTGACTGATTATTAGTACTTATTAAGCACATATTAATGCCTTATTCTGCATGACCATATTCTACATTCCTACCAAATCCTACACCTAAACTTAACTACTATCTTACTAACTATTAAAAAGCAGTTATTAGGAGTTTATTAAGGCAAAGGTGATTTTTAATGCTGAGAATAGAAGCCTAAACTAAGGTGTGACCAAAATATTTTACTAATTCCATCTACAATACCATCTTTCAAATTTATTCCCTCAAAGAAAACGGTCTTTAAGTGTACCAACAAGATGTTTTTATTCAAAATTGCATTACACTACCAATATGTCTGTAGGTTAATGCTAATAGGGGACCTTAAGTTCTATAAAGAAATATCAAGTGGGAAAGTATGAATTTACATACACCTTGTTAATCTTACTCATCTGAAATTAATGGACACCCACAACAACAGACGACGACCTCACAGGTGTTTACTCTACACGAGTCAATAACGACAGAACCCTTCAATTACATTCTACAGGGGATGCGGAAGAAGCATTTGTCTGAGACAATTGGCAGAAGATTGAATTGATTACCTGATTATGAAGAGACAGAGTTATTATTGTCATAACTCACTCCCCATTACAGTTCTTCAGCTTTGCAGACAGGCTATAAAAAGCATTATGGCTGTAATGTGGATATAGTGTGTTTACCACCTGTTCTGCAGGGAATATCTGGCTTAGTTTAGATATCGTCAAGATCGTTTTGCCTGTGGTGAGGATCCAATTTTTGCTACATATTTTTCCTTCCCCTTGTCTTATTTGAATTAGAGCAATAGTTCACCGAAGTATGAGACATCTGTCTTTACCTTCTCACCTTCATGTCTTTCCATAGCCCTATTACTTTCTTTCTTTTGCAGAAAACCAATATATGCATATATGTGTGTTTTATATATTTATATATATACACACACACATGCATATATGTGTGTATATGTGTGCATACATATATATATATATATACAGCGTTGGGGAGTAACGAAATACAAGTAACTTAGTTATGTATTTAAAATACAAAATTTCATTAGTTACATTTTAAATGGGTGGTAATCAGATTACAGTTACATCTGAAAAGTATTTTAGATTACCAAAGTGATTACTTTGAATATAAACTGTGAAATGTAAACAGAAATGAATGATTCTCTGACTACGAAGCTACATTTCTGCTCATAAGTTTCATACCCCTTGCAGAATATGCAGCATTTTAATAATTTTAACAAAATAAGAGGGATCATGAAAATTATATTTTTATTTATTACTGTCCTGAATAAGCTATTTCACATAACAGATGACGGAATTTATAAAAATTGCCCCATTCAAAAGTTTGCATATCCTTGAATCTCAACTGACATGTCATGACCTGGATGATCCACGGCTGTTTTCATGTTTTGCGATACAGTGAAAAAGGTAAAAAAGAAAAAAGAAAAGATAATTGTGAATTTTTATCTCACAATTCTGACTTTTTTCCCTACATTTGCAAGATATAAACTCACAATTACAAGTTATAAAGTCAGAATTGCTTTATAAAAACTTGATATTCAGACTTTTTTCTGGAAAATTGCGAGTTTATATCTCATTTCTGACTTTTCTCACAAGTCTGAGATTTTATCTCAAAATTGAGAGTTTATATCTCAGAATTCAGACTTCTTTTTCTTTCAATTCTGACATTTTGTCTCAAAATTGAGTTTATAACTCACAATTGCAACTTTATATCACGGAATTCTGAGAAAAAAAGTCAGAATTGTGGGATAAAAACTTTTTTTGTGTTTGTTAGTTATTCCAAAGTAGTATTATTACCATTAGTATTCCAAAGTATTCTAAAGTATTTAGATTAAGTTACTAAACTTGAGTAATGTAACGAAATATGTTACCAATTACTTTTTAAAGCATGTTTTTTGTAATCTGTAGTGAAATACATTTTAAAAGTAACCTACCCAGCCCTGTATATATATATATATATATATATATATATATATATATGTGTGTGTGTGTGTGTGTGTGTGTGAATATGGTATAGTCCTTATACAAAGCTATTTTTTATAGTTTTTTACAAATATGAATAATTAATTCATAAATCTAAAGCAATGAAACCACGAATAGGTTGAATTATCTGATATTTTGAGAAATAATAGAGCGTGGCAGGGTTGATGTGATTTTGTGTTAGCATCACCCTGTTTCCATCAACAAAAAGACAATAGAATCTTTTCATTGGCATTTGTGTTATTGCAGAAAAAAAGCTCTGTGACTGACAAAAGTTTATGATTAGGTTTAAGATTAACTTTAGGATTTTGTTCATCAAGATAATCTTTACAAAGTAACCTAATTTTATGAATTTTGAAGTTTAAATACAATCGGAAGACGTAAAAAGCTAAAGATAGGCTAGACACAAACATCTCCGTCACCACCGCTAAGGACAAAATCAAGTCCTGTTCTACAGTTTTCTCTTGTTCAAAAAGCCATTTCACTCAGATATACATCACAATAGGGAAGAAAAGACTATCGCAACTTCCGTTTCATGCCGACCTAAATGAAATGAAATGAAATTGAAATGAAATGACTTTAGGACGATGGAACCAAAAGATCAAAAATACTAACTTGTTTCTGTTTAAGGACTCATTCTAGTTATAATAACCATTTAGGTCAAACTACATAACAGGGTTTTCTTTTCAATAAGTTCTTTTAATAATCTCTTGAGTATGATACCAGGACACTTCACCCTGACATTTTTTTCTTACTTTATATCAGAAAGGAATTTTAATTCAGAAATGAAAAACATGCTTGTCATGTAAGAAATGTGTGTCTGTATATATATATATATATATATATATATATATATATATATATAAAAGGTGTTTTAATTTTTGGTTAAATAGATGAACATGTCATTAACCCAAATATCTGCTTTTGTATTCTGCTGAAGAAAGTTATTTGGATTTGTAACGACAACGAAGGTGAGTAAATGATGACAGAACTTCAGAATTTTAATTTTCGACTACACTTTACTTCTAACAGGTGAAGGAAAATGCACCAGAAACTCTGACTCACAGCCTACAATACTCCACGGTGCAGGAGATTCAGCAAATATGGTTTGGTCAGTTGTTGTTTTGCCTCGTATTTCTCCCTTATAGCACTTGCTGTCAGAAGCTATGCTCTACTGTGTTTTACAGTTTTTGCAAGGTGTTGAAGAAATCTAAACATCCTTGCTGTCGGCTACGGCTCACACGCCTTGTGCTGACAGTTTGTGCTGTCAGCTTCTTCCTTCATCCTACTGTCCTCTCTGCAGAGGTGAGGCTTGTATGATTAGTGATGGCGAGGTGCGAGGAGACAGCTGAGGGAGGAGAAAAGATAGAGAAAAGAAGGGAGAGAGGCATGAAAGAAGAAGAAAGAGAGTGAGGGTGAGAGATCTATTCAGCTTGTCAGCTTGTGGTCCTGTCAGACACCTGTCCCACTGCTTTCTGATGGTTTGTCCCTCACTTCACCTTTCTGCTAAGAGGCTGCTGCTCCTTTCTTGTGTGAGAGGCAGGTGTATGCGTGCATTCGTGTGTGTGTGTGTGTGTATGTTTGTGAGAAACTCTGGACAAAATTGGGAACCTTAGCTGAAACAAGAGCGATATTCTGTGACACGTGTACACCGTGTGGTTTTTCGGTGTCACACAAGTCAGCAAAATGGAAGTTAACTTAATTGTTTATCAATAGACAATTATGTTTAAACAATCGATACCAGACTATGTTTAATACACAAAACGGCAAAAATAACATGTTTTAATTAAAGTCAACATGAATTTAAAATTGAACCGATGTACTTTCTTAAATGGAACATTCCAAACCTGTATGACTTTCTTATTTCAGTGAAAAACACAAAAGAAGATATTTTCAAGAATGTTTGTAACCATACATGTCTGGTTACCGGTGACTTTCATTGTATAGCCAACAAAAACACTAAGACATTAAGACTCTAAAAGTCACACAGATTTGGAATGACTTGAGGTTCAGAAAATATGACAGAAATTACATTTTTGGGTGAACTATATCTTTAATACACGTTCATGGTAGAAAACATGCTGACTTTAAATAATAGTTATAAATATGTTTTGATTTTTATAATTGTTTCATAATAAGCTTACTATTTGTTAACAAATTATAATGATTTTTATAATTGTGTTAGTGTGTGTGTGTATATATATATATATATATATCTGGTCATATAATTAGAATATCATCAAAAAGTTGATTTATTTCACTAATTCCAGTCAAAAAGTGAAACTTGTCTATTATATTCATTCATTACACACAGACTGATATATTTCAAATGTTTATTTTTTTTTAATTTTGATGATTATAAATGACAACTAAGGAAAATCCCAAATTTAGTATCTCAGAAAATTTGAATATTACTTAAGACCAATACAAAGAAAGGACTTGTAGAAATCTTGGCCAACTGAAAAGTATGAACATGAAAAGTATGAGCATGTACAGCACTCAATACTTAGTTCGGGCTAAGTACTTTTCCCTGAATTACTGCAGCAATGCAGCGTGGCATGGAGTCCATCAGTCTGTGGCACTGCTCAGGTGTTATGAGAGCCCAGGTTGCTCTGATAGTGGCCTTCAGCTCTTCTGCATTGTTGGTTCTGGCATATCACATCTTCCTCTTCACAATACCCCATAGATTTTCGGTCTGTTTTTCAAGAGTGGCTTTACGCAAGGAATGCGACAGCTGAAACCCATGTCTTGCATACGTCTGTGCGTAGTGGTTCTTGAAGCACTGACTCAAGCTGCAGTCCACTCTATGTGAATCCCCCCCATATTTTTGAATGGGTTTTGTTTCACAATCCTCTCCAGTGTGCGGTTATCCCTATTGCTTGTATACTTTTTTTCTACCACATCTTTTCCTTCCCTTCGCCTCTCTATTAATGTGCTTGGACACAGAGCTCTGTGAACAGCCAGACTCTTTTGCAAAGACCTTTTGTGTCTTGCCCTCCTTGTGCAAGGTGTCAATGGTCGTCTTTTGGACAACTGTCAAGTCAGCAGTCTTCCCCATGATTGTGTAGCCTACAGAACTAGACTGAGAGACCATTTAAAGGCCTTACATTAATGAGGAAAAAAATTAACTTAAATGATTTTAGAAAATGGCTGTAATATAACAAAGAGTGAAAAATTTAACGGGGTCTGAATACTTTCCGTACCCACTGTATATATAATAGTAATACATATGTTTTAGAATTTTTTCATAATAAACTTACCATTTGTTAATGGATTAGATTTTTTTATAATGAATTAATATAAATTAACAATTAATTAATAAATCATGTATTTATTATTATTTATTAAATGTTCTAAGTAATTTGAGTCATGATCTACTCATTTTGAATGTCCATTTTTATCTGAAATGTATCTAAATATGGAAGTACTATAGGTTTGCGAGCTGCGTTTCACATTCACTTTAAGAAACAATGTATGTTGATGATATGCAGTGCTGGATTCAACCCGATGATATGTCTTGTCATTAATTTGTACATTGCATTTCTGCATCCAATCATGCGGTCAGGGCCATTAGAGCTCTCACAGTGCTGCCTGCTCAGTGGTGCTGAGGCAACTTTTTCCATTTTATTTTCCCTCTCCCTTTCCCTCACTCATCTTCCTTTCTTGCTCCCTCTCCTGCTCGGTTGGTGTGTAATTGGGCCTCAAGTAAATGGAGATTTGTATGGAGATCAGCACTCACTGTATCCACACACACACACACACACACACACCAGGGATAGCTTTTAATCAATGGCTGGGATGAGCAAACTAACATACGATAAAAATCCACAGTTCTGGCATCAGCTTTGACCAGTGCTGAGTCCTTTGTGTCCCAGGTTCTGTAATTGT